>CM070722.1:3072145-4272145 GCA_036346275.1 Otatea glauca | reverse complement strand
ATCCATCCTGCATTTTAGAAGCATGAACTCTCCAAGAACAACCCACATGTTTGCATTCACCAATAAACCTACTTTGGTCAGACTTGATTGTATTTATTTCAAAGTTATTCAGGATTGCATAATGCCTAATAGCCTTTCTGAAAGCAACTATATCAGGGAACATAGCCCTTTCGACAATAGTTGGGTTGCTAAGATCATGTGTAACTGTCAGCTCTTCAGGATCGTCGTCTACCATCTCTGCTTCACCAGGCTCAAAGCTACTAGGTTCACCCATGTAAGAGGTTTCCTCCGCAAAGTTGTCAGTGCCTGTAGCATCCCTGTACAAGTCTTCATCATCTACACCAACATACTCCTCTGCATTATCAAATGGATCTGGTCCTCCATCATCAAGAACAAAACATATAAAAGTGATTTCCTTCTCAATGTTGTACATCTCAATCAAGCTCCTAACATCAGTATCCTTAGTGAATTCAGCATCCTCACCGCACTGCCTGTCATAGTAGTACAAATGACACATTTGGTTGGGTCCCCATGTCACATGCCTATGCAAACCTTGTTTGATGACATAAGCTAATATCCTTCTCATCGGTTAACCATGTCAGCTTCCTTGACCTAGTGTACACCTTCCTACCGCTTTCTTCTACTTCTTCTATTGTGGAGAAGGCCTCCACCTGAATAACTACCCTAAACTTTCCCAGCGAGTCATCGGTCCTATAGAAATCCCGAAAGAGTCAAAACTACATCTAATTTACGAAGCTAAATTACTATGCAAACAAACAATCAAGACTACCATGCCAACAATCTCAGCACTTACTTCTCTGAAGCACACGACGCGGTGGCCATACCAAGTTCGATTGCCATCACGTCCATTGACGTCACGTACATCCGATTAGCCGAAGCGGAGTGGGAATGACGCGCCTTTAGGCCACCACCATGGAAGCAATCGCCGACGGCGCTGGATTGCTAGGGCTCGTCACGGTCGCCTGGGTGGGGAATCGGATGTTCTAGGGTTCTTGGCTCTTGGGTAGCGCGGGAGAGAATGGGGACGACACTGATCTTGAGTGGCTCTTGGTCCCAGCCAGGCCAGGTGCGGAGGGGCAAAAGCGTCCGAATAGGCTGAGTCCTGCGCTCGGTTTGACCGGACGGGACACGTGTCGCGAGCGACGGCATATTTTGAATAAGCGCGGTTTCCTAATGGTATCGTTCGAATAAGCAAAGGAACGATGGCAAATCTCGAATAACCGGTTCCTACAGTGGCATGTATCCAATTAACCCTTTAAATTATGCATGATATTTTATGTGTATAAATGATTTCAATTAATCTGGGAATTAGATGATATGCCTAATTGAATTAAGTCACACCTTGTCAATTTTATGCCATGATCTAATTGTCACCCTAGGATGTGGAATTATAGTTGGTTAATATTAATAATCAACATGGGACTAGTTAGACCATTGTAGATTGCTTAGCCATGCCACGTCATCACATGTGTTCGAATGTTGTTACTTAAACGTGGTGCTTGGTATCAACTGGGGTGGTAATGTTTTAGATTGGGGCAAGTGGCAATGGGCATGTGCCAAGGTGGGCCAGGATTGGCAGGGGTATGTGGAAGTCTTGCCTTAATCACTTTAAGGACTTAACCTTGCAAGCCTTTGATCTGAGTCTTTCTTGCAACCACATGTCTGGAATGGGACAGCCTAGCTGAATAATTTGTGAAGCCTAGATTTCGGTGCTGTCGTGGTGAACAGTGAGTCCCGGGTTTACGGCTTAACTCACATGGCGCAAGAGGGGGCCCTGTTGTGGTGGTTTAACCCTTAAGTGTTGAAACCTTAGCGAACAGTACTGGGTCTAGGTGTAGCATTGTAAAAGCTTTGTTATGATCACTCGCCTTGGTGGTGTTTGGTTGTATCATGTGGGTAAAGTGCATAACATCTGCAGAGTGTACAATCTATTCGAATAGCCGTGCTCACGGTATTGGGCAATACTCGGGAATTACAGTTAAGGGTTAGACTTTTGTTAAAGAAAAACTTGTTGGGATGGCAAGGTGCCATGGGAGGTGGAAATTGATTTAGGATTGGAAACTTGGTTTACTTCAGAAATGCTGAATCTATTAATTACTGTATTTGTTTTACTGCTTTTCAATCTATTTATTGTATTCTTGTTAAATGCCGCTTTATTGCAAAATATCCATCTTAGCCATTCCTTTGGATTAAGCCAAGCATATAGAATATTAGACTTGCATTGCTGTGTACAACTTGTTGAGTGCTTTATGTACTCACCCCAACAACAACAACTTCAGAAGAGGAAGAATCTACGCCTTTCGTGGAGGAGGATTATATGGATGCGAATGCTTAGGGTCCAAGCCTCGTCAGTTGCCTGCGGTGAACTCGGGAGCTGCTACGCTTATTTATTTTTTCGCTTCTGCTTATTTGCTATTTCTTTTATAAGCCCTGTGTGGCAATAATCATGTAAAACAACAATTACTATTAATTATGAAAGTTATGCTATATTCCACTGTGTATGACTGTGATAGCATCTATGTTGATCCTGTGTGCACTAGCGTGATCCTGGACTAGTGCAATATACACAGAGGGTCTAGATTTGCAAATTCGGGTCCCGACAGAGGTGGTATCAGAGCCATACTGACTATAGGTCTTGGCCCTAGGTAGTTGGTATCTCTTAGGAGTTTCCAAAATTATTTTCAAAGAAAAAGGTAAAGTTGACTAATAAGAAACTCTTGGCTCATCTCATTCTTCTACTCTCATCCTTGCTAAATTACCTTCTTTTTGTGGTCGTTCGAGTGGAAATCTTATTAAAAATTTTGTTTTGAATAGATGCCAATCTTCCAGTCTTTCGAGTCGAGGCAGGGTGGCTATGCCTTGGAGCTGTGGAGAGTTCTTCAAGTGATTGGAGGCTTCGATCGTCCGCTCTACCGAGGAAGCAACTGGAACGTCAACGGTGTGCATCGGGGGTTCTTCTACAAGCTGACCATCTTCGCTCGAGAGTGCGACGAGACCACCAGACCGATCCAAATCACTACCCAGAGGTTCACGTACGAGGCAGGAATTCAGTAGGTTGCCAGACTTGCTCTACGACGGATCTGCCACGACTACGCCTACGAGCTTCACGACACCGTGTTTCGACTTCACCCGATAGTGCGAGCATGCCAGCGTCGACGGATCGTGGAGGGGGAGTGTGCTACTGCAGTACACCTTGCTGAGTTCGCCACTGCCCAGGAGGAACACCTAAGGGACACTGCTCAGGAGCTGGAGACAGTGTACGAGGCACTCAGGGTGTCCGAGCGAGAGCTTCAGAAGACCCGAGACGCAGCAGCTAGGGTCATCAGCGAGCTGGAGGAGGCCTTGCAGGTAGCCGAGGAGGTGGCGGACCAGGTCATCCAGGAGCCAGATGGGGTCGCCGAAGAAGAAGAAGAAGAGAAAGACCCAGAGGAGCGTGAGTCAGAGCCTAAGGAGCCAGCAGAGGGTCATCAGGATAGGTTTGCACCCATGCCAGCCCACCCACCGGTGTATGCGCCAGATCAGTCTCAGCCAGGGTGGCTGAATGAGTGAGAGTCGGTCTTAGAGTGGTGTTGAGACTCGAGTGTTGAGTCGCGTCTTTAAGTTAGTCTTTACCTTTTAGTAGACGTTAAGGTTGCATGTTTAGTTTGGTTCTTAATTGTCTACTGAGTTTGCAGTATGTGTTGCAAAGCCCTTAGGCATTGTAAGCAACCATACCAAGTATTAATAAAGATTGTTTAAGTTGGGTTTAACCTGTTTCCCCCGCCTTAGAAATTCTTGCATCTTATCTATGCTACATCTATCTTTCCTAACCCAAGAAGCAATCAAGCAGATGGTGAACACCCGTAGTAACAACGGAGCTTCAGGAAGTGGTCTGCACCCAGGCAACAATCCCAACGAAGGGGCACCACCGCAGCAAACACTGCCAGTGGATATGCAGAACTTGGGAGCTTTTCTTGCTGCGCAAACTCAGTTGATGCAGACTATGATGCAACAGATGTCCAATATGGCTGCAGTCAACAACCCCGCTGCCCAGAACAACAATGGCGGGCCTCGTCCTAACTCCAAGTTGTCAGATTTTATGAGGACCCGACCGCCAACATTCTCGGGCAATGTCAACCCCTTGGAAGCGGATGATTGGCTGAGAACCATTGAGAGGAAGCTGTACATCACTCAATGTGAAGGCCATGAGAAGGTTCTTTACGCATCCCATCAGCTAGATGGAACAACTACAGAATGGTGGGAGAACTACTGTGCTGCTCATGATGCACCCATGGAAATCACATGGGAAGAGTTTGCAATGGCCTTCTGCCAATATCATGTACCAGAACGGATGATGGACCTGAAAAAGTAAGAATTCAGGGCGCTTAAGCAAGGAGGCCAACCGGTGGCCTATTACTTGAATAAATTCATGCAGTTAGCTCGATATGCTCCTGAAGACGTAGCAACAGACAAGGCCGTAGTCTCGCTTCATGAAGGACTAAACTTCGAGTGCGGTGGGGCTAATTACCCACACTTTTTGGATTTTCAAGAATTGGTAAACAAGGCTTTGATTACGGAGGATAAGCGCAAGGAGCTTGGGAAAATCGCAAGCGCTTGATGACCAACCTGTGGGCGCCTAACCACTGCGAATGAGGATGACATCGCAACGGCTTTGCGTGTTCCAACATGGCGGTTAACAAACCAAGCAACACTGCGCCGCGACCACGGGGCGAGTTATCGAGGCCGCCCAAGGTAACAATGCTCAAGGAGGAGTCAGTGATCGATCGCCAAAAGGTGCTCTGATTGCAATGAGATGGGGCATTATGCTAATAGATGTCCCCAGAAAGGAGGTATCACGCCAGTGCGTTTCAATCTTGGAATGACACCTGCTAAGGCGCCGATGACGGGGGCGAGCCGAGGAACTGGACAGGCAGGAGCAACGCCTCAAGCTACTATTCGGGGCAGAGTCAACCACATCACCGCAGATGGAGCTCAGGAAGCGTTAGACGTCGTCTTTGGGTAAGTTTTAGTAAACTCGATACACTGCAGATCTTATTTGATTCGGGAGCTTCGCATTCATTTGTGTCTCGGGCTTTTGCATCTGAAAATGGTTTGATTATGAAAAGTCTTAAATGTGTGATGTTAGTCCAAGCCCCGGGATCTGAGTTAAGATCTAGCCTTGGGTGCTTGGGAGTTAAGCTGCTAATTAATGGGGTAGAGTTCCTAGCGAACTTGATCATGTTAGATACCCAAGCTTTAGATGTTATCCTCGGTATCGACTGGTTGACCAAGCATAACATAGTATTGGATTGCGGTCGAAGGGTTGTATCCATTGAGAGCCCTGGAGGAGAGAAAGTGGAATTCCAAGCGACAGCAGTTCGTGATGGTCAACTAATGGTTAATAGCGTAAAAGCCATCAGCATAGAGGAAGTGCTAGTGGTCAAGGAATACCCAGATGTATTTCCAGAGGATCTGCCGGGAATGCCGCCAGACCGTGACATCGAGTTTGTCATTGAGTTAGCACCGAACAAAGACCGATAGCAAAAGACCCTATCGGATGCCTCTGGATGAACTAGTAGAGATGAAGAAGTAGGTTGAAGAGCTGTTGGAGAAAGGCTTCGTAAGACCAAGCTCATCGCCATGGGGAGCGCCAGTTTTGTTTGTAAGGAAAAAGGATGGAAGTCTAAGGATGTGTATTGATTATCGAGCACTTAATGAAGTAACGATTAAGAACAAGTACCGTTGCCAGAATCGGCGACTTATTTGATCGTTGAGGGAGCGAGTCTTCTCCAAAATAGACCTTCGTTCGGATATCATCAAGCGAAGATTCGAGCGAAAGATGCCCGAAGACCGCATTCTCGGCGAGATATGGACATTATGAGTTCTGATTATGTCATTCGGATTGACCAATGCGCGGCATATTTCATGAATATGATGAATAAGGTTTTCATGGAGTATCTAGAATAAGTTTGTTGTTTTCTTTATAGGCGATATCTGGTTTACTCGAAGGCGGAAGAAGAGCATCTTTGAACATTTGAGGTTGGTTTTAGAAAGGTTGCGAGAACAACGGTTATGCGCTAAGTTCGACAAGTGTGATTTTGGAATGAGAAGGTTGAATTTTTGGTCATGTGATGACTGCGAAAGGAGTGGCGATGAGCCCGAGCAAGGTGGAGATAGCCCTGCTTGGGAGGCGCACCAAGTGCATTACTCGGTGCGTAGTTTTCTGGGAATGGCAGGTTACTACCGACGGTTTATAGAGGGATTCTCAATAATTGCGAGACCTCTCACGCAATTGATGAAAAAGGAAAAGTAGTTTGCGTGGACGCCAGAGTGTAAGAAGAGTTTTGAGGAATTAAAGAAGCGTTTGACAACAGCCCCAGTGCTAGTATTGCCTGATGTCCAGAACAGTTTTGACATATACTGTGATGCATCAAGAAAAGGACTTGGATGCGTATTGATGCAAGAGGGTAAAGTGGTCGTATATGCGTCAAGGCAGTTAAGACCGCATGAAGGAAATTATCCTACGCATGACTTGGAATTGGCTGCCGTGGTGCATGCCTTGAAATTGTGGCGTCATTATCTCATTGGAAATAGATGTGAGATATATACGGACCACAAGAGTTTGAAATATATTTTCACTCAGTCAGATCTTAACATGAGGCAAAGAAGGTGGTTGGAACTGATAAAGGATTATAATATGGGAATCCACTACCATCCGGGAAAGGCTAATGTAGTGGCTGATGCTTTGAGTCGAAAAAGCCATGTTGCAAATATGATGGTACAAGAAGATCAATCGGAGCTATGTAAGGAGTTTCCGAAGTTAAAATTGGAAATGATTCCAGAAGGATTCATAGCTGCATTGGAAGTAAAGTCGATGCTTGAGGATCGATTCGGAAGGGCAAAAGGATGATGAGAAAATCAACCAAATCAAAGCTAAAAGGATGAAGGATTAGCGGCAGATTTTACTATGGATGACCAGGTACCATGTGGTTCAAGGGTCGAATCATGTGCCACAGGACTAGAGCTTAGCGATTGATTTTGGAAGAGGCTCACGATTCCAAGTATTCAATTCATCCAGAAGCGCCAAGATGTACGGGACTTAAAGGAGAGGTTTTGGTGGCGAATATGAGCGTGAAGTCACGAGCATGTTGCCTTATATGATATATGCCGAGAGTTAAGGCAATACACGAGAGACCAGCGAGGATTACTACACCGTTAAGGGTTCGAGATGGAAATGGGAAGAAATCGGTATGGATTTCATCACCGGGTTGCCAAGAACTCAAAGTGGGTATGATTCTATATGGGTCATTGTGGATCGATTGACCAAAGTTGCTCACTTCATTCCGGTTAAGACAACTACTCAGGAGACCGGTTAGCAGAATTACACCTGGCCAGAATTGTGTGTTTGCATGGTGTGCCTAAGAAAATAGTGTCAGACAAAGGTACTCAGTTCACCTCGAGATTCTGGGATAAATTGCATGAAGCTATGGGAACACGTTTGAACTTCAGCAGAGCATATCATCCGCAGATCGATGGCCAAACAGAAAGAGTAAATCAGATTCTGGAAGATATGTTAAGAGCTTGCGCTTTAGCCTACACTACATCATGGGACAAATGTTTACCATATGCAGAGTTCAGCTATAACAACAGTTACCAGGCTAGTTTGCAGATGTCGCCATTTGAAGCTTTATATGACCGTGCCTGTCGTACCCCGCTGAATTGGAATGAGATAGGATAGCATATGATATTTGGCCCTAATATTCTCAAGGAAGCTGAAGAGCAAGTTGCTATGATAAGAGAGAGGTTGAAAATCGCACAGTCAAGGCAAAAGAGTTCTGGCGATAATCGGCCGTGATTTGAGTTTCGAGCCAGACGATTTTGTGTATCTTAGAGTTACCCCTCTGAAAGGAGTTAAAAGGTTCCACGCTAAAGGAAAGCTTGCCCCAAGATATGTTGGACCGTTCAAAATTTTGAGCCATCGAGGGGAGGTTGCTTATCAATTGGAATTGCCGCAGTCACTAGCAGGCGTGCATGATGTGTTCCATATGTCTCAGCTCAAGAAGTGTCTTCGGGTGCCAGCAGAGCAGACGCCTTTAGAAGATATTGAGTTGCAGAAGGATTTGACCTACAAGGAGCAGCCGATGAAAATTTTGGATGTCATGGACCGCAGAACCAGGAACAATTCAGTTCATTTTTGCAGAGTTCAGTGGAGCAACCATTCTGAGAATGAGGCAACCTGGGAGCGTGAAGAGGATCTGAAGTTAGAATTTCCAAACCTATTTATTAGTTAGCCTTGAATCTCGAGGTCGAGATTCTGTTAAGGGGGGAGGTTTGTAACACCCTAATTTTTGCTTTAAGTGTTATTTTATTGTCATTTAGGCAATTTGAGATTTATTGGGATTTTTCTGGATTTTTTGGAATTTATTTTGAGAATTAAGTAATTAGCCTCTTTGAGAAAACCAATTAAATATATGCATAGTCAAAATAAATTTTTGCCAAAAATATTTTATTTGAACTCAAAATGTCTCAAAGTATCTATGAAAATTTTCTTGGATTTTTCCTGATATTTTAATTGCCTTAAATAAATTAATCTAATTTCGGGAATTATTTTAAATCAGAAAGCGTTAGAAAATCGGCATAAGCGATGTCGGGCATGACCCGATCGTGTGTGCGTGTAGTCCAGCAGCGTGCGGCCCGTTCAACCGCCGCCGCCGCCTTCCAGCGCTCGATCTTGAATCGGATCGGCGGCCTTCTTCATCGCGGAACCCTAGTGCTGTCAGCCGTTAGATCGAGATCGTGCGGTTGAGATCTTGTGGTGTTATTTTGGAAAGATTTGATCGCATCCATTGATTTTGGAAAGGGCGGATCAGATCGTATCGGCCGTGATCTAATCATGGCAGCTCATTGCAGATCGGACGGCTCGCGGTCGTCGTCTCCGATTCGGTTTCCGAATCGGCCGCCGACTTGCCGCCGCCGCCGCGTGATTTAGGGTTGCCTTTTCTGGGCGCATGCCGAGGCTATTTAAAGCGCGGACCGCACCCCAAGGATCGCCATCCCAGTGCGCATCTGCTAGCCTAGCCTCTTCGCCGGAGTCGCTGCCGTTTAGCCCCGAGAGCTCGCCGTAGTTCTTTGTAGCACCGCCGCTCGTTTTCTCGCCATTTCGCCGCTGTCAAGCCTCCATCCGTCGCGTGGGTTCCAGTTTCGGGTTCACCGCGTCGAGCCGCGCCGGAGCTGCCACCTCTTTGTCGCCGGAAGGAGCTAGTTCGCCGTCGGAACCGTCGTCGTCTTCGTCTCCGGGAACTCAGCGCCGCCGCGTCATCGTCGTGCTTTGGAGCTTCGCGCAGCCGTCGGATCTCCACCGGACCGTCCAGATCGTGCCACTTCTGCATCATCTGTAGTGTTCTGCTTGGGTAAAGCTCTGGCCATTAGATTTAATCGGACGTTCGGGATTGAGATGCGTGTGCGTAGTGCGTTGGCCGTTGGATCGTCTCGCAGATGTGCGGCGCGCGTGTCGGTCGCGGTACGAAGCATCGTCGCGGGTGCACTGTGGACGGCGTGTGCCGTGGACATGGTCCATAGACCGAGCGACGTGGCGCAATTTGATTGGCCCACGTATCGCGATGACGTCATGCTGATATCAGCCGGTCCACAGCACAGTATCTCGAGTTCACGGTGGACCAGCGTGTTTTCGTGGACTAAGTCCATGCGCCGAAGCCACGTGTCCATCTCTGATTGGTCCACGTGTAAACTGCGCATTAATCGATAATTTCGATGAGAAAATAATTCGGGAAAATCGGTTTTTTCTAATTTCTGTATTTTCAGTATTTATTCAAACTTCAAAAGGCCATATCTTTTGAAGTTTAACTCGGAGTTGAGTGATTCAAATTTCTAAAATTTTTTAAAATCAAGATCTATTTATTGGTGAATTTTATTTTATTTTTGGAGTTTGGTTGCTCTCTTTTTTGGTGTTTATTTGCTATTTTGGCATCGTTTCGCGTAGACGTTGAACTGCTCGGTGATCCGGAGGAAGATTCATCGCTTCAAGACCCATGATCAGAGCAAGACCAGCACCTACTCCAAGGCAAGTTATGCTTTGATCATGTTGCACCCAATTTCACCAAATTGCTATTTTGCCTTTTAAATTATGCATGATATTTTATGTGTATAAATGATTTCAATTAATCTGGGAATTAGATGATATGCCTAATTGTATTAAGTCACACCTTGTAAATTTTATGCCATGATCTAATTGTCACCCTAGGATGTGGAATTATAGTTGGTTAATATTCATAATCAACATGGGACTAGTTAGACCGTCGTAGATTGCTTAGCCATGCCACGTCATCACATGTGTCCGAATGTTGTTACTTAATCTTGACTAATGTAATATGGAACAATGTTTAAGAATTTGTGTGTCATGTGTTGTCACACAGTGCTATCAAGTTGTCGTGGCGAAGAGGTCACACAACTAGATTGAAATGTTGGTGGCACGTGGTGCTTGGTATCAACTGGGGTGGTAATGTTTTAGATTGGGGCAAGTGGCAAGGGGCATGTGCCAAGGTGGGTTAGGATTGGCAGGGGTATGTGGAAGTCTTGCCTTAATCACTTTAAGGACTTAACCTTGCAAGCCTTTGACCTTAGTCTTTCTTGCAACCACATGTCTGGAATGGGACAGTCTAGCTGAAAAATTTGTGAAGCCTAGATTTCGGTGCTGTCGTGGTGAATAGTGAGTCCCGGGTTTACGGCTTAACTCACATGGCGCAAGAGGGGGGCCCTGTTGTGGTGGTTTAACCCTTCAGTATTGAAACCTTAGCGAACAGTACTGGGTCTAGGTGTTGCATTGTAAAAGCTTTGTTATGATCACTCGCCTTGGTGGTGTTTGGTTGTATCGTGTGGGTAAAGTGCATAACCTCTACTGAGTGTACAATCTATTCGAATAGCTGTTCTCACGGTATTGGGCAATGCTCGGGAATTACAGTTATGGGTTAGACTTTTGTTAAACAAAAACCTGTTGGGATGGCAAGGTGCCATGGGAGGTAGAAATTGATTTAGGATTGGAAACTTGGTTTACTTCAGAAATGCTGAATCTATTAATTACTGTATTTGTTTTACTGCTTTTCAATCTATTTATTGTATTCTTGTTAAATGCCGCTTTATTGCAAAATATCCATCTTAGCCATTCCTTTGGATTAAGCCAAGCATATAGAATATTAGACTTGCATTGCTATGTACAACTTGTTGAGTGCTTTATGTACTCACCCCAACAACAACAACTTCAGAAGAGGAAGAATCTACGCCTTTCGTGGAGGAGGATTATATGGGCGAATGCTTAGGGTCCGAGCCTCGTCGGTTACTGCGGTGAATCGGGAGCTACTACGCTTATTTATTTTTCATTCTTTGCTTATTTGCTTTTTCTTTTATAAGCCCTGTGTGGCAATAATCATGTAAGATAACATTACTATTAATTATGAAATTTATGCTATATTCATTGTGTATGGTGTGATAGCATCTATGTTGATCTGTGTGCACTAAGCGTAATCCTGGACTAGTGCAGTATACACATAGGGTCCAGATTTGCAAATTCGGGTCTCGACACTTGCGAAGTACGTTTGTACTCACATGCTATATAAAATTTTATCATCAGAGAATTACCAAGATGCGGTCGAAGACAATGAGTTCTATGGTGAGAAGTTCGTGGGCGATCGCCAAGATAACTAGCCTGCGCTCCTAGTAAATCACTTTGTGGTGCCTTTTGGGTTTTATCTTGTTTTTTGTTTCATTCTTGAGAACTCTGGTAATGTGACCAGGAGACTTAATAAATAGCCATGTGGCTGGTAATTTATATTAATGCTATTTTTTTTCTCTTCGTTCTGTTCTAGTTATGGTCATCACTGCTTCATTGTGTGTACTAGCAACTGATCTGGGACTAGTACAGAAATACACAGGAGATTCCGGATGGTAAATCTAGGGTATGAGGCAGTGTATACAAATATTATAGGAAAAAAACTAAAATTTATTTATTCTTAAACAGTTGCAGAGAGTGAGGGGATATGCTAAATACGAACGAGAGAGGATGCAATGGGTGAGAAAGAGAGTGAGAGAGACATGCGAGAGAGACGTGAGAGAGAGAGAGTTGAGACAATCTCTCTTAACTATCTCTCCCCTCTTGTTTGTCTCTCTCCGGTGTTGACGGTGGGGGTAACGTCTATGCTGTTTAATGCGTCTATATCGCTCATGCTCTACGGGTCGGTGACCTTTATACTTGAGTTCTTCCTTATATCCTGAGTTATTGGGCTTGATACGACCCGTGCTACAGTGTCACGCTGGCGTTGTCACCTATCGTACCCGGTACGGTCCGTGTTACAGTGTCATATTGATATGACACGACCCATTTCGTACCGAACCGTACCCGTCGTGCCTCGGGCTGACTAAAAAAGACCGATCCGAGTGCCCACCCCCAATTTGGGGCGAGTGCTGAACGACGACGAGGTCAAACACGCAGACGAGGGAGAGGGCCCTCGGTGATGGGTCAGCCTGGCTGGGGCGAAAGCATTTTGATTGGGCGGGCCATGGACTCCTCATCCTTTTGCCAAACAAATGCACCATGGGAAAGTCTTCTACTGCGTTTCATGTACCTTCCAAGCTTGATTTTCGCTGTCCCAGAATATATACATCGCCATGGTATCCATGCGGTCAATAATATCTCCTTTGGCCATTAATACGTATTAAAATATATAAATTAACTACGCGAAAATAATAATGTAATTAGATTTGTCTTACAAAATACTTATTATTATTTTTCTAGTATGTTGTAATACAAAGTCATAGTCAAAGTTTTGCGTAAGAGACAGTAAAAATGAAAAAAAGGCCTATACTTAAGGATAGAGTACAATGTTTGCCTACTTTGGCTATGTTTGGGGAGCTGTAACTTTTATGAAATGCTGCTTTTTGGTTTTCTGAGATGAAAAGCGGCTGTAGCTTTTTATAAGAGACCGTTTCACAAATAGTTAACTTTCCTCAGCAATAAGCTACAAAAACAGGTTCGGTCTAGTTTTTAGCTTTTGCTAGTTATATATAGCTTTCAACTTATATCAAAAATCACTTAAAAACTAAGCTGTTAAGAGGATTTACTAGCTTTTCAAAAACTAGAGCCGGCTTAAAACCCCAAACATATCCTTTTATGTTACGCTTTCTCAGTGTCACGACAATAGCGGTGGCACAACACCCAATATCGACTCCACGCTGACTTGGATACAAATAGTAAATCTCTAATTCCTTCCATCAAACACCAACATACTCACTTCCTTCAAATTTACAGGACGTATTTCTTTTTAGTGCATAGACTAAAAAAACATTGAAATGACTAGATTATTCTTAATTATTATCACTAAGCACTGTATTCAATGCATGCATATAGAGAATATAAAGTAAAGATAGATATTTATTAAGGGTATTGGGGAAACATTACACTAATTTTATAATGAATATAAAATATACCCTATATTTATAGATAAGATCGTTCAAAAAATACGTTTTATAAATTTAGACGGAGGGAATATTTGTGACTGGTATCCTATAATGATGATCCTTGATCAATAATCAACTTCATGCTGCCTTGGTCGTAAAAAAATCATGTCGCTGTCAAGACTGACAAGAACAAACTCATGGCAACTAGGAGTGGCAATCGAGTCAATTTCGAGTATAACCTAGCTTTGTTTCAAATTGACTTCCGACGTATTTTTGTTGGTATTAATCCAGACTTGGATGTTCAAGTAGAATTTAGAATATTCCAAAAATTTGAAGATCCAACTATAAAATCTACATAAATAAAAATAATCGGTGATATTCAAGGCACTTCCTTCATTTTAAAGGCAAAAAAAATCCTACAATAATCCTTAAAAAATATATTAGAAATTCTCATATTAGTTGAAAGAAAAAGAGAAGGTTCTCCAATATTTATTTTGGTGGGATATATTATAACGGTGCAAATTAATCATATATAAATAATAGAGTTATATGACAAATACAATTATATTTCAATTATTGAAAGTAGAATTGTATATAAAAAATAATTGTATCGTAATATCTAGCAGCGCAAATTAGGTGGGCAAATCTGTTAGTTAGTATAAATATAAAACAATTGATAAGATTCAAAGACACCTCCGTTGCTCTGAGAACTAGAAATTACACGTTACTCTGAAGAAAGAAAACACCTACAAATTCTATGTTAATCGATGAAAGAAAGTAAACGGTCTAAACAGCACATTTTGGTGGAACAAGATTATAAAGGAACGGATTAATTGGATGGAACCATATCCTGTACTGGAAAGCAGACTTTAGCTACAGTGATCTGTGTATATTACGGCAGAGAACTATAGCTAAAGTAGCGGTAAACACTGTAGCACTGTAACGATTTACCTAGCACGCTGTGGCTGCTGATCTTGTCCATCCGCGTTAAATCCAACAGCTGAGAAGAGGCAACGGCAGGAGCACAATACTCACAATTCCTAATTGGATATAAACAATACAATTGTTACATTTGTATGACAATTGTATAATAGAGTTGTATAGCGAATACAATTATCTAGACGTGTAATTGTACGAGAAATCCCACTAGTTTTGATTTTATATCATCTTATTTATAGTTTACAAGCAAATTTAGAATCAAATCAACGAGATGAGACGAGCCAGGTCTAAGCATAATCAAGTTTCATGAGACCGACACATTTCAATTTTAAGCAAATTAACAAGCATAATTAAAATAATTTTGAACCAAACCCAAAAGCCCCCTTAATATCACTACTACAGAACAGCACATCACTGCCGGTTCCAAAACCCCATCACTGCCGGTCATTGGCGCCGGCAATGATTGGTCGGCGATGATACTCGAGGATTATCACTACCGGCTCGAGAACCGGCGGTGATAAGGATTATCACCGCGGTTCTACCTACAACCGCGTGATATTGGACTATCACCTGGGATCAAACTAAAATCCGGCGGTGATAAGGACTATCACCGCGGATCAAACCAAAATCCGGCGGTGATAAGGATTATCACTGCCGGTTATATCTACAACCGCGGGATCTTGTACTAACACCTTAGGGTTGTACCATAATCCGACGATGATATATACATATCACTTGCGGTTTTCTCCAAGAACCGCGGTGAAAATCTTGCATATTTTTTGTGCAATATATATATATTTTTATATAATTGTTTACAGTGTCCATATGTTAGTATATAAAGCATCGTTCAAAGCATAATTCAAATATATGCATGTATCGACTAAGCATCGTTAAAATCATAATTCAAATATATTAAATTACGCATCATATAATTTGCTTTTACAATGTAGCTCGACTACATGTCATCCCGTTGCTTTGATTTTACAATGAGTGAAGTAGACATGTCACGCGTCTAGGCCGTAGGAATGAGGCGATGAGGCTACTCATGGAACTTCGCCGTTTGGATTGATGATCTCATCATGAATGAATCCGCGATCTATTCTTGAATTGCTATAATTTCATCGACAATAACTTATTGGTTCTCGCTTTGGGCGCTGTTTTTTGAACAAAAAGGAAGTTACTTAATGATGATATTTGTTAAATAAAAAGGGCATCAAAGTGTAATTACGTACCATGGCCGTTATAGCCGACACTCTCGTGACAATTGAATGCATATTTGTACATACATAGAATGCACATAAATTGTTTCCGGGTTCTGCTTCATGCATGAGAAGTCATTTATTATTTCAAAATTTTTCGGTATGGACGATCTGAACACTTTTCTTGCAATGATCGTCATAAAGCCACATGAATGATTTTGAGTAGTAATTAAACTTGAATGCAATAGAATGGAATTTTGCTAGAGTAATAGCATAACGATCGAGTTTACATTGACATGTCCCAAAGGTCTTGAGTACAGTTAGTTTGTTTTCTCCCGAGTCCAAGACAAAAATCACGCTAGCATCTAATCTGGATGACGAGGAGGACCCAGTGAAACTGCACATATATGTCAACGTAGTCAATTACTCCCACATCGTCGTGTTACGCAAAAATAGTAAAGCGATATTAGAAGTCGGAGATCGTGCTTGAAGTTATAGGGTAAAAGTACGGAGGTTTTGTATTGCGACTTCAAAAAGTATTAAATAAATAGTCTTCAACGAATCGTGGATTGTCGTTCACAAGTTTCTCGTTGTTGTGAGCCGGATCTAGGAATGCTAGATTGTCATTGTTATTTCTTCTACATATACGTGCCTCCATTCTACATAAGAAAGAAGTTAGAGATGCAATTAAGCGATGTAAATGCTCAACGATATCTTGATGGACTTACAAAGTCCATAGTCTAAGTATGTTCACGTCCGGGGCATCTTCTTTGGTACAACATATCTGACTCAGTGAAAAGAACCCAGCGGATGTTATCCCCATTGTGAAAATCTTGCTCGTATCCGATCGGGAACGCCTCCATACCATCGTTGGATCGCTGCATGTACCAGCGATGGACGCCTACCGCAGATTGAGTTGTAAGGTTGTCGAAATGAGCTGGTTCAACCAGCGGTTTCCCATAACAAACTTCCACGAGACCTTGCGCGAGCATCTAGTTGAACATCATCCGCTTGAGCATCCCGCTTTAGCGATGTCGGCACTAGCCGCTTTGCAAATCTTGCTTTACGGATATGCGCTCGTAGTCCGATATTTTGCAAGGTTGAAGCTTTGCCCGTCTTTTGCACTTTTGCCATACTCAAGAAAAACTTTTGCGCGTCGGCATCAACTTTAGTCTTCTTACTTGATGGCACCTTTTTAAAGTGAGATGCTACGCAGCGCTTACATGCTTTTTTTCGCTCTTCCTCGGTCATGTCGGTGATAGTTTCTTTTGTGGTTGTCCCGGGTTCACGAGATGGTTGAGATTTCTTGAGGACGGTGCATCGCCGAGATGTTCCGTTGTTCGATTCTTCACGCTTTTGGCGGAGGAGTCGGGCTTTTTACGGTTGGTGCCGGCGGAGGAGTTGGACTTTTCTGGTTGGCGGCGAAGGGCGGAGGTCTCGTGTGGAAGTGCGGTGATCATCATCGTCGTCGCCCTCATCGTCCGAGCCAAACTTAATCAAGCTCTTGCGCCACGCGAGAAGCCATTCACGTTTTCTCCTAGCTTTTGTTCCCATCCTCGCCAGGATCTCTACCTCCATTTTTCGGTATTGGCGGGCGACACTTTCCCACTTCGACCTGGCGAATCCACGTGGTATCGGCGGCGATGCAAAGTCCGTGACTCTGGCATGGCCAAGCCCGCCCTCGACCACCTTTATGGTAATGCCATGTGCGGCCAAATGTAGTTTGCACGTGTCGGTTCTTTGATGTCATCCACGAAAACGCAGATCCATGCTCTTGGGAATCCACAGTGGGCCTTGTTGCTCTTACGAGCACCGGACCGATGAGCTCGGGGCTTTCACGGGTGGCGATCGTGGTGAGAGCTTTACATGCGGCTTGCTCCACGGCCTTATCTAGTTCCGACCTTTGTTCCTCTAGCGCTCGTGACGACATCTTTTATCGGCGTTCGGTTGATCTTCTCTTAATCTCTTTGAGCGTTTGTACATCCATGCGTCTGCGGGAAGGCTTCTTTCCACGTGACCAAACCAACTCCTGCAGTGCGACTGGATGCTCCTTGTTACCTGGGGCTATGGTTAGCTCGTCATTCTCCCTTCGTGGCGCGAAAGATCCTTGGGAAGGCGTGAGTGAGCATCTGTGATTCTGCGCGACACTTCACGCTCTCTATCGGTTACGAAGCTTAGCCGCCATCATCGGAGATAGAAGCACCCTCCCAAGCAACGATGCTTTGATCTTTCGCTTAAAGCGGCCGTTGCGAAATTATACCCTTGCGGGTCATTTCTTGTTCGGACCGATCCCATCTTGGTATTTTCTTCACGTACCCTCCTGCTCCTAGTCCGTGAGGGTGAATATTCTTATCGCGTTTGCTTTGTTCCTTTCACTTACTATGTGAGCTTCTTGAGACCTCTTATACGCATACAAATTCATCCCGAACTCCCTTAACTTTGGGTGCGTGTCAAAATTCGGCGTTTCATTCTTTTCACATAATTCTTATTTAATCTTGTCTTCCAATTCTTCCACGCGATTACACATGATCTTGAGTGCTCGTTTCTTTGCAACCATTTCGGTCCCTTGGGGAAGCTGGAAAACTTGTTTCACTTGTCCCATAAAGAGTTCTTGACTCATTGGGTACCACCCATTGGTCACCTCATGCGCCAATCCATGATCTATAGCCGATGGGCACGTCATCCCTAGCAATAACCCCGTGTCTGTCTGGCCCCAATGATGACTTCGGTATAGCGGGTTCCCATTGCCGAGAGCTCCACTATGTTAAAAATTCCCTTAGGCATCTTGTTCGGACCACGACTTGCGCTGCGCTTCGTTGATCGACGCTTTGAGCACGCAAATTGATCTTCTAAATTATTAGTCGTCAGGCCTACCATTTTTGGGAACCACGGTGTACTAAAACTTTACCTCGCTTACGTGAGTATCGTCGAGTTGGTCCATGGTTTGGGTCCTGCGAGTTCGAGATAGGGCGTTGGGCTATTATTCGGCTACCCTTCCTCCTTCGTCCATATTTGAGGCCCAACTCCTCCGGCACTTGTCCTTCGTCGGAGGCCATTCCTAGCAAGTTTGTTGAAAATTTCCAATTAACAAGGTCATTTTGAAAGACACATACAAGCGAGGATTGACATTAAAGTTAATCCAGTGAAAGGATGTTTACATATCCCGGATACATACACATATACATCTATACATTAATATTGTAGAGAACTACTTGAAATTGAGAATGGTCGGTTGAAGTGTTGCTCTCTTTCATTTTCTTTATAATTACGTCATTATAGACTCTTTATAATTGTCTTTTGCCCCAAATTCCAAACTAAATCAAGCAATTCTACTAAATACAAGATATATACACATCTGCAGGAGATGTACACATACATATATACTTTGTCGATGTGTTAGCACATATTTTACGAATAAGCGCATATGCACTTTATGTCTCTTGCACAAATCAAACATATAGCAATAAACATATGCACGTTACATACAATCCAGTAACCATACACATATACATCCGGTAACCATACAGATACATACATTTAGCAAGCTTCTCACATAAAAGGAAAAAATTATACAATGAAATTTATTAAAATGCAATACAAAGAATAAAGTCTCGACTTCTCCACAATGTCTAAAGAATAAAGTCTTCACATGAATGTCTCCACAATGTCTAAAGAATAAAGTCTCTGACTTCTCCACAATGTCTAAAAAAACAAGGGTGCATAGTTCAACGCAACCATTTTATCACGAGATCATGCATAGTATTCTTATGCTTTATTCGATTTTAAGTGCCTTTAACTCATCGTGTTCCAACCTGCAGGTAGGATTCCTCCTGTCCCTATTTGTGAGCATAAAATATGCAAATGCTTCTGATGCTTGGATTAGCAATGTATTTATTCATCTGTTGAGCATTTCATGGCATTTAATATAACAAAGTTTATTTTCTTTTAATGTTTAGTGTCTTACATCAACAAGAAGAACTCCAAGCATCTTATTTTATGCCCTGTGGTTGCAGTGAAAATAACATGCATCTTGTCTTAGAAAATTGCAAAGAAAATACAAATGATTCTTGATGTCGTCTTGGATTCTCGGTTTGCATCCCCACATTTTAGCTTTGTCTCTTCTTCAACTTGCGCACAAATGAACTCCAGTGATTACAACAAAGCTGCCAAATTTCCCAAACGAGAACTTGCGAGAAGAGAATCTACCTTGCGGCCGCGGCCGGGACGAGGACGGCGTGGCGGTGAGTCAAGGCAATGCGAGGCGTCGGCGGGCGGTGAGGTCGGGCGACGGCGGGGCGGCGAGGCGACGAAGTGGCGGCGTGAGGTTGAACCGAAATGAGGGCTAAGTGGCGCGGCGTTGAATTTATAGGGTTAGAGTATCACTGCCGGTCACAAAAAAGCGGCGATGATACACTATCACTGCCGGATAATAAAGAGAACCGACGGTGATAGTTGAATTATCATCTGCCGGTTCAAGCTCAACCCGGCGGTGAAAGTATTTATCACTGCGGGTCAAGCTCAACCCGCGGTGAAAAAACTTATCACTTGGGTTCAAGCTCAACCCGATGAAAAAATTATCACTGCGGTTCAATATCAACCCGCGGTGATAATACATTATCATTGCGGTTGTATCTACACCGGCGTTGAAAGTATCAACCCTAGGTGATAATACATTATCATTGCGTCAATATCCATCTTGCAATTCCTTATTATTTACAAATTTGGAAAAATTGTAAGCACTTAGGATATACTTTGAGTACATTAAAATATATCAAAATTTTTTATTAGGTAAATATCCATCTAACAAGTTTTTATTATTTCAACATTTGAAAATACACCTTTTGTCATTATGTAAAAATCCACGTGGCAATTTTTATTATTTACAAAAATAGAGATTAAAACATAACAAATGATGTTAAAATATTTTCATAACGTGAGCGAGTTCACGCGGACCACTGGAAGTGGTCGGCGTGAAACAACTTTCTTGGCGGACCACTTCAAGTGGTCCGGCGTGGCGATGTTTATCCTATTTACGATTTTTATTTTTAAAACATAACAAATGATGTTAAAATATTTTCATAACGTGAGCGAGAATATGTTATCACTGCCAATAATAAAGAATCCGAAATATTATCACTTAGGATAATAAAGAAAACGGCGGTGATAATGAATATCACTTCTGCGGTTGAGATCAACCCGAAAGTATCATCATTGCGGTTGAAATCAACCCGCGGTGAAAGTATTATCACTGCGGTTCAAAAAAACCCGGCGGAATACTTGATTATCACTTCGGTTTGTAGTATTAACCGGCGGTGATAAATCACTTCCTTCTTAAGCTTAATGAGACAACCGGCGTGATAAGCTCCGATCAATTATGTCAAAGTTTTCAAAGGATGATTGCTTTGGGATTTTTATATCCTATCAATTTTTATCCAAATTTTACGCAAATTTTGGAGGAATACTTGAGACATGTAATATTTGATTTAAATATTTCCCTAAGTTTTGAAAAAGTTGTAAAATTATAAAAATCCAGATTTCTCACTGTTTTCATAGTTTTAATATTTCAAAATAAAAAATCCAAATTGCTCACTGTTTTAAAATCCTATCAATTTTTATCCAAGTTTTAAAATTTTTGGAAGAATACTTGAGGACATGTAATATTAGATTTAAATTCAAACAAATGCATTAGACCAACCATCGCTTCAAAAATTCACACAAATACAAAAAAAACACACAGATGAAGTCGAATTCACACAAATTGATACATATGACAAAAGAATACATTAATTGTTACATATCGAGAAAATAAAATGTATTTCATTAGGACAACTAAGCTACGATTCGACCTTCGTCATGATCGCGGCGTATGTATGTAACCGTCCTCACTCTCTTCCATGAGACCGAGGTCAACGTCCTCTCCGAAAGGAGGAAGCTCATCGAATTGGTTGTACTCTTCCTCGTCGACAACATTCTCAACCCCGACAATCCTTCTTTTTCCTTGAATAACCACGTGGCGCTCCTTGTTAGTGGATCGGATACAAAAAGATTTGTGTAACACAATTAGCAAGTACGAATGGTTCTTCTCTCAGATCCGACCAGTTTTAGGTCCACGGTAGTGATACTGCATTTGTCGATGTTCATGCCCTTGGAAGTCTTACCCATTGGCACGAAGAGAGGGACCTTCAAAGGTCCGTAATCAAGCTCCCAAATCTCTTCTATGAATCCGTAGTAGGTTTTCCTATCTCCGTTCTTTGTCGTGAGGCATCATGCGGATACCGCTGTTTTGGTTGGTGCTCTTTTTATCTTGTGCTCTTGTATAAAAAGTAAAACCATTTATATCGTATCCTTGGAATGTCCGAATTGTAGTGGACGGTCCTTGAGCCAACACTTTCAATCGCACACTCTGTCTCCGTATGCATCATGTGCCTCACGCAATCAATCGAAGTTATGTCTATGCTCTCTCGTGATCCAACCCTCGACTTTGTTGGGTTTGTTCGGATAGCATGCTCTTGTGCATGTTGACATCTGGGCCACCACAACCGATTGTCCTAGAATCTGCGAAATGTGCTTGTGTGAATGAAGCTAGATTGTTTGTACGGAGTGATTTCTGCCAGATGTCCCTTTTCCCTGTAGCCTACCCTCATGTCATGATGTAGGCACACCAATCGGTTTGAGATCCATGTAATCAACGCAGAACTCAATGACCTCCTCGGTTCCCCAACCATCGCAATGCAACCTTCCTACCGATGTCGATTCACGAACATATTTCTTTATGACCCCATGAACCTCTCAAAAGGATACATCTGATGTAGAAACACGGGACCTAGAATCCGTATCTCTTTCACGATGTGAACAATGAGATGGACCATAATATCAAAAAAAGATGGGGAAACACATCTCGAGCCTGCAGAGAGTGTGGACCACGTCTTCTGTAGCTTATCTAGTTTCAATGGATCGATGGCCTTACGTGAAATCGCGTTGAAGAAT
This sequence comes from Otatea glauca, assembly GCA_036346275.1. Classification (NCBI taxonomy): domain Eukaryota; kingdom Viridiplantae; phylum Streptophyta; class Magnoliopsida; order Poales; family Poaceae; genus Otatea; species Otatea glauca. The sequence continues at coordinate 4,249,553 of CM070722.1, read as the reverse complement.
GAACACAACTTCACAATTGGGTCTCGGACTTTCTCCGCGAACACCCTAACGCAATTGGAAGCATCTGCGTCATCATCACGTGGCAATCGTGAGACTTCATACCAATTAATTTTAAGTCTTTCATTGAGACTAGTCTCTTTATGTTGGCGAGTATCCGGACGGAACTTTCACTCCGTGCAAGCATTCGCACATGCTAATTTTTCTTTCTTGCTCGAGTGTAGCGGTGCGGGAAGGTACTTTTTCCTGTATCCATGTCTCGTGATGCGGCTCCTTCACGAGTTTCATATCTTCAAGGTCCATCCGTGCTTGGAGAGTATCTTTTGTTTTGCCATGTATATCGATGAAGATACCAAGCAAGTTTGTCACACACGTTCTTCTCTATGTGCATGGCGTCGATTGCGTGTCGCACTTCTAAGTCTTGCCGATGAGTAGGACCCAAAATCGATCGATCTCTTTTCCACAAAGGAGCCTTATCACGGGAACTCGGGATAGATGTCTTTGCTCCCTTTCCGTGGATAATTTTAAGATCCCTTACAGCTGCAAATATCTCTCTCCAGTGTGATTCTTGAGCTAAAGCGGTCTCCTTTGTCCCATCAAAAGCTTTCTTATTATTGCGGTATAGGTGATCCTTGCGGAGGAACCTACGATGCCGCATGTAAGACATTTTTCGACAGTTCTTGACCACCGACTAGCTGTACCATCTAAGCATTGGGCGCATCCATTGAAGCCTTTTGTCGTCTGGCCCGACAGTTTACCAAGGCGGGGTAATCATTGATGGTTCTGAACAACAATGCGCGTGGGATAAAGTTCTCTCTTTATACTCATCCCATACCCGTACTCCATCGTTCCACAAGATTAGAAGATCTTCAACCAATGGTTTGAGGTACACATCGATATCGTTGCGGGTTGCACAGGCCCTTGGATCGATAGTGGCATCATAATGTACTTCCGCTTCATACAAAGCCAAGGAGGAAGGTTGTAGATACATAGAGTTACCGCCAAGTGCTATGACGATCGCTCATGTTACCGAAAGGATTCATCCCATCCGTACTCAACCCGAACCTTATATTCCTTACATCATATGCAAAGTGCTTCTTATATTTTACGTCGATGTTCCTCCATTGCACGAGTCGTGAGGTGTCCGAGCATTCCATCGTTCTTACGCTCTTGGCGTGCCATCGTAGCAATTGGGCATGCCTTTTGTTCGCAAACAATCGATTGACGGGAATTATAGGAAAATACCACACCACCTTACGGGAGATCTCATCTTCTTACGCTTCACCCGACATCTTCATTATCGATGTCTTCATCGTTGCCCTTATACCGCTTTGCTTTGCAAACAACACGACCATCCAAGTCCGCAAACTCATTGCGATACAACATGCAATCGTTTGGACATGCGTGTATCCTTTGTACTTCCAATCCCAGCAGGCGGACAACTGCTTGGCGACGTGCTTATAGGCAACACGTTACCCTCGGAAGCAAATCCCCAAGAGACATAAGAGCTCGGTGAAGCTCTTATCGGACCAACCATTGCTTGCCTTCAAGCTGCGATAGTGTAAGCACGATGCGCAATTTTTGTGCTCCTCCTTGCGGCTGGGTACAATGGTGTCGTGGAGTCTGTACCATATGTTGGAACTTTTGAAACTCTCTTTCACTCGTGAAGTCTCCTCCCCATCACGCAACATTTGATCCGGATCTTCGTCGTGGTCGCCGACAAGCGTATCTTCAAGCTGCCGTCATACCGTTGTCTCCGTCATCTTCAATAATGTGTTGCCCTTCATGTACAATCTCATCTTCGCCGTGCTTGGTCCAACAGTATAGCCACCTTGAAACCTCTTGAAGCAAGTGTGCGCGTATCGACTCTATGGTAGAAAACGACTTACGATTTTTGCGATCAACGCATGGACAGCACATGTAGTCCGCCAGATTCTTCGACTTGTCGCCGCGATACGTTTAGAAAATAACTCACACCATTAAAAACTACGCCCCACAACGGTCCGTGTCATACATCCACCTTGGTCCATCTACAACTAATTAAATCAAACATTACATACGCATATAATTGCAAATAACAAATAATTGTAGACAATTAGATTTAAAAACATATGTAGCAATTTTGACTATATTAAAATACATCAACCTTTTTCCGTTATGTAAATATCCATATAGCAATTTTTGATATTGTAAAAATGAAAATAATTGTAAATAGTTATGATATATTTAGACTATATCCAAATATATCAATCTTTTTTTCATTGCGTCAATATCCATCTTGCAATTCCTTATTATTTACAAATTTGGAAAAAATTGTAAGCACTTAGGATATACTTTGAGTACATTAAAATATATCAAAATTTTTTTATTAGGTAAATATCCATCTAACAAGTTTTATTATTTCAACATTTGAAAATACACCTTTTGTCATTATGTAAAAATCCACGTGGCAATTTTTATTATTTACAAAAATAGAGATCAAATTACTAACCTCGAAAAGAAGTACAATACAAATTTTAACAAATTTTTGTGCAGATCGTTGCAATATGCAAATCGAGCAAAACAGGCGCCTCTGTCTTTGCTCGATCGGCTCGAGGCGGGTCTCGATTATATAGAACACTTATCACTGCGGTTCGCGCGAGCCGCAGATGATAAGCTCAATCTTGCGAAAAACATACTGCGCGGGAAGATAATATCACTGCGGTCCTTGCTTTAACCGGCGGTGAAAATGCAAGTATCCCCGCCCGGTTTAAGCACGACCCGCGGTGATATATCTCTGCCGGTTGTTGTCTCAAACCGGCGGTGATATCTTGCTTTTTACTTTGCCGGTTTGTTGCATGAACCGCGGTGATAAGTTATCCCCCCCAACTTAACTTTCGAACCGGCAGAGATACGTTATCACTGCCGGCTCGGTCCTAACCGGCAGTGATATGCCGGCAAGGATTGGCTGTTCTGTAGTAGTGTATGCTCTTTGGCCTTCAGGGTTCTGCAATGTAAAAGGGGGTATTCGTGTACTTTATCCTTCTCTTATTAATGTAAACTAGAGGATTGTTATAAAAAATTGAAATAATTTTTGTGTCCCATGCAATAGAAATTCAAAAAGAAGAACCATGGAAGGTAGATCCCTAATAGTAACATGTAGGAGGGAATGTACGATCAACAATAACCGACTAGAGGGAGTGAATATGAGACTTTTAAAATTCTTTAGGCTTTAATACAATTAATGAGCAAGGATGACAACAATTATAATTTTGAACAATTAGAGTCTAAGTTGTCTAGGTTTTACTAATGGTACCAACAATCTAAGTCTAATTAAGTGTTGCAATCCTAAGGAGATAATCAAACACTACAATCACTAGGAATGTAAAAACACAAATGTGATGACAAGAATGCAAACCAAAAGATGAACACAATTGATTTTTCCCACAGTCTCGGAGACGTGCCGATCTCCTCTAATCCACGTTGAGATAGCTTGAATGAATCAAGCCAGCTCCTTACACAAATGAGCCTCCCTTGACCACTAGTGATAGCTCTTCCCTGCTCTAGGTAGGTGAGCTCCATCCTTCACACCTATACGAGGTCTCTTCACAATCTTCTTTGAAGAGATCACTAGTTCCCACTCCTCCAAGCCGTCTAGGAGGCGGCAATCTTAAAGAGAAAAGAACTTCAACGCTTTCTTGAGGATGACCAAGTGTTTAATGGCTCAAATTGAAACTCACACTTGAATTTGCTCTCAACTACTCACAAATGAGAAATTTAATACACAAGAGTAAAGAGAGAGTAGCAAGGGCTCAAGAAATATTCAATGTGTTGTCTAACCTTCCCCTTGGTGCAGGTAATGGGGTATTTATAGCCCCAACCCGAAATCTAGCCGTTAGAGCCAAGATCACATTTTTCCTACCAAAGTCGGCACTACCACCCATGTAGGATCGGTAGTGCCGGCTTCCAGCCCAGTAATCGAAATTGGTAATTAATGCGGTAGGTGGAAAGAGAAAAGTGCTAACACTACAGTACCCCAGCACTACCGTCCATGTAGGACCAATAGTATAGGCCTCGAATTTCAAAATAGTGCATTTTTTACTCTTCCCTAAAAAATAACTACCGACCCCAGGGACCGATACTACCGCACCTACGATAGTACCACACCTATGATAGTACCGCTCCTACATGGGTGGTAGTATCGGCCAGGGTAAAAACCCCAAAAACATACCATTCTAGAAAATAACTACAGACCCCAGCCTTGAGCTTGAATCCTTGATTTTCTTTGCACTTCATGGTTTCACCTTTTGTGTGCAATGTCTAGGACTAACATATTTTCATAACCTCAAGAGGAATTGTTAGTTCTTTAATCATGATTGTCATTAATTACCAAAACACGATAATAAATTGGGGGCTTAGATGCTTCAACCTTCCCCTTTTTGGTAATTGATGACAACCTCAAAAAGGATAAATGAATGAAATTTGTTTTTGAGTACACACTAAGTCAAAACAAAAATGTATCTCTAGGATTTTGCTTGAAGTAACATTTCACTTCTTTGAGATTAGAGTGATTGTTTTGAAGTAAAATGCTATCAAAACCACAATACATAGTTGAAACTCCTTTTAAAAGTGTGCATAGAGATAGTGAGTTGAGATCATGCACACTTATGGGTTTTTCGAAAAAATCTAGAAAATATTTTAAGACATTTAGAGCTCAAATAAAATATTTTTAACCAAACTTTATTTAAAATTTTGCAGTATTTAATTAAATTTAACAAAAGGCTTAATTTAAATTAATTTCCAAATAAATCCAAATGAATAGCAAACGAACTCCGAAAAATCTCAAAAAATCACAGAAAATTCATTGAAGCACAATGAACTCAAATAAAACTAAATTTATTTTAATTAAAGTTTATATTAGTCAATTTAAATTGTTTTAGCATTAGGAAATTCCAGATTAAGCTTTATTAAAGCGAGAAAATCAGCCGGGATTTTTGGAAAGATGAACTAAACAAAAGATTTTTGAAAACCCAAATTTTGGGATGTTACAGGCATACAATTCACAATTTTACTCCATGCAAGATTAAATATTTTACTACAGGTAAGAGAAGCTGAGCATGTAATAAAGTAAGATGTGCTACTAGCAGAGGGCAAGATAGGTGAGGTAAGAAATCCTATACAGCAGGTATATTCTATCATTTTCACCAATTTGTCCTATTTTTCTGGGAATAGACATTAATTAATCTAATATAGTGTTTTCAACGTAAAGCAAAAGATGAGAACTTGCTCTATACAAGCGTAACCAAATTCTACATGAACTATATCTAAACAAATAATACAACTCGTGTAGGTAAGTGACATCTAAATCACAGCTAAGGGTAACAGTGAGACTATTGATGGTCTCTATACACCTCCCCTTTCTCTAAGGTAGAACACTTGACACAGTCTTATCAATCAAATTAGCTTTAGTAACTACATGGTTACATAGCCTCAACTAAGATACAATACAAAGCATGATAGGATTATACTATACTACAGACTTCTATAAAAGCACAATATGATTTGATCACATCGTGCCTACAGGAGCACAATTGACTTTTGCTGTTTGTAGCGCTTCTTCCCGGATTTGCTACATTATAACGGATCCCTCTCTGTCAAGTACTCACTCTTCGGATAGCATATGTATAATCCCATCGTTGACCAGTGAAGGGTAAGAACCAACTTCCCTGAGTAATGTGTACATGTATTCATTGGTCGGAGCCTCGGAGCTATAACAATTTATCTCAAGGAAGTTAATTGAACACGCGAGAGCGGTTAACAACTGTGATGATAAGACGCGACAGTTGATAAAGGACACAAAAGTTCAAGACACCAAGAAGACACATACGCTAGCTGAAGTACGAACACACCTATTACATTATTAATCTCCACCCCTTAGTTCAGTATATATTAAGGGGTCCGCGTGTCTCAAAGGAAATATTCTTTTCTCATACTTGTTGCAATTTTATTATCAAAGGCAATAAAATATCTACGTGTGTTATTGTCTCCGTTGTTATTTTCATAAGTTCGATAGAAGACTCTTAAGTTTTGTACGTCGACGGTTGGCGCTGTCCATGATCCTCACCATGATGTTTTCAAGCCTTCACGTATGGACGAGGAGAACTCCTCCAACCTGATCAACTGTAACGACCTCATGGATGAGGATCACATCCCAAGAAAGTGTGCAAGTACGACTCCTATCTGGTGTACGTTCCCGAGTAAGAATCTTTGTCGTCGACGGCCAACAGTAGCATAGCGACCTAGTCTAGCATAGTATAGCAAGCAAGCAATGCATATGGGCATATTATTGTGTTTTCAAAAATACTTTGACAACTGACTGAGAAAGCGAACATTAGAAAAATCCAATTTGCAATTATACATCTTTGCAGTTTGCTTATAGATAAATATAATTTTAAGATCTAAGCCCCTTTTGGAACACAGGAAATGTTCACGCGGGAATTGAACGATTTCTTATAAATTTTTTTCTGAAAGGTCGATCGTATGAATTCCCTGCGTTCCAAAACAAATGCCGCACAATGAATTGGTGGTCGATGCAAACACGGTTTAACGAAGGGAGCTTAATTTATAGATGCTGTAAATTAATTATACCATGACATTAACATGCATGTAACCCAACACGAAGCAGCAGCACTAGACCTCTAGACACACGTACGATCGATCTTGCATGTGTTGATAACACACAAGGCCATCCATCCTACATTTCATTTCTACGTACGTGCCCTTGGAACCAAAACTGAGAACTACGTACGTACACTCTTACGTACTCCAGTACTGCATGCACACGCAACAAAGACACGACCCGAGAGCCATGCACTTGCAGAGATTAATCAACACCAACACGTACACACGCACAGTGACACACCACTGCTACGGCGTTCGTATACCGCGCGCACTCTCACAGGTTACAGCATCTGGGCCCCACCATGAAGCAGGCCGCCGGCCTGTGCTGCAGCCGTCGCCGCCGCGGAGAACTCCGGCCATATTGTACCTGCCCCGGCTCCCGGCACCTTCCACGTGTCCACATTGTCGTTCTCCAACAGCCCGGTTGGCCAGAGCAGCGGCGCCGACGTCCCTGCAGAGCCGCCCCTGAGCCCGAAGCCGTGCAGGCCAACCTCGCCCCCGCCGGCATGCCCCACCTGGCCCGGCCCGGGCAGCCCGAGGCCGAGGTCGAACCCAACGCGCCCCTCGAGCAGCGGCGCCGCGCCGAGCGCGAACAGCGAGCCGAGGAGGCCCTGCTGGGACAACTGGGGCGGCATCGTGGGCGGGGCGCCGAAGTGCATGGACGGGCGGCGAACAGCCAGCGGCGCGATGCGCGGGCGCTTGCGGGTGGAGCCGCCGATGGGGACGTTGCGGAGGGATCCCCCAAGCGTCCAGTAGCGGCGGCAGGCGCGGCAGAAGTGCCGCGGCTGCGACGTGTTGTAATTGTTGTAGTAGCAGAACTTGGTGTCGTGCGACGCGCACCGCGGGCACTGCTCCCGCCCACCGGTGGCCCCGCTCGCGCTCGCCTGGAGCGGCTGCTGGAGGCACGACACGTCCGCCCCGGCTGTGGCGGCGGCCATCGCCGCCGTCGTGGCGTCGTACTTGCAGTTGGGAGGCATGAGCTCTACTGGCAATGGAGGCAGCTGCTGGTGCAGGGGAGCTTCCATGACCTGTCCTGGCATTTCAGGTTCGGGCTTCGCTTCGTGTTCTTGGTGGCCTGCAACAATCTACGGCCTTCTTGTTCTTGTATGGCAAAGGGAAGCTTAGATATCTGTGTGTTGATGTCTGTGTTGCTGTTTTGGGATTGGAAGTGCAAGTGTGGTATATATAGACGCAGGAATGCTTACATTTTTCTATTTTCTCTCTCTCTCTCTCTCTCTCTCTCTATTTCCCTTTAGAGAGAGAGAGAGGCGTTGTAGGTGATGGTGCAGAAGGTGACAGAAGGCTGATGAGATGAGTAGGCTGGCAGGGTGCAGCAGGCAGGGAAGAGGGCCGAGGGGTGGCCTCTGCCTCTCTTACACCTGCCTATGTGGAGTAGCTTTCTTTGTCAGGAGGAATCATATGTAGCTTCCTACTATCTGCTGAATGCTGATGTGTCTTTAATTCGGTCTCACAAGCCACACTTGACAGATCTGCAGCCACGTTATTATAGTATATATATGCACTAATGTGCTCTTTTCCCCCCTTCTTGATGGGAATTAACCAACGAGTTGCATGCAAAAGCTCTACTGTTGTGCTAGCTAGCGTGAGAAGGATAAGATAGATGAAATTGTAAAAATTCGTGGTGCTGAAGGCTAAACAGTTCTGCTACGTGTGGTCGTTTTCTTTTTGCCTTCACAATGTGCTGTAATGTTTGAACTGTTATCTGGCTGAACTTTGGTTACCTAGTTCCAATTAATGGAACTGGAGGCTGGATCATGTACGGTGGTTATCTCCTTAATCTAGAAAATAAGTGACTTTAATTGGTGTATGCATGATGCCTTACGCCATTCACGGTGTCGAGTAACTACCAGCGTTAAGAATTGTCATATCATATGGGAGGTCCTCCTCTTCAATATTTAATACCTTCTTCTCTATCTATAATAGTCCCAAACATATTAATAAAAAATAAAAACTCCTTGCCTCCCCTATCTCCCCCTATCCCCTGGGGTTCCTCCCTCTACACCATTCATTTGAAAGGGCAAGGTGAGATGTATTTTGATGAGAGTTCAGTTAGGGTTATAAGACAACATTCCGTTCATTAAAATATTACTTAAATGGTGTTTATTAGGTAGTTATTATTTAGTTTATAAGGCAACGTTTCATTCCTAAAACGTTTAGTTTATATTATTATTATCATTTTCAAGGATGACTCTTCGTGATTCTTTAACCTATTGGTTAAGTGTTACGAGAGAATCCCATAATAATACACATAAAATCTCTAATTAATCAAAAGGTAACACACCTTTTATTTTATTACATATAAGAGTTATGCATCTCCTTACATTACAGTAAAAGTTTTCACTATTTTTATTATTATTATTTAGTCATATCTTCTATGCTAGTAACGCAGTAGATGTACTTCCTGAAGTAATAGAGGTAGTTTTGCGGTGTTGGTTTACTTAGAAAGTTTTGAGGATGACAGGTGCGGGTATATATATTTTTGGACTAGTTCTTTGCATATGGGTGAAACAAGGATGGTTGTAAGTGTCTGTCATGGCAACTTGTGGAAGCATTTCCTTAGGCAATCCTTTGGCACGTCAGAGAAAGAATGAAAGGAAGGAGGTGGTTTTGGCATGGTTGAGCAAAGGAAACTGAACAAGCTGGCCGTTTCCTCGATTGTCAAGTGCAAAGATAAGTTCACTGAAAAGAAGTTTGGACAGCAACATTTACTAGTTGAGTCGGTACGGTTTTTGTTTTGCCGAGGCATTACTTTGCTGATGTAAGTTCTTTTGTAATGAAGGGTGCGGCTATATCTGTGGCTATGAATGACAAAGGAGAGCTTAGTGCTTTGGCTTTGTACAAAAGAGATAACCAGAGCGCTGTGGCAGGAAAAAGAGGTGGCTGATATTGGTTATAAGAGAGAAGAAGACAGAGGCTGTATTGCTAATCCTCATGAAGCTGGATTTTTGGGGAGAGATAGAGGTTTAAAAGAACATGTAGGTAAGAAATTTTACAGAAAGAAAGGACAAGCTTTAGAGACATTTTATATAAAGAAGAGACAAATTATTTATAATTTTTTTTGACCTATGGATTAAGGTTTTTCTTAGTTTCATACATAAGGGCAATTTATCGTAAAAACTTTAACTTAAAGGTTAAGTTCATACGTAAATCGTCCAGACAAGGAAAACAAAATCCAACTGCAAATAACAAGATATAAACACTACATAAGAATGCTTTATATAGCTAAAGTAGAATGATACTGCTACGCGTAAGGATTCCTATCTTATGGGGAATCTAATCTATTCTTCTATATTTTACTGTTGGGCTTCGTTGACTCTTCATGAAGTAGGATCTTCATACTTTACTTCCGCCTTGCTGGATGTAGCGAGGCGTTATGTCCATCTTGATGTCGGCGTAGATGCTATAGTCTTCTTTGGCTCAGTATGAAGGATGGTAGCGACATATCTTCGATGTCATCGAAAGCAAATGACGAAGATGAATTGTAGGCGAGGACTACTTTTAAGGAAAGAGGAGTTTGATATAAAACAAAATGAGAGTGGGGTAAGGACAAGATCTAAAGAAAGAGGAAAGAATAGCAAAAACTACATTTTGCAAATATAGTAACTTTTTGCAATTAAAATGTTGAGATTGGTCTAATATTATTACTAACGACCATTCTATCCAGGGTTTATCCTACGGTCAGTATGGCTCTGATACCAACTGTAACGACCCCTATTTTTGCATAAATGAAAAAAATGAAAATCTAATGCGCATATAGTACTAGTCCCATGATCAGTGGCTAGTACGCACATTTTCAACAATTGGAATCACATCCATACATCATTTTATTCAAGTGGAAGCTATTTGTACAATATATTCTTACAACTCAGAGTATATAAATATAGCAACAGAAGAAGCAAAGTCTTGTAGTGTGCCCATCCAATCCCTTAGGCAACTGACAAGGCATAATCACTAGAAAGGTCGCTTTATTAGAAATCCCGCATCCTGCGATGAAAAGAGATCTTTCGAAGCTTCGCTATCTTTTATCCACCTAAAACTACATAGTAAGCAAGGGTGAGTACTTTACATACTCCGCAAGACTTTAGCAAATCCTATAATATATGCAGGCCATTTCAAAGGAAAGGATTCTACGGTTAATTTGCATAAAGCGAAATTGAATTTGTGAATCAAGTTGTCATTTGCAAGCGGAATTTAATAAAGCAAGTTTGACTGATAAGAAATAAGGAAAGCATAAGTAATAACTCACAGTCCTCCATGACGTGAGTGTCGAGATGTCCAATATCTTGCCAACCCGTGGCATAACTACAATCACTACTACAGAATTGTACATCAGAATCGGTTCTTTTTTGCCATTACAGTCGGTTCAAGTGGCGATACGAAGTCTTTGGATAGTGATGAGGTGGAGTTATCACAGTCGGTTTTGGCCCAATTGTGATAAAACCTCATTAGAATCGGTTCTTAGGTGAAACTGACTCTGATGAACACATTATCACAATCGGTTTTTTTGAATAACCGATTCTGATAAAGGGTCATCAGAATTGGTTCTTTCAAGGAAGAGATTCTGATGACCCCCTCATTAGAATCAGTTCTTTTGTGGAACCGATTCTGATAACCACGTTATCAGAATCGGTTCCACACAAGAACCGATTCTATGAGGGGGTCAGCACAATCGCTTCCTTGAAAGAACCGATTCTGATGATTGATCATCACAATCGCTTTATTCCAAGAACCGATTGTAATGGTACGGTTATCACAATCGCTTCCATAAAAGAACCGATTCTACTGATGTGGTCATCACAATCGCTTGCTTAAAAGAACCGATTCTGATGAGAGGTCATCAGAATCAGTTCCTCATAAGAACCGATTCTGATGATAGGGTCATCACAATCGCTTTCTTCAAAAAACTGATTCTGATGATAGGGTCATCAGAATCATATATATAAGAACCGATTCCAATTATGTGGTTATCAGAATCGGTTCCACATAAGAACCGATTCTGATGACCCTCATGGGGTGTTTCAATTTTGCATATTATCCAAAATAACACATATTAACATTGGGCATATATATATCACATTGACAATACAGAACACAGATTTTATGATTCTTTGAAGAAACTCTGTTTTGGTGGAATCGCCCAAATCTGAGGGGCAAAACAATCGGCTTGAAGACAGTTGGCTGGCATCTTTAATGGCTAAGATAGGTAATGGAGCAATGAAGTGCATGTCCTTTCACTTTGTTTTGATTGTGATCATAACCTAGTCCCATGAGCTTTCATAGAATATGCAATTCTTGTTTTTCTATATCTTTGTAATTTTTGATGAGGATGATTGAATCATCCAATGAACATTTTCTTGGATGAGGTAAGTGTTTTATCATATGCCTTGGTAACTATTAGATTACTTTTGATTCATACATGTTCATCACTTCAATGCTAGTATGATTGTAAACATGGGCTTGCTTGTCTATTATGGGTTAACGTCATTACAGTTTTCAACATGTTCCGGGTGCAATGAACTCAGAAATGTTTGCAAAAGAATCACAAGCAAGTAGATGTAAAGTGAACATGATAATTGAACATATATACATGTCAAGATCAAAGGAGCATGTTGATGAACTTACACTAGAAAGTCTGAACAAGCGGATTGTGGGTTTTCCTTTCCGGCTAAACTAGATGAGCTTCAGAAGATAAAACACAAAACATAAGTATCATGATTATTGTTTTGCACATACATGCACAATTATGAAAAGAGATTGAAATGAAGCATGTACCAGATAACAAAACAATAGTTAGTCTGTAGCTTATCCTGCTATCCTTTGGTAATTCATTCGAGAAGATGTAGAAGCTGATTCATTGGATAAGAAAACATATCCAGATACATCATTTTTATAATACCATTAAGCAAAGTAGTAGTACAAACAAGACACAACACTCATGTCTGTTAAGAAGTTCACACAACACTCGAGACACTCGAGTCTGCCATGCACTAGAATGTTTAAGTACATATAGCTCTTAACTACTAAAATAAAGGTTATGTCCTGAATTGGGGATATCAAAGATGCATGCAGATGGTAGGATACAAGAGGAAAACATTGAAGCTCATAAAAATTATTTCATTGACATTCTCAGCCCCACACAAAACCTACTTAAATCGTATATGAAGCTAAACTAGTTTGTTTCATATGGTTTAAGTTTTACTCCAGCTTTGTTGAGGTGCTCCAAAACGTCTTCAGATACTTTGTTGTTATCCACAAATAATGTAGCAGTGCTAATCTCCACAATTAGGTAGCTATAAAATACAGGTGAATGTGGACCATCACTTCCCCTCGACATTAAAAAATGGGACGAACCCATCAGCTTCACGAACGACGCATGAAGGCAAAATGCTTAACAAGGTACAAATGCAAACAAACTTCAAATCAGATTTTGTCACTAGATGTGCTAAGTGCCAACACATCCTGATACTTTTCACATAAAGATGAGATTATTTCCATAATTTGCATGATAGTGTAGATGATAACTCAAATTACAATCATGGAAACGCAAACAGTTAAGTAACATGAACACAAATTAGATAAGGAGAACAATTGAGCTAGCAAATAGACTAATGACATAGTTACAATCTCCTGTTTCTTTCGCAGACATGATAGCACAAGCTTTGAGTTTTGTGGTAGAGGTATTGTTTATGCAAGAAAAAAACATATTGCATTGGATCTACTTTCACAGTAGCAATTAAATTACGATAAGCAATCATATTGACAAAAAGAAACAACGGATGGTCAGGCATTAATTTGAAAACTGTGGAATGGGTTCCATGCTCAAACAATTACCTGCAAGGCCCATCTCCAGCTCCTACCATTTCCAAAATCTCATTTTTCCGGTTAAATGCTAAGGGTAAAGCCACATCCATCAGTTTTTTTTACCGCAATCCAAACAAGGGAGCATCTCATTCTCAAATCCAAGCAAGGGAGCATCTGACACTCAATCTTCCTACTGTACCGTCGGGTCGGATCGGCAAGGTGGGGCGACGGGGTCGGGGTTGTCGGGTCGGGGCACGGCGGCGGGCTGTCGAGGCGAGGCGGGGCTTCGGGGCGGTGGGGCAGGAAGACGGGCCGTCGGGTCGAGTAGTAGGCGTCGGGCGGTGGGCGGCGACGATCGTCGGGTTGGTCTGTGAGGCGTCGGGCGAGCGGGCATCGGGCCGTCGGTGGCGGCGACGGCGTCGGGGTGAGGCGACGGGCGTCGGGGTGGGGCGAGGCGGGCGCGGGGGGCGGGCGGCGGGTGCGGGGCGGGCGGGGCTTGGCGCGCGCGAGCTAGGGTTAGGAGGGAGTCGGGCGCACGAGAGCAGGGGTGGCGGGAGTGATGAGGTCAGGCACGCGGTAATAAATGGCGATTCATGATCTCAATCGGTTATACTAACAAAACCGATTCTGATGTTTCACCAATCCGTATCGCTTTTGTTCCAAAAACCGATTCTGATGTTTTAATATCCGTATTGGTTTTCTACAAAAAAACGACATAGATAGTAGTCATTAGAATCGCTTCACATAAAAAAACCGACACTGATGTTAGTCATTAGTATCGGTTCACATAAAAAAACCGACACTGATGTTTCAATATCCGTATCGCTTTTATAAATAAAACCGACACTGATTCTCAATATCTGTATCGCTTTTTTTTAATAAAACCGACACTAATGTTTGTCATCAGTATCGCTTTACATAAAACACCGACACTGATGTTTGTCATTAGTTTCGCTTTACATAAAAAAACCGACACTGATATTCCAGACAAACCATGAAGTCTAAATTTTTATAATTAGATCAAAGAGTGAAAAACTTTTGCAAATATCGTTGGAATTATTTAAAATTTTCCAGAAATATACTATGAGATACTACAAATCTTTTCCAAAAAGAATTTTGCAAAAAAGAGTTAGCATTGAAAAAAATGTCAAAATTCGCTTTCTAGGCATGAATTTTCCTTAAATAGTTGAAAAGTCAAAACTTTCACAAATGAAGTCCAAGTTTTTGAAAATTTCCAAAAATGACAATATATGAAGTTTACACCCCTCCTCACCATGTCCTCTTCTGCAATTTTTTTGAACTCCTTAACACCCCTCTGAAATTCCGCACTCACACGGATTTTTTGATACATCCATTCCTCACGGTCCATCTGCAATTAAATTTCGCACAATAAATTAAAGAAAAACTAGAGCGACAACTAGCTAGCTATTTTAAATATTGAGAAATCATTTCAATTAATATTACCTTTGCAAAATAGAGGACAGGTTCCAAGATATATAAATGTACTCCCGATGATACCTAGCTTCTTCCTTGGTTTAGAGCTTCCAATTCCCTAAATAGGAGACATAAAATTTTAAAATCAACAATGATATCAAATAATCTAATTACATAGCTAGTGCAGTAGCTTGCAAATCTTTTTACTACAACGAAACAAAACAAGGGTACCAACGATGACTCCTAATTCTAAATAGGTTAGGTCTTAATCCCATTCGAGGATATGTGGTTCGGGCAAGTTCCTAAGCCGTTGTACAACTCCAAAGAAAATTTCAGTAGCGTCTCCCCGCTGTTCTCCATATACACGTCTCGACAACAGGTCAAGAGGGTGTGCATATGGAGAACACCGAGAGACGCTATCAAATCTACTCGAGTTGTACAACACAGCTCAGGAACTTGCCCGAACCACATATCCTCGAATTGTCCAAAAAACGTGGACAATTCGAGACTGCTCACTTATAAATATGCCATTTCATTCGGCATATTTATAAATAAGCATTCTCGAATGGGAGACGTAGGTTCCGCAGTCTAAACTCTAACATTTATCACATAATAGCAATAAAAATTCCATATTAACACGAGAGCACTACAATAATTAAATAGATGTGTGCTTGTCAAATAAATAATGTGAAATCTGAACGCACGTACACAATTCCAGTGCAACCTAAACTTTATTCACGACATATCGAAATTACCCAGTGCAAAATTGAAGTGGTTTAAAGAATTGCTCATATTTTGAAGAAAACCGCAAATGAGGGCAAAAAGAGGGGAATTTCCTCAAGATAGGGTTTCAAACTTGCCCTCTTAATACTCACCCATGAGGACTTCAAATTTTCTCACCCAAGTATTGCTTCCAACCACACAATATGAGATGTTTTCTCGGGTGGCAGCGGAGAAATCTCCTCTGGAGCAACAACAGAGAAGAGTTCAACGTGAGTGTTATATATATATGACCTAGCGAGGCACATCAGAATCGGTTCTTTTCAAGAAGCGATAGTGATGTGAACGGTCATCACTATCGGTTCTTTTTAGATAAGCGATAGTGATGAGCACGTCGACATCAGAATCGGTTCTTTTCGACAAGCGATAGTGATGTGCACGATCATCACTATCGGTTCTTTTTATAGAAGCGATAGTGATGATCACGTGCACATCACTATCGCCTCTTTTCTTAGAACCGATAGTGATATATATGCACATCACTATCGCTTCTATCAAAAGAACCGATAGTGATGTGGACGTGATCATCACTATCACTTCTTTTGTTGGAACCGATAGTGATGACCGTTCACATCCCTATCGCTTTTTAGTTTAGAACCGATAGTGATATGACTAATGTTACATCACAATCACTTCTAATCTCAGAACCGATAGTGATTATTACTAACACCTCTCCGAAGTTATTTATCACAATCGTTTTTTCCTAAAAACTTAAGAACCGACACGGATAGAGCGATAGTGATGTGCCGTTCTGTAGTAGTGAATGTTTGCCAAAACAAGGCATATTAGGTGAAAATCATCCCATTTTGAAAATAGTAAAACATTTAGCTATGTGATGACGTTACCAAGTGCTTTTGACCGAAGGCGCGGCTAATTAATTAGATTTACACTCTGAAGAGGCGTACAACTTTACCCACAAGAAATGATCATCTCTTTGTGCAGCGCAATTGACACACTTCCTTTGGTGTGTCGCAGAGAGATCATAGAATAACCGTTACATTACCTAAACCTAACTTTGCACCAACCCACTGACGTGAAACCCTTGTTATGGAAGAAGAAACATAAATGAGTACAAAATGGCAGTCCATCCCTGCAATAAGATCAAGAACATAGGCAGTCCATCCCTGCAACAAGGGTTTCTTTCATAACAAGGCGTACACCGTTATACCGGTATGCATTTACCCACAACGAAGTGTGGAAGCCCCTCATAAGAAAACTTAGAAAGGATTGCTCATACTATCTCCCGCCTACCAATATGCAAAGCCAGACCTAAGCAACTTAATAGGTTAAGGCTGTCCCATCCCAGCACTTGTGGTTGCACGGAATTCTTGGCTTGAAAACAACCCATAGCTCGGTCCTTAATCCTACACGGGCAATAATCTCCTCCTACACTACGTACAAGTCCATCTCTTGCACAACTGACTATTGCCAATAATTGTCCGCATCTAAACCATAGTTTTATTTTGGGTATTTTTAGTCAAAATACCAACAACTGACATCATGTCATAACCAACCTTTTACAATTCTCAAGAATCAATTTTGATTTGATCATATTCAACGTTGGTTCTAAAGCATGGCTAAGCATGGTTAATATTTGCATATACCCAAGTTGACATTATGTATTGTCTAACCCATTTATTTGGTTATCAAGGTTCACATGTCCATACTTATCAAGGAAGTTTCATGAGACAACAGGTATATCTACCATTACCACAATATAGTGTACTTACAGAAAATAAACGCATGCATGAAACATTTTGATAAACACAATGAAAATTAAATACTGGGATCAATATGATCAAAGGGGGTGCTTGCCTTGCTTAATTGTTGTTTATGACGAAGCTGTGGCTACAACCGGCGTGGTTGACGACATAATTAGTGATGTCGAGTTCTACACGTCGTTCAATGAAAATATAGCAAACAACAGTTTTATTAAGGGCAAAAAGAAGATAGACAGTATATCAAATAAAGACTTGCTGTAAAGAACGGATGCAGATTCTTTTATAGATTATTTATTCTTGTTTAACGAATTCAAGAAGCTAAAATTATGTATTCTTGTATTTATAACTTCGAATTATAGATGCTAAAATTATTTGGATTAATAGGATTAAAACATTAGTTATCATGTTATACATGAGTGGTACTAACTTTGCATAAGTATTCATTTTGAATATATATATATACACCAGACATGTTAGGTTGGGCTATTGGTTACATATTCTGGTTTGCAAGAAGGTCTTGGTTAAAACAAATATCTTAACCATTGATTTATTATTTATTATTATAGCTCGTTTATTCATACTACGGATTATGAAGATCATAATACTTAGGGTTATTTGGATGATAGGATTTATATGCAGAACATAATGAGACAAGATTATTTCTTCATAATAAGGTGGTATATACTTTGGGTAGCATTCCTAAGCTGATTTAATAAATTTTAGGATTTAGACAAGATGCTTTATTCATTGCTGAAATAGCTTAAATGGCATTAAGGTTTTTGATGACCATAACACTTAAGGGTATTGAGCTAGCAATATTCAGATGCAAAGCAAGATGTAAAAAGAATATTTTTCTAGATTACGATAGTCCATATTACAAGGATCATTTCTGGGCTATTCTTCATAAAATTTGCATTTAGACAAGTTGTTTTATGAGTTGCCGAAAAGGATTAAGTGTTTCTGAAAACATAATACTTAAGGTTATTTTCTTTGTCAAGATTTATCATAAAGTATGATGAAGTGAAATTATTTCTTTAGAATATGGTGCTATGTACTTTGGAGAGTATTTCTAAACTGATTTTTATAAATTTTAGTGTTTAGGCGTGATATTTTATTTCTTTGAAATAGCATAAATGATCACAAAGTTAACGTTGTAACTAGACGGATTTCGCTTTTCGTTTGCGGCTACACTATACATGATTTTTCATTCATTTTTCTGGTATGAACAGGGTATGATCTTAAAATTGTTTTAGAACTGGTTTGGCATTATTTTGATTTTCGCCAAGGTTTTTTGTATGCATATGAAGATGAAGTCTTTTATGAACTTAATTCTTATTGGATCTTTTTGCCAAATAATATGATTTTGGCCTTTGGAATATTCCGACATTAGCCAGTTGTTACTTAGTTTTGGGTTTTAACATTTGTGTTTTATTAAGTTAATTAATCTTATTGAAGATAACCTCCTGATCCATGATCTGTGGAATTTAGAAGTACCAATCTTATTTGTTTCCTGTCTTCTGATTTTGAAGCAGACAACATGACTAAGCCCAGAACAATTTGGTCTATGTATTATTTTGCTAACACTATTTTAGCTTTGCAAATGAGGATTCTTATGGAACATACCCACATACAGGGACTATGAATCAGTCTCTTCTTAAGTTAAGGTCTTGATGTATGAATGTAACTGATCAAGTTTATTCAAATTAAATCCCTAATATCTTTGACTGGGGGATTTATTTCAACAAATCTTTACCATCTGTTTTGGATCCTAACAAGATAGGTACATATGAACTAAATTGATTTTGAATTGAATGTCTTTAACCAGAGTACTCTACCTTCATTATCATACCTTAATCCTCGACTAGCCAACAACAGAGCTTAAACAATTGGTCTCACTAGTCATGCCTGCTATTTACTTATTATGCAAAACTCATATGAGGATTTTATAGATGCACATTTTACAGAACTTATAATTGTTAGTTGCTGGAACCTTGAGTTGCTATCTGCCAACATATGGACATTGATAACCTTACTAGCATACTAGATTTTTACTGCCTACCTTAATCAAGTTCTGTCATAAAACCAAGATGACTAATTAAAATTACTAACTCCAGTTACCTTGGATGTGGGGCCATTGGACAGGATGAACAGAGGAAGCACAGACAGACGCCATGGCAATCATGGCTGAAGGCTTATCCGGGGCTGATCTCTTATGACATGGTATTAAGAGTCACTAGTGAGTCATTAGTGAAGGAAATGAATACAGGAAAAGAAGAAAACAGAGAGCAAGCTCACAGAACAAGGGTATGGCGCCATGGAGAGCTCCTCTGGTGGTTTCGGCTGGCTCTGTGCAAGCGAAGGAAGGAAGAAGCGAAGACCAAATAGGAACCCCGAGATCACAACGATGCCATAGTTGGTCTCGGTTTGGCAGTGGTGAGGCTTGGTTTGCATGCTCATGGTGTATGGCCATTTGAGGAGAGCTCACTATCTTTTATAGCCAAGCAAGGCTGGAGAAGCAAGATGACGGGTGGCCTTGGCATTGATCATTGAAGTGACACAAAACAAACCTTATCTATCCTTAAATGCAAACAGAGCTGAGTTGCATTCAATGGTTCAGTTAGCAATCATGGTGGTAATTTAATGAGTCTTTTATGGCTTGAACAACAGATAGGGTACAAGGCACTGTTAAATTTATAGAATTATCTCATGCCTGTAGAATTTATAATACTTCTAACAGTGCACTGCGCATAGATTTATGCATTCTGTAATTAATTTATCTAAGAATATATAACTTATCCAATACTTGTGAAACTTGTTGTGGAGGTTCCTCACGGCCATATTAGTATCCTGTAAAATCTTCAACTTCAAATTCTGTATATTTTATTTACTAAAATTCTGACATTGATATTTCCAGATTTTCAGCCTTTCAGTTTTTGAATTTTTAAAATTACCAAATTTAATTATTATTTCCTGATATTTTTACTGTTCATGGGCTGATCCAGAGTGAAGATAATATAAACAATTCAGATCGAATTAATGAAGTATTATTTTTATTTAAATCTGACAATTTCACTATTGCTAGTCATGGATTCATTAATTGCACTTTTAATTGCTTTGATGTGACTTGTAACTCCCTTAAATATCTTGATATGACCTTTAACTTCCAAAAGTAATTTCTGAATAGTTTTATATGTCTAAATAAATTGTTTTTTATTTTATTGTTATAAACTTTTTACTCTTTTCTTTATCTATTATTATGATTATATGAAAAGATTTTTCCTTTGGAACAAAAATCAAGGAAATTCAAGAAAATCAAAATAAATTCAAAAAATTCATAAAAATCATCAATAAATATATTTTAATGTTGAACTTTATTTTCTTGTTGTACTTTAAGTTTTGTATTGTAGAGAAAATGAAATTAGTACAATTAAAGATTCTCTTAAGAGCCAAAATTCAATAAAATTTTAGATTAGTTGGAATTTCAATGTAAATTTTTATTTCCAACTTAGTTTCATATTTTTTTTGATTTGAAGTTTTATTTTGCAACTCATCCTTTTATTATGGTTGGATTCCAAGATATTGAAATAGAAGATAATATTTTAATTCATTCTTGACATTCTAATTAAAAATTCTATTCAATTTCATTTTCCAATTTTTATATTTCTATTTTTATTATTTAGAATTTTTGGGATATCACAGATCTACCCCTCTTACAGAAATCTCGTCCTCAAGATTTGAAAGGACTGGGAAAAGTTTAAGGATGATTAAGAGAAGCTTTAATAGGTAGATGGTTGATTTCAAGTGGATCCAATGAAACAAGATGATTTCAAACTAATCTAAGTTCTGGTAAGAACTGGAATCATAAGGGATGTACCTAGCATTGAGTCAGGTATGCCAGAATTGATGTCTTGAGTTGGAGTAGATGCAGACCTAGGAACTTGTTGTCCTTGAGGTTCTTGATACATTTTTGTGCTCCCAGGGTGGATAGAAAGATGAGATTCATGAGCTTCCTTTAGAATTAGTTTCTTGAGATCAGAATCATCTGGGACATATATACGATTTCCTCACATCAATACTTCATCTGAACTTTCAGAGAATTCAAATTCAACACCTTCTTTCAATTGTTCTCTGATTCCAGCAATAATTTCATCCTTGAGTTGATTGGCTTTTATATGAGTTATGAGAGTTGGTTGCACTTTAAGAGCAGCAACATAGCCTTCTTCAACTAAACCCAAATTGAGTTTTTGGAATTCATTTTACAACTCAGATTGGTCGGAGATGAAAAGACAATGGAGTTTTTGGCTGAGAGCATCGGCTACAACATTAGCCTTACTAGGATGGTAATGAATGCCAAGATTATAGTCTTTGATTAACTCTAGCCATCTTCTTTGCCTGAGATTTAGATATGGTTGGGTGAAGAAATATTTCAAGCTTTTATGATCCGTATAAATTTCACATCGATTGCCAATAAGATAATGTCTCCAGATTTTCAGAGCGTGAACAACGGATGCTAACTCCAAATTATGAGTAGGATAGTTTTGCTCATGCGGCCGAAGTTGACGTGAAGCATATGCGACAACTTTTCTTTCTTGCATCAAAACACATCCAAGGCCGTGTCGTGATGCGTCGCAATATACCTCAAAACTTTTGTGGATGTCAGGTATGATGAGAATTGGAGCTAAGGTTAATCTTTTCTTAAGCTCTTGGAAACTAGCTTCACATTCTGGGGTCCATTCAAACTTTTTTTCTTTTTTCAAGAGTTCAATCATTGGTCGAGTGATTTTGGAGAAGTTTTCGATAAAGCGGCGATAGTATCCCGCTAAACCGAGAAAACTTCGAACTTTAGGAACAGATTGAGGCAGTTCCCATTTTATGATTGCTTGGATCTTTCTTGGATCAACTGCAATTACACCTTCAGATAGAATATGCCCAAGAAATGCGACTTCTTTTAGCCAAAATTCACACTTCTCAAACTTAGCATTAGGTTTATGCCCACGAAGCTTTTCGAGCACCATACGCAAATGTTGCGCATGTTCTTCATCAGTTTTGGAATAGATGAGGATATCATCAATGAATACCATTATGAACTTATCTAAATACTCCATAAAGACCTTATTCATAAGGTACATGAAACTGGCAGGAGCATTTGTAAGTCCGAATGATATTACGGTATATTCATATAATCTATAACGAGTGGTGAAAGTAGTCTTTGGAATATCCTCGGGTTTGATTTTCAATTGATAATACCCATGTCTCAGATCAATCTTCGAAAACACATGAGCACCATTCAATTGATCAAAAAGGTCATCAATACGGAGGAGAGGATACTTGTTCTTAATTGTGACATCATTTAAAGCACGATAATCTATGCACATGCGTAGACCATTGTCCTTTTTAGGAACAAAGAACACAGGACTGCCCCAAGGCGATGAGCTAGGACGAATGAATCCTTTACTTAGTTGATCTTCGAGTTGTTTCTTCAATTCAACCAATTCATCAGGAGGTAAGCGGTAAGGACGCTTAGCAATGGGTGCTGTCCTAGAGACAAGATTAATGACAAATTTCATGTCCCGGTCTGGAGGCATACCTGGTAGTTCATCCCGAAATACATCGGGATATTCACATACCACTGGTACTTGGCTTAGTTCTGTGACCAAAACAGAACAAAGGAAAGATTTTTGAGTTGGAGTGCGGTTGATAGAAGAAAATTCCACTTGGATTCCATTTGGACTAAGAAGGAAATATAGATTAGTTAGCACAATCTATATAGCCTTTGTGCTTAGATAACCAATCCATACCGAGAATCACATCTAGACCCGAGGTTTTGATAACAATGAGATCAGCATGAAATGGTACTCCATTAATTTCCAATGCAGACCTCTGAACAGAGTCTTGATGGTTTGCATGGTTGCTCTAGGGGAATATATCGTCATTTTGTAGGAAGTAGTTCAACTTGTAGTTCATGTTTCTTGATAAAGTTTTTGGATATGAAGGAATGTGATGCGCCAGAATCAAATAACACCAATGTAGGTACAGAGTAAACAAAGAATGTACCCAGTACCACATCAGGTGCATCAAGAGCTTCTTCTGCTGATATATGGTGTAGGCGACCATGATTAATATCTTGTAATGAAGCGGATGGTGACTTGAAGACCTGTAAGTTTCCAGTCATCCGAGATTGACTTGAGGATTGCTGTTGAGAAGAAGGTTGTATAGAGTTCTTCTTGGGGTAAGCATAGGTTGCCTGATTCTGAGTGTCGAAGGATGATCTTGCTTGTTGTGATGGATGAACTGAGGGCTGACGAGGGCGAGAAGCTTGCACTTGGATTCTGAGAAGAAGGTGAGGATGTTTCATGACGAGCACTGCGTCGAGATGTTCTGGTAGCTGGATGTTGCGGGTTAGGTTGGACTGGAGTTGGAATACTGTCCCTTGCAGGCTGAGAACTTTAAGTGGCGTCATTCTTCAAGAGTTTTCTTAAAGATTTTGTTTTAGGCATCCTTCAATCAAAAAGAGATAAGTTTTAAGTGGGATTCTAATATGTTACAAGGCTACGTTTCATTTATTAAATTTTTTAATTAAATTTTCTTATTAAGGAGGGTTGGCACATCGTAAATGTGCAACCTAATGGTTTAGTATTCACGAGAGTAACCCAAAAAGCGATACAAAAGATTTACAACAAAACTTCAATATCATAGAAAAGCTATATATTCAACTTAGTGCATGGAAGAAGCATATATAATGTTTTTCTTCTGCTAGTCTAACCATACGTATTTCTGCACACTAGATTTACTACATAGCTAGAATAACGTGTAATTTGGATAGTACTGTCTTTCAAAGTAAGCAATTTAGCGACGAGTTTCTTTTAACCTTTACACTACTTGTTGACATCAATATTCCAAGACTTCTATGGAGTTGAAGAGGTAGTGACGCTTTGCAACCTCCATCTTTTCGAAGTTGTTGACGTAGACGTCACGATGTTGTTGACTTACTACCGGAATTATTTTCAAAAAGATTTGTTGGTGGTTTCTAAGTTATCAAGTAGAAGGGTAAGGAGAGAAATCCTTCTAGAAGGAGTAAATAGAAGTGAAATGAAAAGCTTGAAATGGTTATAAGAGATATTGGATAAGAGAAAAGAGTATACACATAAGGAAACTAAATCCTACAGATGGAAAAAAGAGTATATATACTACTAATGCTACTCTCTTTATGTTTCTTTTAGAAAATAGTTTTTTTTAAAATAAAGAATAGACGAAGGATTTATCGGCAAAGGTTAAAGATTGAAGGTCTATTGCCATAACCTTTTTGCCATTCATTTGAAAGGGTTCAAGGTGAGATGTATTTTGATGAGAGTTCAATTAAGGTTATAAGACAACATTCCGTTCATTAAAATATTACTTCAATGGTGTTTATTAGGTAGTTATTATTTAGTTTATAAGGCAATGTTTCATTCCTAAAACGTTTAGTTTATATTATTATTATCATTTTCAAGGATGACACTTCGTAATTCTTTAACCTATTGGTTATGTGTTACGAGAGAATCCCATAATAAAACACACAAAACCTCTAATTAATCAAAAGGTAACACACTTTTTAATTTATTATATATAGGAGTTATGCATCTCCTTACATTACAGCGAAAGTTTTCACTATTTCTATTATTATTATTTAGTCATATCTTCTATTCTAGTAACGCAGTAGAAGTACTTCCTGAAGTAATGGAGGTAGTTTTGCGGTGTTGGTTTACTTAGAGAGTTTTGAGGATGACAGGTGCGGGTATATATATATTTTTGGACTAGTTCTTTGCATATGGGTGAAACAAGGATGGTTGTCAGTGTCTGTCATGGAAACTTGTGGCAGCATTTCCTTAGGCAATCTTTTGGCACATCAGAGAAAGAGTGAAAGGAAGGAGGTGGTTTTGGCATGGTTGAGCAAAGGGAACTGAAGCACCATGTGGAGGTCCATCCATATTTGTGATGAGTATTTGACTTTATTTGAGCAAGGTGTGCTCAAGTTTGAGTTTGATTTGGATTGTTTTTCGAGCTAGAGCAATTTGGTTGGCTGGTCGCAGACCAATCGTTCGACCCCGAGTGGTCTGGGCCTTGGTTGAGTCGGAGACCAGTCGTCCGACACCGAGTGGTCGGGGCTTTGACTGGTTGGAGACCAGTGGTCAGACTCCGAGTGGTTGAGACTCCGAGTGGTTGAGGCTCCGAGTGGTTGAGTCGCAGACCAGTCGTCCGACCCCGAGAGGTCGGGGCTTTGGCTGGTTGCAGACCAGTCGTCCGACCCCGCGAGGTCGGGGCTTTGGCTGGATGGAGACCAATGGTCAGACCTCGAGTGGTCGGGATGGAGACAAATGGCCAGACCTCGAGTTGTCGGGTTGGAGACCAGTGATCAGACCACGTATGGTCGGGGTTTTTGCTGGTCAGCGTAGTGTATATCTTTCTGTTGAGATGGATATGTGTTGTTGGACATTGCTATGTGATGTGGTTTCCTTGTCTATGATGGTTGCGGGACTTTGGAGCTAGGTCATGGTGAGGCGAAGGGATCGGGACTAGGCCGGAGAGCCGAGGTCCGGATGATCAAGGTGTCGCCAAAGATGACTAAGGCCAGGAGTAATCGCAAGCCGAGAAGACAAAGGAATGGATGAGATGCTAACTTGGGCTGCTCTGATCAAGGAGGACCGTTGGATCGCGATCGGGAAGATAGAGTAGCGGGTCAAGTTAGTGTGAGTTAGCGTGCAAAACCCGTTGTGTTGTTGGGTTTCGGGTGAGCCCTTGCATAGCTTTGTGAGTGGGTAAAATCTCAGCCCTTGATGGAGTGCTCTAGGGTTTAGAGGCTCATCCAAGGGTGGTAGGTGGTCCAAGCCTGCTATAAATAGACAGGGAGAGGGGTGTCTCCTTGAGGGGTGTGAGCAGGTGAGGAAAGTGTACGTGAGTAGGTGAGAGTGCTCTGGAGGCCTCTGTGCTCCTGAAGCTTTGCCCACTTTGTAGTGAGGCTTTGTAAACCTACCCTCTGGAAATAAAAGACTGCTTTCCGCATCTTTGAGTTCACTTTCCTCATTCACATTATGCTTTAAATTCAACATTTAATTTCATGCACTTTACCTTCTATATGGTTGGATTTTCTTCCTCTCCTTCTAAGTGCTTTTGGATTTTATGCCAAGGATGAAAGATTGCTGGATGAATCTTCTATAGATCATATCCCAATCATCTAGGCAATCTACAACCTCTTCTATTCAGTTTTGCAAGAAACCAATTTTTGTGCCTAGTAGAAGAAAGTGCTTTCAGATCGTGTTTCTATTTGTTTGAAGGGTTGTTTCTTCGTGTACTTACTTGCTACGATTTGTGGAGAGTCTTCCAAGGATATTCTGACCATCAACTCCCACCAGCAAGTTAGGGGTGAGATCTGTGTTCGTGACTCTGTGTTTGGTGTTGCATTTGTTAACCTGAAAAGGGATAGAACCTTGGTATCAATTCCTTTAATTGATGTTTGAAATAGGTTCCTGACATCCTTATGGAGGTGCACACCAATTTTCACTGCTTTTGGATCAGCCGATCAAAAGTTACATCGATTTCTGTTTTTAAGATTGTGCTGATTTTACTATTCACCCGAACACTATTCACACTTAGTTCTTTCCATCCGACCTCTGCATGTCGGGAGTACTGTTCATCCGAACTCTTCAGGTCGAAAGTACTGTTCATCCGACCTCTGCAGATCTGGAGTACTGTTCATCCGAACAGTACTGGTCGGGGGTACTGTTCATCTCGAGCACTGTTCATCCGACCAGAGCTACCCGATTAGTGCAGTTTTTACTGTTCACCCGACCTTAACTGGTAGGTGCCTCTGTTCATGCAATTGCTTGATCAATGGTTCAGTTCCTTCTTTCTGGTCTTTTGGTGGTTTGAATTCTAAGGGGAAAGTTTATTCGAAAATTTTATTTGGGATCATTCACCCCCTCTCTGATCGCCATTTCGATTTTTCAATTGGTATCAGAGCCGGTTTTGCTCTTCCATAGATCTTGACCGGTCTCAAGAGCCATGGCGATGGACAAGTATTCCACCAAGCCTCCCATTTTTGCTGGAGTTGATTTTCCGTTTTGGAAATCGCGGATGGAGTCATACATCACTGCCCAGGGCTTCCTGATATGGCAGAAGGTGAAACTCCCGTATGAGGTTCCTGCTGATGAAAACGTCACGGCCGAAAATATGGCTGACGTTGAGGCGAACGCTAAGGCAAGGAACATCCTCATACAGGGTCTTAGCCACAGTGAGTATGATAGGATTTCTCACCTTCGTTCTGCTCATGAGATTTGGGTGACCCTCGATGCTTACCATGAGGGCACTACTCAAATCAAGACGGTTCGACAGGACCAATTCAAGCGTGAGTTCAACAAGTTTGAACAGCATGCTGGTGAGAGTCTTGACGAGTGTTTTGGTCGGTTTACGAAGATTTTGAGCGACCTCCGAGCAGTCGGCTGCATATACCCTGACTCGGATAATGCTCGACATTTCTTGACCGCACTCGATCTTCGTGTTTGGGAAATGAAAGTGACCACCATCAAGGACACCACCGACCTGTCGACCTTGACTCTTGACGGGCTTTATTCCCGCCTCAAGACTCATGAGATCGACGTCGTCTCGCGGAAGACGAAGTCTCAGTCGATGGCTTTGGTCACCGATCCCATTGGATCCTCTCTTCCTGATTCTTCTGTTGGTTTCTCTCTCTCCGCCCTTTGCGAGCTAAGTGATGACCAACTGGAAAAATTTCCAGAAAATGAGCTTTCTCTTCTTGCTCGCAAATTTTCATATGCATACAAGAGAGTGAGAGAGAGGAAGAGAGGTGGGATGATCACCTGTTTCGAGTGTGGTGGCCCCAACCACATTCGAGCAAACTGTCCCAAGCTGGAGAAGGGCAAAAACGAACAAGGCGGTTCGGGCAAGAACGACTACATCGATAAGAACCGCAACAAGAAGCCTCCAGTTCGCGAGCCGGCGCGTGAGAAGAAGTACCGCAACTTCTCCAAGAACAAGAAGCTCTTCCACCGCGTCCTCGCGCTTTGCAGCGACATCAATCTCTCCGACACGGAGACATGGAGCGACGAGGGCGAGGATGATCCGCAAGAGAAGAAGGGCGGCGATGACTTCTCCGGCATGTGCTTCATGGCCGACGCCAACGGCATCAGCGACTCCGAGCTGTACGGCGACTCGGACGAGGTACCCTCCTATGACCAGCTCAATGAAGCTTTCTGCAAATTAGGAAAATTTCATGCTAGAGCTAGAGCTAGGTGTACAGAGCTTGAGAAGGAAGTAGGTACCTTGACTCGGGAGTTAGCTTCACTTAGATTTTCTCCGTCCTGAGTAACTGATGACTGTACTTTGTGTGATGCTTTGCTTGTGGAGTTAGAGAACCTAAGGACTATGCATGATAGTGTGTCGTTTGAACTAGATAGTCTTAGGTTGAAGAATGCTAGCAATGAATCTGTTGATACTCATTCTGTAGATGCTAGTTTTCTTCATGCTCACTCTACTCCTTCTTGTGCTAATTGCCCTAAATTGCTTGCTGAAATTGATGCCATGAGTTCACACCTTAAGAAGCTTTCTGCTAGAAATGATGAACTTGAATTGCATGCTTCTAAGGACCCAATCAGCTCATGTGAGGGTTGTAGGCAACTAAAACTTGACAATGATGCTTTGAATGTCAAGTGTGATGAACTTGCTAAGGACTTACTAGTTAAGTCAAAATCTGGTTGCCTGCTGTGTGCTGGGGTTAAGGATGATGTGGATAAAATCCATGTCGAGCTTAGGAAGATGTTAGAAGACCAAACCCTTAGGATTAGAGATGCTCCTTGCGTTTCTTGTGAGGCCCTCAAGATTGAGGCAGCCGTGCTGAGGGAACAAAAAGCACGTGCTGAGAGATCTTCTCTTTCTTGTTCTTCTTCTTCCTCTCCTTCCCCCTGTTCTTCTTGTGCTTCATTCTTTCGAGATTACCAGTATCTTATGAGCACTCTCGAGAAGTTTGTTGGAGGCAAGAAGAAGCTCAATCTTATTCTAGACCAATCCAAGATTAGTAGATTCAATCAAGGTCTAGGATTTGATCCCTTGGAGCACGCTCGGGCGCATCCTCCCACCATTGTGCGCTGCTCCAAGAGTGGTAAGATTGTGGTAGCTCCTAGAGTGAGCACCACCGTGTTTAGGTCTGTTGGGGTTGTCCATAGGACTCCTGACCAGAAGGGTGTTACTCCTGTTGCTTCTGTCTCTAGCAAGGCGAAGTACACATGCACCTTCTGTAAGAAGGATGGTCACCTAGTAGATTTACGCTTGAGCGCGCCAAGATCACTCGGCGTGGCGTGTTCTGCTCTTAGGGTATTCAGGTCATCCCGGACTTTGGGTGCTCTAAGGTACACACGCTTCTAGACAGTTAGAGAGTCGCTTTGTTTTTGGCAGCGTCCAGACTCGGTTTTCATGCTAGTTCCTTGAGTTTTAGTCCTGGAGCTGTTTGTAGTCAGTCTTTCCACCGTCCTTTTGATATTCCTCGTTTTTTCCATCGAGGTAGATATCGTGGCGTGAGGTGTTTTCGGTAGGAGATTTAGGAAGCCTCACTGGGTAGTTCGGCTTTTGCACCACGGCGTGCCAACCCGATTTGAGCTCCTAGATCATCTACTAGAGTTGCTCTTGATCTTGTTAGGGATAAGCGTCGAGAGACACTCGAGTCCGTCTTCTTCGTGGTGGTACTACGAGGTGTCGTATGGTTGATATTAGGTTCCTAAGTCTTCACTCTATCCCAATCTTGAGTCATCTTTCTCTCTTGTGTCTTGATCGGGTTAAATCGGATGGGAAGGGAGATGTTTGGATTATCGACTCGGTTGTTCTTGTCATATGACCGGAGATTCTCGATGGTTCTCTTCCCTAGTCCGAGCCCCCGGTGATGAGTTGATCACTTTCGGGGAAGCTTCTTCAGGTAGAGTCATTGCTAAAGGTATCTTTTGCATTAATGACAATTTCATTCTTAAAGATGTTGCCTTAGTAAGTAAGCTGCAATACAATCTGCTCTTTGTTTCTCAGCTTATCGATGACTCTTTCGAGGTAAGCTTCAAGAGTAATGCGTGTAGAATCCTTGATTCATCAGGAGGGTTAGTTTGCGGGATTTCTAGATTTGAGAGAGTCTTTCGTGCTAATTTTTCTGCTTCTTCTGGAGATTCTCTTCGATGTTTGATTGCTTCTGAGTCCCGTGATCTCTCCTTCTGGCATAGGAGACTTGGTCACATTGGTTTTGATCATTTGACCCGAATTAGCAACCACGATCTCATTCGGGGTTTGCCCAAACTCAAGATGGTCAAAGACTTAGTTTGCTTTCCTTGCCGACATGGCAAGATGATTACTGCTTCTCATCGTCTAGTCACCGTAGTGATGACTAATGCACCAGGACAGCTTTTACATATGGATACTGTTGGTCCAGCTAGAGTGCAGTCAGCAGGAGGGAAGTGGTATGTTCTTGTTATCGTTGATGATTTTTCTAGATTCTCTTGGGTATTCTTCATGGCCTCGAAGGATGAAACTTTTTCTCACTTCAGGGGTTTGGTCAGTAGGTTGTCTATTGAGCTCCCAGGTGCATTACGAGCTATTCGCAGTGATAATGGTACAGAGTTCAAGAATTCCTACTTTGAGTGTTTTTGTGTGGAGTCTGGTTTAGAGCATCAGTTCTCTTCTCCCTATGCCCCTCAGCAGAATGGCGTAGTTGAAAGGAAGAACAGGACCCTGGTTGAGATGGCTAGGGCGATGCTAGATGAGTCAATACTCTAGGAAGTTTTGGGTGAGGCTATAGCTCTTGCTTGCCATGTTTCTAATCGCGTGTTTTTGAGAGCACATTTGCATCGCACTTCTTATGAGTTGAGGTATGGGCGAAAGCCCAGTGTGTCTCATTTTCGCGTTTTCGGTTGCAAGTGTTTTATCTTGAAGTCTGGTAACCTAGATAAGTTTGAGTCTCACTCTTCTTATGGTATTTTTCTAGGTTACTCGTCTTCTTCTCGTAGCTATAGGGTCTGGAGTGTTGATGCGCATAGGATCATAGAGACCTGTGATGTGACCTTTGATGAGGCTAGCCCAGGAGCTAGACCTGATGTTTCAGGCTCTTCTTATCCCTCTGAGACCATCTTTGAAGAAGATAAGGATGATGGAGATGATGGTGTTCCACTGGATCCAGTCCCCTCTTCACCTAAGGTGCCTCCTGTTTCTATTTCTGCACCTCAGGGAGACCAGCCCTTGCCTTCTGACTCTCCTTCAGTGAGTGGCTCTGCTCCTACCTCTTCTGTTCAAGAGGTAGAGGTCACTTCTGCTTCTGGTCCTCCCCGTCATATTCAGAGACGTCATCCTCCTGATCAGATGATTGGCGATTTGTTCGAGCGTGTCACACGCACAAGAACGGGTCTGTCCTCCTTTTGTCTTCACTCTGCCTTTGTTGCCTCCTTTGAGCCGAAGGATGTTTCTCATGCATTATCCGATGAGTCGTGGATTAATGCTATGCATGAGAACTTGAGAACTTTGAGAGGAACAAGGTATGTCGACTTGTCAAGCCCCATCTGGTCATAATGTCATTGGGACCAAGTGGGTGTTCAAAAACAAGCAGTGAGGATGGGGTTGTAGTTAGAAACAAGGCTAGATTAGTTGCAGGGGCTTTTCTCGGGTTGAGGTCTTGACTTTGAGGAGACCTTTGCTCCTGTAGCTAGGCTAGAGGCTATCCGAATCCTGCTTGCATTTTCTGCATCCAAAGGCTTCAAGCTTTATCAAATGGATGTCAAGAGTGTATTCCTCAATGGCTATATTGAGGAAGAGGTTTATGTCAAGCAACCTCTAGGATTCGAGAACCCCAAGTTTCCGAGTCATATATACAAGCTTTCCAAAGCTCTGTATGGACTCAAGCAGGCCCCCAGAGCATGGTATGAGAGGCTCAAGTCTTATCTTCTCGGCCATGACTTTAAAATGGGCATAGTAGACAAAACTCTGTTCATCCGACACCATGAGTCTCATTTTCTTCTTGTCCAGATTTATGTGGACGATATCATTTTTGGTGGCTCGTCTCATTCTCTTGTCTCTCAGTTTTCTGATGTGATGAGTACAGAGTTTGAGATGAGTATGATGGGCGAGTTGAGCTACTTTCTTGGCTTCCAAATCAAGCAGACTTGGGAGGGTACTTTCTTGCATCAAGGCAAGTATACCCGTGACCTCCTGAGGCGCTTCGATATGTCTGATGGAAAGCCAGTAATGACTCCTATGGCCACCACTGCTGTCCTCGAGCCCGATGAGGATGGTGAGCTCTTGATCAAAAGGAGTTTGAGCATGATCGGCTCCTCTTGTACCTCACCGCTCGAGGCTGGACATACATTTATTTGTGTGTCTCATGCGCTCGATTTCAAGCTTCTCCTCGCGCCTCTCACCGCCAGGCGGTCAAGCGCATCTTCAGGTACCTTCGTGCTACCACTGATTATGGTATTTGGTACTCTTCTTCTTCTTGTCTATCCCTTAGAGCCTTTTCCGATCTTGACCTTGTCGATCAGTAGGATAGATAGGAAGAGCACTTCTGGCACTTGCCAATTCATTGGCACTTCCCTTGTTTCTTGGTCATCTAGGAAGCGATGCAGGGTTGCTCCCATCCACCGAGGCCGAGTATGTTGTCGCGACCGATTGTTGTAGCCAGGTTCTCTGGATGAGATCGACCTTGCGGGACTTTGGGTTAGAGATAGAGAGTGTGCCACTTTTCTGTGACAACACTTCTGCTATTTGCATTGCTAAAAACCCAGTGCAATATTCTCGGACCAAGCACATTGATATTAGATATCACTTCCTTAGAGACCATGTGGAGAAGGGAGATATCGCGCTTCAGTTCATAGAGAGTGACCTTCAGTTAGCCGATATCTTTACCAAGCCTTTGGATAGCTTCAGATTTGTTGCCTTGAGGAGTAAGCTTGGAGTCGTGAGCCTTTACGGCCTTTCGTGAGGGGGAGCTGGTTTGTATATTATGTACTATATATTTCCTTCCAGCTTTTCTTTTCTGTGTGTTTCTTCTGGGTGTCTTTGGGCTTGTTTTCTTGAGTTGAGTTCACTCACTTAGACTTCTGGCATGCCTTGCATGGTCCTCTTATCTTGTGCTTTAGGTTGCTATCATGCGTGATTAGCTGTTCTCTCTTCTCTCTAGGTTGAGTTCCCTCACAGTCTTATAAGTCTAGCGGTTTTGGGGTCTCTGGGTAGACAGTGCATGTGCACTCCTTAGTTGGGATCTAGAGTCGACTTCCTATGTCACTCTAGGGAAGATAAGAGCGAGTCTGAGCCATAGTGAATCTCTTCTATCTTATCTATGCTAAATAGCCATCCAGTGTTGCAGTTTCTCGATTTCTTCTCCTCATTCTGTTTTTCTGATTATTATTGAGTTCATTCAGTTTTTCTTTATGCCTAATCTTGATAATAACTCAACTTTAACCACATTTGAGCTTAAAATTGATTCATTTGTTGAGGGGGAGTTTGGGAATCTGTTCATGCATTGCATTTAGACTGTATTTCCTGTTTAATGAGCTTTGTCTATTATGCAATTGAATTCTTCTTCATGCTATACACCATGCTACATCATATGGAGGAAATCACTAGCTTAGATATGTCCAAGTTCATTTAACTTGCTAATCTTAAAAATGAAGTAAGCCTTAAATGAAAAACTTGATGAAACTTGTTGCTTTTACTTGTTAGGTTTCTTCTCTAGAGGTTTGTGCCATAATTTGAGAAATTTTGGAGTTCTCTAGAGTCCCTATAGCAACTTGGGTGAAACTAGTTCGTTTCATACTTGAGTCCTTTATTTGCTCAAAAATCATTGTGTGCTAAAAATAAAAATTAAACAAAATTGACTCTTCTTGTGCACATATGACTCAACACCTTGTATTCACAAGACCGCTTCCCATTGCACATGGGATGAACTTGGAATACATCGTGTTTGACCCAGACCATCCTCTTAAGAGTTCATCTTGAGATGGTCGCATACGGCTTGAGTCAATTGGTTGTCAAAAGAAAATGCAAATAAATTAAAAACAAAGACATATGTGGGTAAAGAATGCAAATAATGTCAAACATTTGCACCCCGCTATGTCTTGTATGATGATAAATCAAAATTTGCATTAATTGATAAATGAGCCCGAAGGACCTTGTATGCTCTTCTAGATTCCCCAAAGTGTTGAGTAGGTTGAACTCTAGGTTTTCCTTTTGATCCTTAGAGTGGCTATTCTTCTATTTTTGAAACTAAAGCTAAGTGTTGCACTTGTCAAATCTTGATAAAAATGAAATATTCAAATCTAAGCTTGTATTTGCACTTGGACATATCTTAGACTAGTCTAATCTAAAAATTGACTAGCTTGGTGTCATATCTTGTCACTGCGATCAATTGGATAATTTTCAAAGCTCCCTTAGGTTGCATTTCATGCATACATAAAAAGAAAGAGAAAATTCCATTTTGATGTCTATATTGCCAAAAGGGGGAGAAAATATAAGAAAAGGCATCATTAAAAAAAGGGATAAAAATGTGAAATCTTGTTGTTTCTTATGATCTTTGTAAATCTTTGCTATTTCTTATGGATCATAATCACATTTGGCACTTATGATTGGTTTTCAGAGCTTTTGTGGAAAACTTGCTCTTTTCATTGTCTTGCTCTAAATTCTTTCTGCCAACTTGGTCATGATTTTATACCTTTCTCTCTGGACCAAGTTTGGCTTTGCAATCAAATTGATTTTTTCTTCTCTCATTCAAACTCAAATTTATGCCTTTTGATGTGGTTTGTCAATATACTCATCAAGGGGGAGATTGAAGGACCATGTGGAGGTCCATCCATATTTGTGATCAGTATTTGACTTTATTTGAGCAAGGTGTGCTCAAGTTTGAGTTTGATTTGGATTGTTTTTCGAGCTAGAGCAATTTGGTTGGCTGGTCGCAGACCAATCGTTCGACCCCGAGTGGTCTGGGCCTTGGTTGAGTCGGAGACCAGTCGTCCGACACCGAGTGGTCGGGGCTTTGACTGGTCGGAGACCAGTGGTCAGACTCCGAGTGGTTGAGACTCCGAGTGGTTGAGTCGCAGACCAGTCGTCCGACCCCGAGAGGTCGGGGCTTTGGCTGGTTGCAGACCAGTCGTCCGACCCCGAGAGGTCGGGGCTTTGGCTGGATGGAGACCAATGGTCAGACCTCGAGTGGTCGAGATGGAGACAAATGGTCAGACCTCGAGTGGTCGGGTTGGAGACCAGTGATCAGACCACGTATGGTCGGGGTTTTTGCTGGTTAGCGTAGTGTATATCATTCTGTTGAGATGGATATGTGTTGTTGGACATTGCTATGTGATGTGGTTTCCTTGTCTATGATGGTTGCAGGACTTTGGAGCTAGGTCATGGTGAGGCGAAGGGGATCAGGACTAGGCTGGGAGAGCTGAGGTCCAGATGATCAAGGTGTCGCCAAAAATGACTGAGGCCAGGGAGTAGCTGCAAGCCGAGAAGACAAAGGAATGGATGAGATGCTAACTTGGAGTTGCTTTGATCAAGGAGGACCGTTGGATCGCGGTCAGGAAGATAGAGTAGCGGGTCAAGTTAGTGTGAGTTAAAAAGCGTGCAAAATCCGTTGTGTTGTTGGGTTTCGGGTGAGCCCATGCATAGCTTTGTGAGTGGGTAAAATCTCAGCCCTTGATGGAGTGCTCTAGGGTTTAGAGGCTCATCCAAGGGTGGTAGGTGGTCCAAGCCTGCTATAAATAGACAGGGAGAGGGGTGTCTCATTGGGGGTGTGAGCAGGTGAGGAAAGTGTACGTGAGTAGGTGAGAGTGCTCTGGAGGCCTCTGTGCTCCTGAAGCTTTGCCCACTTTGTAGTGAGGCTTTGTAAACCTACCCTCTGGAAATGAAAGACTGCTTTCCCCATCTTTGAGTTCACTTTCCTCATTCACATTATGCTTTAAATTCAACATTTAATTTCATGCACTTTACCTTCTGTATGGTTGGATTTTCTTCCTCTCCTTTTAAGTGCTTTTGGATTTTATGCCAAGGATGAAAGATTGCTGGATGAATTTTCTATAGATCATATCCCAATCATCTAGGCAATCTACAACCTCTTCTATTCAGTTTTGCAAGAAACCAATTTTTGTGCCTAGTAGAAGAAAGTGCTTTCAGATCGTGTTTCTATTTGTTTGAAAGGTTGTTTCTTCGTGTACTTACTTGCTACGATTTGTGGACAGTCTTCCAAGGATATTCTGACCATCAACTCCCACCAGCAAGTTAGGGTTGAGATCTGTGTTCGTGACTCTGTGTTTGGTATTGCATTTGTTAACCTGAAAAGGGACGGAACCTTGGTATCAATTCCTTCAATTGATGTTTGAAATAGGTTCCTGACATCTTTAGGGAGGTGCACACCAATTTTCACTGTTTTCGGACCAACCGATAAAAAGTTACATCGATTTCTGTTTTTAAGATTGTGCTGATTTTACTGTTCACCCGAATACTATTCACACCTAGTACTGTTCATCCAACCTCTGCAGGTCGGGAGTACTGTTCATCCAATCTTTGAGTAATCGGTCGTCGGGTACTTGTTCATCTCGAGCACTATTCATCCGACCAGAGCTACCCGATCAGTGCAGTTTTTACTGTTCACCCGACCTTATCTGGTAGGTGCCTCTGTTCATGCAATTGCTTGATCGATGGTTCAGTTCC
The DNA here is from genome assembly GCA_036346275.1 of Otatea glauca. Taxonomy (NCBI): domain Eukaryota; kingdom Viridiplantae; phylum Streptophyta; class Magnoliopsida; order Poales; family Poaceae; genus Otatea; species Otatea glauca. The sequence goes on along the minus strand of CM070722.1, from coordinate 4,212,429 downwards.
TTCTTTCTGGTCTTTTGGTGGTTTGAATTCTAGGGGGAAAGTTTATTCGAAAATTTTATTTGAGATCATTCACCCCCTCTCTGATCGCCATTTCGATCTTTCAGAAACTGAACAAGCTGGCCGTTTCCTCGATTGTCAAGTGCAAAGATAAGTTCACTGAAAAGTAGTTTGGACAATAACATTTACTAGTTGAGTTGGCACGGTTTTTGTTTTGCCGAGGCATTACTTTGCTGATGTAAGTTCTTTTGTAATGAAGGGTGCGGCTATATCTGTGGCTATGAACAACAAAGGAGAGCTTAGAGCTTTGGATTTGTACAGAAGAGATGACCAGGGCGTTGTTGCAGGAAAAAGAGGTGGCTGATATTGGTTATAAGAGAGAAGACAGAGGTTGTATTGCTAATCCTGATGAAGCTGGATTTTTGGGGGGAGATAGAGGTTTAAAAGAACATGTAGGTAAGAAATTTTACAAAAAGAAAGGACAAGCTTTAGAGACATTTTATATAAAGAAGAGATAAATTATTTATAATTTTTTTTGACCTATGGATTAAGGTTTTTCTTAGTTTCATACATAAGGGCAATTTATCGTAAAAACTTTAACTTAAAGGTTAAGTTCATACGTAAATCCTCTAGACAAGGAAAACAAAATCCAACTGCAAATAACAAGATATAAACACTACATAAGAATGCTTTATATAGCTAAAGTAGAATGATACTGCTACGCGTAAGGATTCCTATCTTATGGGGAATCTAATCTATTCTTCTACATTTTACTGTTGGGCTTCGTTGTCTCTTCATGAAGTAGGATCTTCATACTTTACTTCCGCCTTGCTGGATGTAGCGAGGCGTTATGTCCATCTTGATGTCGGCGTAGATGCTATAGTCTTCTTCGGCTCAGTATGAAAGATGGTAGCGACATATCTTCGATGTCATCGAAAGCAAATGACGAAGATGAATTGTAGGCAAAGACTACTTTTAAGGAAAGAGGAGTTTGATATAAAACAAAATGAGAGTGAGGTAAGGACAAGATCTTAAGAAAGAGGAAAGAATAGCAAAAACTACATTTTGCAAATATAGTAAATTTTTGCAATTAAAATTTTGAGACTGGCCTAATCTTATTACTAACGACCATTCTATCCAGGGTTTATCCTAGGGTCAGTATGACTCTGATACCAACTGTAACGACTGCTATTTTTGCATAAATGCAAAAATGGAAATCTAATGCGCATATAGTACTAGTCGCATGATCAGTGGGCTAGTACGCACATTTTCAACAATTGGAATCACATCCATACATCATTTTATTCAAGCGGAAGCTTTTTGTACAATATATTCTTACAACTCAGATTATATAAATATAGCAACAGAAGAAGCAAAGTCTTCTAGTGTGCCCATCCAATCCCTTAGGCAACTGACAAGGCATAATCCCTAGAAAGGTCGCTTTATTGGAAATCCCGCATCCTGCGATGAAAAGAGATCTTTCGAAGCTTCGCTATCTTTTTCCTCCTAAAACAACATAGTAAGCAAGGGTGAGTACTTTACGTACTCCGCAAGAGTTTAGCAAATCCTATAATATATGCAGGCCATTTCAAAGGAATGGCTTCTACGGTTAATTTGCATAAAGCGAAATTGAATTTGTAAATCAAGTTGTCATTTGCAAGCGGAATTTAATAAAGCAAATTTGATTGATAAGAAATAAGTAACGCATAAGTAATAACTCACAGTCCTCCATGACGTGAGTGTCGAGAAGTCCAATATCTTGCCAACCCGTGGCATAACCACAATATTTGCCAAAACAAGGCATATTAGGTGAAAATCATCCCATTTCAAAAATAGTAAAATATTTAGCTATGTGATGATGTTACCAAGTGCCTTTGACCATAGGCACAGCTAATTAATTAGATTTAACACTCTGCAAAGGCGCACAACTTTACTCATAAGAAATGATCATCTCTTTGTGCAGCGCAATTGACACACTTCCTTTGGTGTACCGCAGAGAGATCATAGCATAACCGTTACATTTCCTAGACCTAGCTTTGCACCAACCTAGTGACGTAAAACCCTTGTTATGGAAAAAGAAACATAAATGAGTACAACATGGCAGTCCATCCCTGAAATAAGATCAAGAACATAGGTAGTCCATCCCTGCAATAAGAACATAGGAAGTCCATCCCTACAACAACAGTTTCTTCCCATAACATGGCGTACACCATTATACCGGTATGCATTTACCCACAACGATGTGTGGAAGCCCCTCATAAGCATAACTAGAAAGGATTGCTCATACTATCTCCCGCCTACCAATGTGCAAAGCCAGACCTAAGCAACTAATAGGTTAAGGCTGCCCCATCCCAGCACTTGTGGTTGAACGGAATTCTTGGCTTGAAAACAACTCATAACTCGGTCGTTAATCCTACACGGGCAATAATCTCCCCTTACACTACATACAAGTCCATCTCTTGCACAACCGACTATTGCCAATAATTGCCCGCATCTAAACCATAGTTTTATTTTCGGGATTGTTAGTCAAAATAACAAACAACTGACATCATGTCAGAACCAACCTTTTTCAATTCTCAAGAATCAATTTTGATCTGATCATATTCAACATTGGTTCTAAAGCATGGCTAAGCATGGTTAATATTTGCATATACCCAAGTTGACATTATGTATTGTCTAACCCATTTATTTGGTTATCAAGATTCACATGTCCATACTTATAAAGGAAGTTTCATGAGACAACAGTTATATCTACCATTACAGAAAATAAACGCATGCATGAATCATTTTGATAAACACAATGAAAATTAAATACTGAGATCAATATGATCAAAGGGGGTGCTTGCCTTGCTTAATTGTTGTTTATGACGAAGTTGCGGATACAATTGGCGTGGTTGACGACAGAATTAGTGATGTCGGGATCTACACGTCGTTCAATGGAAATATAGCGAACAACAATTCCAATAAGGGCAAAAAGAAGACAGACAGTATATGAAATAAAGACTTGCTATAAAGAACGGATGCAGATACTTTTATAGATTATTTATTCTTGTTTTGCGAATTCAAGAAGCTAAAATTATGTATTCATGTATTTATAACTTCGAATTATAGATGCTAAAATTATTTGGATTAATAGGATTAAAACATTAGTTATCATGTTATACATTAGTGGTACTAACTTTGCATAAGTATTAATTTTGAATATATATATACACCAGACTTGTTAAGTTGGGCTATTGGTTACATATTCTGGTTTGCAAGAAGGTCTTGGTTAAAACAAATATTTTAACCATTGATTTATTATTTATTATTATAGCTCGTTTATTCATACTACGGATTATGAAGATCATAATACTTAGGGTTATTTGGATGATAGGATTTATATGCAGAACATAATGAAACAAGATTATTATTTCACAATAAGGTGGTCTATACTTTGGGGAGCATTTCTAAGTTGATTTAATAAATTTTAGGATTTAGACGAGATGCTTTATTCATTGATGAAATAGCTTAAATGGCATTAAGGTTGTTGATGACCATAACACTTAAGGGTATTCAGCTAGCAATATTCAGAAGCAAAGCAAGATGTAAAAAGAATATTTTTCTAGATTATGGTAGTCCATATTTCAAGGATCATTTCTGGGCTGTTCTTCATAAAATTTGCATTTAGACAAGTTGTTTTATGAGTTGCCGAAAAGGATTAAGTGTTTCTGAAAACATAATACTTAAGGTTATTTTGCTGTCAAGATTTATACGCAAAGTATGATGAAGTGAAATTATTTCTTTAGAATATGGTGCTATGTACTTTGGAGAGTATTTCTAAACTAATTTTATAAATTTTAGTGTTTAGACGTGATATTTTATTTGCTGCGGAAATGGCATAAATGATCACAAAGTTAACGTTGTAACTAAATGGATTTCACTTTTCGTTTGCGGCTACAGTATACATGATTTTTCATTCATTTTTCTGGTATGAACCGGGTATGATCTTAAAAGTGTTTTAGAACTGGTTTGGCATTATTTTGATTTTCGTCGAGGTGTTTTGTATGCATATGAAGATGAAGTCTTTTATGAACTTAATTCTTATTGGATCTTTTTGCCTAATAATATGATTTTGGCCTTTGGAATATTCTGACATTAGCCAGTTGTTACTTAGTTTTAGGTTTTAACATTTGAGTTTTATTAAGTTAATTAATCTTATTTAAGCTAACCTCCTGATCCAAGATTTGTAGAATTTAGAAGTACCAATCTTATTTGTTTCCTGTCTTTTGAGTTTGAAGCATACAACCTGACTAAGCCCAGAACAATTTGGTCTAAGTATTATTTTGCTAACACTATTTTAGCTTTGCAAATGAGGATTCTTATGGAACATACCCACATACAGGGACTATGAATCAGTCTCTTCTTAAGTTAAGGTCTTGATGTATGAATGTAACTAATCAAGTTTATTCAAATTAAATCCCTAATATCTTTGACTGGGGGATTTATTTCAACAAATCTTTACCATCTATTTTGGATCCTAACAAGATAGGTACATATGAACTAAATTGATTTTGAATTGGATGTCTTTAACCAGAGTACTCTACCTTCTTTATCATACCTTAATCCTCGACTAGCCAACAACATAGCTTAAACAATTGGTCTCACTAGTCATGCCTGCTATTTACTTATTATGCAAATTGTCGGGACCGGATCTCCAAATCTGAACCCTCTGTGTATAACCTGTGCTAGTCCAGGAAAAGCTAGCACACACATTTGAAACAGTGATGACAACATGTCCATATCACGAATCAAATAATATTAATTCAGCAAAAGAGTATTAGCCTTATGGCCAATTATTACAAATAAGCATCATCATAGCTTGAGTTCAATAAGAAACAGCGGAAACGAAATAACAGAAGCAAAGTAAGCCCATCCATTTGCCCAACAGGCAATCGACTGGGGTTCGCGTCCTAGCATTCCGGATCGCCTTCATCATAACCACAAGCGTAGAAATCGTAGTCACCTTCAGCTTCTGCGAACTCTTCTGCGGAAAGTTGGGGATGTTGCAAGGGTGAGCACAAAATGTATTCCGCAAGTCTTGGGAACATAATGAATGATAACTATATGCAAGGCTAAACAATTGAAGGCATAATATGGCTCTTTTAGCATAAAGCAAAGTTTAACTGTAAATACCAATAGTAATTTCACAAAGCATCATTTGATCAAAATGTAATTGAATAGTAATTGAATTTGATATGACAATTAAAGCAGGTTCCATCTACCTGACTGGCTCCATCCGCCAAACCATAACCCGAGAGTTCTATCTGCTCACGGATTCCCAAACCAACATTTTCCTTTAAAACAAAACCATAAAATCTACAATGTGCAAGCGCACCTACTTTGCTCTTGACCGTGGCACGGCTACTTAAGTAGTTTTAACTCTGCAGAGTGTGTACACTTTACCCACAAGACACGATCGACTCTTGTTGCCATGCAATTAACACACTTCCTTTGGTGTGTCGGCAGAGAGATCATGACAAGGCCTTTACAATGCACAACACCACTATTAACCTCGCCCGCTAAGGTTTCACCGTTGTTAGGGTTCTAGCCGCCAAATCTGAAGCCCCTCTTGCGCCGCCAACATCCGCACTCACCAACCGGCGGCTAATAATGAGACGCACAAATTATTTAGCCAGTCGTGCGATATAGACTTGTGGTTGTACGGTAGTGCTCGGTCCATGGCAACACACGCTTCGGTCCTTAATTGACTAGGGCGGAACATTCACATACCAAGGTCTCGTGCTTTCTGCACCCGCCAAACATCCATCCGCCCCGGTCTAAACCATTTCCACTTTATTTTACTTAAATCACAGCAGCAACACCAATTGCCGCAATTTCACAAATAAGTTTAAACAACATTTGAAATGATTCCCAAAATAGCACAATACCGAAACGTTTAAACTGGACTAAGCAATTCTACCGTCCCGTGCTAATCTACTGGATATCACCAAATAAAACAGCTAGTATATATCATCTAGGGTGTCAAAGGTTCGACATGATCAATACCAATGAGGGTATAACAAACTGGAATTAACTAAACCTTAAGACTATATTTAAAGTACTTTCCATAAAAGTAAGCATGCATAATTTAAAAACAACATAACATTTTCATAAAATTTGGGATCAACATGTTCAAGGGAGACTTGCCTTCATTGCTTCCTGCTGGATCTACCTCTGACTGTTGATTTGCTTGAGCTTCGATTGCGTCGTCTACACGCGAAGCGAGGCAAATAAATAAAACAAATTCAAATAAAATTCAAAAATTGAAAAGAATGGTACTGGAAGATAGATCTTGAATTTAGATGAATTTAGAAATTTGAATCACTGGAATCGGAGCTCGAACGAAGGAGAACGGGATCCTGGAAGATTCCAGATCAAAAAATCAGAGAAAAACAGAGAGACTCACACGTGGCAGACTGGGATTGGCTGGAATTTTTGATTTTCTGGAAAAGAATAAAAAGAAAAAGAAATGTCGAGTGACACATGGGACCCACGCGTCAGAGACACGGCTCACGGTGGACCGAGTTCACCGAGGAGATCTAGGGGTGACGAGGCAGACCGGTTGAGGTGGCGACACGCGGCGGCGCTAGGGCGGACGTGGCGCCGAGGTGGCGGCCACACGGCACCGACGCGCGCCGCACGGAGCCGAGGCGACCGGACGGCCGGGACGCGGAGGGAGGCGATCACGACGTGGCTAGATCTGAGCCGCTGGCGGGCGATCGGACGGCCACTACTCATGGCGAGGGGCGGCGGCGGCGCTGGCGCGGGCAACGCCGCAGCGACCACCGGAGCGGAGGAAGAAGGAGACGACCGGGGCGAAACTGCGACAGATCGGCTCGGGTTTTTGGGGCAAAAGAGAGTGGAGGACGCGAGGAGTCCGGAGGTGCAAGCGACGGCGGCGGAGACTCACCGACGGGGATGAAAAACGACAGAGAAGGCTCGGGATGGCGGCGCAACTTCGGCGAGCTCGCGCGCGATGACGACGGCGACTCGGGCAGCGAGGCTAGGGCAAAAGCGGCGGCGCGGTGCGGGGAACCTCGAGATGGGGTCCTCGGGGCTTTAAATAGCCCTGGGGAGGAGTGCGCGGCACGTACGCCGAAAACGGCACGGAGGCGGCTAGGGTTTCGGTGGCGGCGCGTGGGCAACGCGGCCAGATCCGGCCGTCCACGTGGCGCGCATCGGGCGATGCGGTGGAGCGGGCTGGCTGGGCCGAGAGGAAAAGCGGAGCGGGCCGGCGGGACTGATTCAGCCCACGGAGAGATTTAGAAATTAAAACATTTTCTGAATTAAAGAATTTCCAAAAATTCAAATAAAAGCAAATAAATCCAAATAAATAGCAAATAAATTCAGAAAAATCTCCAAAAATACAAAAAAATTCCTTGCAGCCAAGTTAAATCCTTTCATAAATAAAAAAAAATAAAATTAAGCTGAAATTAATTCAGAAAAAATGCAAATGGTGAATTTTTCAATTTAAACATTCTAAAGTTCAAATTTTTGGAATGTTACACAAAACTCATATGAGGATTTTATACATGCACAATTTACAGAACTTATAATTGTTAGTTGTTGGAACCTTGAATTGCTATCTGCCAACATATGGACATTGATAACCTTACTAGCATACTAGATTTTTCCTGCCCACCTTAATCAAGTTCTACCATAAAACCAAGATGACTAATTAAAATTACTAACTCCAGTTACCTTGGATATGGGGCCATTGGACAGGATGAACAGAGGAAGCACAGACAGACGCCATGGTAATCATGGCTGAAGGCTTATCTGTCGGGACCCGGATTTACAAATCCGAAACCCTCTGTGTATACTGCACTAGTCCAGGATCACGCTAGTGCACACAGTGGAAACATAGATGAAATACCATTCCATACAACGAATTAACTAAGAAGAAGCAATTTATTATTGAATAAAGAAAACGACCTTGTGGTCAATGTTTACACCATTACGCCTTAAGGGCTTAAGAAACAAATACTATTGCAGCGGAAAAGATAAATTGAACCATTCGACATGCCACAGGAAATCGTCTGGGGAACGCCTTCCTAATCCACGTAGTCTTCATAGAATTCCTCCTCATGATATTCATTATCTCCTTCAACAACTGATCAACAAGGGCATAAAGCCGTGAGTACAAAGGTACTCAAAGAAGCCGTAGGGAATTGATGCAATATATTTATGCACGGCTTGACAAGGATGGCTATATAGTTCATTTGCGTAAAGCAATACTTGAATTGAAATACAGTAAATAGATTGAAAGCATATTTATGAAAACATAAATAAATAACTGATAGATCAATGATAGACAACAAAACAATAGTGAACTCCCCGTTCACATCCCAACAATTCCACATTTTATATAACACTCTATACCCCGTGTGAAATTCCGGGCTTTGTCCATGATCATGACGCGCTTATCCGAATAGTTTTACACTCTGCAGAGGTTGTACAACTTTACCCACAAAACATGAACATCTCTTTGTGCAAACGTTACTAACACACTTCCTTTGGTGCGTCGCAGAGATATCATGACAGAGCCTTTACAATGCATTGTCTAAACTCAGTCGCCGCTAAGGTTTCGCCATTAGGGCCCCTCTTGCGCCTTGCGAATCTACCCGTCCATCCGGAACCCACACCACCATTGGCGTACTCAAGACTAGACATTACAAATTAATCACCTAGGTCTGTCCCATTCGGACATGTGGTAGTACGATTAGACCAGTTCAATAGCGCACAAGATTAAGTCCTTAAGTTGTCTCGGGCAAGACATCCACATCCCAACGTGCTAGAAAGCACCCCTTTATCGCACGATCACTTGCCCGAGGAAAACAATTGTTCAACCAAGACCAATGGCAAACCCCGCCATGGTACAACAAATTTTACAACAGTGGCTAACGGCCACGATTCAATATCTCATTAAGTCAAGATTAACATTATTCAACATGTGACATGAATCCCAACGATATGTAAGCATGTCTAAGCATAGCTACGATAACCCAATGTTGGTATTATGATTATGTCCAACTAGTAATGTCCCAACCTAGGTTTAACAATGGATACATGGCATACAACGAATCAAGGTGGCATAATGTCAACTAGGCATACATCTACTCCCATTAAATAAACATTGATACGTAAATAGCATGCAAGTGTATAAAATAAATTACTTTGCAAACATAGGATCAATATGATCAAAGGTTACGACTTGCCTTGCTGATCTAGTGCTGAATCTTGGTCTTCGAAGTCTTCGTTCGCTCCCTCAGAATTAGCGTCTACCAAAAATAAGCAACGAAACCAAATAAATACAAAACAGAGACTCAAACAAGCTCAAAACTGAAAATAAATGGCTCTGGAAGATAGATCTTGATTTTAGAAAAATTTAGAAACTTGAATCGCCTCAATCGGAGTTCGTATGAGCGAGAACGGCCTCCAAAGATTAAATTCAGAGAAAATACAGAAAATCGAGAAAATCGGAATTTCGGATTTATTTTTGTACTGAAAAAGCGATTTATTGCGCAACTCGACGTCACCGGCTCACGGTGGACTCGGTCCACGGCGCTGGCTGGGTTCACCGTCACCCGTGACATCGGCCACGACGCAACGGCCGACGCGGGCGGCCGACGCAGCGGGTGACGATGCGCCGACGCCGGCGCCACGCTGCGCGCGATCCGCGAGGGAACCAGACGGACGGCCGGGCGAGGCGCAGCGGCGATGACGCGGCGCGATCCGGCGCGTCGGTACGGCGATCGGACGGTGGAGGTCCTTCGACGGAACGCGACGGCGAGGCGGCGGCGCAACCCACCGGCTGCGGGGAAGAAGACACTGCACGCGGCGGAGGAGAGCCGGATCGGGCAGAGACAAAGCGAACCGGGAGAGGACGACGCGGGAGCTCGGGGTTCCAGCGGCAACGCGGAGGTGGACCGGCGGCGGAGATCCGTCGCGGCGAAGACGCGGCCACGACGAGAACGACGGCGAAGCTCGTCGGCGGCGACGGCGGCGCTAGGGCAGCGGGCGTGGGGCAAAAGAGGCGGCGCGGGAGGCGATTCTCGGGGTTGTGCGGCACCTTAAATAGGGGCTCGACGGCCGTGTCCGACACGGACTCAAGGGCGGCGGACGCGTTTCGGCGCTGCGGCGGCTAGGTTAGGCACGCGGCGCACGCCACTGGGCCAGCCATCTTTGGCCGGGGCGAGCGGAGCGGCCGGGCGGCGAGCCGGGCTGGTCAAGGCAGCCGGAGGGAGGCGGTCGAGCCGGCGCGGAAAGAAACGGCCACGCTGGGAAAGCGGAGCGGCCGGAGGAATTTCGCCCGAGAGCGTTTTGAAAATTAAAACATTTTCCGATTTTAAATAATTCCAAATCAAATAAAACCAATTAAATTCAAATAAATGTCAAATAAATTCAGAAAAATCCCCAAAAATACAGAAAAATTCCTTGGATCACAAGGAACCCAACTAAAACTGAAATTCTTAAGTTTGATGAATAGTTTAGCCAAATTAAATCCTTCCATTAATCGAAAATTCAAATTAAGCTGGAATTAATTCAAGAGATGCAAATGGTTCATCTTTGATTTCTAACATTCCAAAACTTCAATTTTTGGGATGTTACATTATCCGGGGCTGATCTCTTATGACATGGAATTAAGAGTCACTCGTGAGTCATTAGTGAAGGAAATGAATACAGGAAAAGAAGAAAACAGAGAGCAAGCTCACAGAACAAGGGTATGGCACCATGGAGAGCTCCTCTGGTGGTTTCGGCTGGCTCTGTGCAAGCGAGGGAAGGAAGAAGCGAAGACCAAAACGAAACCCCGAGATCACAACGATGACATAGTTGGTCTCGGTTTGGCAGTGGTGAGGCTTGGTTTGCATGCTCATGGTGTATGGCCATTTGAGGAGAGCTCACTATCTTTTATAGCCAAGCAAGGCTAGAGAAGCAAGATGACAGGTGGCCTTGGCATTGATCATTGAAGTCACAAAAAACAAACCTTATCTATCCTTAAATGCAAACAGAGCTGAGTTGCATTCAATGGTTCAGTTAGCAATCTTAGTGGTAATTTAATGAGTCTTTTATGGTGTGAACAACAGATATGGTACAAGGCACTGTTAAATTTTCAGAATTATCTCATGCCTGTAGAATTTATAAAAATTCTAACAGTGCACTGCGCACAGATTTATACATTCTGTAATTAATTTATCTGAGAATATATAACTTATCCAATACTTGTGAAACTTGTTGTGGAGGTTCATCACGGCCATATTAGTATCCTGTAAAATGTTCAACTTCAAATTATGTATATTTTATTTACTAACATTCTTACATTGATATTTCCATATTTTCGGCCTTTCAATCTTTGAATTTTTAGAATTAGCAAATTTAATCATTATTTCCTGATATTTTTACTGTTCATGGTCTGATCCAGAGTGAAGATAATATAAAAAATTCAAGTCTAATTAATGCTGTATTATGTTTATTTAAATCTGACAATTTCACTATTGCTAGTCAAGGATTCATTAATTGCACTTTTAATTGCTTTGATGTGACTTGTAACCCCCTTAAATATCTTGATATGACCTTTAACTTCCAAAATTAATTTCTAAATAATTTGTATGTTTAATTAAATTGTTGTTTATTTTATTGTTATAAACTTTTTACTCTTTTCTTTATCTATTATTATGATTATATGAAAAGATTTTTCCTTTGGAACAAAAATCAAGGAAAATCAAAATAAATTAAGAAAAATTTATAAAAATCATAAATAAATAAATATATTTTAATGTTGAACTTTATTTTCTTGTTGTACTTTAAATTTTGTATTGTAGAGGAAATGAAATTAGTACAATTAAAGATTCTCTTAATTGCCAGAATTCAATAAAATTTTAGATTAGTTGGAATTTCAATGTAAATTTTTATTTCCAACTTATTTTCATATTTTTTTTATTTGAAGTTTTTATTTTGCAACCCATCCTTTTATTACGGTTGGATTTCAAGATATTGAAATAGAATATAATATTTTAATTAATTCTTGACATTCTAATTAAAAATTCTATTCAATTTCATTTTCTAATTTTTTATATTTATGTTTTTATTATTTAAAATTTTGGGGATGTTACACCCACCAAAATCATTTACAAATTGGCCCCTCACCAATCACCTCCCGCACTCGGGGAGCTCGCAGGAATCGTGCTGTGCTCCCCTTCATGGCAAGAATCAATCCACTAATTAATCACTAATTTAATGATATTTCTTAATTAATCACTTGTTTAAATTGTTAGTTAATCAAAATCACTAGTTAACACTACTACAGAAAGTTTTATATTAGACTCCTCTTCATAAACGGTTTTAAAAAACCGTCTGTTATGACAAACATCACAGATGGTTCTATAGAGCAACCGTCAGTGATTTAATCACATACGGTTCTCTTTATGAACCATCAGTCATATCACAGACGGTTTTAGTTAAAACTCGTCTGTGATTGTATCACGGACGGTTTTAACTAGGAACCGTCTGTGATAAGGTAATATCACAGACGGTTCTAACTAGGAACCGTCTGTGATATGACCTGAGACCCCTATATAACCATACCGATAGAGGTTCGTAGCGTCATATCCATGTGTTTCGTCTCCTGCAAACCCTAGCCCCTTGGCAATCCTCCTTCCCGGCGACCTCCTCCCCGACGAGTTTCGCGAGCACCTACTTCTCCCCATCGGCTACCTCCTCCTCCGCGAGCACCTTCCCCATCGGCTACCTCCTCCTCCTCCCCGTCAGCTACCCACGTCCGCGAGCACCTCCTCCTCCTCCTCCTCCCCTTCGGCTACCTTCTCGTCCACGAGCACCTCCTCCTCATCTTCGTCGATGAGTTGTCTATGAAACCTGTCAGGGATCGGTACCCTCGCCACGTGTAAGCATACCTCCGGGGCCTCGTGGCGTCCTTCCGCGGGCCCAGGGGCCCATCTCTGACCTGGGAGGTGCTCTCCCAATGCTCGAGCTCGGGACCAACGAGCTCGGGCACAAGCACAAGGGCAGGCACCACCTACATCGACCTCGACACCTCTATGCCCTTCAGAGAAAATGATATCTGTAACATTTTATCTATCTCGTGTAAAAACTCTCCCCTGCGTGGGAATCAGCGCTCTACCTGCCCCTACGTGGGAACTAGGGTCCAATAGCTCCCGTCATGCTCTCAACGACTATTGGCGCCTCTCGTTAGCCCCCGTCAACTCGCCACGGGCTCCTGACGTCAGCCTCGAGACCAAGCAGCAAGGCTCCCGAAGGGCTACAAAAGCAATGGATCGCCCCGACCAAAGGGGCATGACACGAGACGACCAGAAGACACACACATAACACGCAACACACGCCAAGAAAAACAACACCGCAGAGTGACCCCTGGCTCGGGCCCTGCTTGTATTCTCTCATAGAATCGCATATACACCTTTCGCCTCAGGGCAAAACTGGAGTAGAGCTGTTACCCGACATCGAGAGCTCGAACCAATATAAACCTCATGTTCAGTGTTTCTTCCCTGACGTACATTCCGCGACACTTGGCGCCTCTGAACGAGCACGACTTCGGACCTCACCCCCGAACGATCTCCTTGCATCCCCCCTTTCTGCGGTCGACGGTCCCTATCGTTGACAGCTGGCGCTCACCGTGGGGCTCGAGTTTCACTCGTTCAGAGTTCTCTGCTCCAGTGTCGCCAGCACCTTCGGCTTCGACGACGACATATCACGATCAACAAGGATGCACTCGGTTGACGGTCCCGAGTTTGAAGGCTCCACCTCCATGTTCTCGCCTTCGTCGCCGTCGCACGAACGCCTGGCCTTCATAGCCGGCAGCCACGAGGCGAGCGCGGGGATGAGTGACGTTGACCTGGAAGCCAGAGGAGGCGCGTCGATTAGTCCAGGTTGCAATCAACCAGGCCATCACCACCCTCCCACAGGAGGGGCGCGAAGGGCTTCGCACCTCGTCCGGGCACCGCAGCCCTACTCGCTTGGACGATCCCAACCGAGAACGTTTGCGGGCCATCGCCCAGGTCATGGCTGATCCTACCCGGGCAGGGTCGACCCTCTTTCGTCGGTCCATTGTTGAGGAGCTTGGCAAGGCGAGCTATAAGGTCACGCCCTCACAGCAGGAATGGCACCGGCCCCCCGAGCCTCGCTCCCTAAAAAGCGACGGCAGTTCGCCGCACGGCCACCACAGCTCTCGCAGGTCGACTCTGTACACGGTCCGAGCCCACCGCAGCCGTTCCCACTTCACCGAGACTCGGGCCCAGCGTGCGGGCATCCCCGCGGTCAGTAGAGCGGTGGCAGCGGTCGCTCAAGTAGCGACTCTTCTGGAGGCCTGTCTCCGGATATTCCGCCCAAGCGTCTGAAGGTTCGCGATCATCGCCATCCTGACGACGCCCTCCTTAACTGCCAGGACCGTCGTGGGGTGCGCCGTCAGCTCGAGTTCGATCACCTCACCGATGACAACTCCGACCATAGCAGCGGCGACAGCGCTGCCCCGACCTACGGATACACTTTCGTCGGGTACGCTGGTCGGCTCGGTTCAAACCCGCCCCGATGGAGCGGTTCGACGGGACCAAGAATCCCAACGAATTTCTCTCAATCTACTCCACCGCGATCCTGGTGACTGGCGGGGATGAGGCTGTAATGGCCAACTACCTCCCTACCGTCCTGGACGGCGCTGCTCGCACCTGGCTCTTTAACCAGGCCCCCGGTGCCTTCCGGTCATGGCGCCAGGTGCGAAGAGCCCTCTAGTCAAACTTCCTGAGCTGCCACGAGTGCCCTGGACGAGAAACGGACCTGAATCGCATCATCCAGTGCAAGGGCGAACCTCTCCGCGACTTCGTCCGTTGGTTCACCCGCACAAGAAACTCATACCCAAACGTCTCCGGCGAGGCCGTCATCAAGGCCTTCAAGTTCGGCGTCCGAGACAGGCGCCTCTCCGAGGACCTGGACATCACCGCCAACCTCAATGTCCACAGATTGTTCCGGATGGCGAAGCGTTACGCGGACGCAGACGACGCCGTCCATTGGTAATGTGACTACGACCAGGGCAAGCTCAGCCGCATCCCTGGCGAGGCTGGGCCGTCTGGCGCCAAGGACGCTAGCCCAGACCCATGCAGCAAGAAGCGAGGGCAAGGTCACCGCGATGGCGGCGGCCAGCTACGCGTGGTCACCGCAGCGGACATCGAGCATGAGGTGATGGAGGTGCGGCAACCCGACCGCAATGAGCCTCGGCCTCAGCGCGGTCAGCCGCGACATCCACAAGCGCAACATCAACCCCAACAAGGGTAGCGTCGCGTCGCACCACAGAAGGGACACCATCGGGCCGACCTCTAACGGGGCATCGCCCGACCTCACGCCAATGAGGCCAGGCCCAGGTATGACCCAGACAAGTTCTGCCCATTCCACAGAGCCCATGACCACGACCTGCGGAGCTGTAGAATGTGGCAGTTCAAGATGGACGCCTTCTACAACGGGCAAGGAGAGATGCCCACGCTCCCGAAAGGGGACGAGCTGCCCAACGAGGACGGTGCCCACGAGGGCCCAGAGGGCTTCGACTTGCAATTCTAGCAGGGTGATCGCCGCGTCGACATGATCTTCGGTGGTTCGTCCGCATACTAATCCCGGCACGAGCTCAAAAACGCCACGTGCATCGTATATCAAGCTTCGGCCAGGAAGCCCGACGACCAACCTTGTAAATGGGTTGGTGTCCCGATCACCTTCTCCCGGCACGATGCTCCCCCGGGAATGTCCAAGGACCTTAAGACCGCCCTGGTCGTGGCCCCGACCATGAGCAACACCGTGGTCGGGAGGGTTATGGTTGATGGAGGAGTTCCTCAACTCGCTTCTTGGCTGTATACTGGACCGGATGCGATCCCCGGTAGAAGATCGTGAGCATAGCGGTCCCTTATTCGCATCATGTCGAAGCTCGACCACTCCGCTCGGGCAGGTGGTCCTGCCCGTCACCTTCGGCAACTCGGCGAACTTCCGCACCAAGCTAATCACCTTCGAAGTGGTGGACGGAGATCTCCCCTACAACGCCATCCTCGGGCGGCCGGCTTTGATCAAATTCATGGCGGCGAACCATTACAGCCACTGTTGCATTAAGCTCCTTGGGCCCCAGGGTGTCATAACCGTTCGTGGCGACCTCAAAGTGGTGCACTACTGCGAGGAGAAAGCCCTGGCAATCGCAGGAATGCTTCCCAATGGGGTCCTAAGGTAACGCAAAAGGACGCCCGCCGGAAGGCAGTGATCCAACCCAGCGGCCTGACCAAGGCCGTCCAGCTCGAAGAAGGCGACCCAGACAAGCGCGTCCACCTCGCTGCCCAACTCGACCCGAAATAGGAGCTCGAGCTCGTCACCTTCCTCCGTGCCAATAAGAGCATATTCGCGTGGGAACCGGCAGACATGCCGGGGGTCCCGAGGGAGGTGATCGAGCACAAATTGCAAATAAGGCTTGGCTGCAGGCCCGTGCGCTAGAAGCTACGACATTTTTCCCCCAAGAAGGTGGCAATAATCAGGGAACATCTTGACCAGCTCTTGAAGGCCGGCTTCAGTCGTGAGATTAATTACTCCGAATGGCTAGTCAACCCGGTGATTGTGCAAAATAAAGGCGGGAAGTGGAGGATGTGTGTCGACCATACGGGTTTGAATTCGGCGTGCCCGAAGGATAACTTTCCTCGTCCGCGCATAGACCAGATCGTGGACTCCACCGCCAATGCTAAGATGCTAAGTTTCCTCGACGCCTACTCCGGCTACCATCAGATCAGGCTCGCGGCAGGCGACGAGGACAACATGACCTTCATCACACCGATCGAAACGTTCTACTTCATCACTATGTCGTTCGGCCTCCGCAACGCGGGGGCGACATTCCAACGACTGATGTCTAGGACCTTCGACCCCTAGATCGGGCGGAATCTCGAGGTCTATGTCGACGACATCATCGTCAAGAGCTCTTCTGAAGCCGACCACGTCGACGATCTCGTGGAGACCTTCGCCAACCTAAACAGGCATGGAATCAAGCTCAACCCTGAGAAGTGCATCTTCGGCGCGACCTCGGGCAAGGTGCTCAGCTACATGATGGGGGGCTCAGGGGTGCGTGTCAATGAAACAGGTTCAATACCTTGTCGGCCGCGTGGCTACCCTCAGCCAGTTCATCTCAAGGCTCGGGGAGCATGGGCTACCATTCTTCAAGGCCCTGCACCAACATCGGGGTTTCAAATGGACCCCTGAAGCCTAGCGGTCCTTCGACGAGCTAAAATCGTATCTCTCGAGCCGCCCGCTGCTCACAACCCCGCAGCCGAATGAGGCACTGCTGCTCCACCTCGCGGCCGCGGTGCAGGCTATCAGCGCCGTCTTGGTGGCCAAACGGGATGGTCGGCAGCAACCGATGTACTACATCAGTGAAGTTCTTCACAGACCGAAGGAGTGCTACCCCTAGGTCCAGAAGCTACTCTACGCTCTCTTCATGGCCTCATGCAAACTCCGGCATTACTTTTAGGCACACGCTGTGGTCGTTCCGAGCGGGTTCCCGCTCAGCGAGATCCTGAAGAACCCGGAAGCAGGAGGCCGTATCGCCAAATGGGCCATGGAATTAGCCAAATTCAACATTCGGTTTGTGGTGCGCTCCACCATCAAGTCGTAGGCGCTCGTCGACTTCGTGGTCAAGCAGACGGCGGAGGCCGCCCCTGAACCTGAGGCCGAGGAAGAAGGTCCCTGGACCATGTTCTTCGACGGTTCAAGATCATTTAAGTGCTCGGGGGCTGGCGTCCTCATTATCACCCCTCAGGGAGATCATCTGAAGTATGTGATTCGCTTCGGCTTTCCCGCGACCAACAATGTCATGGAGTACGATGCCCTCTTGGCCGGCCTCTGAGCATGCAAGTCGCTGGGCGTGCGCGGGCTGGTCGTGAGGGGAGATTCTCAGCTCGTCATCAACCAGTACAAGAAAGACCACCAGTGCTCAGAGCCTTCAATGGCGAAGTACCTCGCCGAGGTACGCAAGATGGAGAAGTGGTTTAAGAACCTTGAGGTTTGGTATGTTCCCAGAAAGGACAACTCTGGTACCGACCTCTTGTCCAAGCTCGGGTCGTTCGACGACAAAATCCTGTCGGATGTCATCCTTGAGACCCTGCCGACACCGACCGTCGTCGACCCGGAAGACTCGGTGGCCCTCTCGAGAATGTTCCCTCGTGGATGGACCCGATCGTCAAGTTCTTCAACCTCGACGAGCTCCCGCCTGACCTAGCCGAGGGTAGCAGGCTCAAGCGCCACGCGGGCTCGTACGGGCTCATCATCGGACAGTTGTATCGGCGGGCACCTTGGGCGTCCTCGCCAAGTGCAACACCCCGGAGGAAGGTAAATACTTGCTCAATGACATCCATTCGGGCCTCTGCGGTGCTCACTCTTCTTTCAGAATGATGGTCGGGAAGGCGTTCCGAATGGGCTTTTATTGGCCGACGGCGCTCCAGGATGCTCGGGACATTGTCCGCACCTGTCGAGCTTGCCAGTTCCATGCTCGGATGGCACACCAGCCGGCCTACACCCTCCAGACCATCCCTCTCGCTTGTCTGTTCTCGACCTGGGGTCTCGACATCCTCAGCCCTTTCCCTCGGGCGACCGGGGGAAAGAAGTTCCTGTTCGTCGCCATCGACACCTTCACGAAATGGGTCGAGGCCGAGCTATTCTCGGCCATCATGGCCCAAGCAATGGTGAGATTCTTTCGCTCGCTTATAATCTCAAGGTGGTATGGGTGGGGTCCCTTGCAGGATCATTACCGACAACGGGACGCAGTTCACCAGCGAACTGTTCCAAGAGTATTACGAAGACAGAGGAACCAAAAGCTGCTACGCCTTGGTAAGTCGTCCCCAGAGCAACGTGGTGGTTGAGCGCGCTAATGGACAAATCGTCTAAGGCGTCAAGAAGCGAGTCTTCGACGAGCTCGAGCGGCGGGGTTGGGGCTGGGTGGACAAGCTTCACACCGTCCTCTGGTCCATCTATACCACACCAAGCCGAGCGATAGGGGCGACTCCCTTTCGTCTTGTTTTCGGTACCGAGGCCGTCCTGCCCCTCGAGGTCGCGTTGGGCTCCACCATGGTTAGCTCGGTCGACCAGGCCGGCCCCGAGCAAGAACGGTCCCTCGACCTCGAACTAGCGGAGGAAGTAAGATGCCGTGCACTGCTGCGGTCGGTGCATTACCTGCAAGCACTTCGCAGGCATGCTTCTCGATCGGTACGACCCAGGGGACACCTAGTTGGGGACCTGGTTCTAAAGCGGATTCAGGACCGGTCCAGAACCAACAAGTTATCCCCGTTGTGGGAGGGACCCTATATAGTCATTTCAGCAGGTCACACGGGTGCTTACTGACTGGCCATGCCCGACGGCCAAGAGCTCACAAACTCGTGGAACATTGACCAGCTCCATAAATTCTATGTCTAATGCTGTGCCTTTTGCTTTCATGATAAAATGCTTATGCTTTGTCAACTATGATTGTGTCATCTTTTTTATGCCTCTTTGTGTCTCGGGCGAATGCGTTTCCGGGTTGTGATCCTAGGGTTCGCTCTCGAGGGTCGAGCCGCCAGAAGCGCATTCTCATCGCACATGACTCCTCCGCGGCATGGCTCGCTCTAGCGATCACACCCACGAGAACCTCAGCCTCGAGATACTCAGGCCTCGGTCTGGTTACCCCTTTGCTCGAACAAAGTTGTAGTTTCGAGGTATGCCTCCAGGGCCCACGTCCGCAGTAAGCCGACTCTCGTCGATGTAAGTCGACTATCCCCCTGTAGTAGGGCCCGTACCTGGAACCGCCCTCGGAAAGTGTTTCGAGCTGGGGGGCCGACCTAGCATTAGTTTACTGAAAGCATATTTGCTCAATCATTCATACTTATAATGCTTTGTCTGCTCCCTTACACCCGGGACCGCCCTTGGACCGCCACCTCGAGTGTGGTCTATGCTCGCGTACCACAGGGATCAAGCTCGGCATAAGCATCTGCCCGGAATAAGAGATTCTTCCCCTACCTGTACTAACATCTCTTTTACGTCTTAAGGGCCGCAACGTCAGGTCGCGTTCTCAAGGTCTGCCTTTGGGGTTGTCAAGTCCGCGGTAAGACGGTTCTCATCGCGGTAAGCCGGCTACTCCCCTGCGTTGGACCCAGGCCAAGGGCTTCGTCTGGTAAATGACCTGCGCCCGGAGCCCAGCCTGGTGTCTTTCCCGCAAGCTAAAGTAATTCTTTATTGTTGTCTGCATTTATGTCTCCTCGCACCTCGAGCGACATGGGCACGAGGCGTGATCATAAGGACCACCTCCATTGGGTCGCAGTCAGTTGTAAGCCGATTCTTATCGCATATCGGCTCCCCCTGTAGCAGGGCTTGGACCAAAGGTCACGCCGAGAGCCTCCTGACCTCGAGGGCGTGATCATAAGGACCACCTCCAGGGGGTCGCAGCCAGCTGTAAGCCGATTCTTATCACATCTCGGCTCTCCCCTGTAGCAGGGCTTCGACCAGAGGTCACGCCGAGAGCCTCCTGACCTCGAGGTGCCCAGAGGTTTTTCTTTATTATCTATATCTATCAATATTTCCCCTGCACTCCGCATGCCTTGGCCTCTGGTCGCGGTCTCTAGGTTCGCCTCGGGGATGCTCCGGTCGCCGTAAATCGATCTTTATCGGGGTAAGCCGACTATTCCCCCACAGTCAGCCAACCAGAGGCCGTCCTCAGAGGGCACCCCGAGCCTGAAGCATTCCCGGGCTCGGAGGACATGGACTTTAGATTCACCTCCGGGGATGCTTCGGTCGCAGTAGGTCGATCCTTATCACAATAAACTGACTATTCCCCCATAGCAGGTTTCAAATCAAAGACCGCCCTCGGGGGAGCCCCAAACTCAATGCATTCCCGAGTTTGGCTGTCTCGACCTGACGCCCCAAAACTTGGCCCAAGCCCGAGTGTTTCCGGGTTCGACCATCTTGACCTAACACCGAGCCTGAAGCTTTCCCAGGCTCAGAGGTCGTGGATTTCTAAAACAATTCCTCTGGGGATGCTCTTATCGCAGTAAGCTGATCCTTATCACCGTAAGCCGACTATTCCCCCGTCGAGTGATTTGAATGGGAGGCTGCCCGCTGAGGGGGTCCCCGGGCTCGAATGATTCCAGGCTTGGCCGCCCCGACCTGGCGCCACGGTTCAGGTTTGTACTCGATCGAAGGCATGTCCAGTGACCTGACTCCGTCGCGGGCCCTCTTTTTTCAGGTCAAAATATTGCCTAGCCCTCAGGCCCTAGCAACTGACTCCTGTGCCTCGGGATCAGCGGCGAGGACACAGCGACGAGGCAGGACCGAGTGTTTCCATACTTGGCTGCCTTGACCTAACGCCACAATCAAGGTTCGCGCCCGACCAAAGGTATATCCAATGACCTGACTCTGTCGTGGGCCCCTTTTTCCAGGTTGAGAATGTTGGTTAGACCTCGGGTCCCAATAGCCAACTCCATGCCCCGAGCCTCCGACTAAGGCGGGGCGACGAGGTAAAGGCCAAAATCTCGAGCAGGATTTCTAGCTAATTATTGATAAGACGCCATTTAATCTCGAGCAAGATTTCTGGCTAAGTCTTGATAAGACGCCATTTAGTCTCGAGCAGGATTTCTGGCTAAGTCTTGAGAAGACACCATTCACTCTCGAGTAGGATTTCTGGCTAAGTCTTGATAAGACGCCATTCAATCTCGAGCAGGATTTCTGGCTAAGTCTTGATAAGACGCCATTCAATCTCGAGCAGGATTTCTGGCTAAGTCTTGATAAGACGCCATTCAGTTTCGAGCAGGATTTCTGGCTAAGTCTTGAGTAGACGCCATTCAATCTCGAGCAGGATATCTGGCTAAGTCTTGATAAGACGCCATTCAATCTCGAGAAAGATTTCTGGCTAAGTCTTGAGAAGACGCCATTCGATCTTGAGCAAGACGCATTCAATTTCGAACATAAAGGGAGTTTATTTCTTCTAATCGAAATTTACATAACAAACATTTACAAGGGGGTCGAGTACCCTCATCCCTTTTCCCTACCTACTAACCTATCTACAGGTCGGCCATCTCCCGCGCAAGCTTCTCCTGCTCAAGCACGGCGACCTTGGCCCTCAAAGCCAGCGTCTCAGCCTCGGCGTTGGCGACACGACTCTGCTCCTCTTGGAGCTGGGCCAGGGCGCTCTTCCCCGCCCGGGTCGCTCGCCCTAGCTTCTCCTCGAGCTCGGCCATCTTCGCCTCGAGCTCAGCAGAGGCCTTCGTGGGGGCGGCGGAGAGCTCTGCGACTTGTTTACAGAGCGTCTCCGCCTCCGCACGAGTAGTCTCGATGACCTCCGCGGCCGCCATGTGGATCTCCTCATGGATCTTCTTGGCCTTCTCACGGGCGCTCGCGAGGGTCTCGGCCGACCGCTTCTGCTCGGCCTCAATGACCTTCGAGATCTTGAGGTTGTGCTCCGTCTTCAGCTGCTGGATCTCCTCCTCCACCCGCGCTGCACTCTCCTCGAGGCCAAGGACATACTACTCCCGTTCCTCGACCAGGGAGCACAACGCCCGGAATTGGTTGGCGTAGACGCGCATGGTCCCGAGCCCACTGGCAACCAGGTCCAAGCCCTGAAGAGGCACGGGAAGTGTCACGGTGACCCCATGGATGCAAAGCAAAACAAAGAAGTAAAAAGTTGGGCTCGAGCTCGACTAACCTCCTGGAGACGGTTTTCGAGTCTCGCGCGGTTGCCGCTCAAGGATGACGTGCGTTCCTCGGGGGCTCCCTCCGGTGTCGGGTCGGTGACACTGGGGGAGGTACCAGCCCAAGCTACCTCGTGCGGAGCACAGGGCAGCACGGGCAGAACCGATCCTGCCAAGGAAGGCAAAGTTATGAATAAAGCCGAAGTACAAAAGCAAGACAACGACCAACGAGGGGGATCGGCATACCTGATGCTCCGCCAAGCTCGGTGACGCTCGCGAGCGCCGCCCCGACCTCAGTGCGCCCGCCCAAAGCGCGACTTCGCAGACATCGGGCGGCATCGGCCTCGGCGCGGCCCCGCCCGGCTAACGTCCCGACCAGGAGCCTCGGTCGGACCCTAGTCGCGCCGCCCTCCGAGGGCGCCACGGTAAGCTGGGCACGCTGCGGCCTTGATCGGGGGACCAAGAGGTAGTCCCGTGCGCCCTCCTCCTCGTCCTCGGACTCGCCCTGGACAACAATCAGAGTCTATAACGAAAAAGGTCTATAAGACTTGCAAAAGGGGAAACCCACAGTCATGACCCCAGGCAAAAGATGTGCGCATACCGGGGTGACGAGTCTCCATCTCCTGGGTGGCGGGGCGTGGCCTGATGCCCCATTCCCGCGGTGGCGGGGGAAGCATCTTCTCCCCGGGCGCCCTGCGACCACGACGCCGGGTGTGGGCTCGACGGCTCATCGGCAGCCGCTGCACGTTCTTGCTGTGGGAAGAGTAAAAGAAGGTCAAAGGTCAGAGAGAGAGCACTTGGAGATGACAAGAAGCTGAGGTCGAGCCCGAATGTCCCCGGGCTCAACAAAAATGACTTACCATCGCGCGATCGCCCCACTCGACGTGGGGCTTTTTGGGGCCTGGCCTGGGGCGTCCGGGGCAAGCCTCTTGGCGGTCTTGTTGCCCTTGCCCAGCCCGAGCAATGGCAGCAGGCCCCTCACCGTCTCCAGCAGCTCCTGGCTCTCCTGCGTGGCTTGGCACGGTCAGAGTAGGCCTGAGCCCGAGTCGAACTCGACGAAAGGGGTGGAAAAAAGGTTACCTTGCTGCTCCGCCTCAAGATATTCTTGGGAACGGGGTCGTCGAGGATGTAGATGTGGGCTGCCTTCCCAAACATCTCCTGCATGCGCGCCGCCACCCACGACTCCACCGGGGCTATAGAAAAATGAAATGAGGATGGAAGGCAATGAGAAGAAGGGGTTCGCCCGAGCTCGGGAAAGGGTGATGTCGAAGAAATTTTACCTTTGGCGCTTTCTCGGGTAGGGTCGTCCCTCCCTCGGATCTCAAAGAACGGGTGCACCCTCTTCCGCAGAGGGGACACCCGAGCCCGTGAGGTAATCCACGACCACGGCCTGACAGGTGAGGCTGCGCGTCGCGCAAATGTGGATGGTGGCGACGGCCTCTTGATCGGCCGCCGAGTCCTCGGGCTCCGGGATCTCGCGCTTGGTGTCCACGGCGATGCCGTTGTATGCAAGCCCGCTCCCCTCGCCCTTCTTCAAATAAAACCACCTTTCCATCCACGGCCCGAGGGAATCCCGGGTCGAGACTTAAAGAAAGGTGCAAGGGAGCCCGGTCCACAGCCGAAAGTAAAGGCACCCAACGACAGGGTCCTTTGAGGTGCGGAATAAGGAATAAAAGCGAAAGAAAAGAGGGGGAGTGGGAAGGATCCCTAAGAATCCCTCATAGAGATGAGAGAAGATGGAAAGAAGAAGAATGGAATTCGGAACTAGATTGACGAGCTCGATCTCGCATTGCGTGAGAACAGCTGCCAAGAAGTCGCTCTTCGGGGTCCGCAACCTGAAGAATGTGTACTGCTCCGTGCACACTACCTCGTCCTCCCGGGGACACGGCTTGACCTCCCCGACCACCGGAAGCCGCCAGGTCGCTGGGTCCAAGAGTCCCAGCGCCTCGAGCTCCTTCATCCTCTCCGTAGTCAAGGTGCTTTTTCCAAACTTGGCCATGGCGCTCAGAGAGATCAAGGCGGGTCTTGGGAAGCAAAAGGCAACAAACAGGAAGGCTAAGGCACAGCGCAAAAGTGAGGAATTTCTGAAGTGTGCGGTTTCAAGCCTTTAAAGAGGCTCGATCTCTGACAGCTAGCATCAGTTATTCCTCAAAAGGCAAGCTGGGACTTTCGGGCAGGGGAAGTGAAGCGCCACGGTCGCGTCTCCTTGAATCTCCCCCTAGAGACCCGAGGCGTCGCATCCCGTGTCCGCCACCCTCCCTGTCAGAGCACGAAGCTTTACAGATCGCCTCCTCGAATCCCCCATAGGGGACCGAGGCAGCGAAGCCTAGACGCCCCCAGGCACGATTTCCAATTCAACGCCGTGAAAGCGAAAGCTCGAGCATGTCTGAGTGACCACGACAAGGGCCCTTGGGGGTTCTGACGCGCGAGGCCGGCCTCGAGGGCTTTCGAGCTCGACCAAGGAGCCGATCCCTTCTCAAAGAAATAATCAGACTCAAGAGCGTCCCAAGATTTAGGCCATCCCTTGAGCCTTGGGGCTTGCTGTCAGGGATTGGTACCCTCGCCACATGTAAGCATCCCCCCGGGGCCCTGTGGCGGCCTTCTGCGGGCCTGGGGGATCATCTCTGACCTGGGAGGTGCTCTCCCGATGCTCGGGCTCAGGACCAACGAGCTCGGGCATAGGCACAAGGGCAGGCACCACCCACCTCGACCTCGACACCTCTACGCCCTTCAGAGAAAAAGACATTTGTAACATTTTATTTATCTCGTGTAAAAACTCTCCCCTGCGTGGGAATCAGCGCTCTACCTGCCCCTGCCTGCGAACTAGGGTCTAACAGCTCCCGTCAAGCTCTTAATGACTATTGGCGCCTCTCGTCAGTCCCCGTCAACTCGCCACGGGCTCCTGACGTCAGCCTCGGGACCAAGCAGCAAGGCTCCCGGAGGGCTACAAAAGTAACGGATCGCCCCGACCAAAGGGGCACGGCACGAGACGACCAGAAGACACACACAGAACACGCAACACACTCCAAGAAAAACAACACCGCAGAGCGGCCCCTGGCTCGGGCCCTGTTTGTATTCTCTCACATAATCGCATATACACCTTTCACCTCAGGGCAAGACTGGATTAGAGCTGTTACCCGACCTTGGGGGCTCGAACCAGTATAAACCTTATGTTCAGTGTTTCTTCCCCGACTTACATTCCGCGACCCTTGGCACCTCTGAACGAGCACGACTTCGGGCCTCACCCCTGTCGACTTTTGTGGTCGGCAATGAATTTATGGGGCAGGCGCTAGATCTCAAACTCGAAGGTCACACAGGACAAAGGTTTAGACAGGTTCAGGCCCTCGACAGAGGAGGTAATACCCTAGTCCTATGTGCTGGAATTATGTGGATCTCTTGGATCTAAGGTAGCTCATGTGCTCGATCTTTTTGTTGTTGCCCGCCCTCTCCTTTATATAGTGGGGGTGGGACGGTTTACAGAGTCCTGATCGGTTAAGGGATTCCGATCGGTTATTGGATACTAATCGGTTACAGGATAGAGTTTACATCTTTATCTTACCCTGCTAACAACTAGGATTACAACCGTATCTCTTATATCTAAATATATGCTCAACTGTCTCTAGGATATATCTCCTTCCGCAAGGCAGCAAGGCTTGGCGCGGAGCTTATCCTTTGGGCCTTCCTCTCGACCCTGTCTCTCCCTTAGGCACTTCTAGGCCGGTTATGAAGACGCCTGGGTTCTTATATTCCACAGTAGCCCCCGAGTGATTCATGATCTGATTGCTATATCTTTATCTGAGTCTCAACTCTGGATCAACATTTTCAGCTTCCAGCATAAACCTCTGACTGGTTTCTTCTTTGATTTGAATGCTTTTCTTTGCAGCAAGGGGATTATGAAGGACTCGAATATAACCCTCAATTTTTTGGTTTGAATGCTCAAAGCGAAACCTTAATATCCTTCCTCTTCAAAGATCAGCCCCAGGCAGTCTTCGAAGTCGTCTTGATTTTCTGTGCCAATTCATTTTTCGAAAAACTCTTTGGCTTCTGAAACCATCTTAACTCCAAGTCTCCTCGGCTTCTGATGTCTTTACATCTTCGCATTTACTTCAACCTTGCGGTATCAACTATAAAAGGTGAACCCGCGCTTTTAGAATTCTCTCACGCTTAGTCCTCCATCTTCCTGCTCCGAGCTCCACCTTCTTCCCGTGGGATCTTCATGGACGGCTGGGACCCTGAACTCGCCGAGGAGTGGGCGTCCTTCGACCTTGCCATGGCCGAATGGGAGGAAGAGAAAGCCGTCGCCCTCGACCACGTCGCCGTCGATGCCTTCCTCGAGATTTTCCCCGCCCTTTATAGGGCTAGGGAAGCTCTTGTGGAGGCGCTCGGTCACGTGCGCCGCGGAGAAGTATAGGACCCCTGTAAATGTAAGAAAATATTTTCCCAAGCATAATGCCTGGGTAACTTTATATATAATAAAGAAATACCTTTCCAAGTGTTTTCCATGATTGTCGTTTGACATAGCTTAGACCCAACTTGGGGTATATCGAAGCTTGCATAGCTCTTTGGTCGGGTGATATTCGTACCCAATCATCGTAGGATATATTTTAGGTCCGACTTGGGACATATTAGGATTTGCACGGCTCTTGGCCTAGTGATACCTATATCCGACTGCTGCAGGATATAGCTCTGGTCCGACTTGGGACATATCATATTCTCGTGGCTCTAGGCCGAGTGATACCCATATCCGACTGCTGCAGGATATAGCTTAGGCTCGGCTTGGACTGTATTAGGAATTTCTTGGCTCATGGTCGAGTGATACCTATATTCGACTGGCTTAGAATATAGCTTAGGCTCGACTTGGAGCGCATCATATTTACGTGGCTCTTGACCGAGTGATACCCATATCCGATTGCTGTAGGATATAGCTTAGGCTCGACTTGGAGCATATTTGGATTTACGTGGCTCTTGGCCGAATGATACCCATATCTGACTGTTGTAGGATATAGCTTTGGTCTGGCTTGGGACATATCAAGGTTTATTCGAACGGTATCCGTACTCATTTATTACGATGCACAACATATCGACCCATCTTGGGGCATACCATTGGAACCGCACCTTATCAGCCTCATCCCGCGATATATGATTCCGCCATGCGGTAACCAATCTGTGACCCAACGTAGGGTATATCGCAAGAAGATATTTTTAATCCAAACTGGAGGATACACATGTCCCGCTTAGTTCGATAAGCGGTTAACCATCCCATCGTGGGGGGCAACGTGTCCCGAATGTGACTTGGTCAAACCATGACTGCCTCTAAGTTCTTCTCCACTGGGATGTCCGATTTTGGCCGAGCGCTTATTGTGGGCTTATGAATTTCTTCGACAAATACTCCCACGGGCACTATGGTCTGGCCGGATCCCATCTTTGCTAGCTCGTCAGCCGCCTCATTGTCCCGATGGAGCACATGAACAAGTTCTAAGCCGTCGAAGTTGCCTTCTAGCTTGTGTACCTCCTGGCAGTAGGCAGCCATGTTGTCTTCGATGCAGGACCATTCTTTTTGCACCTTAATCGTTCTCCACTTGGTGATATGAGCACTATACCAGCCCCCGCGCCGTTGAGCATGAGGGAACCATCGAAGTACATGGTCCAATACTCGAGTTCCTTGACGACCGCCAGATTTTGAAGTTCTGTCCACTCGGCAGTGAAGTCGACGAGCGCTTGAGACTTGATGGCTGTGCGAGGCTTGAATAGGACATCAAAAGCTCCAAGCTCGACTGCCCACTTTGCAATTCTCCCAGTGGCCTCCTGGTTGTGAAGTATATCTCCTATTGGGAAGGAAGTGACCACCGAAACAGTATGCTCTTGGAAGTAGTGCTTGAGTTTGCGAGATGTAAGAAGTACGGCGTATAATAATTTTTGCACTTGTGGATACCGCACCTTAGATTCACTCAGGACCTCGCTGATGAAATAGATCGGATGTTGTACCTTCTACACGTGACCCGGCTCCTCTCTTTCTACGATGATTGCAGCGCTGACTACATGAGTCGTTGCCGCGATGTAAAGTAACAGAGGTTCCCCTGGCATCGGTGAAACCAAGACCGGGGGTGTCGTTAAGAAGGTCTTCAAGTCTTCGAACGCTTGCTGCGCCTCGGGTGTCCATTGAAACTTGTCCTGCTTCTTGAGGAGTTTAAAGAATGGCATACCTCGCATACCCAGTCGGGAAATAAACCTGCTGAGTGTGGTCATGCACCCCGTAAGCTTCTGGACGTCCTTTTGGCAAGTCGGCGGTTCCATATTTAATATGGCTTTGATCTTTTTTGGGTTGGCCTCAATGCCTCGTTTGGATACGATAAACCAGAGCAGTTTTACCGAAGATACTCCGAAAACACACTTCTCGGGATTAAACTTCATGCTGAAAGTCCTTAGACTCTCGAACGTCTCGGTTAGGTCGGAGATGAGATCCTTCTTCTCCCGAGCCTTTACCACGACATCGTCCACATATGCCTCCACATTGCGTCCGAGTTGGGCATGAAAACACTGCTGTATTGCGCGTTGATACGTTGCACCAGCATTTTTCAAACCGAACACCATCGTGGTATAGCAAAAGGCCCCAAAGGGCGTGATGAATGAAGTCTTGATATGATCTTCCGCCTTTAGGCGAACCTGGTGATACCCTGAGTAGGCATCGAGGAAACTCAGGATCTCACACCCGGCGGTTGAATCAACCACCTGATCAATTCAAGGTAGCCCGAAGGGATCCTTCGAACATGCCTTGTTGAGATCAGTACAATCAACGCACATGCGCCAAGTTTTATTCTTCTTTTGAACTAGTACAGGATTCGTCAACCAGTCGGGATGATACACTTCTTTGATAAAACCTGCAGCTAATAGCTTGGTGATATCCTTCTTGATGGCGTTCCGATGATTTAGTGCGAACCGCCGGAGTCTTTGCTCGATTAGCCTTGCCTTTTCATCGACGTGTAGAGAATGCTCGATCACCTCCCTAGGAACACCCGGCATGTCGGATGGTTTCCAAGCAAAGATGTCCTTGTTAGCCTGGAGGAAGGTGACAAGCATGCCTTCATATTTATCCTCAAGCCCTATCCCGATCAGAGTCATTTTGGATGGATCGGATGGGTCGAGAATAATTCTCTTGGTTCCTTCGCCAGACTTTATCCCTAACGTGGCCTGCTTCTTGGATGGGATGTCGCCTTCTTCCTCCAATGTGGCAGCATTTGCCTAGATATTCTTCCCCTCAGCAGTTGCCTCCTGCAGCTCAGCAAGTTCATAGTTCTCTCGGTCTCATTCCAAAGATCGCTTGATGTCGCTGCGAACCGTGATGACGCTTTTGGGTCCTGGCATCTTCATCATCAAATAGGTGTAGTGCGGGACAGCCATGAATCGAGCCAGACTGGGTCTTTCTAAGACAGCGTGATACGCTGTCTCGAAATCCGCTACCTCAAAATTTACATACTCGGTCCGATAGTTGTCTTTGGTACCGAAGGTGATGGGCAAAGCAATCTGCCCGAGAGGAAACAAAGACGCCCCAGGGATCAACCCGTGGAACGGCTGTGAGCTCGGCCTTAGCTCAGAGGGGGGAACGTTCATGTCGTCGAAGGTCTTGGCGAACAGGACGTTGAGTCCACTCCCTCCATCAATCAAGACTTTCTTGAGCTTTACATTGCGAATAACTGGGTCGAGCACTAGAGGGTACTTACCCTGATGTAGAACTCAGCTGGGGTGATCCGAGCGATCGAAGATGATCGGGACTTCAAACCACTTTAGATACTGGGGGGTTGCCGGTTCAACCGCATTGATCTCCCGAGCGGTAAGCTTTTGCTTCCTCTTGGACTCGTATCCGGTGGAGCCTCCGTATATGTAGTTTAACTCATGCTCGGGCTCTTGGTAATCTTCCTCGCCGGGAGGGTCTTTCTTCTTGGCAGTCTCATCCTTTGCTGGAGCTGGTTGCTTGTTACTTTCTCGCGCAAAACGCTTAAGGGTGAAGTAGTCTTTGGCGGCGTGCTTTCCCTTAGGGTGGAAAGGACAGATCGCATCCATGACAGAATTGTAATCAGGACCTCCCTCGGTGTGGCTCGGGGCCGGCTGCGTTCTGCTATCGCAACTAGCTCCTCGCCCTTCCGTTTTTTGTCTCTGTGCTTTGAGGATTCGGCCTTGTCGCCCTCGTTCTTTTGTTGCAGGCGATCTTCTTGGTGCTCGGCTAGGGCGTCTGAGGCCGTGGCATAGCGGTCGGCCAATGCGAACATCTCCTTTACGGAGGCCGGTGGTTTCCTGGACATTTTCTTGATCAGATCCGGATCGACCCCTTCTCAAAAGTCGCTACCACCATCGCATCGATACATCTCTGATGGTGTTCTTCTTCTGCATGAAACGCCGGATGAAATCTCTCAGCGTCTAGTCTTTCTTCTGGTGAAGCTGATATAGGTCCCATGGGGTGCAAGGCCTCTCATAGGTTCCCTGAAAGTTCGTGATATATTGATCGCAAAGATCGCTCCAGGAGTCCACGGAGTTCGCAGGAAGTCCTGTGAGCCATGCTTGAGTCAAGGGGGTGAGATTGACTGGCAAATAATTTGCCATCACGTTTTGGTTTCCCCCAGCCGCTTTAACCGCCAGGGCATAGACCTGCAACCAAGCTTCCGGATCTCTCTCCCGGTCAAACTTTACGATGCCCTTGGGGTTGAAACCTTCGGGCCATACCACTCGGCGTAACCGAGAAGTGAACGCTCGGATTCTGTCGATGGATCTGTCGTCATGATGAGGGGGAGTCCGGCATGGCGAGCTTCTGGCTCGGCGATTGTCATCAACGCGTCAGGGTGGCGTTTGGCGCGGCGAGCCCATGACTCGACGATCGTCGTTGTCGTTCCGACCCTGGCGAAGATGGTCTCTATAGTCGTTGCAGTCGTCGTACCTTTGATCGCTTCGTGGACCGTGGCCGGTACCGAAGCGATCGTAGTCGTCATGGTGCCAGCGTCGATCTTCTTCGTCCCGCTCTTGCCGTATGGCGGTGATGTTTTGGTGGAGGTCGCGGTTGAGATTCCGGTGGGCATCTCCGACTGGTTGTGTGGTGCGCCGACTGCTGGTATTCCGACTGGTAGCAGACCGACTGCTGGCGATGTGAGTAGCCGTGTGGGAGCGCGAGTGCGCTTCACCTACCGGCTTTTCCTGATTCTGCTGAATTGCTGCCGTTGTCACCATGGCCTTGATCTGAGCCACGATCGGGGCTGCCAGGCTATCAGATCAATCATTGGGTCCAGCATGTCGAGAAGCGTCTTGGAAGCGACGATGTTCTGCAGCGGTGTGTGGAAGACAGCTTGGTCTCCCAATCTGGATTGTAGGATGTCCTCGCGGACAATGCGGCCGCGAGATCGAAGCGATCGCATTTGTGCCTCCTTACCCATACGAAGAAGGCGATCTTCCTCCGCAGCTTCTTGAATCTCTTGCTGGCGTTGGAGATCGGTCTTCTGCTCTTCTATTGCGTAGATGCCACGAAGATCGTAGCAATTCCTCGCGACGCCAACCGGTTTGCTGGATGAGTTAGAGTGGCATACCTGAGATTTGTCGGCCTGATCTTTGCAGTTGTATCCGTTTAAGTCGAGCAAACAAGTTCTCCGTAGATATCTGATTAAGTCCAGCTTCCAAAGCGGAAAGCCTGGCCGGAGATGAAGGTGGCTATGATTTCGCTGATTGCTGCCATCGAGTTTGTAGGAAAAGATTATAGCGCTTCCCCTACCTGGCGCGCCAACTGTCGACTTTTGTGGTCGGCAATGAAATCATGGGGCAGGCGTTAGATCTCAAACTCGAAAGTCACACAGGACAAAGGTTTAGACAGGTTCAGGCCCTCGAAGGAGGAGGTAATACCCTAGTCCTGTGTGCTGGGATTATGTGGATCTCTTGGATCTTAGGTAACTCATATGCTCGATCTTTTTGTTGTTGCCCGCCCTCTCCCATATATAGTGGGGGTGAGTCGGTTTACAGAGTCCTGATCGGTTAAGGGATTTCGATCGGTTATTGGATACTAATCGGTTACAGGATAGAGTTTACATCTTTATCTTACTGTAACACCCTAAATTTTGCTCAAATTTAAATTTTGGAGTATTTTTTATTTTTGAGAATTTTTGGGAATTTATTGAAATTTATTTGGATTTATTCAAATATGGCCTTTCTTGAAATCAATTAAATAATGGAAAATTTTATGTAAATTTTTATTGAAAATAATTTATTTGAGTTCCAAATGTCTCAAAGTATTTTCTAGAATTTTTCTGGATTTTTCCAGGTATTTTTGCTATTTATTTTGGCTTTGTTTATTTATCTGATTTATTTTTAATCAGAAATGTTTTAAAAATCAGAAGAATAGTACTGGGCCGGCCCAGCACTGTGCTTAGCCCGGCCTAGTTCGCCGAAACCCTAGCCGCCGCTCGATCGAGCCGTCGGATCGAGATCCAACGGTCACCGTTACGCCGCGTCGCCCGCGGACGTGCGCCATCGGATCGTCGCTGTTGAACGGCCGTGATGGAGCCACGTCGGTCTGACCGGGCGTAATCGCCGGAGTTAACGCTGCCGAGCATTTCCACTCGTTTCGCCGGTGTTTGCGCACACGTCGAGGCTCCTTTTAAAGTGTCGGTTACTGCGCCGTGTAAAGCTCTTCTCATCGCTCCTTTTAGACTCCTTGCACGCACGCCAAGACCTTCTCTAGCGCCCGTGCGAGCTCACCGTAGTTGCTTCCTCTCGCCGCCGTAGTTTTTGCTTCCTTCCGCCGTCGTTCGAGATGTTCCGCCGTGCTCCGACCCCGTCCCGAGTTCACCGAAGCAAGCCGCATCGAGTGGAACACTTCTTCACGTCGGAGAACCACCGGAGCTCCATCGACAGCGTCGTCTTCCCCAGCTCCGGCAGCCTTCTCTTCTGCGCCGTCGCTGACCTTCGCGAGCTCCGTCGACCGTTCGATCGCCATCCAACCGTTGCGGTACGTCCACGTAGCCCTTCTCTGTTTACGTTTGGGTTAGATCGTAACCGTTAGATCTGGGATGTGCGGCGTAGATTAGATATGCATATTAGGTCTTTTAGTTGAACTCAGCCGTTGGATCGTTAGTGTACGTGTGGGATTGCGCCGCGTTGTTAAGATGAACAGTAAACCGCTCCGGTAACCTGCGTCGTTGGATCGGATCTGAACGGTTGAGTTCAGATCTGGTTTTGCCCTAAGGATCCGCGCTATTCAGATTTGAACGTGCGGCGGTGATGGCGCCGTACCCTCGCCAAATCACGTGCTCACGCATGGGCGTTTTGACCGGGGCGGAGACCAGATCCAGCCGTCGATTTCGGGTGCGCCGTCGCGATTGCGCCACATGTCGCTGAGTAGCCGAGGCGTCGCCAGGCGTGCGTGGGACCTGACCGTTGCATTCGGGCGCACCGTCAGATGCGTGCCGGGTGGCAGCGCAGAAATCGAGGCGCCATCGAGCCGAACGTGCGTGTGAGATCTGGCCGTTGAATCCTTTGACAGCCACGATTTCGTCGCGTGGCTAAGATCTGGCCGTAGGTTGAGCGATGGCCGGGATAGTGTCACGTGTTCGTGAAAGAATCTCGAGGCAATACCGGCGTCGTGATGACGTCGATCTTGACGTCATCCGGTGGGGCAAGGTGCTCTGTTTCGTGGACCGAGTCCACCGTGGACCAGACCCGAGCCGTGGACTGGGTCCATAGACCGAGGTGATGTGGCAGCCCCAGTGCGTGCCACGTGTCAGATGACGTCATGCTGACGTCATTTCTCCAGAAAAATATTTTGACCGAAATTCTTTTCTATGTTGACGTCATCACGTTGCAATGCTGACATCATAAATGCGATTTTTCAGTATAAAGATAATTCGGAAAAATTGGATTTTCTAATTTCTGTATTTTCAGATTTTATTCAAACTTCAAATGGCTATAACTTTTGCATTTTAACTCGGATTTGGGTGATTCAAATTTCTGAAAATTCACAAAATTGTGATCTCTTTAATGGTCAATTTTATTTGAATTTTTGAGGTCATTTAGTCTTCTGTATTAGTTATTTATTGCATATATTGTTTGTACGCGTAGACGCAAATTTGCCGGAAGGTTTGGAGGAAGAGTTCGTCGCTCAAGATCAAGCTTCGGAACACGACCAGCAACTCTTTGAAGGCAAGTGATGCTTTGATCATTTTGATCCTAGATTTAAAAATGTAATTTATGCTTTGAAATTATGCATGCTAATTTATTTAAAGTGAATTTAAATTAAATTGGGTAAGGTAGCTAATCAACCCATATTGTTATTGTCACCATGAAAGTATTATCTATATGCCCTGAAATCTTTGTCACCCTAAGTTTGATTGGATGTTAATATTGTGCCAACACGGGAGGCTAGACCGTGAGTAGATGCTTAGCCTTGCAACAAATCATGAATGATCTTTCGGGAAAAGGCTACAATATTGATTAAAGGAATATTGAATGTATTTTGAAAGTGGTGTGATGATGCGACACGATGATGAGATTGAGGTACAGAGACCTGTGTGGTTATGTATCGATGTTGAGTTATTGCTGGCATGTGTTGCACAATAATCAACTGGGTGGGAAATGATTTAGACTGGGGCAAGTGGTAAGAGGCTGTGTGCCAGGTGGGCCTGTGTGGCAATGGGTTGATGAGTGATGTGAGTCTGTGTGCCACATTGGGCTGTGTGCCACTGTTGAGTGTTGGAAGTCTTGCCTTGATCAGTTAAGAACTTCACCTTGCAAGCCTTTGATCTGAGTCACCCGTACAACCACATGTCTGGTATGGGACGGACCTAGTTGATTAGGGTTCTTTTATCTTTCCTCTGATACCTCAGGGTGACAGTACACAGGGGTGTATCTGTACGGGGGAGCGTACCTGTGCTATGGCTTGGTGCCCATCCAACGGTGATTGGCCTGTCATATACTTCGGCTCTGTGTGAGGGAAGTGATAGTGAAGGCAATACCGGAGAGGTTCTTTGGTTAAGGTAGAGGTTCCTGAAAGGCTTTGTTACGGACGATCACCTGTGTGGTGAATGGCTGTATCTTGTGGGTAAAGTGTACAACCTCTGCAGAGTGTCAAATCTATTCGAATAGCCGTGTCCGCGGTATTGGACATTGCTCGGGGATTACAGTCAAGGGGTAGATCTTCAAAAACAAAATGTGGAAAGGGTGGCTGTGTGCTAGTGTTAAAAATGAACTGTTAAGGCTGTGTGCCGAGAATCTTCGAAGAAAAACCATTTGAAGAAATTAGTATTATTATAAATATTTCACTGCTTTAATCTAAATAAGATACCGCTTTAAAAATGCTGTTTGAAGCAAAAAGAACCAATTAAGCCAATCCTTTGGAATAAGCTTTGCATATAGTAATAGCGCTGCATTCTGTGCATTACTTGTTGAGTGCCTTGTGTACTCACCCCTCCTTGCTTATCAACCCCAACATCAGTGGAGGAGTCTACACCAGCGTAGGAGGAGGAGTACAATGAGGATCCGGACAATTAGGGGGCAAGCCCAGTCGGTTGCCTGTGGTAAGATGAAGGCTTCCACGACATTTATTATTCCGCTGCTATTTCTTTTACTCTGAATAATGTAAGCCCTGCGTGGCTGATTTTATGTAAGGAGACCATAAGGTCGTACAACTCAGTTTATGTAACATCCTGAAAGTTTAGAACAGTAAAAGATGTACGGTATAAAATTGCGAAGAAGTAATTCTGAAGTTTTAGTATTATTTGCTCCAAAAAGGATTTTCCTTGGACTTTTGTGTTGTATGAAAATACTAAATAAAAGAAGTAAAACAAAGGAAAGTGGTAAAAGATAAAAAGGAAGATGGTTAAGGTAATAAAAATTTCTAGTAACCCAAGCTGCATTGGTATTTTAGTAGGACCAGCAAATAAATTTTTCATGCACAAGAGTGGAGGTTAAATAATTAAATATGTCCAGCTTTGACTATAAACAGTGAATCAAAAAGGAGAAGAAAAAAAATACTAATGTCAAGTAATTATAAGAAAATTTTTATAAATCCCTGGCTATATTAAATACCACTGGAAAAAAGTTTATAACTTAATGAACCGATATAAGCCTCTTAAAAATTCAGAAACAGTGGGTCCAAAATGTAAGGAAAACAGTTGTCAGAATGTTTATAAAATAATTGCTCATGTTTTTGACTTGAAAATTTTATGGTG
The DNA here is from genome assembly GCA_036346275.1 of Otatea glauca. Lineage (NCBI taxonomy): Eukaryota > Viridiplantae > Streptophyta > Magnoliopsida > Poales > Poaceae > Otatea > Otatea glauca. The sequence continues at coordinate 4,175,510 of CM070722.1, read as the reverse complement.
ATCTATTGATAAGGATTTGAACCTCTCCAAAAAATTTTAAAAATAAATCCTAGAAAATGGACCTTTAATTAAATCAAAAACCGAAATTAATGTTCAGGACCAGGGTAGAGTATCAGAATTTTAATAAATCGTTAAAAGGATTTTTTATCTCAAAATTTTACAGTAAATGTGCGACTACTAGTATGTTTTGTTCAAAAATTTTAGTAAAATCTTGACTGAGTTTAAACCATAAACAAATCCAAACTCTAGAGTTTTCCCGTTCTGTCTCATCGCATTAAACACGTCGTCTTGCCGACAAGTGGGCCCGGCCCTATTGAAACGTTGACGCGCTGGCGAGGCTGTGACGAAGCGTTGTCTCGCGCCGATGGGCCCCGCCCCACCCGATCTCGGCCTCGCGTTTTGCTTTCCCTTTCTTCTCCCCTGGCCGAACCGAGTCGTCGTCCCGGCTGTCCTACGCCGTCCGGCTCCACCTGCTCCCGTCCGGTGCAAGCTCAGCCCTCTACGTCGCGTAGAGCTCCTCCTCCTCGCCTGTGCCCACTTGATCCCGGCCGAGCCGCTTCGGAGGCAAGGCTGCGCTTCATTGCGCTCGGTACAGGAAATGCCGACCGAAACAGTTCGCCCAAAACCGCGAAAACGATCAGTCTCCTTCAGCTTTAAGCCTCCTGCTCGCGTCGCCGTGCCCCTGTGCGCTTCACCTCACCATTTTGCTGGGCCAAGAGCCCTGCACGGGGTCGTCTTCCTCGTTGAGCCGGAGGAACCCGAAAAGGGGGGAAATCGTCGAATCGGGTGAGTTTCTCCTCAATCCCCCGAATCGACCCCACCTCGAGCTTCTCTAGCATCCAAGGATCGCTGAACAACCGCCGTTCTGGCCTTGCTTTGCCTGCAGCGCCGTCGAGCCGCCGCTCTTCTTCCTCTCGGCCGGCGCACGGTGGCAGGCCGTTCCAGACCATCTCCGACCCAAGCGTCAAGTGAGCTCGACTCCCCCTGCTCCACTGTAGCTCACCTAGCCCTAGACCGCCGAAATCGTAGCTTCTAGCCAAGCTTTCGCCGTCGTGGTCAAGGCGCCGCCGCACCTCCGCGGTGGCAGCCTTACTCCGTTTCTCTTCCGGTGAGTGAACACCTCCCCTAGATCCGCCTTGGCGTGCTAGTGCTCATTCCACTGCCCATTCCGCCGCGGCGGAGCTTCTTCGCCGACGGCGAGCAAGAAACCGCAGCGCTCTGCTCTGAGTCGCTGACTGGCGGGTCCCACACATCAGCGGGTCAGAGCGTTTGAACCCGTTTTTGGCGCGCGCGGCGGAAGCCGTTTTCCCAGTAGCGAAAGCGTAATTTCGATTTTTTGGATGATTTTCAGAAATCGGCTGAAATTCAAATGCTTGTAACTTTTGAATCATCTGGCCAAATTGAGTGAAACTAGTTTCTAAATTCGTATAAAATTCTGTAGTTTCAGAATATACAAAAATTTCTGAAGATGAGTAAAATGTGATTTTAGGAAATATTAAAGAGAAGCTTAAGTGTAAATAAGGTGATAGGAATAAAATATTTTTGGGATGATCCAATTAGGGTAAGGTAAATTTTTGTAGAGTCTCTGGGTTATGAGTATTCCAAATAAACAAAATGTTCCCATGATACCTTATTATATATCATGTTTGCTCAAAAAAAATGAATACTAAGCATGAAAAGTGAAATTAAGTGAATGAAAGAAAGGATTAAAATTTGAATGTTTAAAATTTCATCCTATTGGGGTATAAATTGTGGGGAGTTGCTCATGTGAAAATACTTAGGGAAAAATGTATGTAATAGTTGTTCAATTAAGAAAAACAATGCTTGTAATAACCAAAATAGATGTAAATTGCTATGAACAAGTTCAAAATGACTTAAATTCGATTTTGAAACATTCCTAAGATCATGTCCTGATGTCAGGAAGAAAATGAATAAAATATGATGAGTGGTTTAGTAATAAATTAAAGTGAAAGATTGAAATGTTATAAGTCAGTTTTTGTGTTCATATAGCCCTTTTCAACATATGATAAAATGGATTATATGAATGAGAAGGAATGTAAAAATGGTATAGAAGCACTTCACAAAGTATATACTAATAGATTCTGGAAAAAAGAATGACACTTTGTTAAGGTTTGTATGCAAAACAAGTTAAGGGAATGAGTCTACTTTTTATATTTTGCTGAATGATTGAAGCAATTAAGCTTTTTCAACTATGTGTAAAATAACTAATTCAAGTAAGAATATTAAGAAGAATAGTGTAGAATTGATCATCAAAGTTTGTATTACCAGATTCCAGAAAAATATTCTGTTTTAGAGCTTTGGTTCACTAAGTTTTCATGAGTGTAATAACCTTAAGTGATATGATTTAGTCCTTTTTCCTTAGCCAGTTTTGTAGCCAAGTCTAGAGTTCAACCAAGCCTTTTCAACAATAGTTTTCAAGCTTCATCCAAACCCTAAAAGTTAAAAGAAGTTATTAGAATTGACAATTAAAGTATGCTCTAGCTAATTCAAGACTTAAACTCTAATTTATTTAGCTAATGCACATAAATCTTGTCAGGTTTATAACCCTAAACGATATAGTTTTCAAGTGCTATCTTCTTGGAACTTGTGAGAAAGCAGAGAGCTCTGGTTTTGTTGTTGATTAAGCATGGTATTCCCTCCAAAGAAGCTAATGAGCAATCTTTTCTTTTCAAATAATTTTGGCATCTATAATTCGATGTATGAATTCAAATATTTCATGAATAGCAACCTCCTGTTTATTCGAATTGTGTTTATCTGTTTGTCTGTCTGTTTTCTTTTTGCTATTTGGAGTTTGCTGACATTCTTTTAATTTTCTTGTTCTCGACGAGTAGAGACCGACATCATCGAAGAAGAAGAAGACGGTTCTGCAGATCCGGATTTTATTCCTGACAGTGATTTGCAAGGCAAGCAATCCCTTGAACATGTTGATCCCGATAATTCACCTACTTTATGTTGTTTTTGCTTATGTACAGTGCATCCGGATAATTCCCCATAAAAGAACTAATTTGGGTTAGAACTGTAGTTAATCCTGTAAATTATGGTTTACCTCAATTTGTATGGACATGTGAACCTTGTAAACCTTAGTTGAACTAGACATACTTAATGTCGTGTTTGGGTATAATCGCTAGCCTAATATTCTTGCTCAAAGTTGTGCGTTGGTTCTTTTCAGTCTTTCAACCTGTATATGATCTTTTTGGAAAAGGGTTGGTTATATTTTGATAAAAACCCTCAAACAAAACTATGGTTTGACGCGGGTGATTATTAGGCACTAGCCGGTTGTGCAAAAGGATATGCACGTAGCTAGGGTGGAGTATCGCCCGTGTCGGATTAAAGACCGAGCGATGGGACGGTGAATCCATGTTTTTCGTACAACCACGAGGGCTTGTATGGGCGGGTCTTAGCATATTAAGTTGTTTAGATGTGGCTTTGCATTTATGGAAGGCGGGAGATTGCACAGACAGTCCGGTCAGTGCATGCAGCAGGGTTTCTACATACCAATGCAACGGTGTACGCCTTGCCCTCGGCGAGACGTGGTGTGTGTGTGATAAATGTGGATCCACGGCTTGGGTGAGTGTCTCTGTCTTCGTGGCGAGGGTTAACGCCCGGCCGGTGTAAAGCCACGCCTAGATAATGTAACGGCTCAGATGATCTCCTTGCCGACACACCAAAGGAAATGTGTTAACGGCCCGCAAAAGAGGTTGATCATTCCTTGTGGGTAAAGCCGCATAACTGCAGAGTATAAATCTAATCGATTAGCGCTACCATGTCAAGGGCACTTGGTGACGTTATTCCATGCTAGAGTCTTTGGGTGCTTTCAAAATGGGTGGTGGTTTTGGAAACCATTTTGTAACCATCTTTTGTGTCAAAGGATCGACATCGTGGTCATATGCAGTCGGGTAGACTGGGTTGAAAATCTGGAATAATTGCTTATCAATCTGTCTTTCAATTGCTTTTATTAAAATGCGATGTTGCAATCTATTATGCTTATTCATTTTAATGTTTTCATGCAACTGCAAAATAACCATAGCCTGTCATTTGCTCAACCTGCATAATTATTTATTTGCATCTGTGAACCAATATAAGTCTTGCTGAGTACCAATGTACTCAATCTTGCATCTGTTGTCTCAGAGGAAGAAGACTGCAATCTGCCAGACGACGTGTTCTTTCAAGCAGGTCTCGGGGGTTTTGACGATAGTCTCTTCTAGGTTGCCTAGTCAGTTGCCTGAGGGTTTAGTGGGCAACCGCAAGGCTGTTTGGAGTTTCAGTTTCCTTTTGGTTTTTCGCTTTTAATTTCCGCTGTTAAAATGGTTTAAATTTGTACTGAACTCTGTATAATTATTCAGTTATGTAAGTTCTTCTGTTTGTTTGCGTGTATGATTTTGATACAAATGTTATAAACATGTGAGTGCTAGCTACTGATCCAGGGAATAGCACAGTAATCACATGGAGGTTCCTGTTCATCAGAACGGGGTCTCACAGTTTATATAAATGTTTGCACTATTTATTCTTATATCGCTGCGATTGTCTGTGATGTGCAACCCTGTAAGACTGTGTGTGCTAGCGTGATCCTGGACTAGCACAGAATACACAGAGGGTCCAGATTTGCAGATTCGGGTCTCGACACTTACCCTGCTAACAACTCGGATTACAACCGTATCTCTTATATCTAAATATATGCTCAACTGTCTTTAGGATATATCCCCTTCCGCACGGCAGCAAGGCTTGGCACGGAGCTTATCCTTTGGGCCTTTTTCTCGACCCTGTCTCTCCCTTAGGCACTTCTGGGCCGGTTATGAAGACACCTGGGTTCTTATATTCCACAACCCCCGAACGATCTCCTTGCATCCCCCCTTTCTGCGGTCGACGGTCCCGATCGTCGACAAAACCGATATGCTTGACTAGGTTATTGTGTTTGTGAATGATATTTGTGAATGATGTTTAGAAAGAATGAGGCTGTAACTAAAGAATTATAGCTCAAATGCTTGACTAGGGAAATCGATATGCTTGACTAGGCAACCATTTTGAGTTTGTGAATTAATGATGTCTGTGAATGGTGTTTAGAAGGAATGAGGTTGTATATAGGATTCATGATGGTTGAACAAAACTGGATATAGGATTAATGAGAGTTCAAACATAAAATTCTTAGCAAGCTGCATATATATAGCTTAGCAGGCTGCATAGTTTAGCAAGCTCTAATGCCTCATTAGGTCACCACAACGCAATTTCATTTTTCTATGTCAATATGTTGGGATTTTTATTTCTTTGTATGGATTAGTTTGCTAGCTAGGCCTAAGGTATATATATAGCAGAACATAAAATTCATATAATCTAGAATTCATCATTAAACTTGTTATATCACACAAGGATTGATGTCTTGGAGCTACTATGTGTTGAATGTTCAATGCTTCTTTTGTGCCTATACTAGGTGATAATGTTTGAAACTTATGTACGTGTCATCCTATCTCTATCTTGCATCCTCATATTGAAGTGAACACCTAATTCATTATAATATATTTATGGTAAAGACATGGAAAAGCTGTTAGAAACTAAACAAAAACTTCAGGTGGAGATCGAACAACTGAAGGGGAAATCTGAGATAACAGAAAAGATTTGTGAGATCAAACAAGAACTGAAAGACATAGATGATCGCTTGCAAGATATCGAATCCCTTAACACAGCACTCATCAATAAGGACCGCAGGGCAAATGCAGAGCTGGAAGAAGCTAAGGTTTCTAGTACTGAATTCAATGTGGTTACTGCCCTTCTCACAACAACATGATCGCTTTTAATTTGTAGGGATTGAGAGATATGACTGAAGATCAATCGGTTATTGGTGTCAAACAAATCGGCACTGTACTGGAGTTATGGAACTTCAGAGAGAACCGAGAAGCCTCTATTGCGGAAGCTATGGCACATATGATGGAAGACATGAAAAAACTATAAGGTTTTCTTGTCTTGAATTACGAAATAATGTGGTTTCTAGCTGAACACTTATTGATATTTGTGGTATATATCATATTTTGTTAATGTATTGTTACCTGAACTATGAAATATTTTGTTATCATATTTGTGGTAAGGTCTTCTGGCCTTGAACTATGAAATAATGTCTTCCCCCTAACTCTCTTGGCGGAACATCCATAATTAGTATCTGATGTTCGAAATTTTATTCTCCTTAGATATTTATGCAATGACATTTACAAGACACAACCAATTATAGCTTTTGCAATTCAATATCAAAACATCCTAGATGCATTGAGGCAACAACTTGTTTAATGAGAGGGTCATAAAAATCTCTGTGGTACTCTAGATGCAATTGCTTGTGGGCTTTGATATTGAATTGCGAAATCTATAATTGGTTGTGTTTTGTAAATGACATTGCATAAATATCTAAGGAGAATAAAATTTCGAACATCACATACTAATCATAGAAGTTCTACCAAGAGAGTTAGGAGGAAAAAACTATAACACAAACGGTTCTATTTAAAAACTGTCTGTGATAATTATATCACAAACGGTTCTAATTAAAAATCGTCTGTGATTACTTATCATTAGACTGTTCCATCATAGAACCGTCTAAGACAAAAGGTCATCACAGATGGTTCGTAGATAGAACCGTCTCTGATATTAGTTTTACTGACGGTTCGGAAACCGTCTGTGTTGTGCCTTCTCATCATTGACACATTTTTGTAGACGGTTCACAAAACCGTCAGTGATGAGGTTTCGAACCGTCTGTGATGAGCTTTTCTGTAGTAGTGTAATCTCATATCCTTATGTGGAGGCCAAGCATGGAAGGAGCCTCCCCATTTGCTCTCGTGACAGCCAAGCACAGAAGGAGCCTCTAGATCGTTTCCGCGGCAGCCAAGCGCGGAAAGTGACTATCGATTCCTTTCACGTCAACCAAGTGCGGGACCTGCCTGGCGAGGAAGCTACTAAGCTCTCACAATACGGCAGGTGACACAACAGGGCTAGTTTCATAAATACAAATGAAATGAGGCTAAATTTTGTCAAAATGAATTTTAAGGGCCAGAAAAACAACTGCTTCGATATAGGTAGCTCGATTGGTACTAGAACCTCTATTAGTACTAATGCTAGATTTCTCTCAATGCAAGGGCGGACTCAAACAGGAGCCTACCAAGGCTTGCACACCTCTACCTTCGGTTAGACCGTGGGTACCTTCCTTAATACCTCTACCTCTAGTTGATTCAATTTATGCTTTGTTCGCTTATTTTATATTGATATTGCCTTATTTACCTCCTAATTAAGTTTTAGGCCGAGTTCGTCCTGTGTTAATGTATGGTACTAACATCGAGAAGACAACAGAGAACATTGGTACCGGTTGAAATCGCACCTCGGAGATGCTCTTCCTTACTCATAGAGACTAGAATTGTAGGACAAGCTGGTTCTTGAGCAAGAAGGGAAAGAAGATGCATGTGATAACCTCGGTAAACGAGCAGGCGTAAGAAGAGGACAAGGGCCGGTTCAGCGATCGAGGAGACGAGGAGGCGGCAACTCGCTCCATAATATAGCCCTCGCCCAAGCGTGGCAGCAGGTGGCACCACTGAATCGGGCTCAGTTGATATGTTCCTGTCACTGCCATGCCATGCACCCCCCGCGACCACGACCAAGGCTCTAGCTAGCTGCTCCATCTCTTGCATGGCACGCAGGCCCAGCAGCACCAGCGTTGTGCAGCCTTTGACCCACCCAATCACATCTGACGTCCCCCTCTCTCTGTCCTCAGGCCACGCCACGCCGTGACCGGTCCAACATCCGCGCGCCGGCCGGCCGGCATCGACTCCGATGCATCCTGCAGGCTGGTAGTAGTAGTCGCCAATTTGCCATCTCGATGGATCGCGCGTGACACAGACAAGCATTCCAGCGCATGGGCCCTCCTGCATGTCGCCTGCCGACGGCCGGCCGGTCCGGTCGGCATGCGAGGCGAGGTCGCCTTGGCTCCTTGCGCTTGGAACTGCATATTGTTCCCGTTCCATATGCCCGGCAGGCCGCTAGCCTGCACTCCCTGACAGAAGTACAGTACCAATATAGGACATGCACTGTAGCACGTACGACTATGCCATGGCTAGAAACTAGCTCAGAATTTTGTGCTAACTAGCCTAGCTCTTGTAAGCCACAGATCGATCGATGACGTGTTATGTCCAAAATGAATTCCTTAAATTTACAGGTTCTGTACATACCCTATTTAGTTTCCTGACCTGCTGTTGTGATCTGGCGTTAATTATTTGCTGGCTTTGCCTGTGCTTTGTTTCCTCCCAGCAGCTGGGCCCTAAACATTAAGTTAATTCATGTCCGTATGTGTCATGCACGTAATGCCAAATTTTTTGGCGTCTCGTTGTGCGCCTGTTCTCCGATCAACAGGTAGCGATGTACATGTGGACAAGGACGCACAGGTATAAGACGAAAGCAGATCTGTGGACAGTACTAATGTAACAACGTATCAATTTTGATTAACATAGGCAACCGATAGAAAAAGGAAGGATGCATGTGCTAAGATGCAGGTCATCAGTTTTTAAGTTTCATGGAGTTCACCAGCCCTAAACCATACCAGCACTTTCATCTACACAATTATCTGCCCAGCAAAAGGCTCATTCACCGACAAACTATAAATCTACAGCAAACTATGAGGAATATTTTAGTAACACATACACATCGACCACGACAATCGGCGTCGGAAAAGATTCCGATTCCCGATAGATAAACCTTTGCCGGCAAAAGTGTACCATAGTTTAGTGCAGAGCCACCAAGTGTAGATTTCGCTAGGCATGGCAACTCGGCGATGGTCACCATCTCACCGCCAAGTAGGATGAGAGCAGTGGGCGGTGTGGCTGGTGGTGTTGCAAGTGAGTACTAGCGACTTACCTTTTGGATTAATTTCTCGTATGCTACTGAAATGTAACAGCCCAAAAATTTAATAAAATAAGAAATACAATATCAAAAATATTCATATGATTTGTTGTTATGTTTTCTGATTTTTTTTCTGAATTAAAGAAATTCTTTTGGCTTTTTCCTATTAAAAGAAATCCAAATGATCTATATAGTAAAATGGAAAAAGGTAAAAATCTAAAGTCAGTAAAATTCATAAAAATCACAGATAAATCTTAGATCCATCCAGGATCCAATTTGTGCCACTTGCACTGAACTGGAACAATAAAATAAATTAAAAGACAAAAGTAATCATGAGAAGGTAAACAAAATCCGAGCTTATAAGATTTCTTCAGAAGCTGTCTAACCTTAAGTTGGGTTAAAATTTTAACTATGCCGACATCTTAACTTTACCCATCCCTGGTAAAAATATAGAAAATTTATCTATGCATTTGGTAATTTTAGAAATTCAAAAACAGACAATCAGAAAAGCTGAAAAATGCAATGTCAGAATTATCATAAATTAAATATCAGATATAAAATCATGAAATTTTATAAAAGGTATATAATACTAATATCAACCCTGTAAAAAATGTTCATAAAATAATAAGCTGATTTTAACCCTCAAATAAATAAAAATCAGAATCAGCCAAAATCTACAACAGTGCATTGTCAGATTTTTAATAATATTTTTACTCATCACTTTTTCTGAAAATTTAACCAAACTCTCATCTTTACCTTGCCGACTTACAGAAAAATTTACATAAAATTTTAAGTTAATCTGTTAACCTCAACTCCAGATTTACCTCAACCTATCCAGAGTTTTCTCGCGATTTACCCTAGAGTCTCACTGACTTGTGGGCCCACGCGGACAACTGTCCTGTGCCGACCAGCTCTTCTCTCTCGCTGACAGCCTTGCCCCACCTGTCAGTCGTCTCTTCTCCATTTTTCTTCCATTTTCTCGCGCGAAGCCAGCCGAGCAGCCCGCCGCCTCTCTGGGATGTCGCTTTCCGGCCGCAACTCGTCGCCCGAGGTTGCCGCCCACCTTACCTGGACACGCCGCACCTGCCTTGGCCGCTGTGCTCTCTCTCTCGCGTGAAGGAACGGCCGAGAACACTTGCGCGCCGCCATTTCTTGTCTCGTCCAAATCCTGTGCCGCACCGCCTCATTCGCCTATTTAAGCGTTGCAAAACCTTTGTTAGCTTTCGCACTCTCTCCTGGAACTCGCAGAACCGAGCCAATCCGCCTCATCGTGGCTAGCCACCCCCTTTCTTCCCCAACTCCGGCCAAGCACCCAAAAAGGGGAAATCAACCAAACTAGCCTTTCGCCGAGCCATTCCTTGAGTCATCACAGCCGAAGCATCCTCTTAGCACCCTGAAGCTTTTCGCAACCTCAATTTGTGGTCTTCTTCCCCGACGAGCCCTGGCGACGAGCTCCTTCCGCCGCCACCGCAGCCGCACGGTGAGAACACCTCCCCGATGCCTAATTCTTTGAATGAAAGCCAAAAATAGACACCTTGGGACTCACTGATACTCACCGTGGAGATCTTCAACCTCGGGAAACCTTAGCTTCGCTATTTCGCCGCCGGCCGTGTCCGCCGTCGCCACCCCCACGGTGACACACCATCTCTGACCACCCCTAGCCAAAACAACACCACCCCTAGGTTCACGCAAGCACGCTGAGTGTGAAAGTGGAACCCATTCCACTTCCCCGGCCACCCCTTGCCGCCGGCGAGCTCAGTTGTCGTCTACCCTGTCACGGGTCACTGCCATGCGGGCCTTCCCTGTCAGTCTCTTGCGTGTGTCAGGTAATGCTGCCATGCGGGCCCCGGCGGTCAGCCTCACGCTGCACAGTCATACACTACTACAGAAAAGCTTATCACAGACGGTTTGGAACCGTCATCACAGACGGTTTCGCGAACCGTCTGTAACCATGTGTCAGTGATGTCACGCCATATCACGAGCGGTTCGAAAACCGCTCGTGATATTATCATATCACTGACGGTTTTGTTTGAAACCGTCTGTTAAAACATTACATCACGCAGCGGTTTTAGTTAAAAACCGTCATTAAATATTTATATCACGCATCGTTTTAAGTAAAACCGCTCGTGATAAGGCTTCCACCAGACAACCATTTTTCTATTTATTGGCTAGCCTCGGAAATGCTAGCCACGCCCTCTGAAAAAGCGGATTACGAATAACTAAACTCATGTAACAAAACATTACAACCATTTCAGCTTACAGGCATTATTATGTCCAATTCATCAATCAACTGATTAGATTCCATCACAGCGCGAAGCATATTACATATAGATTAATATTGCACGGCACATCTCTTTCATAAATGAACTCAGATATATTAATCAAATGTAAATCAATAGCATTAACCAATTAATAGAATACACAACTACAATTTACAAATCCACAACACAAGTTTGATAATTAACCCAAATGGTAATTCGAAAAAATACGACTCCTCAAGTTATACGGCAGCGTGGAACTCGCCCTCTTTGTTTATAACTTGACTGAGCAAGAAGGCACAAAGTTGTCCTCGAATTCGCTCCAGATCAGCCTCTTCCAACGCAGTTGTTACCCGATTGGCCGTTTTCTTAGTGACAAGGAGTTCCATGTTGTGGCAAACGTAAAATCCACAACGGTTATTCCCCTGTCCCTGCTGGTGGCACTGCAAATATAGATTTGGTTAGTTCCAAACTCATTATTACATAGTTTACATAGGATTATTGTGTACAGCGGATACCGGAAACTTAAAATCGTGATTCAGCTTCGCCCTGTCCTTGCTAGAAGGCCCTCCATAAGCTTTGTACACTTTGAACGCGCTAAAGGAATCAAGGTAAATGACCCGATTCGTCGATGGATGAATTACAATGAGTACCCAGTGAAACCTACACAGGTATGTCGGCATGGTCAATTAACAGAACAGAGTTGTGAGCATAGTGCAAATCAAACTAGCACTTACCCTGGGTTGTGGGGTAAAAGTATGAACTCTTTATCTTTTTGAGCCGCCAAGGCCTCTCCGACGTATTTATCGACAAATCCGTAATCTCTGTCCATTGTTTGCTTGGAGACTATGTGTGGGTCCAGGAAACCCACCGGTTGTTTGTTCTGTCTCGCTTCCCGGATCATGTATCTAAATATACGAAAGCATTGAGTCATATATATATGACTTTTATCGATATTACACGAATGTACACTGTGAATGCACACACTTACAATGTCCAGCATCTCAAGAGCGCGGCGTCGAGGGCGTCGAGGTTGAATACGTCAAAAAGGTCCTTGAAGTCGGCTGTGAAGAATCCCCCCGATGACTCGTTGAATAGATGCTCAGGCTTGAAACTGACCGAGATACTCGTTATGCGGTCTTGCACTGGCTTTTTAGCATGTTCCATGCACCAATTCTGCAATCTAATGCAAGCCATAGAAAGGTTCTTCATGCGCTCTCCAGTTACAAAAGGCTCTCCTAGCTGGTATACTCGGGCCAGCGGGGCAATTGGATAATCCAATTTCTTCGTGATCTGCTTCAATTTGCCCTTGACTTTTTTTTCTGCCATAAGTAGTCTGCACGGGAGGCGAGTGGACACCATCCCGCACAATGTCTTTTAATGCAGGGGGCACGGGAGCCGATTTGGTGCCCTCCTGAGGTGCAGCACATGACTCAGACAGTTGGGGAAGCTCCGGTGATGGAGGACGGGCGTCGAGGAGATGTCATTCTTTGGCCCTTTGGATAAAAGTATGAATGGCATCCCCGGTGTCACAATCTCATCGTTTGGGGGCATCGGTAGTGGGACGATCTTGAAATTATCGTTTACACCGTCCACACTAACCTTCGTGAATCCTGTTGCCACAAGGGTGCCGTGCACCAACGCCCCTTCAATAAATGGATACGCGACCCCCGAAGCAGCCGGAATAAGAATGGCCCCACAGACAAGTCTCACTTGGAGAGTGCACCACGTGGCCACCTACATAACAGTACAGACTTAGCTACTGCGTCTAACATCTATTTGTATGGAGCATTCAAGACATATATATAAGTACCTTGATTTCACAGACAGGAGATTTCCCATGTTCAGCTGTGGGAGTGGCGGACGCACAGCTGCTCTTTTTGGTAGTGGGGCTGATTTGCGCACATAATTCTGGGACTTGCGCAGGCTGATTATTGAGCCTTTCCTCAAGGCTTTTTATCTTATTGTTGAATTCTTCTCTTAGTCTTTCCTCAATCCTTTGTACCAGTCGTTCCTCTCGCTCTGCTTTTGTTCTCTTCCTACTCCGGTATTTGTCCGAGTCGCTGAAATCCGGACTTCCAGGAACAAAACCCCAACGCCTCGCGTCGCGACTGTGGTGTTCCTTGTTTCCCAACGCCGTGGAGAGTACATCTTTCTCCTGTCGGCAAAAAGTGCCCTCGAAAGATTGTGTACTCAACGCCACCGCAAGATCCCGAAAAGTTAATTCACTTACGAAATTATGGACAAATTACGTACAAAATTGGAAGTCCAATATCTTACTACCGTTGGCGGACTTCCTCGTCCGCGGGGTTTGTAAAGGAGACGGTCTTGGGAAGGCGTGGCACTTGACCTTGCTCGAGCCGCCTCGGCGCGTCGGTCAACGATACTTGCAAATGGCGCCACAGCCTCCTCGTCCTCCCTCTCCCATTGGTCCCTCTTCCCGCGTACCCGGTGGTGCCAAGTGCGTGGGGTGGGTGCTCCTTACTGCAGGGCCTTGTGGGCTTCACTTTGACGCACGAATTCATCCGTCGTCTTCGCCTCAACAAAATTTTGCCATACGTCCTCAGTAATAAACCCGTACTTAGAGAAGGGAGTCCTGTCCTTATTGACATATTCCTTGACAAGCGTGCTCTTGAAATTCTTCCACGCCTTTCCCGCCACTAGCAGTGCATACCGTCGCACTAAGATCACAAAGTCTTCTGGGATATCGAACGAGGACATAATTTCTGTCACCAATTCGTTGCGGCTCTCATCAGTCAACGACTTCCAGGATGGACAAGTGATGGGGACCCGTTCCCGTGCGACTATCCCGCACAATGTCCTAAATGCATTCACTGCCTTTCTTGGTTCGGTTGGGGCCCCATCCTTTCGATCAACCGTCGTGATGGTATATCATTCCGTGGGCCTTTTATTTGCTCCTCTTGGACCTCGAGGAGGTTTTCTTTTGGATGACTCATCACATCCTTCAGACGGCGAACGAGGGGAGACACCATCTTGCAATCTAGGCTGGATGTCGTGGCACAACAGGAAAGACAAGTAAACAAAAATGGAAGGCTACCAATTGATGGCTGCTTTTATTTAATGGGTACAAAGGTAGTTCAAAGAAGGTTCATTCGTACCAGGTTCGACGAGGGGGAGGAGTCGGCAATGGGGAGGCGTCGGCGCGGGGCGGCGTCGGCGATGGTGCTGCGTCGGCGAGGGGGCGGGGTCGGAGATGGGGAGGCGTCGACGAGGGGGAGGAGTCAGCGATGGGGAGGCGTCGATGATGGGGGCGGTGTCGGCGATGGCGGCGTCGACGCGGGGCAGCGTCGGCGATGGGGAGGCGTCGGCGAGGGGCGGGTCGGAGATGGGGAGGCGTCGGCGAGGGGAGGAGTCGGCGATGGGGCGTCGACGACGGGGGCGGCATCGACGATGGGGAGGCGTCGGCGCGGGGGCGGAGACGAATACTAGGGTTTTGAGCGCGTGAGTGGAAGAGTGGAGAATGATAGATCTGTAGAGTGCGCATTTTATAGGTCACCCATATCACAGACGGTTCTACATAAGAACCGTCTAATATAAAAATATCACAGACAGTTCGTAAATAGAACCGTCTGTGATATTAATTTATCACAGACGGTTCTATATTATAACTGTCTAAAATAGTTCATATGGCAGATGGTTATGTAACAAAACCGTCTGTGATATTAATTTATCACAGACTGTCCTATATTTAAACCGTCTGTGATGAAGATTTAAACAGACTCATTGCTATGTTAAATCCAAAAGTTTGGCCTTCTTGACATAATGTATACTGTATATGGAATTGTAGATGAAGCAATATCAGTAAAGGAAAGAAAACTATATTACATAAATCAGATGCATATATACACAAAGTTGTTTTTAATTTCAAGCATCTCATTACAAACAACTATATTATCTTCTAGAGTACACTTGAAATCATAACTCCACTTGCTTATTCTTTTGTATAAAAATTAGCCCTTCATGATGATCGATGCGTGCGTAGCTAGCTTCTTGGGTTGTTCTTCTGGATGTGATGCTCGTTCGACGGGAGGCAACTCTTCGAATTGATTGTATTCTTCCTCATCTACTACATTCTCTACTTCGACAATCCTCCTTTTTCCCTGAAGAACTACATGTCTCTTCTTATTGGACAGGTCGATTACATAGAATACTTGAACAGCTTGGTTAGCGAGTATGAATGGTTCATCTTGGTATCCGACGCGTGCGAGGTCAACAGTATTGACACCGTACTTGTCAACCTTCACGTGCTGGAGGTGGACCCAACGACACCTAAATAAGGGGATCTTGAATAGTACATAGTCAAGCTCCCAAATATCCTCTATGAACCCATAGTAGGAGCTCCTCGTTGACCCAACGGTGTTGAACGCATCTATCGCACACACGCGCTACGTTTGTGCTCTTCATGTCCCGATCTCTCGTGTAAAATGTGTTCCCATTTAAGTCGTATCCTTTCCATGTTACAAGCGTAAATGTTGGCCCTTTTGCCAACCATGTGAGCGTATCACCTGAAGAGGTCCCAGTGATGGGTCGCTCCTTGACCATCTGTTAAACCGAAGGTTATCTTTGTCTCGTGATCCAAGGCTCTTGCCGCGTCGGATTCTCTTGCCGTAGCCAGTGCTTATGCGCGTCGATGTACGGGGACACTACAGCCATGTGTTGCAAAACCGTGAAATGAGCTTGAGCATAGGAAGCCGGATCAGACGTGATTGCTTTCCTTCCGATGGTCCCGAAGCCACGAGTCTCCCCTCATGGCGAGATCGAGGCACACCTATTGGTTCGACCTGAGCCATGTAATCGACGCAGAACTCAACGACTTCTTCGGTTGCATAACCTTCGACAATGCTACCCTCCGGCCGAGATCGATTTCGTACGTAGGACTTGAGAATCCCCATATACCTCTCGAATGGGTACATGCTACGTAGGAACACGGGCCCGCATATCTTTATCTCTGTCACAAGGTGAACAACGAGATGGATCATGATATCGAAAAACGACGGAGGGAAATACATCTCAAGATTACATAGAGTCATCACCACCTCAGCCTGCAGTGCATCTAGTGCTTCGGGATCGATTACCTTCTGAGCAATTGTGTTAAAGAAATAACACACCTCGTGATTGTCTCCCGAACCTTGGTGGCAAAATACTTCTAATTGCCACGGGGAGCATTTGTGTCATCAGCACATGACAATCATGAGACTTCATGCCAACTAATTTTAAATCTTGCATCGAAACAAGTCTCTTCATGTTAGAGGAGTAACCGGACGGAACTTTCACACCATGCAAGCAGCGCACGCTTCAGTTCTCTCGGCCTTAGACAAAGTGTAACAAGCGGAGTTCGCAATATGTTCGGCTCAGATCTGTCTCTTTCGGTGCTAACTCGTGTCTTATGCCCATATCGACCAAGTCAAGGCGTGCATTGATACTGTCCTTTGATTTGCCTTTAATATTCAATAAGAGACCAATCAAGCTATCACAGACATTCTTCTCCACGTGCATCACGTCGATGCAGTGCCGAACTTCTAAGTGCTCTCAATAAGGTAGGTCCCAAAATATTGATCTCTTCTTCCACGTGCTCTTCTCACGGGACCTCGATTTACGCCCCTTTCCAAACGCAACATCCAAGTTCTTAACCATATCATGGATATCTATCCCACTTAAAAGCTTTGGAGCTAAACCGTCTTCGTTCGTTCCATCAAATTGTTTTTTCATTTTGCGGTATGGGTGATTCCTCCGAAGGAACCTACGGTGATGCATGTAAACAGTTTTGCGTGAGTGATTCAGCCACACACTCTCGGTATTGTCTAAGCAGTGAGTGCAAGCTTTGGTCCCTTTGTACTGGCCCCGATAGGTTACCAAGGCGGGGTAATCATTTATAGTGCGAGAACAAAAGCGGTGCAAAGTGAAGTTCTCTCGCTTGTACGCATCCCATACACATGCACTCGGAACCCATAGTGTTTTCAGATCTTCCACCAATGGTGCTAGGTACACATCAATATCGTTCCCAGGTTGTTTCGGTCCTTGGATAAGTACAGACAACAAAATGTACTTCCGTTTCATACACAACCAAGGAGGAAGGTTGTAGATATAGAGATTCACGGGCCAAGTGCTATGCCGGCTACTCATGTTACCGAAAGGATTCATTCCATCTGTACTCAATCCAAACCTTATATTCCTCGGATCCTCACCAAATTCTTGAAACCTCCTATCGATGTTTCTCCATTGGATGGAATCAGCAGGGTGCCTTAGCATTCCATCGTTCTTACGCTCCTCCGAGAGCCAACGCAACAGTTTTGCCTCATTTGGGTTCGCAAACAAACGCTTCAAACGAGGAATTATAGGTAGATACCATGCCACCTTAGCAGGAGGTCCTTTCATCACCTGGGTGCCCTCACTTTCATCATCCGAATGACTCTTACGCTTGTGCCGGGATGCGTTGCACACAGGACATATGTGCAAGTTCGCGTACTCTTGGCGGTACAGATCTGATCGTTCGGACATGCATGTATTCTTTCTACATCCATTCCCAAGGGACAAAGAACCTTCTTAGCTTTGTAGGTGGTTGTCGGCAACTCGTTTTCGTCGGGAAGCATGTCCGCCAATAAACGTAACAACGCTGTGAAACTCTTATCGGACCAACCGTTGCTTGCTTTCAATTTCAGCAGTTTCAAGCACGGATGACAACCTTGTGTATTTCGACTTGCGCCTGTGAACAAAGGTTTCTCCGAGTCCTCCATCAAGACCCGAATTTACCATATTCTCTATCATCACGGTTGCCTTCTACATCACGCAGCATCTGATTCAGATTATCTTCCTGCAACCTATCCTCATCGGAACCACAATCGATATGACCATCCGACATATCATTGACTTCGTCGACCATGTTAATACCTGCTTCCTGTATCTCCTGCTCTTCATCGTGACTGGTCCAACATGTATACCCGTTTGAAACCCCTCATAATCAATCGTGCTTCGATCTGCGCAAAGTTTGAAACATCTTGATTCTCACAGATCAATGCGGACAAGACATAAACCGCCCCTTATTAAACATATCCTCTTCTGCAGCTCTTCTAAAAGCGGAGACGCCATTCATGTACTCGGCACTCACACGGTTCTTAATGTACATCCATCTTTGGTCCATCTACGCCAAGCAATACAACATTTAGTGTTAATGCAATTAAAACCCATTACTACCCTTACAAAGAAAGAACACATGAATATCTACAAGCTAAATCTAAAAAATCATCAAATTCCATTCTTAATAAGGTTGATCTTGAATATACTGCAATTAGACACCGTTACTAACCTTAGATCACCAAAATCAAATGGATCCTCAATCACCTTTCGAAATCAACGGTCTTCTTTTACCCAATCGCCTCACGGCCGCAGACACCCGCAGCCAAATGAAAATAGATCCGAAACCTAAAAATGCACCAAGCGGCTCGAGCCTCGTATTTTATACACCGATAGAAATCTCGAGCGGTTTTATAGAAAACCCGTCAATGATAAACATAGAAATGCAGACGGTTTTATAATAAAACCGTCGTGATATATGATGAGCGGTTTTATTACAAAACCGTGCGGGATAATATGTGATATTACGACGGTTTTATGAAAGAACCGTCGTGATATATTCGAGCGGTTTTTAATTAAACCCGTCTGTGACATGGATGTATATCACTAACGGTTTTTGTAGAGTACCGTCTGTGATAATTTCACTGACGGTTAAAGTATAAAACCGTCAGTGATATTATTTGTCACAGACGGTTCCTCAGAACCGTCTGTGCTGAGGCGTCTAATATACCCCTTTCTGTAGTAGTGATATGGCCCCGCGTGTTAGCCTCGCACAACACTGACAGCATGGTCCCGCAAGTCAGCCGCACCGCACGCGCGCGTCTCGCTGCCACTGGACCCGGCCTATCAGTGCCTCGGTCCGGCGCAGCCCGAGAAAGGAAAGCGGGTTTTCAAATGCGAAAGCGCACTTTCCGTTTTCAACAAATTTTCTAATTTTCAGAATTATCAAAACCGAACACATTCAAACTTGAATATCTTTTGAACTAACTGTCCAAATTTTATGAAATAAATTTATAAATTCATATAAAATCATGTAGATTCAGAATATGCAAAAATATTATGAAATAGACTCTTTTTGAATTTCAGATTTAAATTTAAAGAAAGAATTTGAAATATGACATTATAGAATTTTTACAATTTAGCTCCAAACTGAATGAAACAAATTTTGTTAGATTCCATGCTCTGTTAGGTACCTGATTATGAAAAAATATTTATAAAACACTGCAAATGGTGAATAAGTAAGTCAATATTAATATAAATAAATTAAACCTTTAAATTGAGAAATAGAGATAAAATGATCCATGTAACCATCCCTGATTTATGAAATTGTTTTATTTGAATTTTTCCATCTGATTTCTTTTTGGCCCTATTGAAATTTATTTGTTATGTTATTATTATACGACGTGTAGAACCCGACGAATCCGGAGTAGTCGACGACGAACAAGAATTCGACTAAGAAGGTAATCAACAAGGCAAGCACCCCTTTGATCATATTGATCCCAGTTTTATAAATATTTTCATTAAATTTTTACTGCATACTTTATTTTTATTAAAGTCTGCTATATTATGAGTATTGGTAGTTGTACCTGTAGTTACATAGAATTTCCTTGATAAGTATGGATTTGTGAACCTTGATAACCCTAGAATAACTTATACAATACTTAATGTCAATCTGGGTTAATCACATCTAGTGTCATGCATAGCCATGCTTAAAGCAACATAAAACTTTGACATTATTAAAAATGTTGGATATGACATTTAATGGGTATGACTTTCTTTGTGGTTGGTATTTTCATCAAAAAGGAAAATAAAACTATGGTTTTGATGCGGGCAATTATTGGCAATAGCCGGGTGTACAAGGGACTTGTACGTAGTGTAGGGGGAGATTATTGCCCGTGTCGAATTAAGGACCGAACTACGTGTTCGTTAAACCCATGAATTACCGTACAACCACAAGTGCTGGTATGGGACAGTCTTAATCTATTAAGTTGCTTAAAACTAGCTTTGCTCATTGGTAGGCCGGAGTAGTACGAGCTTCTTCAGTGACTGGTTGCTCGAAGGGGCGCCCACACCGAGGTGTTGGGAGTCACGTTTGCTGATATAACGGTGAATGCCATACTATGGATATACTTAATCATTACTGTGCAGTGACTGTGCAAACATTTACACCATAGTATGAGTTTAACGTTACTGGGCTGGTGCAAAGTTAGGGTTAAACAATGTAACAGTTATGTTATGATCTCCTTGCCGACACACCAAAGGAAGTGTGTTACTGGCATGGCAAAAGGGGTTGATCATTACTTGTGGGAAAAGATGTACACCTCTGCAGAGTGTGAAACTTTTCGAAAAGTTGTTCCCGCGGTTATGGGAGTCTTGGTGCGCTAGCTCTAGTTAGCTGTTTTTATTTTCATAAAACTGAATTCTACCGGGTGATGGTAGAAGTTGATTCGTGAATATGGTCATGATACCCAGGTACCTGAGATTTACTTAAGCTTATGTTCTGTTACTTTCAGTATTAAATTGCTTTTACTTAAATTTCATTTTGCAATCTACTATTCTGTATTTACATTTCAAAATTCGCTTTATGCAAAGTAACCATAAGCCTTTCCTTTGAATTAGTCTGCATGTATAATAGGCTTTGCAAAAGTCTGGCGAGTACGTAAGTACTCAACTTGCCTATGTTGATATTTTTAGGTGAAGACACAGATTTCCCCGACGATACATATTATGACGCAGGATTCGGGGATATGAACGATGAATTTTACTAGGGTTCTCCTTGTCAGTTGCCTGTGGGGATATCGGGTTAAAGGCATACTACAAGAAAAATGCTCCACTGATATGTTTTTACTTTTGGTATTGTAAGAATGCTATGTACTTGCTTCCGCTGTAATAATAAAGTTTGTGTATGACTGTGATATCAATTTGTAATTGTGCGTGCTAGCCACTGATCATGGGACTAGTACAGAAAGCACATGGTACCCATTATTGATATTTATTTATCAAAAATGGGGGCCTTACATGAAATTAAGTAGTATATAAGAAATTGCCTCTTTTAGCTTAGGTTGTAATGTGCAATAACAAGAAGCGGTAACAACCATGAACCACTGGAGAGTGCGAGGCGGTAGGGTGTGTGATGGTAGAAGTAGGCAGCGTTGGCTGTCTTTATGAGAAGCAAAAAGAGAGTTGGCGCATCAAAACGCTAGTGGAGAGGCAGGAGGAGACGTGAGGGGTTGGGGGATAGATGTTGGCGGGGGCAAATTTGTTAAATACGATAACTCATATCTAGCCTTTTAGGATTTGAAAATATGAGGAATTCCTAATCCTAATAGGAGTAGGATTCCTATTTGCCTTGGAGGAGGATTAGGAAGCCAATATAAACCTTAGGGAAGGTCATAGAGAACCCAAGTAACCAAGAATCCATAAGCCAACTCATCTAGAGCAAAAGGTGTACGAGAGGATTAGAGGGTAGGTTATTATTTAGCACTAGATTCTTGTATAGGGTAAGGATCTGAGAGTCCTAAAAGTTTCAAGAGGTTGTGAGAGTGCAACAATCCCTTATACTCTTTTAAAATTGTGCTTAAAGAATTTACGGTCAGCTTTGCCAAATTTCTCTTATTGTGGTTGCTTCAACGTCGTTATTTTGGTTCTCTATGATATATATCTACTTTGTTCTTGAGATCGTGCACACTCTTGACTTATCTCACAAAACTCTGATCTGATCCAGAGGCTACTGCGCAAGTATCAGAGTATAACAAGAACGATTCTCAAAGTGATAGGACAATTGAAAATTGAAGGACCGGAAACGGCGATCAGAGAGGGGTGAATGATCACACAATAATTTTTTTCCCAAAGAAACCAACCAAAGTCTCACTAGATCAAAGACGCACAAAAGAATCAAATGGTCTGAAACTTTCAGTCTAGGATGGCACTACCGTGCTACAAGGCTGGTAGTGCTGAGATGAACAATAACCCCTGTACTACCTGGTTACTATAGCGGTAGTGCCGGTGAATAGTAAAAAATAGGGATGAACAGTAAAATTAGATAACTTTTGATCGGTTGATCCAAACACTATGAAACATTGTAGGCACCTTCCTATGGATGTCAAGAACCAATTCGATCCTTCAATCGCAAGGACTGATGTCAAGTTTCGACATTTTTCCAGTTCAAGGAAGAGTGCACAAAAACGAGCTCAAGAAGAAAAACTTAGCCCTAATTTTGCTCATGGCATTTTAATGATCAAGATGATCTTAGATGGCCTTCCACATGTCATATCAAGCAAGAATACCTAAGAAAAATCCCTCAAACAAGAAGGATCAAGATCTACCTCAAGAATATCCTTCTCAACTCAAAAACCGGTTTCTTGATCAAACAACATGGATGATCAAGGAAAATCTTGACTAGATGATTAAGGAGATGATCTATAGAGGATACATCTATAAATCAATCATACATCCTTGGCAGCACGAGAACAAGCAAGAAAGAAACCACATGAAAATATCAAGAGACAAGCAAGAAGATCAAACTTGAGGCAAAAACTTGAGTAAAGAGATTATTTGCATTTAGATCACGAGGAAGGTTTACAAAGCCTCTCACATGAGGGCAAAGATTCCAATGAATACTCACACACCCACACAAGAACACCAAAGTCTTGTGGAAACCCTAATCCTAGGCTTAGTGGCTTAGAGCCTCTCCTCCCACTACATCTTCTTATATAGTGGAGGCAACTCTAACCCTAACACCTAGACACACTTGTGGATACCATCCACATTTATATGGACTAACCCAAAACTCAACACTCTTAACGGGTTTTTGACTTACACAACCATGCTTTTGAAAGAGGCCATTACATTGGTGCCAAATCTGCTCCGCAAGCCCTAATTTGAGTTCAACTCCACTTTGGCATGACCTAAACTACTTAGGCCACCGCTGCGGTTTTCCAAACCGCTCAGACGTTGGTATTGGGCAAAATGACCATTTTGCCCCAATAACTGGTCTTCCTTCTTCTCGAAGCATCGTCATGCATCGTGCTTTCCATGTGGCCCCATTGACTTGTCGCCAAGCCTCTCACGCGTCCGAAGTCCCCCAAATCGTCCTCGCTTGCAAGCGGGCCCAAGTCTCTTGATGTGCCATGTGTCCTTGACACTTCATCATTGCGGCATCGACTTCCTTGACCGTTTTGGACCTCAACTCCTTCTAGAGCCTAGTCCCAATCCATGCCGTTGCCCGCCATGTCCAACACCAGTGCTTCATGCTCAACTTCTTTGTCTTCTTGGCTTGCAACCACTTCCCGAGCTCGATCACCTTTCGACGTCCCTTGGCCATCCTGGACCTCAGCTCTCCTAGCCTATCCCAGTCTCTCCTTCGTCTCACCATGACCTAGCATTGAAGTCCTGCAACCAACACAAACAAGAAACATATCACATAGCACTGTTCACAAATATATGCATTAATCATCACATAACGTAGACATTAATCCCAAATCACTAGAAAGTCAGTACTACCGCCAACTAGAGGCCGGTAGTGTCGCAAGCCCGATACCATCGCTCACTAATAGTCGATAGTGTCGATCACCCTGAAACCCAACAGAGACCTTCTCTGTAAAATAACTACGATGCCTTTGGGCCGGTAGTGTCGCTCCCCTGGCACTACTGCTCCTAGCACGCCAGTAGTGCCGCTGTGCTTAAGCCCAGAGGAACACCTCTCTGTAAAAAGGCTACCGCACCCACATGTTGGTACTACTGCAGGCTGGCACTGTCTCTATTCCCAGGCCAGTAGTGCTGCCTGGCCAGCACTACCAATCCTACAAGGACGGTAGTGCCGCTTTGAACTAACAGCCCTCAAATTGCTTTAAATTCAAAAACAACCTTAAACTTAAGCACCACATGCTCAAACACTATCAATAACTCATCACAAATATGGATAGACCTCCACATGGTCTTTCAATCTCCTCCTTGATGAGTATATTAACAAACATCACTGAAGGCACAAATTTGAGTTTGAAGGTAAAAGAAGAAAGCAATTTGATTTCAAAACCTCACTTGGTCCAGAGTAAGAGGAAAAAAGATCATGACCAAGTTGGTAAGAAGAATTTTAGAGAAAGCCAAGAGAAAGAACAAGTTTTCCACAAAAGCTCTAAAAATTCAAGAAATCTTCCAAAAGCTCAATTTTCTTATAAACATAAGAAAGAGTAGTTTTTCACCATGATCATAAGAACCAAGATGCATTCACATTTATCCCCCTTTGACGATGCCGACAATGCTTTTTTCACATTTTCTCCCCCCTTTTGTCAATATAGGCATCAAGAGAGTATTTTCTCCCCCTTTCTCCATGTGTGCAGGAAATGCACCCTGAAAGAGCTTTGAAGATTATCCAAGTGACCATAAAGACAAAGTATGATACCAAGCTACTCAAGTTCAGATTATGCTAGTCCAAGACATGTCCAAGTTAAAATTATAATATCCTTGCTAGCAAGCACAACCAAGACCTATGTTGTTTTTGCATGGTTTCAACAAGTGCAACACTTAGCATAATCTCCAAACTAGAAGCATGGTCATATAATGGATAAAATGGATAACCTAGAGTTCAATCTAGTCAACACTTTGGAGAAGCTATAAGTGTATAAAAGATTCTTTATGCTCAATCATCTTTTTAATGCAATTTTTTTTATTTTAACACACAGAAAGAGATTTTGAAGGCTTATACTAGCAAAGAAAATCCTCTACTAGGAGCCATCGACAAAGGCCTCCTAGGCATCACTCTTTCCTCATTTTTATTTTTATTTCCATTTCTTAATTTTTGATTGACTTGTGCTACCATCTCAAGAAGGATTCTTAAAAGAATGGTTTTGGTTATACACAATACATCCCAAGTTCATCCCAAGTGCAATAAGAAGCAGTCTCGTGAATGTAAAGTGTTAAGTTCAATCTAGCACACACAAGTTAGTTTTTAATCATTTTTATCACTTAGATTCATGAACAAAATGAAGGATTCTAATATGAAACAAGCTATCTTCGCCCAAGCTGCTTTAGGGACATTAATAGAAATCCAAGATTTCACAAAACATGGCATATGCACCTAGTGAGAAAATATAGCAAATAAAAGCTACAAGTTTCATCAACTTTTCATTAAAGCTCAATTTTCATTTTTAGCAAGCTTAGCAGGATGAAGCGAAAGGAACTTAGACATGGCTAAGCTAGCAATGATCCTTAGAAAAGCAGCAAGATGCATAAAATGAATGACAGTTTATTTGCATAATAAACAAAGCTCATTAAAACAGAAAATGAAGTCTATATGCAATGCTTGAATAAGCTTCTCTAAAACTCCCCCTCAACAAATGATTCAATTTTATGTATAAATATGGTTCAAGTTGAGTTATTAGCATAATTATGTTCAAAAAACTTTCAAATAAAGTCAACAGAAACCAAAAATACATAATGAGAAGAGGAAGTCAAGAAACTGCAAGCTGGGTGGCTATAGAGAATAGAGAACACTATAGCTTAGATTCGCTCTCATCTTCCCCATATGACTAACATAGAAAAACTAACTCTACAAACCCAAACTAGGGAGTACGCACAAACCCTATCTACCTAGAGGACCCAACACCTGCTAGACCTATAAGACTGAGGAAACTCAACCTAGAGAGAAGAGAGAACAGCTAATTATTCATGATAGCAATCTATAGCATAAGAAGAGAGGTCAATGCAAAGAATGCCAAAAGTCTAAGTGAAGTGAACTCAATACTCTAAAAGCAAAGCCCAAAGACACCCACAAGATACAAAAGAAAGAAAATGCTGGAAATAAACATATATAATATATAATATACAAAATCAGCTCCCCTCAAGAAATACCGTAAGGGCACACGATTCCAAGCTCTCTCCTCAAGGAAACAAACCTAGAGCTAACGAAAGGCTTGGTGAAAATGTCTGCTATCAGGTGGTCACTCTCCACATGGTCTCTAAGTAAATGATATCTGATATCTTTGTGCTTGGTCCTGAAATGCTGCACTAGGTTCTTAAAAATGTGAAAGGCAGAAGTGTAGTTACAAAAGAGTGGAACACTATCTATGTCTAACCCAAAGTCCTGTAAGGTCGATCTCATCTAGAGCACATGACTATAGCAACTAGCTGTTGCCACGTACTTAGCCTCAGCGGTGGACTATGTAACTCCAGACTACTTCCTAGATGACCAAGAAACAAGAAAAGTGCCAATGAATTGACAAATGTCAGAAGTGTTTTTCCTATCTATCATACAGCTAACAAAGTCTGCATTTGAAAAGGCTCTGATGGACAGACAAGAAGAGGAGAGTACCAAATACCATATTCAATGGTAGCTCGAAGGTACCTGAAAATGCGCTTCACCGCTTGACGGTGAGAGGCACGAGGAGAAGCCTGAAATTGAGTGCACAGATACACAGCAAAGCGTATGTCAGACCTTGGGGCAGTGAGGTACAAGAGGGAACCAATCATGCTCTGAAACTCCTTCTGATAAACTGGCTCACCATCCTCATCAAGCTCAAGAATGGTTGTGGAGGTCAGTGGAGTCATTACCAACTGTCTATCTGACATGTTGAAGCGTCTCAGGAGGTCTCTAGTGTACTTGGCTTGATGCAAGAAAATACCCTCCCGAGTCTTCTTGATCTAAAAGCTAAGAAAGTAGCTCAACTCATTCATCATGCTCATCTTAAACTCTATGCTCATTACATCTGAAAACTGAGATATAAGAGCATGCAAGGGGTCATCGAAGATAATGTCATCCACATAGATCTGGACAAAAAGAAAGTCCGAATCTATTTGTTTGACGAACAAGGTCTTGTTTACCTTACCCATCTCAAACCTATAGATAAGAAGGTAGGACTTAAGCCTCTCATACCAAGCTCTAGGAGCTTGATTAAGTCTATACAAAGCTTTGAAAAGCTCGAAGACACGGTTTGGGTACTCGGGGGTTCTCAAATCCTGGAGATTGCTTCACATGAACCTCTTTCTCAATATACCCGTTGAGGAATGCACTCTTGACATCCATCTGATATAGCTTGAAGTCCTTGGTGGCCAAAAATGCAAGCAGGATCCTAATGGCCTCTAGTCTAGCTACAAGCGAAGGTCTCCTCGAAGTTAAGACCCTCAATCTGAGAGAAGCCCTGTGCAACTAGCCTAGCCTTGTTCCTAATGACCATCCCATCCTCACTTCGCTTGTTCTTGAACACCCACTTGGTCCTAATGATATTATGACCAGATGGAGACTCAACAAGCTGCCATAACTTGTTTCTCTCAAAGGTTTCCAGTTCCTTACGCATTTTATTGATCCAGGACTCATTGGATAATGTATGAGAAACATTCTTTGGCTCAAAAGAAGCAACGAAGGCATAATGGAAGTAGAAGAGAGACATACCTGACTTTGAGCGAGTGACACGCTCAAATAGATCGTCAATCATCTGATCAGGCAAATGACGTTGCTAAATGTGGCGAGGAGGTCCAGAAGCAGAAGTGACCTCTACCTCATGAATAGAAGAGGCTAGAATGATCTCAGAGAGAGTAGAAGGCCCTGATATGTTAGGTCTAGCTCCTAGACTAGTCTCATCAAAGGTAACCTCACAGGTCGCTATAATCTTACTCATCTCACAACTCCAGACCCTATAGCTACGAGAAGAAGTCGAGTAACCTAAAAAAATACCGTCAACAGAGTGTGACTCAAACTTATCTAGGTTCCCAAACTTCAAAATGAAACACTTGCAACCAAAGACACGAAAATGATACACACTAGGTTTTCGCCCATATCTCAACTCATAAGAAGTGCGGTGCAAATGTGCTCTCAAGAATACTCGGTTAGACACATGACAAGCAGTAGCTATAGCCTTAGCCCAAAACTTCCTAGTAGTATTGCATTCATCTATCATCGTTCTGGCTATCTCGACCTAGGTCTTGTTCTTCCTCTCCACTACGTCATTCTGTTGAGGGACATATGGAGAAGAGAACTGATGCTCAATACCCAACTCCCTATAGAAACTCTCGAAGTAGGATTTCTTGAACTCCGTGCCATTATCACTACGAATCGCTCGTAAGGCTCCAATGAGCTCAATGGACAACCTATGGACCAGACCCCTGAAATGGGTAAACGACTCATCCTTTGAGACCATGAAAAACACCCAAGAATACCTCGAATAATTATCGACAATGATAAGAACATATCACTTCCCACCTGCTGACTACACTCTAGTTGGACCAACAGTGTCCATATACAAAAGCTGTCCTGATGCATCAGTCATCACCATGGTGATTAGGGGCTGAGAAGTAGCAACCATCTTTCCAAATTGGCAAAAGGAGAACAAACTAAGTCTTTGACCATCCTGAGTTTGGGCAAACCACGAATGAGATCATGGATGCTAACTCAGGTCAAATGGTTAAAGCCAATGTACCAAGTCTCCTATACCAGAAGGAGAGATCACGAGACTCAGAAGCAACTAAGCAATAGAGAGAATCCCTAGAAGAATCAGCAAAATTAGCATGAAAGACTCTCCCAAACTTAGAAATCTCACAAACTAACCCTCCAGAAGAATCAAGAATTCTACAGGTATTTCACCTAAAGCTTACCTTGAAATCGTCATCATCGATAAGCTGAGAAATAGAAAGCAAATTATACTGCACCTTACTAACCAATGCAACATCCTTAAGAAAGAATTTTTCATTAATACACACAGAGCCTTTAGCGATGACACAGTCGGAAGAAGCATCCCAAAGCTGATTAGCTCATTACCTGGGGCACGGGCTAAGAAAGAGAACCAACGAGTGTCTTCGGTCATGTGGTGAGAATAACTAGAGTCTACAAGCCAAACATCTCCTTTCCCAGCCTGACGAACCTAGTTCACAGAAAGTGAGAGGTCGATGACTCAGTACTGGGATAAATAAGTATAGATCTGGGAACCCAATACTGAATCACATGACGAGCATAACTGCCAGTCATAGGAACAAAAGACTAGACCCTAGTATCTCTCCGTGGCTCAACTCTCACACAACTAAATGTAACATCAGTAGAAGATCTAGGAGCTGGAGTTGGGTTAGCCCACCGTCGTGCAAAGGCCGGTCCATCCCAGTAATGCTGCCCAAATCTCCTACCAGAAAAAACCTCACGCCGCTGATGTCTACCTTGATGTAAAGAACGAGGAATATCAAATGGACGACGGAAAGACTGACCACGAACAGCTCCAGGACAAAAACCAGAAGGAACAACCTAAAAACCAAGTCCTGGATACTACCCAAAAACATGAGACACCCTACCCTGTCTAGAAGCCATGGGTGCCTTAGGAGCACTCCGAGTCTGCGGATGACCCTGAATACACCTAAGAACATGACCACGCTCACGCCGTGCAATCTTAGCATGTTTGAAGTAGAATTCGACCAAATGTCCATCCATCTGACAGAAGGTGGAAGAATACTTCGTCTTACCATAGGCAAAAGCAGCTCGAAGGGCTACCTTCTTGTCAGAGATCCCATGGACAACATCAGCTGACCGAAACACTGTAATGCTAGACCTAGGAGCAACCACAATCTCTCCACTCTTGGAGGCACGCACAATGGTGGTAGGATGTGGCTGAGTGTGCTCCAAGTAGTCAAATCTTAGACCCTGATTGAATCTACTAATTTTGGACTGACCTAGCATGAGATTAAGCTTCTTCTTGCCTCCAATAAACTTCTCAAGAGTGCTCAAAAGATACTCACACTCCTGCAAGAGAGAGGCACATAAAGAGCATGGGGAAGACGAAGATTAAGAACTAGACAAGGAAGTATGACAAGTATGTGCATTTTTCTCCATAAGCACGGTTGCCTCAACCTTGAGAGCCTCACAAGATACACACTTAGCATTTCTAATCCTAGTGGTTTGGGCCTCTAGCTTCTTCCTAAGCTCATCATGGATTTTACCCATATCCCCCTCAATCTCAGCACATATAGCACAAGCAAACTGCGACTTAGCTAATAGATCCTTAGCAAGTTCATCACACTTGACATTCAAGGTATTATTGTCAAGTTTTAGTTGCCTACAACCCTCACATGAGCTGACCGAGTCCTTAGAAGCAAATTTCTCAAGTTCATCATTTCTAGATAGCTTCCTAAGGTGAGCACTCATGGTATCAACTTCAGTATGCAATTTAAGGCGAATCAACACTTTCTTTCCTCTCTTGCCTGTTAGAATGTGCAGAATTTTTGAGTCATCTTGCCTTGTAGGACATGTAGACCTAAATGGGCAGGTTGCATTCATGGACAATTATATATGGCCTATTCCTTTTGTGCAGATTCCATTCTCCAAGGTAGTAGGGGATTGAGCAGAGCGCGATGGTTGACATCATCAGGGGCGCCGCCGGGGCAGAGGCCTCGATGATGCCATTGAGTTCAGCATTGCGGCGAGTACTCACTTCTTGTGACAATGAGCTTGTCGAAACAGTACCCCTCGAGGAGGGCACGGGCCTTGTCGTAGTGGATGGCGCCAAACTCCTTAGTGTAGTCAGTGTCGACGTTGATGAGGATGTTGTCCGTACCGCCAGGGTGGCCCTTGAGGAAACCCAGAACCAACAGTTGTTCATCATGCCCATGAGGCTCCAAATGAGCTTCTCTAACTTGGTGTTCATGACTTGATAGAGATGACATTTTTGGATGCCGTCCTCCTGCCAGAGAGACAATCCGAAGAAGGCAGGAGGCCGACTAGATTCTTGCGGAGATGAATGTCCTCGAGCATGAGGCACTTCAAGAGGCAGGTATCTCTAATGGCTAGGGATGCAACAGCATTGCCAATAGTCCAGCGTTGGAACACTCTCCGAGGCTTAGCCAAATTTAGGCTCGATGTTGCGTGAGTGCTTCACACAAGGAGCGTTTGTGTGAGCCACGTGGCTCGTGGAAACCTTGCGAGGGCACCCATGATTTAGCCAACTTTTGGCTTGATGCCACGCGAGTGCTCATCGCGAGGGCTGAGGGGCAAGGGCTCCATGCAAGGCATGAGGCTCGTGGCATCCTTTTAAGGGCACCCATGATTTAGCTAACTTTTGGCTCGACATGCACGCAGGCGCCAAAGACTTAGCCAAACTTCGGCTTGATACCAAGCGAGTGCTCCTCACGAGGGCTGAGGGGCAAGGGCTCCGTGCAAGGCACGAGGCTCGTGGCATCCTTGCGAGAGCACCAATGATTTATCCAATTTCTGGCTCGATAGACACGCGGGTGTCCAAGACTTAGCCAAATTTTGGTTTGATACCACACAAGTGCTCCACGTGAGGGCTGAGGGGCAAGGGCTTTGTGCAAGGAATGAGCCTCAAGGGATCCGTGCGAGGACACCCATGACTTAGCCAAATTTTGGCTTGATGCCACGCGAGTGCTCCTTGCGAGGGCTAAGGGGCAAAGTCTCCGTGCGAGGCATGAGCCTTGAGGGATCCGCGCAAGGACACCCATGACTTAGCCAATTTTTGGCTTGATACCACGCGAGCGCTCCTCGCGAGGACTGAGGGGTGAGGATTTCGTGCAAAGCATGAGCCCTGAGGGATTTGCCCGAGGACATCTGTGACTTGGCCAAATTTTGGCTTGATGCCAAGCGAGTGTTCCTTGCGAGGACTAAGGCGCGAGGGCTCAGTGAAAGGCACAAGCCTCAAATAATCCACGCGAGGACACCCATGACTTGGTCAAATTTTGGCTTGATGCCACACGAGTACTCCTCACGAGGGCTGAGGGTTGAGGGATCCGCACAAGGATATCCATGACTTGGCCAAATTTCAGCTTGATGCCACGCAAGTACTCCTCACGAGGGCTAAGGGGCGAGGGCTCCGTGTGAGGCATGAGCCTCGAGGAATCCGCGTGAGGACACCCATGACTTGGCCAAATTTTGGCTTGATACCACGTGAGTGCTCCTCGTGAGGGCAGAGGGGTGAGGGCTTCGTGCGAGGCACAAGCCTCGAGGGATCCACGCGAGAAAACCCATGACTTGGCCAAATTTTAGCTTGATGCCACGCAAGTGCTCCTCGCGAGGGCTCCATGTGAGGCACGAGCCTCAACAAATCCACGCGAGGACACCCATGACTTGGCCAAATTTTGGCTTAATACCACACTAGTGCTCCTCGCAAGGGCTTCGTGCGAAGCATGAGCCTCGAGGGATCTGTGCGAGGACACCCATGACTTGACCAATTTTTGGCTTAATGCCACATGAGTGCTCCTCACGAGAGCTCCGTGCGAAGCACGAGCCTCGAGGGATTCACTTGAGAGCACCTAGGACTTAGCCCGATTTTCACTTGATGTTGTGTGCTTGCCCCACTTGAGGGGTGAAGGCTTCTTGCGAGGATGGGTGCCAAGTCAGCACACAGTTATGCTAGCTCGGCAATTGTTGTGCCCAAGCACGACAAGCTGAACACGATGGACATACCAAATGCTTGAAGCAAGGCCCAAATGAGCGATGCGTGGGTGCTCAAGGCCTGCTACTTGGGCAAGGTTTTGAGTGTCATTGCGTCTTCTAGTTGGCTGCACCACTAGCCCCCCTGTCCCTAGATGTGGCAGTGGAAACATCGAGGAACAAGTGAGATAATCTATTACCACAACACGTGGTGATGCCCGGTTTCTTAGAACAAGGATTGAAATAGAATCGATGCACTAGTAGTGATTGCCTCTATTTGTTAAGGGGAGTCCCTATGAGACTAAGTCATGGAGCACATTCGAGTGTGCTCATTAGACTAAGTTATAGTCATTGTATTGAAACTAGGGGTCAAAGTCCTTGGTGGGCATCAGGGGCGCTCATGAGGTTAAGTCACGGAGTACCTTCGAGGAGCGCTCATACGACTAAGTCATTGAACACATTCGAGGTGCACTCATGAAACTGTGTCATAGCAAAATCATTTTCTGGCTTCTGATGACCTCGAGAGGCAAACCCCCTGCACGCCCTACACCCCTGATGGGCAAGTGAAGGGTTCTTCCTTGGTCATCTCATTAGTGTGCGCGCATGTGAATTGGCCAAGGGCATGTTTCGTGCTGCACAATAGCTTCCTATTGCGGAGGCCAAAGCCGCCCACAACATGAACTTGGTGAGAATCAATGCCTAAACCCCCCGTAAGGGGCATGTCGTGGCCTTCACGAAATATGTGAGCGTTAGAGCCCTTTTGCCCTATAGATGGGGACTTTCCCGAGGAGATCAGGAGTACATGAGAGTGGTTAACCTTTGCCAAGCAGCGGAGCAAGGCAAGGGGTGACCCAGAGGTCATTCGGCGCGTGGCCTGGAGGCTAAAAGGGGGACTAATTCTTAGCACATCCATTAACTTGGGCACTAGTCCCAAGCTATCCCTAAAGCCCTGAGTCCAGTGAGACATTAGCCGCTGTGGTGGGGGCCGTGGACGCCCAGGCCACCTTGAACTTTTGTTAGGGGAGACCACGAGGGTCGTACACCCTACACACCGTGAGGGTGAAATCCCATATAAGAAAAATGTATAAGAGCCATGGTGGAGGCGTCGGACGCCCAAGTCACCTTGGACTTTCGCTAAGGGAGACCACGAGGGTCGTATGCCCTGCGCACCGCGAGTGTGAAAATTCCATACAAGGAAAATGTATAGGAGCCATGGTGGAGGCAACGGATGCCCAAGCCACCTTGGACTTTCACTAGGGGAGACCACAGGGGTCGTACGCCCTATGCACCGTGAGGGTGAAAATCCTACGTAAGGAAAATGTATAGGAGCCATGGTGGAGACGACGAGCACCCAAGCCACCTTAGACTTTCACTAGGGGATACCATAAGGGTCATACGCCCTACGCACCGCGAGGGTGAAATCCCATACATGGAAAATGTATAGGACCCTCCATGGTATATAATTTGACTTAGATGTAAAGATGGCGGAGCTTGTCCGTATTTCACGCATTCTTCAGTTGCTTGTCTTCCAAAGTTGAAAGGCGGTAAGAGTCCGACTCCAGAACTGAGGAGATGCAATAAGGGTCTTCCCACTTTAGATGAAGTTTTCCCTGGGCTCTACAGGGAGGACAGCCTCTGCCCCATTAGTCTTCGGATGAGCCACTGAAGCGAAGTGTAATGTAGTACCACCGGAACTACAGAAGTCCCTGAAGGAAGATGCATCAAATTGAGTTCCATTGTCCACAGTGAGCTCCTTGGGGATCCAAAAATGGTACACGATGATCCTCCAGAAGAATTTCTATACAGAACGAGACATAATGGAGATCAAGGGTTCTGCCTCTATCCACTTTGAGAAATAATCTACAGATACCGCCACATACTTATAGCCCCCCTCGGCCAGTGGGAATGGTTCAAGCATATTCATTCCCCATCGGGCGAAAGACTAGGTAATTGGTATAGAGTATAGAGGAGTGGCAGGAGCATGGTGATTGGATGCCATCTTTTGGCATCCTCCGCATGATTTGAGTGTGTTGACAGCGTCTTGCACCATTATGGGCCAATAGAAGCTTTGACGTAATACTTTTGTTGTTGTTGCCCTTGGCGTGATATGGGAACCACAAGGCCTTCATACACATTTAAAAGGAGTGAGATGCCTTCTTCTCTTGTGATGCACTTGATTAAGGTTGATGCTCCACGCTTGTAGAGCCTTCCTTCAAGGATTATATATGACTTAGCCTGGGATAGCAGCCTGCGAGCCATTACTATGTCTTCAGGTTTCTCCTTCCCCTGAATGCATTTTATGATGGGAGTCATCCAAGAGGGAGTCAAAATCGAAGCCGCATTGTCCTCGAGAGGTAGCTCAGGGTCTGATGTTTCCTCCTTCACTGATGGCATAGTTAAAACTTCGAAGAAGGCTTTTGTAAGGAGGGACTCTTGAGAGCTCGCAACTCAGGCTAGACTATGCACCTGATAATTGTCTCCTTGGGAAATCCAACGAGCCTCAAGCCCAACAGAGTGGTGTTCCATCTTTCGTACTTTTTTCAAGTACTTAGACATACTAGGGTCAAAGCATTGGTATATTTTGCAATGGTATAGGAATAGCCCCCTGAACCCTGAATTCAGCGGCGTAGCGGCCAGAAGGGAGCCCTGTTTGATACTGCAGCGTGGGCGAGCGGGGGGAGGTTGTATGGGTTCCCCTTGCTTGCCCTAAAGACAAAGGCTGGGCCTCCATGCGCCCCTGGGTCGGTGGTTACTTGTACCGAGGTTGGTGGTAGGAGCGGTGAGAAGTGTGGAGGGCCACCGTGAGGACAGTAAGAGGCCATTTTGTAACCCACAGTTTGCCTCGCGGTCGCCTCCACCATGGCCTGCCACTTAGTTATGTCTAGCACCTCAGGGATAATGGTCTGCTCTGGAGCTCCCAACCCCGCGATAACAAGGGTATCTCGGGCCTCCTACCCTGGGCCCGAGGCATCTTGCTCGAGGGAGAAGGGCGAGACTGGGGGCCTCAAAACTTGGAGGACGTTATCGACCCCAGGGCGGATGGCACATATCTCTAAGTGCGGCATGTGTTGGGGTTCTGTCGGGGAGGATGATCATCCTCGCGCTCCTTGCGCTTCGAGGCTAGAGGAGGCTTAGAGTGTTTTTTGGTAGGAGCCATAGCTTTATATGGGTTAGCTACAGTCCCCACGGACGGTGACAAATGTCGTAGGTGTGAAAACCAAACACGAGTGAGGGGTTGGACGTTGCCATGAGAGTTAGAATGACACAGGGGTTCATACAGGTTCGGGGGTTCGAGGGAACCACCCTACTCCTATCGGTGAGCCGATGGGGGATTGCCTCGGAGGCCGATCCCCGAGGGCTCACCAGTTTAAATGTGCTTTTTTATTGCTAAAGAGAGCTCAAGTTACAAATGAGAGATACATGGGGTATTTATAGGCTCTAGGGCATGTAAAATGACAAAAATACCCCTCATGGAAATACCTAGATTATGAGTACAAGTGAGGGGTAATATTGTCTTTTCTGAGCATAACTACCAATCTTTGATCTGCATGTTGTATAGTCGGTTACCGGTTAGGTATTCTCCAACAGCCTTCCTAGCCTAGTCCCATTCTCGCCTTCTCCTCACCATGACCAAGTACCAAAGTCCTACAACCAACAAAGACAAAAAAACACATCATATAGCACTGTTCACAAATATATGCTTTATTTATCACATAATGTAGACATTAATCCCAAATGGCTGGAAAGTCGGTACTACCGCCAACTAGGGGTCGGTAGTGCTGCAAGCCCGATACTACCACTCACTAGTAGCCAGTAGTGCCGATCACCTTGAAACCCAACAGAGATCTTCTCTGAAAAATAACTACCGCACCTTTGGGCCGGTAGTGCCGCTCCCTCGGCACTACCGCTCCTAGCATGCTAGTAATGCCGCTGTGCTAAAACCCAGAGGAACACCTCTCTGTAAAAAGGCTACTGTACCCACACGTCAGTACTACCGCAGGCTAGCACTACCGCTATTCCCAGACCGGTAGTACCGCCTGGCTGGCACTACCACTCCTACAAGGCTGGTAGTGCAGCTCTGACCTGACAATACTTAAATTGCTTTAAATTCAAAATTGACTTCAAAAACAAACTCAAACTTGAACACCACATGCTTAAACACTATCAATAACTTATTATAAACATGGATAGACTTCCATATGATCTTCAAAAAAATGTACGTGATTTTTAGGTAGAAAACAAAATGCAAGTGCATGATATATAAACCAACAAAAAAAAAGACGCACATTAACCGTGACATTGATTTGC
This sequence comes from Otatea glauca, assembly GCA_036346275.1. NCBI lineage: Eukaryota > Viridiplantae > Streptophyta > Magnoliopsida > Poales > Poaceae > Otatea > Otatea glauca. The sequence goes on along the minus strand of CM070722.1, from coordinate 4,138,619 downwards.
TACATATTGCTAATAAATAGCTACAATGTGCTTTGGTCTATACAATACCAATACTATTGCTTGCTTTCTAAAAAAACTATATTCTCCCCATAAATCAATTAATCAATTCTTGCCCTCATGGATCGCTAGAAGATTCATGCATACCCTCCTTCGTACACCTCACTATCACTTCCCTTGCCGTCAACTGTGTACCTCCGTCCAGCTCGGCCAAGGCGAAACTAGCAGGGATACCGGGTATACACTGGCACTCTCAAATTTCAGAAAAATTCATAGGAATCAGCTCTTCTTCATTTCATGGTAAGACGAAGGAAGAGAACAACATGGTGGCTACAGCCTAGAGAAAGAAGACCTTTTTATGCGTGTGCTATATCCTAGGCCATTCTATATCTTAGTGGGCTGCTAGTTGAATGACTTGAACTATTAACCTGCTTAGCTCTAGCTCCGGCCTTAAGGCATTAGCTATCTGGAGCGATGAGGTGTTGCGGTGCACTGAGGCGCGCAGCCATGTAGGATTAGGTGTGCGGAGGGCCGAGCATACGGCAGCGCAGCACGTTACAGTAGCAGGAGATAGGTAAGCCGCAGGCAAGCTGCAGCTCAGGACAAGCTCCGCAAGCCATAAACAAGAGGGCCAAAGCTCAGACTCCAAGCGGGATAGATGCCAAGGTAGAGGGTAAATCGCGATTCTCTCGAAATTAGTTTTACAGAGCACAAGTTCTTTCATTGATTTCCCAATTTGGCTTTGAAGATTTCAATTTGGGATTTGTGGAATGCCATGCTTAAAATTTTGAGAAATTGTTGTGACTTGTGAATGTAAAATCGTTGAAACATAAAGAGAACTAGAGGCATTGTATAAGATTTCAAAATTTTGCGTGTAAAATGTACACCTGTTAAAACTTTTCTAGTTCCGCTACTGCAGCTCGGTCTCTGCCATGCCGCCACCGTCGCTATTTGCTAGAGCTATCATCGTCAACCACCTATTTACTGCCCACAAAACCAAACTTGAATCTCATCATTAACAACGCCTAGCATCAACAGACCTTTCCTATTGTGGCCAGTCACTACACCACTACACAGATTTAAGGTCCACTAGATGCGAAGCGGGCCCGTGCGTTGCTGCGGGCAAAAAGAATCGCTGAGACAGACAAAGATTTTAACAGTGAGAGGGAATTTTTTTCAGAAATACCTCGGGGAAAACAGGAAAAAAAGCACTGATCTTTGTAAAGAAATATCTGCTTGAATTTTTTAAAAAAATATTCCTGTAAAAAGTTTTTAAAACAAAGTAATCTAATATTTTTTATGGTAGCTCAGGCATGCTCCTAGGACCCTCCCTAGAAAATTTCAAAAATTTACAAATTTAGTAGCTCAACTAAATCAGTGAAATTACTCTAAATGCATTAGTAGCACTGTCAGATATTTTATAAATTGCATAAGTTTGATCATGACCTAAATTTTTTACAGTAGTGTAGGCATTCTCTTAGGGCTCTTCTAAAATTTTTTCAAGAATTTACAAATTCAGTAGCTCAATTAAATTAGTGAAGTTGCTTTAAATGCATTAGCAGCATTGTCAGTTTTTTTAAAAGTCGCATAAGTTTGATCATGAGCTAATATTTTTTATGGTAGTATAGGCATACTCTGAGGGCCCTTATGAATTTTTTTTAAGAATTTGTAAATTTATTAGCTTAGTTAAAATAGTGAAGTTGTTTTAAATGTATTAGTAGCATTGACAGTTTTTAAAAAATCACAGAAGTTTGATTATGATCTAAATTTTTTATGGTATGTTAGGCATGCTCTGAACACCCTTTTCAAAAAGTTTCAAAAATTTAGAATATGATTTAATAGATCAACTAAATTAGTGAAGCTGATGCAAAAAAACCCAAAAATCCAGGAAAAATCGCTTTGGATGGGATTCGAACCGAAGACCTCGCGCACAGGCGACAAAGCCTCTGTAGCTAAGCCAAGGGGCGTTTGTGAAGCATGATGCACAATAATATTTTGAGGCTATACAGAAGTTTACTATAGAAACTACAAGAAATGGCACAACGGGCGGCGCGGGTGGGTGATGGCCGTACCTCTCCACAAATAGAAATACATATAGATATAGATTACTCTGTCCGGAAAAGAAGTCCTTCAACCGTAGACTGTCTGTTGGGAAAGACAATCACCGACACGACAACGAAGACCGGTGTATTTGGCGTCACTGTACATTTTTCTTTTATGTTTGGCTCTCTTCGGCACGAAATTACAAATTTAGCCTATGGCTCAATCACGGAAATATCAGTAGACGACATGTGTCTTCTACCACAGCAGATCGTCGACTTTGCAGTGACCAAGGTTCAAAATCCCGACGAAATTTTAAAAATTTCGGCCAGAGACAAGATTACAAATCCAAGCAGAATTAAAAAAATTTATAAAAATTCAAATTACTACAGTGATTTTGGAAATTTCTATGAAATTTCTGGTATTATGACCAGATTTCAAGTTTTTTGGACCATATTTGGGACAATACCTCTTAAGAATGTCATCTTCCGTAAAAATGTTTTGAAAAACCGAATTTTTGAGACGTTTTATAAAAATAATAGAAATATTGTTAGATTTTTATAAAAATATAAAAGCTTGATCAAACTCTAAAAATTTATAGTAGCATCTTTAGTAGTCTAGGATCATACATAAATTTTTTCAAAAGAATTGAACTTCATTTGTTATCTTTGAAAAATAAAAAACAGAAGGAACTTAAATGAGACAATAACCTTTGTCAGAATTTTATAAATTCGCTCGAGTGTGATCATGATCCAAAATTTTTAGGAGAGCTTAAGAATTGCCTCAGAACTCTTTCTAAAAGTTTCAAAAACTCTAAATCTATTTTTGTTGCTCAATCAAATCTATGGAAGCCATCCCACTGTAAGGTTTTTATCAGAACAGTAACACTGTCAGAACTTTTAAAAATTTCTCAGGCTTGATCATCATATGAAAATTTTATAAGAACATTAGTGATGCGTCCAGGACCATCCAAACAATTTTTAAAATTTTCTAACGTGGTTTGAACTATTTTTCATTCCGTTGATATTTACTGAGATTTCGGTAATTTCGGCTGAAATCTCGGAAATCCCGGTACAAAAAATTCCAGATTTGAATTTTGCTTTTTGAATTTCGTCCGAAATTCTAAAATCTCGGCGAAATTTTTGGATTTCGGTTGCCTCCGAGATATAGTCCAAAAACGAAATTTGAAACCTTGGCAGCGACTCCATCCACCGTAGCAGCTCCCTGACAAGCACAACAGGTAGCGGGCTCCACCTTTCTATCAAGCTTGGGTACCGCGACAGGTACCTGTCGAGCTCAGGCACTAGGGCACCCTGTCATGTCGAGCTTGGGCACCGTGATACCCCATCCTACCGAGCTCGGGTACCGCGGTAGTTCGTTTGCCGTGGTGGGTGTGGTGCCAACGATATATATGATGCATTAGAGGACCATGGTAGGTGACACGTATCGCCTGTCAGTGCTTTCGCGGTCGGAATTAGGGAGATAGATTTGCTATTTTGTTTAAGAAAGGGCCAAAGATGAAAAAAAAAAGCGTAAAGGGTGCCAAATAGGTTAAGTTCTTCTTGACCATCACTGGTTGGACGAAATCTATGGTTAAGTGTCTTGTGAAACCAAAAAAAACCTAGCAAAAGCACGAATCCTCAAGAATTAACCGATATTTGGGTTAGAAATTTACGTGCAGGTGTGGAATATGTAGCCAGTTCCCCCTTGGCTATGTGGCTAGCTACATATGCATTTTGTAGTGTGATGCTAGTAAGAGAAGTAGAGTCTATATGCATTTTGTACCGATCATTAAACAGCCGGGCTCATTTAGAACGTACAGAATTTCTCCTTCAAGACCGCAGTATATATACATATACATATCCATATACATATGTATAGGGATATGTATATGTATATGTATATATATGTATATATGTATATGTATATATGTGTATATATATATGTGTATGTATGTGTATGTATATATGTATGTGTGTGTATACATATATATATATATATACATATATACATACATATATATATACTGATACCAATATTTTTTAACAGTACTGATACCAATATTTTTGAACAGTACCTAAACAGTGATATTAGTGCCTTAGGGATGTTGTTTTGCGAAACAATATTAAATAGTATTAAACAGTACAAAATAGTATTTATTAATATTTTTAGCTTCTGAACAGGATCTTTTAACGGTTAGCGAGACCAGCAACTGCCGAACGAAAAGACAATGGTTGTATTGTCCTACTCAGTACTCACAATATTTCTCATTATTTTGCTTCGGAAGTAGCTAATCTGTCTTCTCAGTTTTTAAACCACTTTTATTAGAGTCTTATAATAGGAATTTTATCGTCTCCTCAGGCAGTTCCACCCAAAGGGAACACTTATCTCAGGTTCAAGGCTGTCAGCCAAATCAGGTACTTTGATGAGAACCACCTAAGAGGTTTCTCCTCTAGAGTCCGTAGTATAAAAATCATTACCATAAAATTGGAATAACCATGGTTTAAAGACCAAGTTCTTACAGGAAAATTACTTCATTCCACAAAATAATTTATATATGGTTTTCACTTTCGGGAACCCTGAACGGTCTAGCACAAAGAGGAATTACCTTACAATACCTTACCGCTTACAAATCTTCGCACAATATATCCAGAAGGCTTAATATTATAAAGTACTATACTACTTGGGGGAGTTTGGAGAGCAAGGCAGCAAAGGGTTGCTTGCTTCTTCCTCACTCCTAAGCTTATACTAAAGGTGTTGTGGGTGGAGAAGGTGGAGAATGGCAGAGTTTTCTCTTAGTACTACTTCGGATGCTCTTGTTTGTTGTGTTCCTTCGCAATGGAGGGGCTTCTCCTTTTATAGCCAAACCTCGTGGTGACGAGGCCTTGAAGAATTATTACCCTGATCATGTATTCTCTCCTGTAAAGCATCAATAATTGGTCTTCTGGCCACTTTACTTCAATTATTTGTCTTTTGGCCTCTTCGCTTCAATTATTGGTGTTGTGACAGCCTCTTCTGTCATTTGCGGTAGCATGCTTCACGGGAAAAGTAGAGTGTAGGATTCCTCCTATAGAATAGTCTTGTCCTTTATGTCTTTGCATAATATTATATTATTCTTCAAGACTAATCAGCCTTGTTTATTTTTGCCCATGACCAGCAATATCCATATCCTCTTCTTCTGTAAGAGGGATTTCAAATTTATCATCTATTATCTTCTTAAATTCTTCAAATCTATTTTCTATATCCTTCTTTAACTCTTCCAAGATCTCATTCTTTAGTTCTGATTTTAATTGAGGTGCTATGGTGTCAAATTTCTCTTCTATCTTTCAATCTATATATTCTCCATCTAATGGGTCGACGTCTTTCATTAAACATTCTTTGTATGTTAACTTCTTCTTTACCTTCTCATATTTATATAGGTCTATTATTGGTGCAGGGTGTACTGCCTTCTTATTCTTAGCTCTTCTATAATTTATCATGTATTCTCTGGCTATTGGCTCTACATAATAATTAGGATATAATATTTTCCTAGCATTTTTTAGTGCATCATCTATATCTCCATATTTTTTCCAGGATATTATTCCATATAGCTTTGAGTCTATTTTAGCCGATACAATTTCTTCGGATATTATTCCATATAGCTTTGAGTCTATTTTAGCTGATACAATTTCTTCGAACAACATATATATTCTCGGTTTAGGTCCTTCAAAAATAACAAATAATGGTTTGAGTTCTACTATTTCTGGTATTTCTGTTGTTGGCAAATTTATCTTATTTTTCATGTAGAAATATTCTGCCAAACTATTTAATATTGAAAGCATATAACTCTTATCTTCCCTCTTCACATTATACTGATACCATAAGTTACCTAATATACATTCTTGTACTTCATTGATATCAATATAGTCTTTAGGTTTAAACTTGAATGTATTGGGAGGAAATATTCTTAATTTATTATCTCCTCCAAAATTATATGCCTATACTCCATTTGGAAGCGTTGATTTCTTCATTCCTGCAAAATAGACAAACGAGAGAATATATTAGACAATTTATTATCAATATCTTTTATATGCTCAAAACTAACTTTATATCTGTTTCCTGAGATTATATCTTCGAACAACACCCATCTTTTTGTTGAACTCTTCTTACTATTAATCTGATTATAATACCTACATATAGCTTCACAATATGTTCGAACTATGAACTCTTTAAATCCTAAATATAATCTAAAGGAATTTAGTGCATAAATAATTGCTAGAATTTCTCTATCTATGTTATTTACCGTTTTAAGCTTAAAACTTCCTGAAGCATACCTACATATTTTTTCTTCAGATTTTGGCGAGTATTTGCTGGGCTTTTGCTTTAATATAGCTCCTCAACCTATTTTAGATGCATTAGTTTCTATAATGATGTAGTTATCTTCTAAGGGTAAATCTAATGGCTTTAGATCTTTTACTTTATCTTTAATTTTTCTCACTACCTTAACATCTTCAGAGTTAAAGTATTTTTGACCATTCTTTCTTAATTTAGCATATAAAGGACCGACTAACTTAGCTAGATTTTCTATATAGTTTCTAGCATAATTCACGATTCCTAAAAGTTGTTGTAACATCTTTTTATCATGCATAGTATCTGGAAACTGTAAAATCTTTTTAGCTATGTGCTGTTGTAGATATATCTTACCTTCTCCTATTTCATGCCCTAAGAACTTAATCCTTTCTTTACATATTTCCATTTTCTTTTTAGATAAGATCAACCCATTTTGTTCTACTTTTCTAAAGAATATTTCAAGATGAGTAATGTGTTCTTTATAGGTTTTTGAAAATATTAAAATATCATCAATATATACTATCATAAAAACTTGATTTTCGTTAATATTTTTTGCATTTTTATTGGAATATATCGGGTGCATTTTTCAAGCCTAAAGGCATTACCAACCATTCGAAATGCCCTTGAGGACACGTGAATGCTGTCCATTTTATAGAATCTTCCGCCATTTTAACTTGCCAAAACCCAGATTTTAAATCAAATTTTGAGAAATATTTACTTCCATGTATTTTGTTTATCCAATCTTGTTTATTTGGAATGTTGTATGCATCATCTACTGTGTTATCATTTAATCTCTTATAATTTATGACCATTCGTGATTTACCTCTCACTATTTATGAATGATTTCTTACTATAAAAGCTGCCGACCTGTGTGGGCTTTTGCTTTCTCTTATTGCTCTTAATTTTAACAACTCTTCTATATGCATCTTAAAAAACTCTATGTCTTTAGGTGAGGCTTCTATCGGGCTTGTTTTAATAATATATTCTGGGTATTACGTACTATCTGATTTCTCTCCCAATATTTTAAGGATATTTCTCCAATTATCTGGATATCTTCGAGCCTATGAATTATTTTTTGCATGTCATCTTTTGTTTCTCTATACCAATTTGGGGCAAATGATTGTAACCCTATACATTCTATATGAGAATTTGCTATATAAAACTCTTCTAAATTTGTTTCTATTACGGGAGGCTGGCAGTCTTCGCTATTTGCAGTGATCGCGGCAGTAGTAGGTGTAAGGACCCGAATCCACTGATTCAAACCCACTGTGTTTACCGCACTAGTCCCAGGATCAACGCTAGTGCACACAGCTTAACATTGGTACATATCACATCATACTCAACGATAATAGAAATAATAGTTCATTTATTGATATAGCTAAATGTATGATCTTATGACCAACTTACATTATTAAGCCACACAGGGCAAGACTGAAAATATAAGCTAATAATTAAGCAGCGGACAGAAGAAAACGTAGATAGCTCATCAGTTCACCACAAGCAACCGACAAGGTTCGGACCCTAATGACTCGTGTCTTCCTGGACCTCCTCTTCCAACATAGGTGTAGATTCTTCAACTGTTGATTATTGTTGTTTGGCAAGGGTGAGTACTTAAAGCACTCAACAAGTTGTGCACAGAATGCAATTCTAGGTATCTATATGTAAGGCTTATCCCAATGGATAGGCTATCATGGCTATTTTGCAATAAGCAACATTTATAAACAAATATAATAAATAGATTGTAAAGACTGTAAAACAAATAACAATAATAAATAAGTTCAGTATTTCTCATGTAAACTAAGTTTCCAATCCTAAGTCAATTTCCACTTTCCATGGCATCCTGCCATCCCAACCAAGTTGTCCAATTAATTAAGCTAACCCTCAACTGTAATTCCCGAGCATTGCTCAATACCGCGAGCACGGCTATCCGAATAGTTTCACACTCTGCAGAGGTTATGCACTTTACCCACGAGATACAACCAAACACCACCAAGGCGAGTGATTATAACAAAGCTTTTACAGTGCGCTGCCTTAACCCGATACTACCCGCTAAGGTTTCAACACTGGTGGGACTGGTTACCACATCCAGGGCCCCCTCTTGCGCCATGTGAATTACTCCATAACTCGGGAACTCACACCGACCACGATAGTATCAAAGTTAAGACATTGCAAATTACTCAGCTAGGCTGGCCAATACCAGACATGTGGTTGCACGATTGACTCAGGTCAAAGGCTTGCAAGGTTAAATCCTTAGAGTGATCAAGGCAAGACATCCACATACCCTCTGCCCGTCGGGCCCACCTTGGCATCCTCGCCCCTTGTCACTTGCCCCAATCTAAATAATTATCACCCAGTTGATTACCAAGCACCACGTGCTATCAACAATTCAACATCGTTACGTGACATGACTCGCCACAACAACTCAATCTCATCGTGTGATCCCACATGACACACAAGTTCATAACATTGTTCCATATTCCATTAATCAAGATTAATTATCAATGATTCCAACACATGTGATGACGTGGCATGGCTAAGCAACTAATACGGACTAACCATCCCATGTTGATTATAATTACTAACCAACTATATTGAACCAATCTAGGGTGACAATAGATCATGGCATACAATGACAAGGTAGGGTATAAATCAATCTGGTATATTAGCTAAGCCCAATTTAATTTGAAACAATTGTATACTTGAAATAAAATGCAATAGGGTAAAACAATTATAGCAATTTTATAAACATGGGTTCAACATGATCAAAGAAAAACTTGCCTTGGAATAGGTCCTGATCTTGATCTGAAGCTTGCTCTTGAGTTGCTGGATCTTCCTCCGAAGCGTCGCACAATTCAACGTCTACGCGTACCGAAGGATAAAAGCAAATATATACCGAAACAGAGAGCAAATGAACTCCAAAAATCAAATAAAATTCACCTTTAAATAGATCTCAATTTTACAAATTTTTTACAAATTTGAATCACTCAAATCCGAGTTACGATGCAAAAGATATAGCCTTTTGAAGTTTGAAATAAATACTGAAATTGCAAAAATTAGAAAATCAGAATTAACAGATTTATTTTTAAACTGAAAACAGGTTTATTGCGTCATCATGACATCATGCTGGCGTAAGCCCTGACCCGAACCAATCGGGTGTTGCCACGCGTCTCGGTGCATAGACCCGGTCCACGGGACCGCCTCTGGTCTACCGCAGACCCGGTCCACGACGCCTCGGCGCTACGCGCCGACACACGCTGCACGCACACGGCGGTTGCGGCGACGGTGCAATCTGGTGCAACCAGATCCCATCGGATGGCTACGGCAAGGAAGCACGTGGCTACGTCTCGGTTTGTCCGATCAGATCCAACGGCGAAGGGCACGGCTGGCGACGACGAGCTTCACGCGGCGGCGCCATTGACGGACTCGGAGAAGACGACGAACCCGACGGTGTTCTGACGACGATCCGGCGATGAAACCTTACCGATTCGACGCGAAGCTCCTCGGTGAACCCAGATCTGGAACCAACGCGGCGGAGAACAGTTTGACGGCGACGATCCACGGCAAAAACCACGGCGGCTACAAGCTTCGACTCCGACGAGCTTTCTTGCGCTCACCACGACATTCCTCGCCAAACGGGTCCGACCAAAGTGCGCGGCGGCTGACGAAGAACCTCGGGCGACTACCCCTCCCTTTTATAGCCTCGGCAAACGCGCTCAAAAGGGAACCCTAGATCCTACCGACGGCGGAGGCGTATCGACGGCAGACTCCGAGTCCTTCGCGAACACGACAACCCCCAGCCACCCGATCTGCTACCAACGGCCAGGATCACTCCCGGGATGATACGATCCGAACCGATCTTTCCAAAACTAACGGCGCGATCTTTCCCTTCCCGAATCGGTACGATGCGAACGGCACCGCCCGATCTTGATCTGACGGCCAAGACGCGAACACTCACGTGGCGATCTCCGGGCCACTGGATTGAAATCAAACGGCTACGGGCTAGGGTTTCCGACGACGACCTCGCGAGCTGACTAGGCCGCCCGAAGCGGGCTTCACGCGCACAGTATTGGGCTTCGGCCCAATACTGTTCAAAAGGATTTTAAAACTTTATTAATTTAAATAATTCTAGAAATTCATTTAATTGGTTTTAGGCAAATAAATTATCAGGAAAAATCCTAGAAAATTCCCAAAAATACTTTGAGACATTCTGGACTTAAATAAAATATTTTTGGTAATACTTTATTTTGACTTTGCACAGATTTAAATAAATTTGAATAAAAGGTTAATATTCTTAATTTGAAATTAAATCAAATAAATCCAGAAAAATCCAAATAAATTCCGAAAAATCATAAATGCACATTTAAGCAATAAAATAATATTTGAGCAAATTTTGGGATGTTACAAACCTCCCCCCTAACAGAATCTCGACCCCGAGATTCAGGGCTAACTAGAGAATAGGTTCAGAAATTCTGACTTCAAATCTTCTTCACGCTCCCATGTTGCTTCACTTTCAGAATGATTGCTCCACTGAACTCTGCAAAAGTGAATAGACTTGTTTCTGGTCTTGCGCTCCATAACATCCAAAATTCTGACCGGTTGCTCTTTGTAAGTCAAATCTTCTTGCAACTCTATTGCATCCAACGGGGTTTGCTCTGTTGGCACTCTGAGACATTTCTTGAGCTGCGACACATGGAATACATCATGCACTCCTGCCAACGACTGAGGCAACTCTAACTGATAAGCTACTTCTCCTCGACGGCTCAGAATCTTGAACGGACCAATATATCTTGGTGCAAGCTTCCCTTTAACATGAAATCTTTTAACGCCCTTAAGAGGGGTAACTTTGAGATACACATAATCTTCTGGCTCGAAGCTCAAATCTCGACGACGGTTATCCGCGTAACTTTTCTGTCTTGACTGTGCTATCTTCAACCTCTCTCTGATCATTGCAACTTGACTTTCTGCCTCTTCGAGGATATCTGGCCCAAACACCAGACGCTCTCCTGTTTCATTCCAATTCAACGGAGTACAACAAGCACGTCCATACAACACCTCAAATGGCGACATCCACAATCTAGCTTGATAACTATTATTGTAACTGAATTCTGCATATGGCAAACACTTATCCCAAGATGTAGCATAAGCTAAAGCACAGGCTCTCAACATATCCTCTAAAATCGATTTACTCTTTCGATCGACCATCTCATGCTGGGTGATATCTTTGACTAAAATTCAAACGAGTCCCCATTACTTCATGCAACTTGTTCCAAAACCTTGAGGTGAATTGGGTTCCTCATGCGACACAATCTTTTGGGCACTCCATGCAAACATACAATCCTTGACATATCTGACTCGCTAAGCGATCTCCGAGTAAGTGGTCTTTACCGGATAAAATGAGCGACCTTGGTTAGACGATCCACAATAACCCAAATGGAATCGTAACCTCTCTGAGTCTTAGGTAAACCGGTGATAAAATCCATTCCGATTTTCTCCCACTTCCATTCCGGAATTTTCAACGGCTGCAACAAGCCAGCTGGTCTTTGATGCATAGCCTTTACCCTCTGACATACGTCACATAAAGCCACATGCTCAGCTACTTCACGCTTCATATTAGGCCACCAAAATCTCTCCTTCAAATCCTGGTACATCTTAGCACTTCTTGGATGAATTGAGTACTTGGAATCGTGAGCTTCTTCAAGAATCAGCTATTTCAGCTCCTTTTTATCCGGCACACAAATTCGGCCTTTGCAGAACATGGTTCCTTGCTCGTCTAGAGTGAAATCCACGGCTAGGCCTTCCTCCTTTTTAGCCTTGATCTTAGAAATTTTATCGTCATCTTTCTGGCCTTCTCTAATCTGATCCTCCAGTGTTAGCTTTACTTCCAGTGTGGCTACCATTCCTTGCGGCACAACTTCCAACCTTAGCTTCTGAAATTCCTTACATAGCTCTGGTTGATCTTCCATTGTCAATGTATTCGCGCTATGGCTCTTTCGGCTCAGAGCATCTGCTACCACATTGGCTTTTCCGGGATGATAATGAATTCCCACATTATAATCCTTAATTAGCTCTAGCCACCTTCGCTGTCTCATATTAAGATCTGCTTGGGTGAATATGTATTTCAGGCTCTTATGGTCTGTATATATCTCACATCTATTTCCTATGAGATAATGGCGCCAAATCTTCAAAGCATGCACTACGACAGCTAACTCCAAATCATGTGTTGGGTAATTCACTTCATGCGGTCTTAACTGTCTCGACGCATAAGCAATGACTTTGCCTACTTGCATTAACACACACCCCAGGCCTTGCTTTGAAGCATCGCAATAGATATCAAATCCATTCTGCACATCTGGCAACACTAACACGGGGGCTGTCGTCAAACGCTTCTTCAGTTCCATGAAACCCTTCTCGCACTCTGGCGTCCATGCAAACTTCTTTTCTTTCTTCAACAACTGCGTAAGGGGTTTAGCAATTGTTGAGAATCCTTCTATGAACTGACGGTAGTATCCCGCCATTCCCAGAAAACTACGGATCTGAGTAACAGACTTCGGTTGCTCCCAATGCAACACTGCGTCCACTTTGCTTGGGTCGACTGCCACTCCTTTAGTAGTCATTACATGACCAAGGAACTCGACTTTCTCCTTCCAAAACTCACACTTGATAAACTTAGCATACAGCTGATGCTCTCGCAGCCTCTCTAAAACCTTCCTCAGATGTTCTGCATGCTCTTCCTCTGTCTTTGAGTACACCAAGATATCGTCTATAAAGACTACAACAAACTTATCCAAATATTCCATGAAAACCTTATTAATCATGTTCATGAAATATGCTGGGGCATTTGTCAATCCAAATGACATGATAGTGAACTCATAATGTCCATATCGCGTCGAAAACGCAGTCTTAGGCACATCTTTCGCTCGGATCTTCAACTGATGGTATCCCGAACGAAGATCTATCTTGGAGAAAACTCCAGCTCCTCTTAACTGATCAAATAAATCATCGATCCTGGGCAACGGATACTTGTTCTTGATCGTTACTTCATTAAGTGCACGATAATCAATGCACATCCTAAGACTTCCATCCTTCTTACGAACAAACAAAACCGGTGCTCCCCATGGTGATGAACTATGTCTAATGAAACCTTTCTCTTGCAGTTCCTCGATCTGCTTTTTCATTTCCACCAACTCATCGGTAGGCATCTGATATGGTCTCTTTGATATCGGTGCTGTACCTGGTGCCAACTCGATAACAAACTCGATATCGCGGTATGGCGGCAGTCCTGGTAAATCTTCCGGAAACACGTCCGGGTATTCTCTGACTACTGGCACATCTTCCATGTTGATGGCTTGCATGCTGTTGACCACTAACTGCCCATCACGAACTGCAGTCGCTTGAAATTCTACCTTCTTGCCATTAGGGCCTTCCAATGTTACCATCCTTCGGCCACAATCCAAAACGGCCCTATGCTTAGACAGCCAATCCATTCCAAAGATAACGTCTAGGGATTGCGCATCTATCAAGATAAGATTCGCTAGAAATTCTATCCCATCCATAAGCAACTTAGCTCCCAAACACCCAAGGCTAGATCTAAGCTCGGATCCTGGGGCTTGGACTAAGAGCACACACTTAAGATTCACCACTTTAAATCCATTCTTGGCTGCAAAACTTTGAGAAACAAGCGAATGCGAAGCTCGAATCAAACAAAGCAGTAGCGGTCTCGAGTTAACCGTAAACGTACCCGATCGACGTCGTAGCCTCCCGAGCTCCATCTGCGGTGATATGGTTGATCCTCCCACGCCTTTGTTGATTGCGGTGTTGCTCGGCTTAGCACGGTGCACGATTTCCTCCCGAGGTTGGTGCCTTGGCAGGTGTTGTCCCCAAGTTGAAACGAACTGGCGTGATGCCTCCTTCGTAGACACCTATTAGAAAAGTGCCTGGCTCATTGCATGTATAGCATCTTTTCACCGCAGATCTGCGACTCCTGTTTGGTGCATTGTTGCCTGTCTTTGGTGTCTGAAAGTTCTGATTGGCAGGGCGAGGTGCAGGGGTTGATGTCTTATTCACGGCTGGCGGTTGGAATCTGGCAAACTGCTGTGGTGACATTCTTAAACGTAGATGGTTTGGACGTCCACCCTGATTAGTCATCAAGCGCTTACGGTTTTCACCTAGCTCTTTACGCTTATCCTCTAGGATCAAAGCCTTATTAACTAGCTCCTGAAAATCTAGAAAATTATGGGTGATCAGTCCCACTTGCAGTCCTGAATTCAGTCCCTTCATGAAACGAGACTGTCTAGCTTTATCTGTCGCTACGTCTTCAGGGGCATAGCGAGCTAACTGGGTAAATTTATTCAGATACTCGGCCACTGGTTGGCCTCCTTGTTTCAGAGCCCTAAACTCTTCCTTCTTGAGATCCATCATTCCCTCTAGAACATGGTATTGGCGGAAAGCGGTAGTGAACTCCTCCCAAGTAATCTCTTGCGTGGTTCCTTGTGCGGCACAATAATTTTCCCACCATTCTGCGGTGGTTCCTTCCAGTTGATGAGAGGCGTAGAGCACCTTCTCATTGCCTTCACATTGCGTGATGTGCAGCTTCTTCTCAATAGTCCTAAGCCAGTCGTCGGCTTCCAAATGGTTCACATTTCCTGAAAAAGTTGGTGGCCGAGTCCTCATGAAATCTGACAGTTTGGAGTAAGGTCGAGGTCTACCATTGTTGTTCTGAGCTGCATGGTTGTTGTTGGTTGTTGCTGCGTTGGTCATCTGCTGCATCTGCTGCATCATAGTCTGCATCAGTTGAGTCTGCGCGGCAAGAAACTCTCCTAGATTCTGCATGTCGACTGGCGGTGGTTGAGGGCTGCCTCCGTCATTGGGGTTGTCATTCTGGCGCAGTCCACTTCCTGAAGCACCGTTGTTCCCTCGAGTATTCACCATCTGATGATTGCCTCTTGGGTTAGGAAAGGTAGATGTAGCATAGATAAGAAGCAAGAATTTCTAAAGCGGGGAGATAGGTTATACCCAAACTGAAATAATTCTTTATTTATTCTTGGAATGGCTGCTTATTTAAGCCTACAAGCTTTGCAACACATACTGCACACTCAGCACACAAAGAAGCAAACTAAACACGAAACCTTAACGTCAACTAAAGAGGTAAAGACTAACTTAAAGACGCGACTCAACACTCGAGTCTCAACACAGCTCCAAGGCTGACTCTCACTCTTCCAGCCACCCTGGCTGAGACTGATCCGGCACATACACCGGCGGGTGAGCTGGCATAGGAGCGAACCTATCCTGATGACCTACTGCTGGCTCCTCCGCAACAACAGGGTCTGCACTCTCCTCTGGCTCCCACTCTCGCTCCTCTGGATCCTCCTCGAACTCCCCAGCTGGCTCCTGAACTCCTTGAGTCACGCGCTCCAACTCGTCCTCGACCGCCTCTAGGGCCTCTCCCAGCTCAGTGATCATCCCGATGGCTAAAGCACGGGTCACCTCAAGCTCCTGCTCTGCCACTCTGAGTGCCTCGTACACAGTCTCCAGCTCCTGAGTAGTCTCTCTCATATGCTCCTCCTGGGCAAGGGCGAACTCCGCAAGGTGTGTTGCAGTAGCACACTCGTCCTCCACGATCCGTCGGCTTCGGCACGCTTGAACGTCTGGGTGAAGTCGGAACACTGAGTCGTGAAGCTCGTCAGCGTAGTCACGGCAGACACGGCGAAGAGCAAGTCGGGCAACCTCCTGAATTGCAACCTCGTACGAGAATCTTCTGGCGGAGATGTTGATTGGCCTGCTAGCTTCCTCGTTCTCCCGAGCGTAGATAATCAGCTTGCAAATAAATCCTCGGTGTACACCATTAACTGACCAGCTGCCTCCTCGGTAAAGCGGATGATAGAAGCCTCCAAGCGTCTGAAGAACTCTCCACAGCTCCATGGCGTAGCCGCCAGCTGACTCCTTGAAGGTTGGAACGATCGGCATATGCTCCACAAGAACTTTGAATAAGTTCTCCACCCGAAACGGCAAGTAAAACGGTAAATTCAGCAAAGGCGAGAAGTAGAGAATGAGATGAGTCAAGAGTGTTTTATTAGTCAAGTTTAAATTTTCTTTAGTAATAGTTTTGGACAGACACAGGACACCTCCATACTATCTAGGGCCAAGACCTACAGTCAGTATGCTCTGATACCACCTCTGTAAGGACCCGAATCCACTGATTCGAACCCATTGTGTTTACCGCACTAGTCCCAGGATCAACGCTAGTGCACACAGCTTAACATTGGTACATATCACATCATACTCAACGATAATAGAAATAATAGTTCATTTATTGATATAGCTAAATGTATGATCTTATGACCAACTTACATTATTAAGCCACACAGGGCAAGACTGAAAATATAAGCTAATAATTAAGCAGCGGACAGAAGAAAACGTAGATAGCTCATCAGTTCACCACAGGCAACCGACAAGGTTCGGACTCTAATGACCCATGTCTTCCTGGACCTCCTCTTCCAACACAGGTGTAGATTCTTCAACTGTTGATTATTGTTGTTTGGCAAGGGTGAGTACTTAAAGCACTCAACAAGTTGTGCACAGAATGCAATTCTAGGTATCTATATGTAAGGCTTATCCCAATGGATAGGCTATCATGGCTATTTTGCAATAAGCAGCATTTATGAACAAATATAATAAATAGATTGTAAAGACTCTAAAACAAATAACAATAATAAATAAGTTCAGTATTTCTCATGTAAACTAAGTTTCCAATCCTAAGTCAATTTCCACTTTCCATGGCATCCTGCCATCCCAACCAAGTTGTCCAATTAATTAAGCTAACCCTTAACTGTAATTCCCGAGCATTGCTCAATACCGCGAGCACGGCTATCCGAATAGTTTCACACTCTGCAGAGGTTATGCACTTTACCCACGTGATACAACCAAACACCACCAAGGCGAGTGATTATAACAAAGCCTTTACAGTGCGCTGCCTTAACCCGATACTACCCGCTAAGGTTTCAACACTGGTGGGACTGGTTACCTCATCCAGGGCCCCCCTCTTGCGCCATGTGAATTACTCCATAACTCGGGAACTCACACCGACCACGATAGTATCAAAGTTAAGACATTGCAAATTACTCAACTAGGCTGGCCCATACCAGACATGTGGTTGCATGATTGACTCAGGTCAAAGGATTGTAAGGTTAAGTCCTTAGAGTGATCAAGGCAAGACATCCACATACCCTCTGCCCATCGGGCCCACCTTGGCATCCTTGCCCCTTGTCACTTGCCCCAATCTAAATAATTATCACCCAGTTGATTACCAAGCACCACGTGCTATCAACTATTCAACATCGTTGCGTGACATGACTCGCCACAACAACTCAATCTCATCGTGTGATCCCACATGACACACAAGTTCATAACATTGTTCCATGTTCCATTAATCAAGATTAATTATCAATGATTCCAACACATGTGATGACGTGGCATGGCTAAGCAACTAATACGGACTAACCATCCCATGTTGATTATAATTACTAACCAACTATATTGAACCAATCTAGGGTGACAATAGATCATGGCATACAATGACAAGGTAGGGTATAAATCAATCTGGTATATTAGCTAAGCCCAATTTAATTTGAAACAATTGTATACTTGAAATAATATGCAATAGGGTAAAACAATTATAGCAATTTTATAAACATGAGTTCTACATGATCAAAGCACAACTTGCCTTGGAATAGGTCCTGATCTTGATCTGAAGCTTGCTCTTGAGTTGCTGGATCTTCCTCCGAAGCGTCGCACAATTCAACGTCTACGCGTACCGAAGGATAAAAGCAAATAAATACCAAAACAGAGAGAAAATGAACTCCAAAAATCAAATAAAATTCACCATTAAATAGATCTCAATTTTACAAATTTTTAGAAATTTGAATCACTCAAATCCGAGTTACGATGCAAAAGATATAGCCTTTTGAAGTTTGAAATAAATACTGAAATTGCAAAAATTAGAAAATCAGAATTAACAGATTTATTTTTAAACTGAAAACAGGTTTATTGCGTCATCATGACATCATGCTGGCGTCAGCCCTGACCCGAACCAATCGGGTGTTGCCACGCGTCTCGGTGCATAGACCGGTCCACGGACCGCCTGTCGGTCTCTGCAGACCGGTCCACGACGCCTCGGCGCCTGCGCCCGACACGCGGCTGCACACGACTGGTTGCGGCGACGGTGCAATCTGGTGCAACCAGATCCCATCGGATGGCTACGGCAAGGAAGCACGTGGCTACGTCTCGGTTCGTCCGACCAGATCCAACGGCGAAGGGCACGGCTGGCGACGACGAGCTTCACGTGGCGGCGCCATTGACGGACTCGGAGAAGACGACGAACCCGACGGCGTTCTGACGACGATCCGGTGATGAAACCTTACCGATTCGACGCGAAGCTCCTCGGTGAACCCAGATCTGGAACCAACGCGGCGGAGAACAGCTTGACGGCGATGATCCACGGCAAAAACCACGGCGGCTACAAGCTTCGACTCCGACGAGCTTTCTTGCGCTCACCACGACGTTCCTCTCCAAACGGGTCCGACCAAAGTGCGCGGCGGCTGACGAAGAACCTCGAGCGACTACCCCTCCCTTTTATAGCCTCGGCAAACGCGCTCAAAAGGGAACCCTAGATCCTACCGGCAACGGAGGCGTATCGGCGGCGGATTCCGAGTCCTTCACGAACACGACAACCCCCAGCCACCCAATCTGCTACCAACGGCCAGGATCACTCCCGGGATGATATGATCCGAACCGATCTTTCCAAAACTAACGGCGCGATCTTTCCCTTCCCGAATCGGTACGATGCGAACGGCACCGCCCGATCTTGATCTGACGGCCAAGACGCGAACACTCACGTGGCGATCTCCGGGCCACTGGATTGAAATCAAACGGCTACGGGCTAGGGTTTCCGACGATGACCTCGTGGGCTGATTGGGACGCCAGAAGCGGGCTTCACGCGCACAGTATTGGGCTTCGGCCCAATACTGTTCAAAAGGATTTTAAAACTTTATTAATTTAAATAATTCTAGAAATTCGTTTAATTGGTTTTAGGTAAATAAATTATCAGGAAAAATCCCAGAAAATTCCCAAAAATACTTTGAGACATTCTGGACTTAAATAAAATATTTTTGGTAAAACTTTATTTTGACTTTGCACAGATTTAAATAAATTTGAATAAAAGGTTAATATTCTTAATTTGAAATTAAATCAAATAAATCCAGAAAAATCCAAATAAATTCCAGAAAATCATAAATGCACATTTAAGCAATAAAATAATATTTGAGCAAATTTTGGGATGTTACAGTAGGTCCACCAAGCTTCTGCACTTCTGAAATATATGGAATATTATCTTGGTAAGGAATAAATGTAATACCTTGCTCGTGTATAATAGTAGTTTGCACAGATTGCTGTAAAAATCTTAGCCCTATGATCATTTTGTTATTAATCATAGATAAATCTCTTATTGTGATTTCATCTATTATATACTTAGTGTCATTTATATATAGTTCAAGATTATATGCTAACTGGTTATGAACCTTTCTTGTGCCTGACATATCAGTTGATATTTCTGCTTTATTGTCATCTATGGTATGGACTATTTCAGGGCACCTTTTGAAATATTTATCATGGATTATATTCTTTGTACAGCCAGTATCTACTAATGCTAGCACTTTGTAAGTAATATTTGGTTTTAATTTTATTTTGACAGGTATTCTTATTCCTAGTATCTCTTTAAATGGTAATTTCATAATGTATTTATTTCCAAATCTAGATATTGCTTCTCTCAATTGAAGCACCTTTTGGATCTTATCATCTTTTAATGTTAATGCTTGTTCTTTGAATTCGGTATTTTTATCCTTTCTATCGCCTGACAATTCACTTATCTTTTTGATCTCTTCAAATTCTAATCTTAATTTGTTGACTCTATTTTCTAAGGTCCTTACTCTACTAGCCATAACCTTTTCATCAGATTCTAGCTCTATCTCTTTTCTCCATTTTTGTCTATATGTGTCTTTAAATTCTAAGCATACTTGTTTTAAACATGCTTTGCATGTGGCTCTATTTTCTTGACTATGGTAATATTTACAATATGCACATTTTATATTGTAATCTCCTTTTCCCCTGACCCAATCATGTTCACAATTCATTTGATCCATCATTTTGATTTTTAATCCTACTAAGTCATTAATTAAATCTACTTCATCTTCACTAGACTCCACTTCATCTTCAATATTTTCTATTTCATCTGTTTCTATAACTGAATATATGGATTCATCATCCTTGATTTCATTATCGCATACTAATATATTTTCGTTCACACTATCTATTATTAGGACTCTTTCTTGTTCTTCATATTTACTCGAATCTCTTCTGATCTTTATTTGGGCATGTTTTGCTTAAATGGTCAGGTGAGTTACATATGAAGCATCTGCATGTTTTAACGTAGTTTTTCCTAGAATCATATCTTCTTACATTTTGTTTATGTAAGAAAGGGGCTTTGTTATCTGACCTTCTAAGGAAATATCTTCTTTTTGTCCTTATAGGATTTCTGCTCATATTTGACGGCTTATAAAACTGTCTTCTTTTTACCTTTCCCTCTCCATATGTTAGAGGGATTTGCACAATTTTATTGCAAAAATTATAATAAGAATGTTTCATCGACCTTTGAGCTTGTATGCTGGTACAGATTTTTCTTAATTGTTTGAAAACAAATGTTATAGCTTGAGATATATTTATGACCGCTCCTTCAATCTCTTTTTTATATTCCTCAAATATCATGCTTCTTAATGGGTCTGGCAATTTATTGAAATATCTCTCAACAACTCCTTTATTATATCCTTGCTTAGCTATAGTTGCATTGTATAAATAATGTTGTGAAAATTGCTTTATGCCTTTCCAACTGGTTATTGTTAATTTTTCAATTTCTCTCAACCTTTCATTTTGCAGCGTAGTATATCCTAATTCTGGATCCTCTGCTATTATAATGTTTGAGATTATATTTGTAAAATTATTAGGATTATTTCTTGCCCTTTTTAGTAACTCGTAGTCATTAGGATTACCTTCTACCCATTGTTCCCATAAGACTTTTACTCATTCTCCTAGAATTGTTTCCAAATATGTTATCATATCTTCTACCTTATTTCCTATACTATGTTGATTTTGCATGTATTTTTGAACTATCAATCCTTTCCATATACTTATAATATTTGGCCAATCTATTGGGTTATGAGCTGCTAGATTTAGTATTGCTCCATCATTTTTATGGTTTTGAAATTGTACAGCTTTTTCAAATTCTCTACCTTTAGTTCCCATATGTCTATACTGTACTGGGATATAGTTATATGTATATTCTTTCTTTTCTGGAGGCCATCTTCCTAGAAATCTTGATTGTCGTTCTCTTTCTCCTTCATTTTTTACAGAACTTTCTCCATATCGTCGCTTCTTTCTTCCATCTAGTTCTAAATCCATAGCTTCCATTGCATTATCTAGATTGTGCAACCCAATCTTGTCTAAAGTTTCTATAAAACTATCATATTATTCTGATGGGTCCATCAATTCAGCTTCGTTATCTATTTCATTTATTAACATATCTTCTTCTTCATAACTTGCTAAATATAGCTTTTCATTTTCTTCCCACTGTTTTTCCTCACTTATACTAGTTTCTTCTTCTATTTGTTTTCTTTTGTTTTTATCATCTTTAGTACTTTCTATCACCTTGTTATTATTCGATTGCTCCTCTCTTTCTATACTATCTTGGGCTAACTCTTTATCCCTTTTAGACTTTCGTGATCTCGATAGTTCTCTATGAAAGTATAGTTATTTATCTCTTAGAGCAGGCCATTCATGGGTCATGGTTTTGTTATATTCATCATATATTTGCTCTAGTTTATTCTTACAATAATTTATCTCGGATTCTATATCTAATTTTTCCATAAATTCTGAAATAATGTGTCTCCTATTTTCTTCTATATCCTGTTCAGGTACTAATGAGTCTAAATCATCTGTTGCTCTTGCTCTATAATCTAAAAACCTAATTTTAGTTCCACCTTTGTTATCTTCATAACTTATGTATTCTTTAGGTTGGTTTATAGTCTTGCTTTCTATAAGTTCACTTATATTCCATTCCTCACCTGCTCTTTCTTCAGACCTAATTTTTAATGGGCTCATAAAATTTATCCCTTTGGACTGCATACTTTCTATTACATCATCTACATTTACTTTATATTTTGTTCTGCTTTTGTTACTTAGTCTTCCTACAAATTCTATGCTTACCAAAAGATTCGTCCCTTTAAAATCTTCATATCCTTTTGTTTGAAATCCAAAACTCATCTTTTCCATAAATTCTTTAATTGACATTATCATATCTAGTGCTATGTAGGTTATTAACTTATTTTCATTCATATCACCTTCCAAGAATCCTAATGATGCTTTATTTATTGCATCCCATCTCTTGTCTAATAGCGTTATAAGAACTTTAGTTCCTAATTTCTTTCTTGTCATACCTTTTATTTCTATAATATAAAGTCCTTGGTGTATATATTTATATCCTGAATATTTTAGCCCATGTTCAAATTGCTTGCTTATTATTTTTAATTCTACCGGCTTTGTTAACACACTTAATTCTATTTCTCTAGATATTCTGTATAATCCTGTTTTCCCTTCGAATATTCCTAGCTGATATATTTGCTGTGGTTTTATTTTTCTTAGAGTGTCTCTTTCATATCTTTCTAAATCTCTATCTAGATCAATAACATCTTCTAGGTTATCTATTGTCGGGACCCGGATTTGCAAATCCGAAACCCTCTGTGTATACTGCACTAGTCCAGGATCACGCTAGTGCACACAGTGGAAACATAGATGAAATATCATTCCATACAACGAATTAATTAAGAAGAAGCAAATTATTATTAAATAAAGCAAATGACCTTATGGTCAATGTTTACACCATTATGCCTTAAGGGCTTAAGAAACAAATACTATTGCAGCGAAAAAGAAAACTTGAGCCATTCGACATGCCACAGGCAATCGTCTGGGGAAACGCCTTCCTAATCCACGTAGTCTTCATAGAATTCCTCCTCATGATACTCAGAATTTCCGGGTTCTTCTTCAGCAACTGATCAACAAGGGCATAAAGCCGTGAGTACAAAGGTACTCAGCAAGCCGTAGGGAATTGATGCAATATATTCATGCACGGCTTGACAAGGATGGCTATATGGTTCATTTGCAGAAAGCAATAACTTGAATTGAAATACAATAAATAGATTGAAAGAATATTTATGAAAAGATAAATAAATACTGGTAGATCAATGATAGACAACAAAACAACAGTGAACTCCCCGTTCACATCCCAACAATTCCACATTCCACATTTCATGAAATACTCTATACCCCGTGTGAAATTCCCGGGCTTATCCGTGACCACGGACGCGGCTATTCGAATAGTTTTACACTCTGCAGAGGTTGTACAACTTTACCCACAAGACATGACCATCTCTTTGTGCAAACGTTACTAACACACTTCCTTTGGTGTGTCGCAGAGATATCATGACAAAGCCTTTACAATGCACTGTCTAAACTCATTACTGCCCGCTAAGGTTTCGCCCCTTAGGCCCCCTCTTGCGCCTTGCGAATCTACCCGTCCATCCCGGAACCCACACCACCAATTGGCAGTACTCAAGACTAGACATTGCAAGTTAATCAGCTAGGTCTCTCCCATACCGGACTTGTGGTAGTACGGTTAGGCCCAGTTCAATGGCGCACAAGATTAAGTTCTTAAGTTGTCTCAGGCAAGACATCCACATCCCAATGTGCTAGAAAGCACCCCCTTTACTGCACGATCACGTGCCCGAGGGAAAACAATTCGTTCAACCAAGACCAATGGCAAACTCCGCCATGGTACAACAAATTTTACAACACTGGCTAACGGCCACAATTCAATATCTCATTAAGTCAAGATTAACATTATTCAATATGTGACATGAATCCCTTTGTACAACTAAGCATGTCTAAGCATAGCTACGATAACACAATGTTGGTATAATGATTATGTCCAACTAGTAATGTCCCAACCTAGGTTTAACAATGGATACATGGCTTCCCAATTAATCAAGGTGGCATAATGTCAACTAGGTATACATCTACTCCCATTAAATAAGCATTGATACACAAAATAGCATGCAATTGTATAAAAGTAAATTACTTTTGCAAACATAGGATCAATATGATCAAAGGTTACAACTTGCCTTGCTGATCTAGTGCTGAGTCTTGGCCTTCGAAGTCTTCGTTCACTCCCTCGGAATTAGCGTCTACAGGAAAAGAAAGCAACGAAACCAAATAAATACAAAACAGAGACTCAAACAAGTTCAAAACTGAAAATAAATGGCTCTGGAGGATAGATCTTGATTTTAGAAAAAATTAGAAACTTGAATCGCCTCAATCGGAGTTCGTATGAGCGAGAACGAGCTTCTAGAAAATTAAATCAGAGAAAAAGAATGAAAATCAGAAATTCGGAATTTCTGGATTTATTTTTGTACTGAAAAATCGGTTTATTGCGCAACGCTGACGTCAGCCGGCTTTTGGTGGACTCGATCCACGGCACGGCGCCGGTTCACCGTGCACTCGACGCACGGCAGAGGTCAGCGCTGACGCAGGCGATGACGCAGGCGGGCCACGCGTCGCTCATCTGGCGAGAGGGCCAGATCGGACGACCGAGAAGCAGGGCTGCGGCGACGAAGGACGTGGCGCGATCTGGGAGCATTACTGAGCGATCGGACGGCCACGGTTCCTCGGCGGAGGACGACGGCGAGGCAGTGGCGCGAGGCTCACCGGCAGCGGGGAAGACGACACGGCAAGTGGCGGAGGAGGGCCGGTTCGGGCGGAAGACAAAGCGGATCGGGAAGAGGGTGACGCGGCGAACTCAGGCGAGCAAACAGCAACGGCGGAGGAGGACCGATGGCGAAGAAAAAGGCAGCGGAAGGTCTCGGGCATGGCGGCGAACTTCGGCGAGCGAAAACTCGACGATGGCGGCGGCTCGGGCAGCAAGAGAGGGGGCAAAAGAAGCGGCGGCACGAGGGGAACCTCAGGAGGCGGGTTGGCGGCGCTTAAATAGCCTAGGGAGGCGTGTCGGACATGGACTCCGAGACGACGGTGTGCGGCGGCAGGACTCCGAGCGGCGGCGGCTAGGGTTTCTCGGCGCGGCGACGCGGCTGCATCTCAGCCGTACACGTGTCGCGCATCGGACGGCCGACGCGACGCGGGCTGCACATCGGAGCTGGGCCGAGCGGAGCGGGCCGGGGTCAAGGCGACGCGAAAGGAGAAATGGGCGGAGAGATTCGGCCCAGGAGGGTTTTCAGAAAATAAAATTATTTTCCGAATAAGAAAAATTCTAGAAATTCAAATAAATGCAAATAATTCAAATAAATAGTAAATAAATTCAGAAAAATCCCCGAAAATACAGAAAAATTCCTTGGAGCACAATGAACCCAACTAAAACTGAAAATCTTTAGTTTGATGAATAGTTTAGTCAAATTAAATCTTTTCATTAATGGAAAATTCAAATTAAGCTGGAATTAATTCAAGAAAAATGCAAATGGTTTATTTTTGAATCCAAACATTCCAAAACTCAAATTTTGGGATGTGACATCTATGTCTTCTTGTTTTCCTTTTAATTTATCTATTAAAGTTAAAGGTCTTACATCTTTACTGACTAATTGGAGCTTGTTGACTCTTCTGGCGAAGCTTTTAGATATATCCATTTTTGCTAGTTTATGGCTCTTACGGATGTTACTAGTCCTGATGAGGCTAACACTATTTCTTTACAATTATCCTTGCTATTTATCGTATCTAGGATTTGAATTAGGAGTTGAAGGATAGTATTATTCTGCCTTATTATGACCTTAGAATCTTTTTTTGGTGATTCGTAGTTAGAAAGCCCTATAGGATGAGTCAAATATTTCTCTGTTTCCTTTAAAGCTAGGTCGTATCCTGACATATATTATAGGAGTACGAGATTTTTGACCTCTTCTACCAACTTGATAATTTGATAAATTCTTTGACCTAATTCCGTTATCTTTTGCAGCAAGTTTATAATTTCTCTTTTGCTTAGAGAGTTCTCTATATTTTCAAAAGCTTCAATTTTTCTGTATAACAGACCTAATTCACCTTTGATATAGTCAAAATTTTGATTTATTTTTGCAATCTCACACCTTTCTTCCTTAACCAATTGAAGTACTGAAGATATAGAGAACTCTCGTATGTATGTATGTATGTATGTATGTATGTATGTATGTATGTATGTATGTATGTATGTATGTATGTATGTATGTATGTATGTATGTATGTATGTATGTATGTATGTATGTATGTATGTATGTATGTATGTATGTATGTATGTATGTATCTTTTGCTTAGAGAGTTCTCTATATTTTCAAAAGCTTCAATTTTTCTATATAACAGACCTAATTCACCTTTGATATAGTCAAAATTTTGATTTATTTTTGCAATCTCACACCTTTCTTCCTTAACCAATTGAAGTACTGAACATATAGAGAACTCTCTAAGTAAAAGAGAAATGTATGTATGTATGTATGTATGTATGTATGTATGTATGTATGTATGTATGTATGTATGTATGTATGTATGTATGTATGTATGTATGTATGTATGTATGTACATACATACATACATACATACATACATACATACATACACACACATATACAAACAAAACTAAATTTTTATTCATGAAAACCAATAGTACACAATTCCAAAAATTCTAAACAAATTACTGTAGATATGGGAGGTGAGATTATACAACCATGAAAAAATTGAAAATCAAAATCAATACCAACTAAAAGATATGAAAAAGACTAATTCGGTTGACTAGTGATTTTTCACTATCTAGTGATTTGTCAATTTCATATCTTTCAAATTCGAATGAGTTTGGTCTTCAAATTTTGTAGAGTTGTAGAATATCACATAACCTACATATGGTAATTTTTTGAGATTTTTTGAAAACTTATACATATGATTTTTATAGACTTTACACTATATAGCTGCTGTGTACAGCATGTAGTAACAGATTAAGTAAGAGGTAGTAAAATGCATCTTTCTTGACAATAAAAGGTAGTATATGCTGCTGTTTGGCATTTTATTATTTTCATATCTCTCAAATCCTATTGAGTTAGGTTTTAAAATTTTACAGGGTTGTAGAATATGACCTCCCCTACGTGTGGTAATTTTTAAGAATTTTTTACAGCAAAGTATTATTTTTTTTATGGGGAAAAAGATAGTATATGATGCTGTTTGGCACATTGTTATTTTTATATCTCTCAAATCCTATTGAGTGTGCTTTTCAAATTTTACAGGATTGTAGAAGCTCAACTCCCCTATGTGTGGTAATTGTTTGAGAATTTTCCAAATATTTTACTACAGGTCCGACAAACAGAACTAAATTTTTATTCATGAAAACCAACAGTAAAAAATTTCAAAAATTCTAAACAAATTACTGTAGATATGGGAGGTGATATTATACAACCCTGAAAAATTTGAAAATCAAAATCAATACCAACTAAAAGATATGAAAAAGACAAATTCGGTTGACTAGTGATTTTTCACTATCTAGTGCTTTGTCAATTTCATATCTTTCAAATTCGAATGAGTTTGGTCTTCAAATTTTGTAGAGTTGTAGAATCTCACGTATCCTATGTATGGTAATTTTTTGAGATTTATTGAAAATTTATACATATGATTTTCATAGATTTTACACTATATAGCTGTTGTGTACACCATGTAGTAACAAATTGAGTAAGAGGCAGTAAAATATAGCTTTCTTGACAGTAAAAGGTAGTATATGCTGCTGTTTGGTATTTTGTTATTTTCATATCTCTCAAATCCCACTGAGTTAGGTTTTCAAATTTTACAAGGTTGTAGAATATGACCTCCCCTACGTCTAGTAATTGTTTGAGAATTTTTCACAGTAAATTATTATTTTTTATAGTAAAAGATAGTATATGCTACTGTTTGGTACTTTATTATTTTTATATCTCTCAAAAATCTGATTGAGTTTGGTCTTCAAATTTTGCAGGATTGTAGAAGATCAACTCCCCTACTTGTGGTATGTTTTTGAGAAGTTTCAAAATATTTTACTGCGGGTCCGGCAAACAAAGCGAAATTTTTATTCATGAAAACCAACGGTACATATTTTCAAAAATTCTAAAACAATTACGGTAGATATGGGAGGTGAGATTATACAACCCTAAAAATTTGAAGATCAAATTCAATACCAGCTGAAAGGTATGAAAAAGATAATTTCAGTTGACTAGTGATTTCTCAATTTCATATCTTTCAAATACGATTGAGTTTGGTCCTCAAATTTTGTAGAGTTGTAGAATCTTACATATCCTACGTATGGTAATTTTTTAAGATTTTTTAAAAACTTATACATATAATTTTCATAAACTTTACACTATATAGCTACTGTGTACAGCATGTAGTAACAGATTGAGTAAGAGATCGTATAATACAACTTTCTTTACAGTAAAAGGTAGTATATGTTGTTGTTTGATATTTTTTTATATCTCTTAAATGCCATTGAGTTTGGTTTTCAAATTTTATAGGGTTGTAGAATATGACCTTCCCTACATGTGATAATTTTTTGAGAATTATTCACATTAAAGTGTTATTTTTTTCATAGTGAAAGATAGTATATGCCACTATTTATCACTTTGTTATTTTCCTATCTCTCAAAACTTGCGTTTGGTCATCAAATTTTGTAGGATTGTAGAAGCTCAACTCCCCTATGTGTGGTAATTTTTTGAGAATTTTTCAAATATTTTATTACAGGTTCGACAAACAGAGCTAAATTTTTAATCATGAAAACCAATAGTAAACATTTTCAAGAATTCTAAACAACTTACTGTCGATATGGGAGGTGAGATTATACAACTCTAAAAATTTTGAAGATTAAAATCAATAACAAATGAAAGATATGAAAAAGACAAATTCTGTTGACTAGTGATTTTTCACTGTCTAGTGCTTTGTCAATTTCATATCTTTTAAATGCTATTGAGTTTGGTCTTCAAATTATGTAGAGTTGTAGAATCTCACATATCCTACGTATGGTAATTTGTCAATAATTTTCCAAATATTTTACTGTGGGTTCGACAAATAGAACTAAATTTTTATTCATGAAAACCAACAGTACATATTTTCAAAAATTCTAAAAAATTACTGTAGATATAGGAGATGAGATTGTACAATCCTAAAAAATGTGAAGATCAAAATCAATATCAGCTGAAAGATATGAAAAAGAAAAATTCGGTTGACTAGTGATTTTTCACTCTCTCGTGCTTTGTCAATTTCATATCTTTCAAATGCGATTGAGTTTGGTCTTAAAATTTTGTAGAGTTGTAGAAGCTCACATATCTTATGTATGGTACTTTTTTTGAGATTTTTTAAAAATTTATACATATGATTTTCATAGACTTTACACCATATAGCTGCTGTGTACAGTATGTAGTAACAGATTTAGTAAGAGACTGTAAAATGCAACTTTTTTATGGTAAAAGGTAGTATGTGTTGCTGTTTGGCACTTTGTTATTTTTAGAGCTCTCAAATCCCATTGAGTTTCGTTTTGAAATTTAACAGGGTTGTAGAATATAACCTCCCCTACATGTGGTAATTTTTTGAGAATTTTTCACAGTAAAGTGTTATTTTTTTATAGTAAAAGATAGTATATACTGCTGTTTGGCACTTTGTTATTTTCATATCTCTCAAATTTTATTGAGTTTGGTCTTCAAATTTTTTAGGATTGTAGAAGTTCAACTCCCCTACATGTGGTAATTGTTTGAGAATTTTTCAAATATTTTACTGCAGGTCTGACAAACAGAGCTAAATTTTTATTCATGAAAACCAACTGTAAACATTTTAAAAATTCTAAAAAAAGTACTGTAGATATGGGTGGTGAGATTATACAACCCTAAAAAAATTGAAGATCAAAATCAATACCAGCTGAAAGATATAAAAAAACAAATTCAATTTACTAGTGATTTTTACTATATAGTGCTTGTCAATTTCATATCTTTCAAATGCGATTGAGTTTGGTTTTCAAATTTTGTAGAATTATAGAAGCTCATGTATCCTATGTATGGTAATTTTTTTGAGACTTTTTGAAAACTTATACATATGATTTTTATAGACTTTACACCATATAGCTGTTGTGTTCAGCATGTATTGAGTAAGAGGCGATAAAATGCAGCTTTCTTAATAGTAAAAGGTAGTATCTACTGCTGTTTGGCATTTTGTTATTTTTATACTTCTCAAATCCCATTGAGTTTGGTTTTAAAATTTTACAGGGTTGTAGAATATCACATCCCCTACGTGTGGTAATTTTTTGAGAAATTTTCATAGCAAAGTGTTATTTTTTTTATAGTAAAAGATAGTATATGCTGCTGTTTGACACTTTGTTATTTTCATATCTCTCATATCCAATTGAGTTTGGTCTTCAAATTTTGCAGGAATGTAGAAGGTCAACTCCCCTAGGTGTGGTAATTTTTTGAGAAATTTTCAAATGTTTTACTGCAGGTCCAGCAAACAGAACTTTATTCTTATTCATGAAAATTATAAGTACATGTTTCAAAAATTCTCAAAAAATTACCATAGATAGGGGAGGTGAGATTATACAACACTTTAAATTTTAAGACCAAAATCAATATTAGCTGAAAGATATAAAAAATAAAGAAGAGACAGATTCATATACAAACTACAATACGTATTAACTAACTGGGTTGACCAACGCATGAACTAGTAACTGATTCGGTTGTAATTCAATCTGTTGTTCTATAGTAAAATGTATTTGTGATTTACTACCGAATTGGATTCATGTGTGCTTTGCATGCGCTTTGACAGTAAATTCATCAGTTGTTCTGTAGTAAAATATTTCGTGATTTACTAGCAGACTGCATTTACTAGTGTTGTTTGCAATGCATTAACTCACTACGTTTCAGCCAGCGCGTGGAATTTACTTCTCCGACTGAAGCGCAGAATAGCTATTCTACGCTCAGGAGTAGAATAACGCCACCGTATATATATACATATATATATATACATACATACATACATAAATATATACATATATATACAAAGATACAAACATATAATATATATACATATAGGAAGCCGAAATGGGGCACCATGGTGCCTGGGCACCATGATTTTAAATGCGCAAATTCAAGCCATATTTGAGTATATTTTTCAAAAATTTCAATTTTAGGGTATATACCCTTCTATAACAATTCAAATGAAACACATACCTTTAAAAAATATATACTCGAATTCAAAGATTTTGAACGAGTTTGGATCACATGCTTCGCTGATTTATATATAAAATCAGCACATACCTACAACCAAACTATCATAAAAAAGGGAAACTCTAGTTTGAATTTCAATTCAAACTTGTTTGAACTAGTTAGTAAACTAGTTAAACTCAGCATCATAAAAATTTCAAAAAAAATTCAATAAAATACATAGAAAAAATATCCTTTTTGGATCATGGTGCCCAGGCACCATGGTGTCCTATATATATATACACATACGTATATACATGCGCTATTCTTTGGCTGCGTGTAGAATAGCCTATTCTACTCCTCAGCCATTTAATCCAGTCCGACCGAGTCAATCTGAGCAACAAAACGGTCTGTTGCAGCCAACCAGCAAATAACTAATAAATGCTACTAGTTTGTATATGAATCTTCCTTTCTTTGATTTAGCCATAACTTTCAAATGAGATTTAATTTTGATTTCAAATTTTACACGATCGCAGAATCTCACCTTCTCTACGTTTTGTAATTTGTTTGAGATTTTTTTGAGAACTTATATATATGATTTTCGTAGAATTTATACCATTTAGCTGCTGTGTACAGCATATAATAATAGATTGAGTAGGAGGTAGTAAAATACAGTTTTCTTGATAGTAAAAAGAAGAATATGCTACTGTTCGGTATTTTGTTATTTTCGTATCTATCAAATCCCAATGAGTTTGGTTTTGAAATTTTCCAGGGTTGTAGAATATTACCTCCCCTACGTGTGGTATTTTTTTGAGAATTTTTCACAGTAAAGTGTTATTTTTTGATAGTAAAAGATAGTATACGCTGCTATTTGGCACTTTGTTATTTTCATATCTCTCAAATACTATTTATTTTGGCTTTCAAATTTTGCAGGATTGTATAAGCTCAACTCCTATACATGTGATAATTTTTTGAGAATTTTCCAAATAATTTACTGCGGGTCCGACAAACAGAACTAAATTTTTATTTATGAAAATCAATGGTACACATTTTCAAAAATTCTAAAACAATTACTATAGATATAGTAGGTGAGATTATACAACCCTGAAAATTTGAAATTCAAAATCAATACCAACTGAAAGATATGAAAAAGACAAATTCGGTTGACTAGTGATTTTTCACTCTCTCGTGCTTTGTCAATTTCATATCTTTTAAATGCCATTGAGTTTGGTCTTCAAATTGTGTAGAGTTGTAGAAGCTCACGTATCCTACGTATGGTAATTTTTTTGAGATTTTTTGAAAACTTATACATATGATTTTCGTTGACTTTATACCATTTGGCTGCTGTGTACAGCACGTAGTAACAGATTGAATAGGAGGCAGTAAATGCAGCTTTCTTAATAGTAAAATGTAGTATATGCTGTTGTTCGGTATTTTGTTATTTTCATATCTCTGAAATCCCATTGATTTTGGTTTTGAAGTTTTTCAGGGTTGTAGAATATTACCTCTCCTACGTGTGGTAATTTTTTGAGAATTTTTCATATTAAAATGTTATTTTTTTGATATTAAAAGATAGTATACGCTACTGTTTGGCACTTTGTTATTTTCATATCTCTCAAATCCTATTGAGTTTGTTCTTCAAATTTAGCAGGATTGTAGAAGCTCAACTCCCCTACGTGTGGTAATTTTTTGAGAAATTTTCAAATATTTTACTGCCGATGCAGCAAACAAAACTTTATTCTGATTCATGAAAACCATAAGTACACATTTTCAAAAATTCTCAAAAAATTACTATAGATAGGGGAGGAGAGATTATACAACACTGTAAAATTTTAAGATCAAAATCATTATCATCTGAAAGATATGAAAAAAAACAAAGAAGAGACAATTTCATGTACAAACTACAATACACATTAACTAGCTGGGTTGACCAACGCATGAACTAGTAACTGATTCGGTAGTAATTCAATATGTTGTTCTATAGTAAAATGTATTTGTGATTTACTACCGAATTAGATTCAGATGTGCTTTACATGCGCTTCGGCAGTAAATTCATCAATTGTTCTGTAGTAAACTATTTCATGATTTACTAGTAAGCTGCATTTACTAGTGTTGTTTGCAATGCATTAACTCACTATGTTTTGGCCAGTGCGTGGAATTTACTTTTTCGGCCAGAGCGCAGAATAGCTATTCTACGCTCGGGAGTAGAATAGCGCCATCGTATACGTATATATATATACACGTATATATACGTGTGTGTATATATATACATACATACATACGTATCTATATATACATATATATATATATATATATATATATATATATATATATATATATATATATATACATACATATATATATATGTATATATATACATATATCAGCTTGTGTAGCTTACGAATTGCTTGCATGCTGACCGTGACAGGGACAACTGACAACCCTTTCATGCAGTCACGACTAGGATACAAATCTACAAAATTCGCGAATTTTACGAAATTTCAATTTCGCCATCCAAACTACCGGTTGGACAAACAAAATTTGAAAGAAAAAAAACATTGAAATTGCTACAGTAACCCAAAATTTCTTTTTCTCGACGAAATTTCATGGTTTTTAGCCGGTTTTCAAACTTTTAGGGCCGTATTTGGTCCAATAACCCTTATGAAAGTCATCTTCTATGAAAATATGTATGTATGTATATATATATATATGTATATATATGTATATATATACATATATCAGCTTGTGTAGCTTACGAATTGCTTGCATGCTGACCGTGACAGGGACAACCGGACAACCCTTTCATGCAGTCACGACTAGGGATACAAATCTCGCCGAAATTCGGCGAATTTTCGTCGAAATTTCAGATTTCGGGCCACCATGAAATCCAAACTACCGGTTGGACAAACAAAATTTGAAAGAAAAAAAACATTGAAATTGCTACAGTAACCCAAACTTTCTTTTTCTCGACGAAATTTCATGGTTTTTAGCCGGTTTTCAAACTTTTAGGGCCGTATTTGGTCCAATAACCCTTATGAAAGTCATCTTCTATGAAAATTTGTTGAAAAACCGAATTGTTGAGCCATTTTAAAATTTTGGCAGAAACACTGTCAGATGTTTATAAAATTTTACAAGCTTGATAATGATCTGAAAAATATATGGTACTATCTTTAGTAGTGTAGAATCATAGAGAAAAATTTTCAAAATAATTTAACTTCATTTGTTATCTTTAAAAAATCAAAAACTGAATGAACATAATTGGGATAGTAACCTTGTCAGAATTTTATAAATTTTCTCGTGTATGGTCATGATCTAAACTTTTTATGAGAGATTAAGAATTGCCTCAGTACCATCCTATAAAATTTTTAAGAAATTTCAATTTTTTTTGTTTGGTTAATCAAATCTATGTAAGCATTGAACTTCATTTGTTATATTATATTTCAAAACTCAAAAAGAAAGAACATAAATGGTATTGTGCCTTATAATAATTTTATAAATTCACTAAAGTATGATTGGTAATGGGTAACTTCAACTAGAGCTGCACGAAATCTTCCAAGAGATTCAGAAGTGTCAGGACTCAGGTCCCTCTCTCAAGTCATGGCAGAGCCCACCTGATTTATCTTTTTCTGTCTTTTCCCCGGTTCTCTTCCCACGTGTCCCAAATTAATCACCCCTTATTGTCTTCTCACTTCTCAGTGGGGTTTTTATTTGTACAATTTTTTTTCTTGGAGAGGAGGGCTTTAATTCATATATAAAATACACATTTTATTGGAAGTTCAAGTGCTTCTCACTCTTTTGAGATCTGACTTTTGGGCTGGGCTCTCCCTTATTTCTAGAGGTGGGCGTCGTGTTGTACTATGCTGGGCCGGTTCGGCACGGGTCTATCGTGCGTCGTGCTTGAACCGTGCAGGGCTACGATGGCCCATCGTGCTCGCCGTGCCGCGCCGTGCCGACCCAGCTCGCCTTCGGCGAGCTCAAGCACGGCTCATTTACGCTTCGTGCCTACTTCGTGCCATACTGGTCTAGGCTCAACCCATTTGCACTATTGCATCGAGAGGAAAGGAGCCGAAGATGCATAGAATTGAGGCAGTGAATGCGAATATTATGAGAAAAGGAACTAAAATTTATTTATTATTGAACAGTTACATAGAGCGAGAAGGATGTGCTCAACACAGGCGAGAGAGAGGGCAATGGGCGAGAAAGAGAATGAGCGAGGCAGACGAGATAGATTGTGAGGGAAATTGAGAGAGACTAGTGAGAGAGAGCTGAGAGAGATTAAGAGGAACGAGCGAGAGAGAGCAGCTTCTTGCACCGTCTCTCAATCTTTCTCAGCTCTCTCTCTTGTTTTGTCCATCTCTCTGAGGTGTCGGTGATAGGGGTGACGTTCATACTACTGGGTGCATTCATGGTGGTCATGCTCTGTGAGTCAGTGACCTTCATGCTAAGCTTCTTCCTCATGCCCCGGTCATCGGGCCCATTCTGACCTATTCTACAAGATCGTGTCGGCGCCGCGCCATCGTGCTCGATTCTCGAGCACGGCACGGCTCGTGCTCTGATCGCGTCGACCGACACGACCCACTTCATACCAGATCGAGTTTCGTACCGGACCGTGATATCGTGCCTCGAACCAGCTTAAAAGAGCCCAGCCCAAATACCAACCTCTACTTATTACCATAGGTAAACCTTTCAGATACGCACAAGATCGCTGCTTCAGAGTGGTGTGTGTGTGTCCAGTCATTTCCGTGCAACATGGTAGTAAGCGTGTGTCAGGCGCTTAATTTTCTTTGCAATAGTAACAGTGCATTCCTTCGATTTTTTTACAGGAAGACACCAGTACACCACTACTATATATAAATATATATCCCTCTGCTATGGCAGTCTGGCAGAGTACAGAACTGGGAATCTAGTCCTTAAATAATATATCTCAATGTTCTTCTAGTATATCTTAAACTTGCTAAGTGAGGAAATGACGACAGCTCCTGCCTCCTGCAGATCCAAAACTTTTTAGTGGTCATGATCATAAAATAGTGGCGGACTGGCGAAACCTACATTTTGGAGCATTTGATTACCTGCAAATTTGTCAGCTACTCAGGTGTCTGTTCATGTCATGTGGTCTGGCCTGTATATATATCACTGGTATCTGCGTCCGGTCTGAAACTTTTGAGCCTTCTTCTCTGCAAAACCATTAGCTTGTTGGGCTTCTGGGGAAAGAAAGGTAAGGGGCGAGAAAGTGATAGAGGCGAGAGCAATTCTTCACTGCTGTGTTTTAGACTTTTAGTATGTTTGTTGTAAATAATATCATCTTTCGTTGCTCCGATTTGTTCAATCCTTTGCATGGTAGTTTTAGGACTACTTTACACTGGTAGTGACTTCAGCAGGTGGGTGGGTGTGTTGCGCCGGGGATCTCTCTGGGAAATTTATTTATTGAATATGCATCTGATATACGCTGCAAGTTTCAGCTCACATGGCTGGAAGGGGTTCCCAGATGAAGAAATCTTGCGATTGTTGCAAAAGATACATGGACCATTTGGGTGGAAAGATGAACTGTTTCCTCAGGCGCATGACTGCTAACTCTAAACATAGCATGGTAATCCCTTCACAACTTCATTGTCTTTAGCATTTGATTTTTACATGGAGAATTGGCCAAAATTTGTAAACTTGGTTTGAGCTAGCAAGAAATGAACGGTGCTAACTGAATGCTCTATTCTATTTTGAATCAAGAGATGGATGAATAGCCAGCCACATCCCATTACGGGGATTGGTGGTGCTCATCGTCACATAGGGGTCGAAGCTTATTTATACCTAGCCTAGCCGTCTCTCTTCCTTTCCTTTTTTTTTCTTTTTTAAGAAAGGGCAGGAGCTCTGCCCCTTTCTCCTGCTCTGTAGGAATGTGAAAATATATCCCTAAGATTTCAAGCATCATTACAAGAGAAACATGGTATCTTGGGGTTTTGATGAGAATTCAATAGTTAGACTCCTGTGTTACACTATAAGAAAGGAGTGTAGGACTTCTAAATGTAGATGATTGGCATATTAACTGTTCTACATCGATCATGATGTGTCTGTCTACTATGGGCTTGTTAATATTTTCTGACAAAAATGATAAATTCAAAGCTTTATTTAGATTTAATATTTGCAAATCCATAGAGGTCAATTGGGAAGACCATAACCATTTTTGCTTGTGACTTCACTTGCATAGTCCTCTAGCCTCTAGGCAAACTCCCCTATGTGTAAACTTTTGGAGGATATACATACCACCCCTATGGTCCTGTAAGCAAACCCTCGTGTGTGCAAATCATTCGGAGAATGACCATACCTAACCATTATTATGTTTAGCTAGAAAACAATAATGAATTAATATTCTGGCTCAACGGGCCATAGGAAAAAATTTATCCAAGCCAAAGAAAACACGGTCCTAAACGTAGACTTACACACTTATACCATTCCAACCATCACACACTGTAAATGCCTCCATGGCATTACCTCTATTGCAGAAAGTACCTATTATGCAGTTGGAGGTAATGTCAAATGATTATTTGGAACTGCGCAGCCCCTGCAATCATCCAGTCTCTATAGAGACACCAGTTATCTGTTATAGATGACAGGGTCAGCAACTAGTTCCGTTCAACAAATGTCTCCAAAATATGTTCTTCTGTGACATGATCAGCCTTACAAGTTACAAGAACAGCATACTAAACTTGCATTTGGAGCATTTAAAACTCCGCTTTCTCATCCATACGAAATTTCTATCAATTCATCAATCTTACACTTCTTTCACATGCAGTTGATCACTGCTGTACCAGTTCCATGCACACGCATGCTCTCCAAAATTAGTTTTGCCTTAGAAACCTCCCCTAGTTGACAAAAATCATTAATCAGAATAGTATAGACACTTTAATGATTGTTGTGCCTCTTGATTTCAGACCTTCAAGAAGATAAAGTGCAGCTCCCAGCTTGTTTTCAACAAAAAATTAATGTATTTACTTTTTTTTTTATTAGTTTCTGAATGATGAAATTGGCATTGGCCTGTTCCACAATCTTTGATTAGTGAATTTCATATGGTGATAGGAATATGTGTTTTTTTATTGTAGTTCTGGTAGTAGTATTAAACATAACCATAAAATGCAAGCTCTATTTATAAATGGATTCCCTTGCTATAGCACACACCTTTTACATTGCTTCGTATTTTCTGCTGCTCTGGCTATTATGAGAATTACTCTGTTTATATTGAATACTTTAAAATATTGTTGCTACAGATCATGCCAAACAGATTTCTGAACCATTTCGGACGAAAGATATCAGGAACCATTAAACTAGAATCTCCTAATGGTCTTCTATATGTTGTTGAAGTAAGTGAGCACATGAACAAGACAGTCCTCCGATGTGGATGGGAAGCATTTGTTGATGCCCATCACATAGAAGAGAATGACTCCTTGCTGTTCCGTCACATTGAGAACTCTAGTTTTAAGGTTCTCATCCTCGATTCTGATGGTTGTGAGAAAGTATTTTCCTGTGCTGGCATAAATAACAATTCTGGTGTTCAAGAAAGAAATGCATATTCTGTTGATATTTCAAGCAGCTCTCGTGACGATACCACAAAATCATCAGGAAGTAAAAGATTTGGTCGATGTCAAAGGGGTGGCTCCAGTCATCAAAGAAAAACTGCAAAGTTGGCTGCAACATCCTCTTCATCTGAGGAATCAGGTTATAATGTTATGTTATTTGCACTTGTACCTCAAATGTTAGATTACATATTCCTATAGTTTCTTTTACTTGTGAAATTTTGTACAGGAAAAGACAGTCCTTCTGAATACAATTCTCTTGATTCGGATGATCTTCAGACAACTCCAGGGCCTGATTACGTGTTATCACGTAGGACTTATCTATCTGAAGCACAGAAGGAGAAAGTAGTTGCACTTATCCAGGAAATTCAACCTGAAATTACTGTTTTTGTGGCTATCATTAGGAAGAGCCATGTTCAACCACCCAGTCCTTTTCTGGTAAATTTACTCTTCTTTTCTGTTGAAAGGGCAACTCACTATTTTCAATATGAACTTTTTGTTGCTAGCTGATCCTGTACATTTATGTTTTAATATTATAGGGAAAAATTCTGTTGTCTTCAAGTTCTCATGAACCTTCTGAACACTTGGATAAATGATTTTTTTCCTTGCTTGACAATTGAAACCACATTTGTTCTTTGGTTAGGCCTGAGTTTTTATTATTATTTGTTTGTTAATGGCATCAAATCCTGTTCCATCTGTAATCAGATCATTTCTAAGGAATATGCAGTTGTACACTTTCCACATGAAAGTGCCACCGTCACACTTCAGAGGCCAGGCAAGACCAAGAAGTGGAATCCCAGATTCTACATGAGAACAGATAGAAGTATGCACATGCTTAGGGGGCAATGGTTAGACTTTGTCCATGACAATCGTGTGCAGGAGGGAGATGTCTGCATCTTTGTACCGGCAAAGGATGGGAGAAGATCCACATTTACAGTCCATCTACTTCACGGAGAAACAACTCATTCAAGGGTAGAAACTGGTGTTCAAAAGGTTGGCTCAAGGAATGGTAGAACAAATACAAAGATAGCTTCGGCGATCCATATTAAGGATGAACCCACCAATGGTATCTTAGAAAATCATAGCTGTACTTCAACAATTTGACACATTTTTAGACTTTCTTTCTTATAATGTAAAGTTAACTGCACTTCTGCAGGAGAAAATGTTTCCTCAGAAAGCAACAGTCATGAAATTTCTCACGAATCTCTGGAGTGCGAGGACTCTCATGATCCTTTTAAGCCTCCCTATATTCTACCATACAAGAGCAGTCTATCTCCAATGCAAAAAAAGATTGTTGAAGAGAAAGTGCGAGCCATCCAATCCAAAGCTCCCCTTTATGTAGCTATCATGAACAAGAGCAGCGTTGGTGCTAATCAAAGATGTACCCTGGTAAGTTTAATTCTTTCTTTCTTTTTTATGGTTATTACTCCTCTGTTGATTTTTATAAAGCTTATTTTGACCGGGCACGTAGAGTAAGAAAGCTCTAAGATTGAGAGAGTCACTAAGAGGAATGACTAAAATATCCTTCCATCAAGTGCTTTGGAAAAATGAGATAGAACAATTTGTGTGGTTAGTCATGCATAAATGCTTAAGAAAGAGAATGAAACAAACAAGACACAAAGAGGTAAAACAGCATTAACTAAACATGCACACCTTATAATTTTCGACAAGATTACAAAATAAATAGGCCTTATAAAAATCGACGGAGGGAGTATTAGTCAAAGGCCCCCATGTCATTGTGACCTGCCATAAAAATCTAATTTAAGTGATTCAGAGATAAGGACATGAGTTTGTTTGGGGGAGGTTTTTTATTACCAGTGGATCCTAAGTCTGCTTTTTCTGGTCTTTTTTAGCGGTTTTGTGTGGGAGTTGTGAGGGTGTGGACCAAGGAACGAGACGGAATAGGATCTTTATAATACTAGAGACTATAGGTTGTGGTTCTTGTTTTGTTAACCTGTGCTTTGTTGAAGTGGACATGATTTTCATTGTCAAATGGCTCCAGTCTACCTAAATATCAGCAAGCTATTTGGATTGAATTTACTTTTACAGTTACATCACTGACGACAGAAATGACATGTTTTCCCGAACCGGATAACTATGTGTACCTATATAGTCAAACCGAAATAAACCCTATAATACAGCTCTCAATACGAGGGTTGTTTATTTTACCAACAGAAGTGGTCGACCTGTCATTGTAACGTGTTTCTATCTGTAAAATACTAGGAAATTGGTGCACGATATGCTGCTGAACATCTTCCAGACAGAAAGGAAACTATGTTGCTCCAGTCAATGGGGGAGATATGGCGCATCAAGGTGCAGATTAGGAACGGTAAGAGGTGGTTCCTTGTTGGAGGTTGGAGCAAATTCGTTCGTGACAATCGTCTGCGAGTCGGAGATATCTGTCTCTTTGAACTGAAAAAGAATGAGAGGAAGCTTACTATGACGGTCAATATCATTTTCAGTGAGCAGTGCTAGTTTGCAGTAGAAGAGAACGATGCCCCCTGCTCTTTCTGCTGGTACTTTGTGGGTTCTTTTGCTTGTTTTGTACTCTGAATCAAATTATGGGTAT
The DNA here is from genome assembly GCA_036346275.1 of Otatea glauca. NCBI lineage: Eukaryota > Viridiplantae > Streptophyta > Magnoliopsida > Poales > Poaceae > Otatea > Otatea glauca. The sequence goes on along the minus strand of CM070722.1, from coordinate 4,096,803 downwards.
CGATTATGGCTAAATCCCCAATAGGAGGAAACCTACTGTTGTTATAGCTACTCTCTGATGCACTATACATCCTGAGAGGCCCTAGTAATTTGTAAGTTTGGTAGCTTTGTGTACATGATGACTTCTCTACTTCAGAGTTAAGTTCCCTTTTGAAGTGTTTCTCCGGTTTTATGCATGATAAGTTCTCTACTACTCCCCCCATCCCGCAATATAAGTCTCTCCTCTTGGCAAGCAGTATCCCACGATATAAGTCTATTGAGAGAATCAAAGTGTAGTTTTCTTTAGATAACGAAAGAATATATTATTAATCTTCTGATCTCTATCTTGAGATGTATATAACCTAAAATTTATTATAAAGTTACAGCTAAAAATACAGGATGAAATTCATAAAAAAAAGGTTGCAATAAGCAATAAAAATATTAAACAAAAACATTCAAGCTGCGCACACTCTTGAATGCTTCTCTTTATGCTTTATGCTTCTGCTTTGATTGAGTAGTTGTAGTGTACCCTTAAATAAAGGGTATATATTGTCCCATTATGTTAACTTTTTGGGCGGTACTTTCCATCATAATACAAGTTATATAAATCTTGAAGTAAGCGAAAAAATAAGTAATTATCATCTTCCCTTTATTTATGTTTTAATATCTGTATAACTATATAAAAGAAAAATATTGAAGCACCTCTCTAACTTTTTCCTTAAATTTATTGCTTTCTTAGTACGTATGTACGGTGGACTTGGACTTTATATCACGGGACGAGATGAGTAGTATTTGTTGTGCCATTAGCTTGTACTACTAAGGCTTGTGGTACAACCGTGCAGGAATGACATGGTTATACGGTCAGACTGGTATTGCTTGTGCTTTGCACGTTAGTACTGTACAGACACTAGTCGACAGCTGCAGGTGATTTTACACGTAGTACTACCAACTAGCTAGAATCACGCGCTACGTTGCGTCATGCGAAATTTCGACGCGTGACGCTACGACTTGCGAAATTCAGAAAATTCGGGCGTGCGACACTGCGCCGTGCGAAATCATGTTTTTTATTAAAAAAAATGTCGCTAGGACCTGTCGGCAAATCAGTGTTTTTTTCGGAGAAAACCGCGGACGTATTTTTTATTTTTTTTTATTTCGATTTACACGTTTTTAAAAAAAGGGTCTTTAGGACCGGTCGACGAATCTGTGAATCGCTATAAATTTTTGGCGAATCTGTGTTTTATTTTTTCCGGGTCCAGTTTGCTAAAAACCGTCGAGAGGAGTTGAACGTAAACTGCAGAGGGACCTAAACGTATTTTTGTTTTTTCTAGGGTCCATTTTGCTAAAAACCATCAGGAGGACCTAGACGTAAACCGCAGGGGATCTAAACATAATTTTGATTTTTTTTCGGGTCTATTTTGTTAAAAATCGACTGAAGGACTTGAACGCGATTTCAAAATTTTACAGAGGGGCTTTTCACGAAGTGAGTGATGTGGCGTCGCTCAGGACTCGCCAAACTCACCCGGTATAATAGTAAGTATATATTGAAATGAGTTGTTAAAATTGCGGAGCATTAAGTTATGAGTTGCGACTTGTGTGTAGTGAGATGAGAGCTCTCGCCGTTTTTCATTGGAAATGGAAACATGCATTTGATGAGAAGTATTACTGCCTCCGATTTAAATCTAAGTCATTTTAGAATTTGTGCCGGTCATATATTTTTATATTTGACCACCAATATGTAACCAAATATCAAGATTCATTACACAAAATTGGTATAGATTCTTCATGAAATACACTTTCATAATGAATAGTTATTTTTGTTTGAAACAACATAATTTTATAGATAAATAGCCCCTGAACGTCTTGTTGCTTTCAGTGTTGTGGCCGTTTCAGTCTCTTGCAGCACAGCAGTAAGCTTCTTATATCAAGTCCTTTGCTTTGTTTGCAGTTTAGTCGTGTGTCTGCTATTCTATAACTACAAACAATATCTCCTTTCCATTTAGCTTTGATTTGTTTTCTGTTTACATGGTAATCTCGCCTGATTTTAGAGCAGCATCGGTTTTGTATTTTTTTGTTGCTGTTGTTGTTTCTAAACACAGGAAAGCTTGTCTATAGAGTTGGAGTTCTTTAGTTCAATACACATCTGTGTTGTTAAGAGTCATTAAGGTTTGTCTTAGTATAGGGAAAAGGCTCTCCTAAAAATTCTCTATATGAAGGTACAGCTTTTACTGTTACTGTAAGTCGCATTACTCGAGTTATTTCAGACTTCAGAGTATGCTGATTCTATCAAATTTGGTGAAGAGGGTGAGCATGAGCTCTGTTTCTTTATTTCTTGAATGCTGACATGATTTATGATTCATTTTGTTATGAATAGTACTTGTACTTATATTTATCATGAGACTAATAGACCAGAATATATACATATACATAAGGGTACAAAAGAAAAGTCTGTATAAGACAATATCTATACAAGGTAATACATGATACTAACAATCTTTATACAAGACAATCTATGATAATATCTAACACCCTTCTCAAACTCATGGTAGATCAACAGCACTAAGTTTGGAGAGATAAAAGCTGTGCTTAACCTGAGTCAGTGTCTTCGTGAAGAAGTCTACTAACTGAAACTCAGAAGACATATACTGAAGAGTCACGATCTAATCCTGCACCTGTGACGGATGTAGAAAGCATTAGCACTGATATACTAAGTGAGCTCGTCCTTCATCGGGTCTCGATTTGAGATCGGCCTCGAGCAGACGGCAAAAGACCAGCTGACTCATACCCCTCCTTCTCACTTTCTCAGCACATATCCAGTCAGATCCGAGCGGGTCCGACTGAGAGAAGTCGAAAAAGACCCTTGCGACGAGCTCAGGAGTGGAGGACAAGGGCTGACGGCAGCCCCAAGGGCGGCGGCGAATATGTAGCGCTAAAATAACTTGTATTTGCAACTGGTGGATTATTAGCACGTGTGGTTTTGTTGATCAGGAGCAGGGTTCCAAATTTCGGCGAATTTCGTCGAAATTTTGCTAAAATTTTGGATTTCGGATCACCTCGAAATCTAAAGTATAGGCCGAAAAAAATTGAAATTGCTACAGTATCCCGAAATTTTAGGTTTTTTGGCCGGTTTTGAAACTTTTAGTGCCGGATTTGGTCCAATAACCCTTAGTAAAGTCATCTCCTATGAAAATTTATTGAAAAAACGAATTTTTTTAAACATTTTAAAATTTTGATAGAAACACTGTCAGATTTTTTATAAAATTGTACAAGCTTGGTAATAATCTGGAACTTTTATGGTACTATCCTTATTAGTATAGGATAAGATATAAAAAATTTTAAAATAATTTAACTTCATTTGTTATCTTTAAAAAATCAAAAACAGAATGAACATAATTGGGACAGTTATATTGTCAAAATTTTATAAATTTTCTTGAGTGTGATTATGATCTAAAATTTTTGTGAGAGATTAATAATTGACTCAGTACCATTATATAAATTTTAAAAAAATTCAGCTTTTTTTTTGGTCAATCAAATCTATATAAGCATTGAACTTCGTTTGTTATATTATATTTCAAAGATAAAAAAAGAAAAGAACATAAATGGTACTGTGCCTTGTAAGAATTTTATAAATTCATTGGAGTGTGATCATGAATCACAATTTTTATGAGATATTAAGAACTTTCTTATCACCATTTTGTAAAATTTTCAAAAATTTTAAACTTTTTTATTGCTAAAGCAAGTCTATGTATTGATCATCAGACTTTTATCAGGACGTAGCACTGTCTGAATTGTTAAACATTATTTGAGAATGATTATCATATAAAAATTGACCATCCACAAAAATTTTCAAAAGTTTTTAACATGGTTTACATAATTTTTCATTTTGCTCAAGTTTGCCGGTAAACCTTTTAACATGGCAGTAGTACTGTTCGAATTTTTAAAAATTTATACAGTTTGATCATCATCTAAAAATTTTATGAGAGCATTATAGATACATAATAACCATGCAAAAAAACTTTCAACAGTTTCTAACTTTATTTGTACCATTTTCCATTCGGATCAAACTTATTGGTCAGTGTTCTATCAGGATAGTACCACGCTCCGAATTTTTAAAAATTCCTCACGTATGATAATCAGCTGAAATTGTTTTGAGAACATTAGTTATGGATCATAACCATGCACAAAAAATTTCAACAGTTTATAACTTGATTTGTACCATTTTCCATTCGAATCAAACTTGTCGGTGAGTGTTTTATCAGGACAGTACCACTCTCCGATTTTTTAAAAATTCCTCAGATGTGATAATCAGCTGAAATTTTTGTGAGAACATTAGCAATGTGTCAGGAACCTCAAAAATATTTTAAAATTTTTCGTCAACGTTTAGACCACTTTTCAGCCGGTGCAAAAAACTCGAAATTTCGGGTATTTTGCCCGAAAGTTCGGGTTCTTTCGCCGAATTTCGGATTTTTTTTCCCGGAATGGACCGGATTTGAATTTTCAAATTCAAATTTTGTCCCAAATATTTCCAAAATTTCGCCAAAATATCACGATCCGACTAGAGACGAAATTTATTCCGAAACCAAATTTTCAAACCTTGATCCGGAAAGTCCGACCGTGCTGACTCAGCTGTCCAGTGCCTACTGCCTCCTCACCGCCAGCTACAGTAGCCACACTGCAGTCCCATCGGATGAGAGGAGACCATGAGAGGGTAAGCGAGGGCGCCGTACCGGGGTGCGCCGCGCGCTCCGTCCTTTGGTCGCGCGTATCCATGCCGCCTGGCCCTTTTCCCTGGCTCCTTTTTTCTTTAAATTTTTACTGTTTTAGCATGTGGCGATTAATATTTTTCACGATTAATCGTCGATCCGAATAAATAATAAAAATGGTCTCTCAATAGTGTAATCAAGCGGTCCCATCCGCAGATTTTTTTTCATTTTCCAGCGGACCGGATCCGCGGAAATTTTTTTACTCTGGATTCCAGCGGACTCCGTCCGCTGGATTTTTTTTAAAAAAAGCGTGCGCTACGGCGACACCGAGTTCCAGTGGACTGGAACCACTAAAACTCGGCGGGGGACCGGGGCGGGACGGGGGGTAGGGCGGCGGCGCTAGAACTTGGCCGGGGGACCGGGGGGTAGGAGGGCCGAGCGTAATCCAGCGCTCCCGCACTGTTGGATTCTGGGGCGACATGGCAGCCAGCGAGAGCAGGGGAGCGGCAGGACGGCCGGAGAAATGGGTGACGGGGCGACTTGCGGAGAAAAAAAGTGGGGGGCCCGGCCAACGAGTGGAGGCAAGTATATGCGGCGTATACGGTTCTCCGTCAGTCTTCCGTGGCATATATCTCTGAGTACTTGAGCACCGGCCATCTGTTCGGGACATAGAGTTCGGAGTTCAACTCCTATGGCTTGGACATGCATTATAGGGAGCTGTGGCCGAGGCAAGTGACTTGGTCTCAGAATGACGCTTTAAAGCGAAGCAGCCGTGGACGGTGGCGATCCACAAATAATCAGAACGATACGGATGCAAGTCACAGGAGACGACGAGCCGCATGTATGTCGATATATGCGATCTGATGGGGCATACAACGAAGAATCGCTTCAATAGGGCTGGCTCGTCGACCCATCCGTAGCAACCATGTCAATGTACCGTTGTATAATTATTTCTTGTGCGAGTAGTACCTTCATGTAATTTTCTTTTTTGTTATGTAGTATCATGTACCGTGCTACCTATAATTTTATTTTTGTGTGCGGTTAGTACCTTCCTGTAATTTTATTATTTTGCTACGTAATATCATGTATTGTGCTATCTATATCATGTTACATGCTGTCCTGTCGTTACATTATATTTTTTATTATGTCACTTCATGTTATCTTACCCATATTATTTTTTGTTTCTTTTTTCTTCTCGCAGGACATTGCTGGACACCTGGAGATTTTGCTTGACCCATACTACGACGCCAAGCATCGTAGCATGGTCTGGCTTATAGGTGTTGGACCACCGTCTTTCGTTCTCAGGAGCCCTAAGGAGCACTGGCCCTTGGACGAGCAGTGCGTGCCCACTCTACGGGAGTCAGGGCTGCTACCGCTAGCCCGGATGATGGAAATCGGGCAATCCTTCACTTTCGACGAGGCTCTCTTCTCCATGCTAGTGGATCGTTGGAGGCCGGAGACCCACACTTTCCACTTTCACTTGCGGGAGATGATCGTTACCCTCCAGGACGTTGCATACATTATCGGCTTGCCTATCAGGGGCAGGCCGATAGTTCCACCACCGAAGAGGCCAGACTGGAAGATAAGGTCACATGACAGATTTGGCCATGCAGTCCCTGAGCAGAGTCCAGGGGTTCCACTGTCATGGCTTTGTCGCTACATCCAATGCCCCGATGATGTGCCTCAAGACATGGTGAGGACTCACCTTGTTGCCTACATGCTCTTCTTATTTGGTTGGGTGTTGTTCCCTACAGCGCAGGGAGATGTTGTCTACCCGAACTACATCCACATCGTGGAGGCTTTGGTTGACGCACACGACGACGAAGTCCCTCAGTTCAGATTTGAATAGGTGGTGCTTTGCTCCACGTACAGGGGATTGTGTGCGGCTTGCGTGAAGACAATGGGGGAGGAGGCCATTCTTGTAGTGTGCTAGCTATTTGTTGCTGCAAATCTAGTCTTGTGAGCACTTTCCTGTTGAGCACCAAAATTTCAAACCTTGATGTGGAGAGTCCGACCGTGTTGACTCAGCTGTCCAGTGCCTACTGCCTCCTCACCGCCAGCTACAGTAGCCACACTGCAGTCCCATCGGATGAGAGGAGACCATGAGAGGGTAAGCAAGGGCGCGGTACCGGGGTGCGCCGCGCGCTCCGTCCTTTGGTCGTGCGTATCCATGCCGCCTGGCCCTTTTCCCTGGCTCCTTTTTTTAAATTTTTTTTTACTGTTTCAGCATGTGGCGATTAATATTTTTCACGATTAGTTGTCGATCCCAATAAATAATAAAAATGGTCTCTCAATAGTGTAATCAAGCGGTCCCATCCGCAGATTTTTTTTTCATTTTCCAGCGGACTGGATCCGCGGGAAATTTTTTTTACTCTGGATTCCAGCGGACTTCGTCCGCTGAATTTTTTTTAAAAAAAGCGTGCGCTACGGCGACGCCGAGTTCAATGATCGAACCGCTAAAACTCGGCGGGGCCGGGCGGGCGAGGTGGGCGCGGCGCTAGAACTCGGCCGGGGGGGACCGGGGGGTAGGAGGGCCGGGCGGAATCCAGCGCTCCCGCACTGTTGGATTCGGGGAGACATGGCAGCCAGCGAGAGCAGGGGTGCGGCAGGGCGGCTGGAGAAATGGGTGACGGGGCGACGCGCAGAGAAAAAAAGTGGGGGGCCCGGTCAACGAGTGGAGGAAACAGCCAGGGTAGGGTGCAGATCACCGAAAAATTTACCGAGCTTCGTGCAAAAGGGTGCAGTATTGGAATCTGAAGGGGGTTCGGGTCCATGTGCGATCGACGCGCGGTGAAAACTTTAATCGTTCTGTCTTGTTTGTGCGCCGAAAGCAGTGACAAACGGCAGCTTCTTCGTTGCATTCGCGCAGGGAAGTGCTATAAATCGCAGCTCAGTTGCGATTATCTGCGTTGAGCATTCGACGTGAGGAAGAAAGCAGAGCAAGAGCGAGACAGTTCGAGCGCCGGTAACCGAGAGGCAGAAGAGACGAGAGGAGGGAAAAACAGAGAGGAAAACGAGGTGGAAAAGGAAATTTAGAAGTGTATTTCTGAAGGATTTTTTATGATATTAATATTTTGTAGAAGTTTGGTTAGAGTTTATATTTTCGATCATTTGACGAGAAATCTGTATTTTGCAGTTATTGTTCAAAACGGTTGGTTCGTACATCCGTCGGGATATTTAATTTTAAGGAGAGCTTCAGGAAGGTTAGTTTAGAATCTTTATGAAGATTAGTATTTTGTTATTATAGTAGTAGTATAATTAGTACAACATTAGTGTCATTTGCAGTGTAAGAAATGATGTTATTAGTATAATCTGATGGACGGGTTTAGTCGAAAAATTGGTAGTATAACGGTAACAATACATTGGCCCTTAAAATAACACTATAGCCATATTAGTGTCATACAATTATGAATTAATTAGAATGACAGTAATGTGGTTCTTTTATTAGTTTAAAATTGATTTAATATTATTGCGATATATGGATAACTTTATTAATATTAGTGTAATATTACGACAACATCTGTGGGATTAATACAATTATTTCAATATTGCTGTAATATTATTGCGATATGTGTATAACTTGGGCAATGTCAGTATAATATTATGACAATATTTGTGGGATTAGTACAATATTAGAATAACTAGTAGTACACGAAATGACGGTATTACTAGTTGGAGTAGCAGAAGAATTGATAAATTCAGTGCAACGAGCTGTACATGAAATGACACCAGTAGTTGAGTAGTACTGATATAGCCCAGTTTGTTTTATTTTTTCGCAATTAGCCGTTGATCCGATAAAATAACATAAATAGCTGCTAAAAAGTAATAATAATTGGTTTTTGTTAGATGAGTAGTAATAAATCGATAATGCAAGACATAAATAATAGTATATAAATGGCAACGTAATGTTAGCGCTCTTTCAGTATAATGCTACTACAATATGAATGTAACTAATACGGTGTTAGAACAATACGAGTATATTTAGTGTAGTATTTGTATGATATTAATGGAATATTAGTTGGTAATAACAATGACACCACTGTTAATAGTAAAAATATTTGTACCATTAGCAGTACAAAATATGTTGATACGAGTAACATCAGTGCTTCGCAAATTTATGGTGTTAGGTGAAAAATTTGTTAGACAATTAATAAAATTACGGTATGAACAGTTTAATATTTAGTGTAGCATTTGTGTGATATTAATGGAATATTAGTTCGTTGTAACGAAATTTCTGTAGTATCCGAACAAATAATACAATAACAGTACTGTTAATAGTAAAAAAGTTAGTACCATTAATAGAATAAATAATGGTGCATGATTACCTTGACAGTATCACATGAAAATGATGTTTACGTATTTGCTATATTATTACTGATTACGGATGTGGCGAACCGTACGTTCGTACTTAATGCGCGTGCTTGTGTCTTTCGCTATGATAGGTACTAAATGGCAAAAATTCTAGATTTGTCTATATTTTATGGTGACGGCGTTGTTCGAGAAGGTCCATATGGGGCGGACCTTTCGATCTGCGTAAGGAAGGTGCTCCGGGCTCCGGGTCTTACGGAGATGAGTCTGGCCGACCTCTGTACGTGCATGAGAAGCGCATTCGACCTGGAGACTTCCCGAAAGAAGCTCGTCATCAAGGCATGTAACATCCCAAAATTTGCTCAAATATTATTTTATTGTCATTTGTGGATTTTCTGGAATTTATTTGGATTTTTCTGGATTTATTTGAATTAATTTTAAATTAAGAATATTGACCTTTTGCTTAAAACTATTTCAATTTGTGCAAAGTTAAAATAAAATTTTGCCAAAAATATTTTATTTGAGTCCAGAATGTCTCAAAGTATTTTGGAGATTTTTTTTGGATTTTTCCTGATAATTTATTTGCCTAAAACCAATTAAATGAATTTCTGGAATTATTTTAATTATTAAAGAGTTTAAAAATCATTTGAACAGTGTTTGGCCGAAACCCAACACTGTGCGCGTTCGGCCTGCCTCGGCGCGGCCCAGTCCAACCCGCGAACCGCTACGGGGGAAAAACCCTAGATCGGTGGCCGTTCGCGTGCGATCCAACGGTTCAGGAAAGGCCGCGTTTGCGCTCACGTCCTGGCCGTTGGATCAGGGACACGCGTCGCGCCGTCGTCCTTCGTCTCCGATGCGAACTCGGAGTCCGCCGCCGTAACGACTCCGGACTTCCCCGCCGTGTAGGGCTCGAACGCCGAGGCTATAAAAGGAGGGGGTACTCGCCCGAGGTTCCTTGTGAGCGCCAAGCGACTTTGGTCGGACCGTCTGGCGAGGAACGTCGTGGTGAGCGCAAGGGAGCTCGTCGGAGTCAAAAGCTTGTAGCCGCCGCGGTTTTTCCTTGGATCATCGCCGATCTGTGGTCTTCCGACGCCTTGGTTTCGGATTTGAATTCGCCAAGGTGTACCGCGTCAGCTATGCCATTTCTTCGCGTCGGAAGCGCACCGAAACGCCGTGGCCCTGGTCTTCTTCCTCGCCTTCGGTGAATCCCTCGCCGCCGCTTCGCCGTTGATCTCGGGTGTGTTCGTGACCGTAGGATCCAAGAGAACGGCATAGATTGTGCCACGTGCATTCCTGTCCGTAGCCGTCCGATCGGATTCAAACGCATCGGAACGCACCGTCGCCGCAACCAATTGTGTGCCACCGCGTGTCGAGCGCTGGTGCCGAGGCGTCATGAACCGGTTCACTGTGGTCCAGCACTGCGCCGTGGACTCAATCCATACACCGAGACACGTGTCGCGTTCTGATTGGTTCCACATCAAGGCTGACGTCATGCTTGCGTCATAATTGAATTTTTCGATTGGAAAATAATCTGATTGGAAATTCTGTGATGATGACATCATCATGAGGTCACGCTGACATCATAAATCGGTTTTTCAGTTTAAAAATAATTCTGTTAATTATGAATTTCTGATTTTTGCAATTTCAGTATTTAATCCAAACTTCAAAAGGCTATATCTTTTGCATCTTAACTCGGATTTGAGTGATTCAAATTTCTAAAAATTTGTAAAATTGAGATCTATTTAATGGTGAATTTTAATTGATTTTTGGAGTTCATTTGCTTTCTGTTTTGGTATTTATTTGTTTTTCTCCTTCGGTACGCGTAGACGTTGAATTGTGCGACGCTTCGGAGGAAGATCCAGCAACTCAAGAGCAAGCTCCAGATCAAGATCAGGACCTATTTCAAGGCAATTTGTGCTTTGATCATGTTGAACCCATATTTATAAAATTGCTATATTTGTTTTACCATATTGCATATTATTTCAAGTATACAATTGTTTCAAATTAAATTGGGACTTAGCTATTATACCAATTTGATCTATACCCTTCCTTGTCATTGTATGCCATAATTTATTATCACCCTAGATTGGTTCATTATTGTTGGTTAGTAATGATAATCAACATGGGATGGTTAGACCGTATTAGTTGCTTAGCCATGCCACGTCATCACATGTGATTGAATCATTGATAATTAATCTTGACTAATGGAATATGGAACGATGTTATGAACTTGTGTGTCATGTGGGATCACGCGATGAGATTGAGTTGTTGTGGCGAGTCATGTCACGCAACGATGTTGAATTGTTGATGGCACGTGGTGCTTGGTAATCAACTGGGTGATAATCACTTAGATTGGGGCAAGTGACAAGGGGCGAGTATGCCAAGGTGGGACCGATGGGCAGAGGGTATGTGGATGTCTTGCCTTGATCATTCTAAGGACTTAACCTTGCAAGCCTTTGACCTGAGTCAATCATGCAACCACATGTCTGGTATGGGCCAGCCTAGCTGAGTAATTTGCAATGTCTTAATTTTGGTACTATCTTGGTCGGTGTGAGTTCCCGAGTTATGGAGTAATTCACATGGCGTAAGAGGGGGGCCCTGGATGTGGAACCAGTCCCACCAGTGTTGGAACCTTAGCGGGTCGTACCGGGTTAAGCCAGCGCATTGTAAAGGCTTTGTTATAATCACTCGCCTTGGTGGTGTTTGGTTGTATCACGTGGGTAAAGTGCATAACCTCTGCAGAGTGTGAAACTATTCGGATAGCCGTGCTCGCGGTATTGAGCAATGCTCGGGAATTACAGTTAGGGGTTAGCTTAATTAAATGGACAACTTGGTTGGGATGGCGGAATGCCATGGAATTTGATTTAGAATTGGAAACTTGGTTTACTTCAGAAATGCTGAATCTATTTATTGTTATTTGTTTTACAGTCTTTACAATTTATTTATTATATTTGTTCATAAATACTGCTTATTGCAAAATAGCCATGATAGCCTATCCATTGAAATAAGCCTTGCATATAGTTACATAGAATTGCATTCTGTGCACAACTTGTTGAGTGCTTTAAGTACTCACCCTTGCCAACAACAATAATCAACGATCGAAGAATCTACACCTGTGTTGGAGGAAGAGTTCCAAGAGGACGTGAGTCATTAGGGTCCGAGCCTTGTCGGTTGCCTGTGGTGAACTGATGAGCTATCTACGTTTTCTACTTTCCGCTGCTTAATTATTAGCTTATATTTCCAGTCTTGCTCTGTGTGGCTTAATAATGTAAGTTGGTTATAAGATCATACATTTAGCTATATCAATAAATGAACTATTATTTCTATTATCGTTGAGTATGATGTGATATGTACCAATGTTAAGCTGTGTGCACTAGCGTTGATCCTGGGACTAGTGCAGTAAACACAGTGGGTTCGAATCAGTGGATTCGAGTCCTTACAAGGCGGTGCATGCCAGAGTCGTGGAAGGTTCCACCAACTACGTGTGGGACCTATGCAAGATCGTGAGAAGAACAATGTGGGGGAAATACATGAAAATTGTGATGAACCCTGAAGCCTTGATACACCGTCGGCCGATGGTGTATGTCTACTTCCTGAACAGAGGCCAAACCTCTAGTCCCCTCAGTGGAGGTGGCGGCGGCGTTGAAGCATCCTCTGGGGTCATCGGTGAGGATGTCGGTGCGGATGACAGACGAATGAAGCCATCGGGCGGTGGTAGTCCGCTCACATTGATTGCCATGAGCACCTGGAAGGTATGTTGGACGAAGCAGCATCCGATGAAGATGATGATGTTGACACGGATAGAAGCAGAGACGACGATGCAACTCCAGTCGGTGGCCTCGTACTCCACTGATGTGGAGTACGTGTCTTCACGGTTGGACGATCTGGCGATGACGTCTCTCGTGCTGCCAGACGAAGCCGGCACTGAGTGAGCCTTCGATCAGGACACTCTGCTGGTAGGGCAATGCTTCCCTACGAAGAGTGCCGCCCAGCATTGTCGAACCAGGAGACCTATATTGTGAAGTGCATGGATGCTGAGTGTCCCAGCAAGATCCATGCCCACAAATTCAAGGGCGGGAGTTCGAGCTTCAGGATAACCGTCCTGACGGACCACACTTGTGTACTTGCTGAGCCACTACATAAGCACAGAAATGTCACGTCCTCATATGTGGCCAGCCTGATTTCTCACTTGGTCACAGCGGACTTGACCGTTTCATTGAAGATACTGATGGCCGACGTGGTTTACATGGTGGGATATCTTGTTAGCTACGACAAGGTGTGGCGAGAGAAGAAGAAAGTTATAGAGATGATGTACGACACGTACGAAGAGAGATACAACCTTGTTCCTCGCATGTTTCACCAGATTGCTGAAACCAATCCTGGGACCTACATCAACAAGATGGATAGGCCGCACCCTACGAAGGGTCCCAACTATTTCATCCTCGGTCGTGTTTTTGGGTATTCGGACCAGCCATTCAGGGCTTCAAGTACTGCCGGCCTGTGCTGAGCATGGATGGCACTTTCCTATCCGGCAAGTACAGGGGTACCATACTGATGGCAGTCGCGATGGACGCCAACGACCAGTTACTCTCGGTAGCCTATGCACTCGTGGAAAGCGAGAACACGGAGAGTTGGTCGTGGTTCCTAGCAAATGTGAAGCAAGTTGTTGTCCAAGACCGTCCGAACGTATGCCTCATCACTGACAGGTATGCTGGGTTAATGTCTGCCATCAGCACCATGCAAGGAGAGACACAGCCACCGTACCAATGGAATGACATCGTCAATTGCTGGTGCATGAGGCATCTTGCCGCGAACCTGCACAGAAGGTTCCGCAATAAGGAAGTCATGAAGACATTCAAGAGGCTCTGCATGCAAAATCACAAGCGGAAGTTCGAGGCCATATGGAGAGTGCTCGATGAGGAGACCGCGAAACATACTCCGCAATCCGTAGAGGGCCAGGTGAACAACTTCTCTCGGTGGGTGCAGTTGCGCGCTCCAAAACTAGAGAAGTGGTCCCTGTTGCATGACACCGACGGCGCAAGGTACGACATAATGACAACTAACATGTCCGAGGTTTACAACGGTGTTCTGAAGGGTGTTTGGTCCCTCCCAATCAGTGCTATCGTAGAGGAGACCTGGAACAGGACCGTTGGATACTTCGTGAACAGGGGGATGAATGCAAGGAGGCATCTGGACGAGGGAAAGCAGTTCTTCGAACGTATGCACACATACGTAGAGAGGAAAATAGAGAAAGCTCGCTCCCACGACATCCGCACCATGGATGGAGTCAGGCGGAAGTTTGAAGTGCACCTATGGGAGAAGTTCGTCGATGGCCATTGCAGAGGCTACCGTAAGCAAGTGTACACAGTACGTGATGTGGCGACATGCACATGCTACAGGCCACAACTGTTGCACAAGCCATGCTCACATGTATATGCGGCGTATACGGTTCTCCGTCAGTCTTCCGTGGCATATATCTCTGAGTACTTGAGCACCGGCCATCTGTTCGGGACATAGAGTTCGGAGTTCAACTCCTATGGCTTGGACATGCATTACAGGGAGCTGTGGCCGAGACAAGTGACTTGGTCTCAGAATGACGCTTTAAAGCGAAGCAGCCGTGGACGGTGGCAGTCACAGCGAATCTGTAACGATACGGATGCAAGTCAGCAGGGAGACGGACGAGCCGTACAGAAGTGTCGTATATGCAGTACAGTGGGGCATACAACGAAGAACTGCCCCAATAGGGCTGGCTCGTCGACCCATCCGTAGCAACCATGTCAATGTACCGTTGTATAATTATTTCTTGTGCGAGTAGTACCTTCATGTAATTTTCTTTTTTGTTATGTAGTATCATGTACCGTGCTACCTATAATTTTATTTTTGTGTGCGGTTAGTACCTTCCTGTAATTTTATTATTTTGCTACGTAATATCATGTATTGTGCTATCTATATCATGTTACATACTGTCCTGTCGTTACATTATATTTTTTATTATGTCACTTCATGTTATCTTACCCATATTAATTTTTGTTTCTTTTTTCTTCTCGCAGGACATTGCTGGACACCTGGAGATTTTGCTTGACCCATACTACGATGCCAAGCATCGTAGCATGGTCTGGCTTATAGGTGTTGGACCACCGTCTTTCGTTCTCAGGAGCCCTAAGGAGCACTGGCCCTTGGACGAGCAGTACGTGCCCACTCTACGGGAGTCTGGGCTGCTACCGCTAGCCCGGATGATGGAAATCGGGCAATCCTTCACTTTCGACGAGGCTCTCTTCTCCATGCTAGTGGATCGTTGGAGGCCGGAGACCTACACTTTCCACTTTCACTTGGGGGAGATGACCGTTACCCTCCAGGACGTTGCATACATTATCGGCTTGCCTATCAGGGGCAGGCCGATAGTTCCACCACCGAAGAGGCCAGACTGGAAGATAAGGTCACATGACAGATTTGGCCATGCAGTCCCTGAGCAGAGTCCAGGGGTTCCACTGTCATGGCTTCGTCGCTACATCCAATGCCCCGATGATGTGCCTCAAGACATGGTGAGGACTCACCTTGTTGCCTACATGCTCTTCTTATTTGGTTGGGTGTTGTTCCCTACAGCGCAGGGAGATGTTGTCTACCCGAACTACATCCACATCGTGGAGGCTTTGGTTGACGCACACGACGACGAAGTCCCTCAGTTCAGATTTGGATAGGTGGTGCTTTGCTCCACGTACAGGGGATTGTGTGCGGCTTGCGTGAAGACAACGGGGGAGGAGGCCATTCTTGTAGTGTGCTAGCTATTTGTTGCTGCAAATCTAGTGTTGGGAGCACTTTCCTGTTGGGCGCTCGTACTTCCGGGAGCCCGTTCATTCATATCCGTTGGACATTGACTTCTACGGTGGACACCCGAATGATGCTCCTACAATAGGGTTTCGGTGGACGGCTTCCTACTTGGGACGGGCAAGGGATAGACCTCGGGGAGTCTACTCCGAGTTTCATAACTACTTTGAGACCTGCACGAGGATGAAATAATATGACAACCCTGGACTCCTGATTTGTTGGTCATTACGACGCCGCATGGATTGTCGCAGCAGTGTGCGGAGGATGGTGCTTACTGGTTGACGACGTGCCACCTCGTGTTCTATCATATGGTGGAGGCGTACTGCCCAGCTTGAGTGATGCGCCAATTTGGACTGTATCAGCAAATCCCCCCTCCAGTTGGTCGGCCTTTGCCACGAAAAGTGCATATGTATATTTAATTCATTAATATGAATTGTAATTTGTAATTATAATTTGTAACTTACAACTTTCATTCCCGCAAGCAAACTCGGAGGGGCCAAAAGAGCGACGAATGGCGCGACACATGGTTACCATGGACGATGGCCTGGGAGGAGTCCCCACGGAGCAGGTAGTTGCGGAGGGTTAACCATACGACCTCGAGTCGTACGTCGTGTAATTGGAGTGGTACATGCCTTGTACCCGAGAATGACTTACTACGACATCTCCCTCAAGGCATGAGGAGGTCACCGACGTCAAGCGGCTGGCCCTCGGCAACCCTGTACACCGTGCAGCACGCCAAGATGACACGGTACGAATATACATTATATTTCAATTCACATTTTTTTACTAATCATGTTTTCTTGCAGTACGACCGTGCGAGCCGTATCTACGAAGAAAGTTCAACTGCAGTTTGGCATGCGGCCTGCAGCTCTAGGTCCAGCCTAGTTGGGGTTCTACGTTCTATCATGTACGAGTCTAAGGGCATCATGAAGGCGTTGACATGCAACCGTCACAGTGACGTTGCCGTACGAGGTGGTGAGCGAGGCGCTCGTCCTTCATCTCTTAGGCCGTCACGCCTGAGCATGGGCGAAAGACGATAGAGCTTTGCACGATCATCTTCCTCTCAACATGGCCATCATGAATCGCAGGTACGACACATACATTTAGCTGTCATATTTTGAACTACTCACCCAAACTAACCTATTTGCTAATGCCATATCCTTTTATAGCCCGAGCGTATAGATCAATCTCTCCTGCCTTCATCGTCTAGGCCCGATCGAGACTTGCCTGAGTCCTCGCGGGTACATTTACCGCAAGATTTCGTCTTCGGCCGGGCCTATACCCGTCGCTTTCCACAGTTTTAGTGCAGGCACGTTATCTACGCAGGCGCCACATAAGGTACAATACCTTTCATTGAAGTTATTACCTGCTATTGAACATAAATTTGTCGGAGGTACCTAACATTTTCGTTCGTATCAGATTTTTTGCAGGACGTGCGCAGGGATCAAACTCTCTTTCCATCGTCGAGAGCTGCTGAGGTATATAAACCCACTGACGTGGATACCCCCGATCAGTACTTGCCACCAGCAAGCTATGGTTGGGGTACATTTGTGACCCCACGCTTACCGCAGCACCCACCTAGCGGACTTGGTTGGAGCCAGGGCAGGTATGTTTGTACAACTCAAGTTATTCCCAACACGATGCTGTGCTAACAACACGTGTACGCAGGTTTCACAGGACGAGTTCTCCCAGTAGGTAGCGCAGCCTACGACCCCGCAAGACTCATCGGTAAGTGTCTCATGTAATCCAAGTGCACTCACTTTTAAGCACGACACTAACAGTGCATTCCAATGCAGGCTCCTGCGTGGGTGACAAACATGTTGACTACGCAAAACCTGGGTCCCAGCCAACTGTACGACGCCCCTCGCGAGACAGAAGACACATGTTACGAGCTGCGGAGCACGACACACGAGCCCGACCAGTTCACATTCCCAGAAGACCAACTCCGCTGTTAGCGGAAGCGGCAAGAAGATTAGAATTGACGCTACGAGGCAACGACCGGTTATAGTGATGTACTTCAGTGCATACGTGTAATTGATGTATGCCTTCTGCCCATTTGTACTGGTTTAAGAATGATAATCTTATTACTATATCGATATGGTATGTTGCTTTCATAACATATGATCTTTTGTTTACTCATATTGGCCTAATAAAAGCGATGGTCCATCACGATTACACAACTCACGAGGAGCAGCTTCATAAGGTCGATTAGACAACTCACGAGGAGTAGTTCTGTTGCTGACAAGTTCTCACATCGGCCTAAAAAAGGCTCTGGGACTGTACAATTCTCACGTGTAGCTTTGTCAGGCCGATTAGACTAGTCACAGGTAGCAGCTTTGTCAATCTGGGTTGTCAAAAAAGAAAGCATCCATCACTTTTCTGAATTTATTGAACCCTGGTTTGGCAAAACTCTACTATCAGGCCGATTTGACAACACTCTACCATCAACTTTGTCAGGCCGATCCAAGTACAAGTCATCGGCAAAACTTCTATTACTTGGACTAGAAGAGAACTTGAGAAGCAACCCTTTTATACAAGAAACTATCCTTGAACATCAAACCAACAAGCACTTCAAAGACATCACCAGTTTGACGATCACGCTGTCATTAATGGATATTATCTTCTTCTAATGGTCAACAGTTAACATTTCACTCACACCGCATACTCAGTACACACCAACTGCATATTGCATAGTCCGAAGTGACCACTCACTGCCTACTTTGAACTCCGAATTGACCACTTATTTCACACTACATTTTGTCAGTACTGACACCTTGCATGCATGACTGCCTTTTTAGCCCGACTTGACTACACACCCCGACGTTTTGCTATCCGTTTGTATGTTTCAATCTTACCTTCTAACACTTAATCCATACACCACCCCTTCAAGTCTATAAAAGGCCAAATCGCAGGCACACATCCACAGCTCTCACTCACACTTCACCATGGCTGCATCCTCTAGCAGTGCATTCTCCTGGACACCAGATATGAGCACCGTAGCACTTCATTACACGCTGAAGGTTACGCGTGGTGGGAAGGATGATCCATTCAAGGAGGAGAACCTAAGTAAAGTGGTGTCCAAATTACAAGAGTGGCGTCCGATATTACAGAGGCATAAGGTGACAACCTCTGGCCTGAATCTTGTGACCTCCGACGACCTCAAGGCGCACTTACAATGGTGGTGTCAAAGGTATTTCAAGGTGTGCGAACTAGCCGACCACCCTTTTGTTGTATGTTTCTCTATAAGATCTTACAGGGTACAGATGGTGCCCGATCAGTATGTAGAGCATATTAAGGTCAGTTATTTCATATTTGTTCACCCTACTAATCTTTTCAGCATTATATATACATAAGTTCACTACTTCGTATGCTCGTCTTGTGTGTTAGTCATTCCCAGAGGATGAAGAGTTGCTGAACAAAGATATCGCAGAATTCTTAGCGATGTATATGCTCTTCGGCGAGGGTGTGATGCCTGGTTCGCGCAAAAGACACAGAAGAGAATCTAACTGCAGGGGTAGAGGTCGACACAATACTGATGCAGCAGCAAGTTCAAGAGGACGTTCAACCACCACCGGAGGGGGGCTTGCTCCTAATTATGCAAATGACGATGACGATTTTGTATCACCTAGACCTCGACGTTCAAGCACTACCACAGCAGGCCGTTCAAGCACTACTACAACAGGCCGTTCAAGAAACAATGCAAGAGGATGTTCAACCAGCATTAGAGGCGGCTAGCTCCTAACCATACAAATGATGATGATGATGACGATTTCATGCCACCTAGGCCAGGAAACTTGCGTCCTCGGAGTCCTCTCAATTCTGACGATGATATTACATTAAGCCTTATCAGCGATCCAAGCGTAATACCCCGTCAACCACCAATATATAACTTAACTTTTTTTTGACCCTTCCCTATCCCGACAACCATGGCCATAGAATGTATGATTTTGTAACTTATGTTGTATCCCAGTTTTATGAATTCTCTAAGGCATGTATGTACCTATGTTGTATCTCAGTTTTATGAATTCTTAAGGTATGTACCTATATTGTATTCCAGTTTGTGACTTAGCCCTGCACCCCATAATTTAATCTTGTCGCGACCAAGAAATTGTTTTTAACTAGTCCACGTTGCTTCAGCGGAATTTTTTTATGCCATTTCCAGTGCTTAATAATTTCTGCGTTCATTTTTGCTTTCAAAATTATGCGGGGAGTTTAGAAATTGGCTTTTATTTTTGCCCTTTTTTAGTTTTGCCGCCGTAATTTTTTCTATAAAATAGCCAATCTCGCGATAAAATTATATGAATAGCAAAATAATAAGGCAATGTTGTTTTGTTCGGTCGAGAATTTTTCCAATCATTTTGAAGCGGCACACAATATTATTGCCAGCGGTTCAGATAGGCGGGATACTTGCTTTGCGCGCTCGCGACTCGCTGGATTTTATTTTGCGAGGCGCAATTTTCCATTATTAGAGGTAAAAAATCACTACACATTGTAATACAATACAAATTTGCAACGCGTCGCGACAACAACTATTTTCGGGATAAACAGATAACCAGAGCAAATTTTTCACCGCACAAAAAAAGCCAGTGCGTCGCGACTGCGCAAAAAAACAATCCCGCCGACCCTAACCTAAGTCCACTGAATTATCGGTATTTTGTCGCGATCATAGCTATTTTCAAAAAAAAATATACGCAAAGTGCTAATACACTCAAAAATTCGTAGTGTAATGCAAAATATTTTTTAATTTTTTTCAGATTTGTAAGTGAGAACAAATCGCCCGCGAAAAAAATAGGACGTGCCCTCGCCGAAGTTCCAGCGATTGAACTCGAATCGCGAATCCAAAGAGCCGATCACCGAACTTCGCCGCATCGCTTTCAGATTATAAAAACCCTGACCGAGTCCGCTGGAATCCAGAGTAAAAAAAAATATTTCCCGCGAATCCGGTCCGCTGGAAAATCAATAAAAAATAAAACCGCAGATGGGGACCGCTTGATTATACTGTACAGATGCTATTTTTATTATTTCTTCGGATCGACGAAAAAAATTGGACTGGGCTGGAACAGTAAAAATTTCGCTTCTTTTATCATGTGACATCCCTGTCTCTGTCTGACTGTGTGTCAGTCTGTGTGTTCTCTTCGTTCTTGATTCTCAAGTTTCTTCCTATCCTCATAGCTTGGGTGTGTAGTAAGATTTTAGCCGGATCAACTTAACTAAAGTTAGTTCTAGTTCTTCGTGAATTATTGGGTTAACCTATGAGCACCTCCTATATTTTCGTTCTGTTTCTACCACTGGTCACCACTGTGGTAAGTCCTTGGTTTTGTTTGCAGTTTAATTAGCCATGCGTCTTTCCTTCATCTGCATAAAAAATGCCTCATCTACATTTGGCTTTGATTTGTTTTCTGTTTACTTGGTAGTCTCGACAAGTTTTAGGGCAAGTAGTGCTTCTTTTTGTTGTAGTTCCTTGGCTCAGTACACACCTGTGCTGTTGGAGTCGTGAAGGTTTGTCTTTAGAGTATGGAAAAAGGACACTCCTGGAATTCCCTGCAGGAAGGTAAAGCTTTTCCTGTTGTTGGAAGTCATATGACTTGAGTGATTTCAGAGTAAGTTAATTTTGTCAATATTGGTGTTGCGGATAGCCAGATTTTGTTTGTCTGCCATCTGACATGATTTATGTTTCACTCTACAGGACAGGACGCGCGAGGCTCCAAAATGAGCAATTCTTTGCGAGTGCTGCAAGCGATACTGAACTCATTTACATGGAAAGATGAAGTGTTTCGTCAGGCAGATGAATACCAATTCTAAGCATTTCATGGTAAGCTCTTTCCCAGTTCAGTAGTGAGTTGGCAGATAACCGAATCTGCACCAATAAGCCCTGTTTCAAGTGTTGGCCCAGCAGAGTGCTTTCGCCGTGGGTGACTACCAGATCCATGGATTTGGTCCCAACTTTGAAAAAAAAAATCTGTTTAAACGAATACTAATACTTGTTACAATTGTTGCTGCAGGTCACACCAGAGAGGTCTGTGAACCATTTAACAGGAAGGATCTCAGGAAACATCGAAGTAGAAGTCTCCCTCGCTCACTCCCTCCTCTTGCTGCTTCTTGTTGGTTGTGATCTTCGGCTTGAACTAACAGAACCGAAGTTTTGGGACTAGGCTCACCATGCTCGCGCTCTGATCGGGAGCACAACAACTAGTTGGTTGCGGTCCCGTCAGCCGGCTCTAGATTAAATAAGGGAGAGGCTGGTGCTCGTGAATGTGTGAATCAATCTCGAGTTTGGCTCTACCCGACATTATCCGATCTACTAAGCTAGCGCCTAGGCTGCCGAAGGCCACTACTAGTACCATAAGGATCACGGTGTTCTCTTCTTCACCGACCTACACCGACGATTCAACAACCACCGACCGAAGCTTAATGGCAACTTCTTCCTCTCCGGATCAGTTTATCTAACAATTTAAGTTTTGTTTTATTATTTTGTGATCATGCTTTAGGCTAATTCATGATGTTCATGTATTAGTTTACCCTAAAGATTCTATCATTTGGTATCAGAGCTCACTAACCTAAGTATGATCCCTTTTGTAGCCCGGATTAGGCCTTGTTTTCATCGGTTAAAGGTCAATTTAGGGTTGATTTAGCTCAGTTAGCATTTAGAAGGAGAGGATCCGAACCCTAGTTCCCAAAATCCCGAACCCTAATCAGTGTTTTTCCCCTAAAATCCCGAATCAAGAGACCCTAATGGTCTAATAGGGGTTTTCGGTGCTTACCTTTTCCGGTGCTCGCCATCATCGTTGTTCTTGCCGTGGTTGTCGTTAGCCGCTCCGTGCATCTGCTCACGCGTTGTCGCAGCCGCCTCTCCGGAGCCGTGTGCAGCATCAGTTCGTCACCTGCGCGTGCCATCGCTGTTGCTTCGCTGGCGCGCTTTCTTCGCTAGCCCTCCCGCTCGCTCAGTCATTGTCTTCGCGTTTTTTCGGGGCGTAGAAGAGGAAATGAGTTAGGGTTTTCCAACTCGCGCGGTTTTGTTCAGATAGCGCCGCATCTGATCCGTCCGATCGGATCGACAATGGCGCTCGCTCGCACGCAGCTCGTGGAGTCGCCCGCCACGCCGCTCGGGCCATCGTCGTTTTACGGTCTCGCCATGTATATTCGGTTGGGCCACGTGTTGCTTTGGGCTGGGATTATTTATTTTTTTAGCTCATTTCATTTTGTATTCATTATGTCTTTTATATTCAGCAATAAGTATTGTTTAATAATTATTTCCTGGGCATTGATATTTTGATTAATTTTCTGGGCAAATTAATTAATATGGCAATCAATTTTTCATGATGATTATTTTTTAGCATTATCTCTAATTAAAATAGAACCAATGGGAAGTTTTGGTTAGAGATTATTTAATGTTAAAAATTGAGATTATGTCATGATCATGATCATATACTGACCAACGTTGTTTATGAACATGTGTCACCCATAAGATAATTTAGTTTTTTTCGTTTCTGTCCAACGGTGATGCGAATTAGAACTGTTAATTTTTCCCTGTCATTAGCATGTTATTAATCAGACCAACGTAGGGTTAATTTTCATGCAAGACATTTATTTCCTCTAATGTTTACTGATTATATTTTGTTTTGATTTATCCATGAACAACATTAATGTTGCCGCTTAAACGGTATTTTGAGCAGCTGACGGGGACAAATTTTCCCTCTTGGAAGGAGAGAATTTTAATTGTCCTTAGAGTCATGGATTTGGACTATGCCTTACGTCAGGATGCTCCCGTAGCTCTTGCCGCCGCCGATGAGAGTTTCACTGAGAAAAAGAAACTCTATGACTTAACAGCGGAGAAGTGGGAGCGGTCCAACCGCATGTCCCTAATGATCATGAAGAGCACAATATCTATTGGGATAAGGGGAGCAATGCCTGAATCTGCCAATGCTAAACAGTACTTGGCCTCAGTCGAGGAGCAATTCAAGGGCTCCTCAAAAGTATATGCCATTACTTTAATTATGAAAATGCTCACCACTAAGTATGATGGCTCTAGCAGCATTCGTGAACATATCATGATGATGACCGATATAGCTGTTAAACTCAAGGGTATGGACATGGCCATTTCTGATGGCTTCTTGGTCCACTTCATTATGATCTCCCTCCTGAGTATAATGCTTTTAACATTAACCACAATACTCAGAAGGAACAGTGGACCATGAGCGAGTTGATCGCCATGTGTGTCCAGGAGGAGGAGAGGATAAAGGCCGAGAGAAAGGACCATGTTTACCATGTTGGTCATGGAAAAAGAAAGTTCCAACGGGATTCTACGTCTAAGAAGAAACTGCATTTCTCTCCCAAGACTGAATCAAGCAAATCAAAGTCAAAGGAGAATGCTCCTGATGCATCTAACCCTGCTTCTTCTGATGGGCCCATCTGTCGCTTCTGCAAAAGCAGTGGGCATATTCAGAAGGATTGTGTAGGCTTCATGAAGTGGCTCGCTAAGAAGGGTGATGACATAATTTATACTGTTGATAAAACCCTTTATGTTGATTTTTCCCTAAATTTGGTGGATTGATTCTAGTGCCACTATGTACATTACTAATTCATTGCAGGATTTCTTACCGTGAGGACACTAAGAAAGGGAGAGCGAAGTCTTAGAGCTGCAAATGGAAAGGAGGCTAAAGTTGAAGCCGTTGGCACACTACCATTAGCATTAAATAGTGGCTTCACCCTTCATTTTAATAATGTTGTTTATGTTCCTACCATGAGGAGGAACCTTATTTTAGTTTCTCTATTAGATGATGGATTCATTTGTATTTTTGGGAACAATAAATGCATTGTAAACTTTAATTCTAATAATGTTGGTCTCGTGACTCGACGAGACAAACTCTATATGCTTTTTCTCTTTGAATTCACTGTGTCAATGAATGTGTGCAATGCCACCAATAAGTGAAAGAGAAGTTTAGGTGATGAGACTTCATCGAAATTGTGGCATTGTCGTTTAGGTCACATTTCGAAGGGGAGAATGGAACGTCTCATTAAGGAAGAGATACTCCACCCATTAAACTTCTCTGACTCAGATCACTGTATTGATTGTATTAAGGGCAAATATGTAAAATAAATTAAGAAAGGAGTCACACGAAGCACAGGAATCTTAGAATTAATCCACACTGATATATGTGAACCCTTTCCTGTAACATCAGTGGATGGGTATGACTCCTTTATCATATTCACTGATGATTTCTCCTGTTATGGTTATATTTTTTCTATTTGTGATCGATCTGAGTCCCTCGATAAGTTTAAAATATTTAAGACTGAAGTAGAAAATTAGCATAATTTAAAGATTAAGGTAGTAAGATCAGATCGTGGAGGAGAATATTATGGGAGACACACTCCTTATAGACAAATTCCTGATCTATTTGCTAAGTTTCTTTCAGAAAGTGACATAATAGCCCAATATTCAACACCTGGTGAACCTTAGCAAAATAGAGTAGCTGAAAGACGCAACCGCACCCTTATGGATATGGTGCGTAGCATGATGAGTTACTCCAGTTTACCAATTGGTTTGTGGATTGAAGCATTAAAGATAGCCGCACATACACTTAATCGGGTCCCTAGTAAATCAGTGTCCAAGACACCTTATAAATTATGGACCGGGAGGAAACCTAGCTTAAGATACTTACGTGTGTGGGGTTGTCCTGCTGATGCTAAAGTCTTTAATCCACATATTGAAAAATTAGACCCTAAGACAGTAAGTTGCCATTTCATTGGATATCCTAAAAGATTTAAGGGGTATCGATTTTATTGTCCAGATTGTATCACTAAGTTTGTAGAAACCTGACATGTTGTATTCTTAGAGAATGATGAAATCAGTGGGAGCTCAGAGGCTAGAAAAATAGATCTTGAGAAGATTCAGACTTATGTACCATTACCGATAATCCAAGAGACTATCCTTCTCATACCTCATACAATCACACCTCCAGCTGAGAATCCTGGAGTTGAGCCCCCACCTGAGGATTCTGAGATCAATAGTACAGCACCTAATGATGAGCCTCAATAGCCCCCTATGATAACTAATGAACCACTAAGTGTAAGATCGAGGATGCCGACTAGAGGGGGGTGAATAGGCGGCTATAAAAATTTCTTCTATGATTAAAGTCTCGCCTAAATACCCTTATGTCAAAACCTAAATGATAATAGATATGGAAACGATAAACTAAGGTTTTGACAAATCAACTAGGCTCACTAAGTGCACTAGCTAATTATGTCTCTAGTCAAGAATATATAATGCTAAAGACAATCAAGCAATTTAATTCTAAGAATGTAAATTGCAACAATGTAAATAGAGAATTGAAATAAAACACAAAGAGACACACCAATGTTTTACCGTGGTGTTCGGAGACTTGCCGGTCTCCCCTAATCCACGTTGAGGCTAGCCCAAACCTCTTTGGATCGGCTCCACGAATTGATCACCCGCCTTGATTCCACTAGTGGTAGCTCTTTCCCGCTCCGGGTAGGTGAGCTCCGACCTTTACAACTTTGTCGGACCATCTCACAATCTCCTTGAGAAGATCACCACGCACGATGCCTCCACACGCCGTCTAGGTGTCGGCAAACACCAAGAGTAACAAGCCAAGCCCTCTAGCTTGAGCTCCACCAAGTACAACACATGTACAAGGTGATCACCAAGTGCAACACATGCACAAGGCTCCCCTCAAGTGCAACACATGCACACAAGAGGCTCTCAATCCTCTCCTAAATGCAACACATGCAAATAGGGCTCACTCTTAGCTCAAAAATCAAATGGAAGAGAGCAACACATACACACAACTCCCACAAACCTTCCCCAAGGTCAGCAACCCCCTCATGCCAGCCCCAAGACTCCTTTATAGCCTCCTCCAAGAAAACTAGCCGTTGGGGAGAAAATGGGCAAAAAGTGCAGTAAACCCGGTGCTACCACCCTACTAGGGCCAGTAGCACCGGCCTATAGGCCAACGGCTAGAAAAACTAGCCGTTACTCAGAAAATTCGGTGCTACCGGGCTTCGGACGGTAGCACTAGGACTTTTTTTCTTTTTCTCGGGCTAAAAACACTCGCTTTGGACTTTTTACACCGCCCTATTAGGGGCGGTGCTATCGCTGATTTATGTACTAAAAAGGTCATAACTTTTTGCTCCGAACTCCAATTGAAGTGATCTTTGATTCTATGCGATGCTTATCACGAGGGATACAATCTCCACCCATTTTCAAAATTTAAGAAACCATAGATATTTTTAAATATCACAAAAATTAAAATTCTAATGTAGTCATTCAAGTCTAAAATCTGATTTCTCGAAATCCCTCATATAGACTTGATCAAGAGCGTAACTACAAGCTAGAGAGAGTCAATAAGATCAAATATTGAGCCATGTGATGATTAACTCATGATCAAAATAATTTTGCAAAACACATTTGCAAATTCTAATCACATGCTCCAATATCAAATACATGAACACCAATATTTTTAAACACATTTGCAAATATAAGTCTTACAAACAAGAGCAATCAAGATCATATCTTTGAACCATGTGATGATCAACACATGATCAAGCCAATTTGTAAACACATTTGGTAACTCTATTCACATGCTCCAAGATAAGATTCAATTAAACCATATTTTGCAAAAACTCATTTTGCAAACACAAAGCATAAACCTATCTTAGCCTTGGTGACGATCAACACACGATCAAGTCACAAGCTAAGACTTCGATGCATGAGCTCTCTATTTGCAACACATGCAAATATCTAGTTCCATACAAACAACCACTTAAACCAACTTGCACAAGCTATCTCCCTTTTTGCAACACATGCAAATCCATAGCACAAACCAAATCAAGATTCAATAAGAAGCAAGCATGAGCTCCCTTATTTGTAACACATGCAAATACTTAGCTCATGCAAGAACCAACCAAGAGAGTGAGCTAGAGTGAATCGGATTGAGTTCATCAACACATGATGAAGCTCAAGCTAAAAGACTTAACCCCTCTTAATAGTACGGCACCTAACTAGCAACCCGGTCTCCCATCCAAACACCGAGACCGGTAAAAGACTAGGAACACATCCTTAGCCCTAGCTAGTTATACCTTTGCCTCTAGCACATCCACTTGGAGCTTTTATGATTTTCATCATCTTCTCTTCAAGTCAGGATCTTCGTCTTGTTCATCAACACATGATGAACTCCCCTTGTCTTAGCTTCGAGATCCTCTCTTGATGCTCATCAACATATGATGACGTCCTTGTCCCGTTCATCCATCTCAACCTTGCACTTAACCTATTTCAAACTCATTGAAAGTGTAAGTCCAAAACACATGGTTGTCTCAATCATCAATGCACTCCATTAACACATAATGGATGCTCCCAAGATCCTTTGATCTTATCCTTTGATGATTGACCACACACAAAGACAAATTGATTGAAAGATTAATTGTGTCTTGAGTATATTAATGCAACTAATGCTTTATATACACAAGAACTTTCGATTGCCCTAGGATCAACAAAGTGAACCATCAACACAAGACTAGTTCTTTGTTGATTGAATGGCAACCGAACACAATTTAAATTATATTTAAATTGTCATGAGTATATATTAACTACACAAGTTTCATATACTCAATTCGATGAAATCTAAAAGTAATGATCCAATTTATATGGAGTGGTGGAAAGGGATCAATACTCTTAAGACCATTAATTATAGAATAAACTCCATTAGATGTGTGCATGCAAATAATTGAACATGAATCAATATGCACATATTCAATTTTTGATTGCTTTAGAGTTTATCCTATATTGCCATGAGTATACTACAACTACACAAGTTAAATATGCTCAAGGGGTTGTTTCAAAGTAATGATCCTTGATATAGAAAGATGAATTAGATCAATACTTTGAAACTTCAAGATTAAGCATGAACTCCCCCTAAATGTGTGCATTCATGTATATATGGTGTTGAAACATTAATGCACATCTTGAGGTCTTAATAATGGTAGAGTTCATCATTTTACTTGAATCCAAAATATGCATTAAGATATCGTAAAATGAATACGAGTGCATACCTTGGGTTTTTCATTTTTCAATGAGATGAGGCTAATCAAAGATATACTCAATAAAAGGGTTAGTCTCATATTTGAATTTATCAATATGATTATGAATATTATATCCACAAAATGCAACAAGATATGATAATATGAACTCGAATGCATACCTTTGATATTTCCATCTTTTCATCCAAAAGAGACTAATGAGAGTTAAGCTCAACAAAAGAGTTAGTCTTATAAAAGATTTGTCATTAATTAACAATTGAGACTCATCAATATTATGATTATCAAAAGAGTTAGTCTCAATATTAGATTTGTCATTAACACCAAAACCAACTTAATGGAGCTTGAACTTTCACTAAGGAGATCACAGCGAGACAAAAGATCTGTCACCCCGAATGACTATATCGTATACATGAATGAAGATGTAAATGACATAGGGAAGGTAGATGATCCCATCTCATTTAAGGAGGCTATGATGACTAAGGATTCACCCAAGTGGCTTGAGGCCATGCAGGATGAAATAAAGTCTATGGGTATTAATGACATATGTGATCTGATAGAAATTCCTGATGGAGTCAAAACGGTAGGCTGTAGATGGGTCTACAAAACTAAGCATGACTCTAAGGGAAATGTTGAAAGATTCAAGGCAAGGCTTGTAGCAAAAGGGTTTACCAAAGAGAGGGGATTGATTATGTCGATACTTTCTTTCCCGTCTCAGAGAAAGATTCACTAAGAATTGTCATGACGCTTGTTGCTCATTATGATTTAGAGATACATCAGATGGATGTTAAAACTGTATTCCTTAATGGTAACTTGCATGAGAATATTTACATGGCTCAATCGGAAGGTTTTGTCGTGGAAGGCAAGGAACATATGAGATGTCGACATAAGACATCCATCTATGGACTAAAACAAGCGTCTAGACAATGGTACCTTAAGTTTGATGAAACCATAAGAAATTTTGGTTTCAAAGAAAATGAAGTGGAGGATTTGCATATATATTAAGACTAAGGGGACCAAATTTACTATCTTAATACTTTATGTGGATGATATCTTATTGGCTAGCAGTGATAAGGATATGTTGTATGAGACCAAGAGATTTCTTTTCGCTAATTTTGACATGAAGGATCTCGGTGATGTTTCTTATGTTTTGAGCATTGAGATTCACCGAGAAGGTCCAAAGAAGTAATAGGCCTATCACAAAGGGCATACATTGACAGAGTGCTTAAGAGATATAATATGCATAACTGCTCTGTCATGCCTGTCCTATTGTTAAGGGCGATAAGTTTGGAACATTCCAATGTTTAAGGAATCAATTAGAACCTGATCAGATGAAGGGGATTCCTTACGCTTCAGTTGTCAGAAGAATTATGTATGCTCAAGTTTGTACACACCCTGATTTAGTATTCGTAACCGAGATGCTTGGTAGATATCAGTCAAATCTAGGACTAGACCACTGGAAAACCGTTAAGAAAGCTTTGCATTATATGCAGGGCACTAAGCATTTCATGCTCACATATAAGAAATATGATACCCTTGAGGTTGTGGACTATTCGGACGCTGACTTTGCAGATTGTGTTGATACTAAGAAATCTCCATAAGGTTATATCTTCATACTTGCGAGAGGAGCCATTTCGTAGAAAAGCTCCAAACAATCCCTTATTGAATCATCAATTATGCAGGTTGAGTTTGTGGCATGTTATGAGGCAACTGGGCAGGTTGTTTGGCTTAAGAACTTTATCCCAGGATTAAGAGTGGTAGACAGCATATCTAAACCACTTCCTATATACTGTAATAATATGGCCACAGTTTTCTATTCGAGTAACAACAAGTCAAGTGGTTCTGCCAAACATATTGATACTAAGTATCATGTTGTGAAAGATAGAATCCATAATCAAACAATTGATGTCAAGCATATAAGCACTAAGTCTATGCTTGCGGATCTATTTATTAAAGGCTTACCACTCAGTCTCTTTCGAGAGCATGTTGACGACATGGGTTTATTGGGAAGCCTTTGATTCTAGAAATTAGGACCATAAGAACAAAAAACCAACTCCCGTTAAGAATAAGTAATTATCCTATCGAGATAGAATGATGCGCTATAGATACTGGGGTTTCAGCGGTGCTTATATTAACCGCTGTAATACTTTATCTTGGTGTGTTGTTCTGTTGAGTATGGACTCATGATATTGGCCTTTCGATCAAGTGAAAGAATGTTGGTTGTGATCTTTGGCTTGAGCTAACAGAACCAAAGTTTTGGGGCTAGGCCCACCATGCTCGCGCTCTGATCGGGAGCACAACAACCAATTGGTTGCGGTCCCGTCAGTTAGCGCTAGATTAAATAGGGGAGAGGCTGGTGCTCATGAATGTGTGAATCAATCTTGAGTTTGGCTCTACCCGACATTATCAGATCTACTAAGCTAGAGCCCAGGCTGCCGAAGGCCTCTACTAGCACCGTGAGGATCACGGTTTTTTTCTTCACCGACCTACACCGATGATTCAACAACCACCAACCGAAGCTTAATGGCATCTTCTTCCTCTCCGCGTCAGTTTATCTAACAATTTAAGTTTCATTTTATTATTTTGTGATCATGCTTTAGGCTAGTTCATGATGTTCATGTATTAGTTTACCCTAAAGATTCTATCACTGCTCCACCGCCGCCGCCGGATAGAAACCTGGACTAAGCGTCTGGACGCCCCCAAGATTTCGGCTGCGACAGAGACATGCCTGCTCTGGCCCACCAGGGAAGCGGACGCCAGACAGCCGGCATGGCGTGGCCCTAGGCGGCTGGAAGCGGCATCTGACGTTGGCGAGTAGACGGAGTGTTTGGTCAACTTAGTATGGTCGGTGAGACGACCTTAATAAGCCTTTTGCTTGCGAAAATATATACATTTAGGCCTCTCTCGTGAATATGTTTAGCCTGAATGAATTTTGGCCTGAGCTTGGAATCTTATGCGTTTAGCGCAACTAAATTTGGGCCAAAAAGACTAGCGAATACGTTGCTTTGTTCTTCTTGAAATGCCTTTCTCTTCTTATCTATTTAGTCATCTGAAGGACCGAAAATAGTGATCAGAGAGAACGAATAATCAAAAACAAATTTTCTCCCTAAAAATCACCAAAAACCTTATCTCATCAAAGAGTAGCGAAGATTAAAAATTCAAAGAAAATCAGCCCATTGTCAGTACTACCCCAGTAATATAGGGGAATAGTGACCTAGTACTACATGTAAGCAGTAAAAATAGGGCAATGAATAGAAAAATCTGCACGAGTTAAAATAAAAAATTGGTGTAATTTTTTATCGGTTGATCTAAATCCCGTGAAACCTTGTATGCACATTCCTATAGATGTCAGGAACATATTCCAACATTCGATTGCAAGGATAATCAAAGTTCTGACATTTTTCAAATTTGGAAAAGGTTGTACCAAAAACAGGTTAAATGTACAAACTTCACCCTGAGCTTGCTCGTGGGGATTTGATGGTTGAAATAATCTTAGATGATCTCCCACATATCACAGTAAGCAAGAAAATCAAAGAAATACTCCTCAAACGTGCAAGAACAAGATCTACCACTAGTTCTTCCTTCTCAAACCAAAAACCGATTTTTTAAGAAAACTTTGATGGTCAAGTTGAAAATTTCCTAGATGATTGGGATATAATTTATAGAGGATACCTCTCTCTACATCTCTCATGCTCTTATATAGAGGAGGCAACCCTAGAAACCCTAGACCTGGATATCAAGTGGATACAACTCACAATTAACATGATCTAACCTATTAACCCAACACATAACGAGTTTTACTCACTCATATACACGCTTCTCAAAGCAACCTTCTCCATGACGCTCCAATTTGCTCCATGAGACCGAATTCATGTCCATACCCTATTTGGCTTGACTTAAACCATTCAGGCATGTGCAACATTTTTTTCAAACTACCTTCATCTCCGGTAATTGGCAAATTAACAATTTGCCCTACTACTAGTCTTTCCTTCATCTCGAAGCATCATCCATGCTTCGTCACCTTCCATGTGGCCTCAATGACTTGCCGTCAAGCATCTCACGTGTCTGGAATCCCCCCAACCATCCTTGCTTGTAAACAGGCGCAAATCATTTGGCGCACCACATGTTCTTCTTCGCTTGATCATGATGGTTTCGGCTTTCTTGACCGTTCTGGACCTCGGCTCCTCCTTGAGCGTAGTCTTGGTCCATGCTATTGCCCACCATGTTCATCACCAATAGCTCACACTTTGGCTCCTTGTCTTCTCAGCTTGCAACAACTCATCGGCTTCATCATCTTCGGCGTCACCCTGACCGTTTGGACCTTAGCTCTTCTAGCCTAGTCCTGGTCTTCTTGTTGGTGAGGTCTTTTTTGTTCGCACCGTTGTAGTCGTTTTTGCCCTTCTCTAGCTTAGGACAATTTGTCCGTATGTGGTTGGAGCCACCACACTCAAAACAGGTGATAGATTCACCTCTCATCCTCTTTCTCACCCTCTTGTATGCATAGGAGATTTTTTTGTTAGGAGGGCAAGCTCATTTTCTAAAAATCTCTCCAGATGCTCATCGCTCATCTCATAGAAAGCCAAAAGGGAAATACCAAAGAAAATCTTAAAAGTAGTGGGATCGGTGACCAAGACCATCGGCTGTGACTTCGTCTTGCGAGAGATAACATCAATCTCATGAGTCTTGAGTTAGGAATAAAGCCCGTCAAGAGTCAAGATTCAATAGATTTGTAGTGTTCTTGATGGAGGTCACCTTCATCTTCCAAACATGGAGGTCGAGTGCCATGAGAAAATACCGAGCATTCTCTGTGGTGCCTGCTCGGAGATCACTCAAAATCTTGATGAAACGCACAAAACACTTGTCCAAGAACTCTCCAACATACTGCTCAAACTTGTTGTAGTCACGCTTGAATAGATCTTGCCTCACCGTCTTGATCTGGGTGGTTCCCTCATGGTAGGCATCGAAGGTCACCCAAATTTGGTGAGAAGATCGCAGATGAGATATCATGTCATACTCACTGTGGCTAAGGCCCTGTATGAGGATGTTTCTTGCCTTAACATTTGTCTTAATGTCAACCATATTTGTGGTATTGACATTCTCATTGGCATAAACTTCATACAGGAGCTTCACCTTCTGTTAGATGGAAAATCCTTGAGCAGTGATGTATGACTCCATCCGGGATTTTCAAAATGGATAATCTACCCCAGAGAACATTGTAGGATTGGTAGAATACTTGTTCGTCGTCATGGCTCTTAAGACAGGTCAAGATCTAGAAAGAGCAAAACCTTGCTCTGATACCAATTGAAGGACCTAAAATAGCGATCAAAGAGGGTGAATGATTGCAACAAATTTTCCCTGTAAAAGAACCACCCAAAATGTAACATCCCAAAATTTACAAAATAATATTTTATTACTTATTTTTATAATTTTTTGAAATTTTTGCCGAATTTTCTGGATTTTATAAAACTGCTTTTCTATTTTCAGTTTTACGAAAAGATTCACTGTAGCGAAATTATAATTCGAATATTTCTAAAAAATTTCTAGTAAGTTTAAAATATTCCAAAGTATTTTTGAGAATTTTTTGACCTTATTTGATAATGTTTTAAAGTCTTTTTATTATCAGCATTAATTAAATTTGAAAATAATTATTAAAGCAGGGCCCACATGTCATATGTCTTCAACCTCCAGCAAGCAGCCAGCCAAAGCCTTGTCTATCTCTTCCTCCAGGGCCAAGATTTTTGGACCTCTAATCCAACACGTTTTTGCTCCTGAATTCGTGTCCAATGCGTGTGCCACCTTATCCTCAACTAATTCCCGTGATTCTTCCATCCTAATTCCTTCTATTTTGGGAGAAATTTGAGTTTTATCGGGATCGAACTCTTCTTTAAACTAACCATATCTATCACTACGAGTCGCCCCGAGCCTATTTAAGGAGAGCACCGGGATCCTCTCATTTCTTTACCCATTCCTCCACTTGTTCCAATCTCTTGTGCCTTCGTTTGCTCGGAACGCAGCGATGCCCGGAGCGCGAACCGAATGTCGGCCGTCGTGCCCTAGCAATCTTCTCAACACCTCGGAGATTCTCTTGCAAATTCATTCGCATCACTTTGTGCCTTTGATCGTCGTGAAGGTAACCCCTCAATCGAATTCAAGATTAGTTCACCGTGCGCGACAAATTTTGCGTTTTTCCGAGTTATGTTTGTTGTCATTCATCATAGTTCATCACGATTCTTCAATGCCGCGGTGAAAGTTCAAAGCTCCATTAAGTTGGTTTTGGTGTTAATGACAAATCTAATATTGAGACTAACTCTTTTGATAATCATAATATTGATTAGTCTCAATTGTTAATTAATGACAAATCTTTTATAAGACTAACTCTTTTGTTGAGCTTAACTCTCATTAGTCTCTTTTGGATAAAAAGATGGAAATATCAAAGGTATGCATTCGAGTTCATATTATCATATCTTGTTGCATTCTTTGGATATAATATTCATAATCATATTGATAAATTCAAACATGAGACTAACTCTTTTATTGAGTATATCTTTGATTAGTCTCATCTCATTGAAAAATGGAAAACCCAAGGTATGCACTCGTATTCATTTTTACGATATCTTAATGCATATTTTGGATCCAAGTAAAATGATGAACTCTACCATT
Source organism: Otatea glauca (assembly GCA_036346275.1). Taxonomy (NCBI): domain Eukaryota; kingdom Viridiplantae; phylum Streptophyta; class Magnoliopsida; order Poales; family Poaceae; genus Otatea; species Otatea glauca. The sequence continues at coordinate 4,061,282 of CM070722.1, read as the reverse complement.
ATTTAGACCTCAAGATGTGCATTAATGTTTCAACTCCATATATACATGAATGCACACATTTAGGGGGAGTTCATGCTTAAATCTTGAAGTTTCAAAGTATTGATCTAATTCATCTTTCTATATCAAGGATCATTACTTTGAAACAACCTCTTGACTATATTTAACTTGTGTAGTTGTAGTATACTCATGGCAATATAAGATAAACTCCAAAACAATCAAAAATTGAATATGTGCATATAGATTCAAGTTCAATTATTCGCATGCACACATCTAACAGAGTTTATTCTATAATTAATGATCTTAAGAGTATTGATCCCTTTTCACCACTCCATATAAATTGGATCATTACTTTAGATCCCATCGAATTGAGTATATGAAACTTGTGTAGTTAATATATACTCATGATAATTTAAATACAATTTAAATTGTGTTTGGTTGCCATTCAATCAACCAAGAACTAGTCATGTGTTGATGGTTCATTTTGTTGATCCAAGAGCAATCGAATGTTCTTGAATATATGAAGCAGTAGTTGCATTAGTATACTCAAGACACAATTAATCTTTCAATCATTTGTCTTTGGGTTGTGGTCAATCATCAAAGGAAAAGATCAAAGTATATTGGGAGCATCCATTATGTGTTAATGGAGTACAATGACGATTGAGACAACCATGCGTTTTGGATTAACACTTTCATTGAGTTTGAAATAGGTTAAGTCCAAGGTTGAGATGGATAAATGGGACAAGTACGTCATCATGTGTTGATGAACAAGACGAAGGTCCCGACTTGGAGAGAAGATGATGGAAATCATAAAAGCTCCAAGTGGATGTGCTAGAGGCAAAGGTATAACTAACTAAGGCTAAGGATGTGTTCCTAGTCTTTTACCGGTCTCGGTGTTTGGATGGGAGACCAAGTTGCTAGTTAGGTGCCGTACTATTAAGAGGGGTTAAGTATTTTAGCTTGAGCTTCATCATGTGTTGAAGAACTCAATCCGGTTCACTCTAGCTCACTCTCTATTTGGTTCTTGCATGAGCTAAGTATTTGCATGTGTTGCAAATAAGAAAGCTCATGCTCGCTTCTTATTGAATCTTAATCGATTTGGTTTTTGCATGGAGCTATGGATTTGTATGTGTTGCAAAAGGGAGATAGCTCATGTAAATTGGTTTATGTGGTTTTTGTATGGAGCTAAGTTTTGCATGTCTTCATAAGGTGAGAGCTCATGCATCGGTATTTTAGCTTGTGATTTGATCATGTGTTGATCATCACAAGGCTAAGTAAAGTTTATGATTTGTCTATTTGCAAATGTGTTTTTCAAATAATCTAGAGGTTATGGTTTTGATCCTATAGCATGTGTTGTCATTTGCAAATGTGTTTTGCAAAGTGTCGGGATCATGTGTTGATCCTTACATGGCTAGAGGATTGATCTCATGGGCTCTCGGTTTATTTGCGAATGAGTTTTGTAAATTATTTTGATCATGAGTTGATCACCAAATGGTATAAGATTTGATCTTATTGACTCTCTCTAGCTTATAGTCACGCTCTTAATCAAGTCTATATGAGGGATTTCGAGAAATCAGATTTTAAAGTTGAATGACTACATTAGAGTCTTTATTTTTGTGATATTTAAAAATATCTATGGTTGCCTAAATCTTGAAAATGGGTGGAGATTGTAGCCCTCGTGATAAGCTTTGCATAGAATTAAAAATCACCTAAATCGGAGTTCGGAGTAAAATGTTATAAGCGTTTTAGTGGGTGTAACAGTGGTAGCACCGCCCCTACATGGACGGTAGCACCGCTCGGGCTGTGCTACCGGCCCTAGATAAGCGGTAGCACCGCTCGGGGCGGTACTACTGGCCCAGAGGCGGTGTAAAAACTACAGAGAAGAGTTTTTTCGATGAAATGGCCGGTGCTATCGGTCCTAGATGGGCGGTAGCACCAAGGGGTACTGTAGCAATGGCTAGTTTTTGGTGTTTTTAATGCACAAAAGTGACCGTTGGCTTAGAGGCCGGTGCTGCCGGCCCTAGTAGGGCGGTAGCACCGGGTTTGCTTCACTTTTTCCTTTTTTGCCCCCCAACGGCTAGTTTTCTTTGGAGAGGCTATAAAAGGAGCCTTGGGGGCTGTTATTTGGGTGTTGTTGACCTTGAAGAAGGTTTCTGGGAGTTGTGTGCATGTATTGCTCTCTTCCATTTGGTTTTTGAGCTAAGAGTGAGCCCTATTTGAATGTGTTGCATTTAAGAGAGAATTGAGAGCCTCTTATGCATATGTTGCACTTGAGGGAAGTCTTGTGCATGTGTTGCACTCGGTGATCACCCTTGTGCATGTGTTACACTTGGTGAGGATCAAGCTAGAGGGCTTGACTTGTTACTCTTGGTGTTTGTCGACACCTAGACGACGTGTGGAGGCGTCGTGCGCGGTGACCTTCTCAAGGAGATTGTGAGAAGGCCCGGCAAAGTTATGAAGGTCGAGCTCGTCTACCCGGAGGGGGAAAAGGCTATCACTAGTGGAATCGAGGCGGGTGCTCAATTCGTGGAGCCGATCCAAAGAGGTTTGGGCTAGCCTCAACGTGGATTAGGGGAGATCGGCAAGTCTCCGAATACCACGGTAAAACATCGGTGTGTCTCTTTGTGTTTTCTTTCAATTCTCTATTTATATTGTTGTAATTTACATTCTTAGAATTGAATTGCTTGATTGTCTTTAGAATTCTATATTCTTGAGTAGAGACATAATTAGCTAGTGCACTTAGTGAGCCTAGTTGATTTAGGCTTTAAATTGTCAAAACCTTAGTTTATCGCTTCCACATCTATTATCATTTAGGTTTTGACATAAGGATACTTAGACGAGACTTTAATCATAGAAGAAATTTTTATAACCGCCTATTCACCCCCTCTAGTCGACATCCTCGATCTTACACGCGGCCGTTGGCCGGTTGGCCAGAGAGTTCACCGGTGAGCAGGCCCTAGAGCCGTGCCAATTGCCATGCCTATTCCTTGGTCCCTTGCACCATTAGCTTGCTATCCATGTGAGACTGTCCTGTGCTTTTTCTGCGTCGTGCTCTCTGTTTCCTCGCGTGAACAGTAGCTGGATGCTACTGTAGCAAGCAGGAGAGAGAGAGGGTCAGTGCAAGAGAAAACAAAAGAAAAAGGAAAATAAAATAAAATGAAAATTTATTTTTATAAATTAATATTCATATTGATGATATTTTACAGTGATTTGGATTTTTATTTTTCTTTAGAAAAGTAATTTTAAAAATTCAAAAATCCTTTCTTCATTGCTTTATGTGATTTAAACTTGAAAAAATCGTTCTCCCTCATACGAACTCCGATTGAGGTGATTCAAATTCCTAAAAATTTATAAAATTGAGATATATTTAATGGTGAATTTTATTTGATTTTTAGAGTTTATTTGCGCTATATTTTGGTATTTATTTTGTGTTCTCTCTCGTTTCGTATAGACGTTGAATTGTGCGACACATCCGAGGAGGAATCATTGAACCAAGGCCAAGGTCCAAAGCAAGAATAAGGGTTTTTATAAGGCAAGTTGTGTTTTGATCATGTTGAACCCATGTTTATAAAATTGCTATATTGTTTTACCCTATTGCATATTATTTCAAGTATACAATTGTTTCAATTTAAATTGGGACTTAGCTAATCTACCAATTTGATATATACCCTACCTTGTCATTTGAATGCCATGATCTATTGTCATCCTAGATTGGTTTACTATAGTTGGTTGGTATTGAAATCAACATGAGAAGGTTAGAACGTCATAGTTGCTTAGCCATGCCACGTCATCACATGTACTTGAATCATCAATGTTTAATCTTGACAAATGGAATATGGAACAATGATATAAACTTGTGTGTCATGTGAGATCACACAATGAGATTGAGTTGTAGTGGCGAGTCATGTCATGCAACGATGTTGAATTGTTGATGGCACGTGATGCTTGGTAATCAACTTAGGTGGTAATCATTTAGATTGAGGCCAGTGACAAGGGGCGAGTATACCAAGGTGGGCCTGATGGGTAGAGGGTATGTGAAAGTCTTGCTTTGATCATCCTAAGGACTTAACATTGCAAGTCTTTGACCTGAGTCAATCATGCAACCACATGTCTGGTATGGGACAGCCTATCTGATTAATTTGCAATGCCTTAGCTTGATACTATCAATAGCGGTGTGAGTTCCCGAGTAATGGAGCAACTTACATGGCGCAAGAGGGGGCCTGGATGTGGTTTTCAGACCCACCAGTGTTGAAACCTTAGCGGGTAGTACCGGGTTAAGACAGTGCATTGTAAAGGCTTTGTCATGATCTCTCTGCCGACACACCAAAGGAAGTGTGTCAATAGCTTGGCAACAAGAGACGATCATGTCGTGTGGGTAAAGTGCATAACCTCTGCAGAGTGTAAAACTATTCGAATAGCCGTGCTCGCGGTATTGAGCAATGCTCGGGAATTACAGTTAAGGGTTAGTTTAATTAAATGGAAAACTTGGTTGGGATTGCGGGATTGCCATGTGGAAGGTTGAAACGTGACTTAGGATTGGAAACTTGCTGAATCTATCTATTACTATTATTTGTTTTACAGTCTTTACAATCTATTTATTGTATTTGTTCATAAATACTGCTTATTGCAAAATAGCCATAATAGCCTTTTCCTTTGGAATAAGCCTTGCATACAGTTACATAGAATTGCATTCTGTGCACAACTTGTTTAGTGCTTTAAGTACTCACCCTTGCCCACAACAACATCATCAGTTGAGGAGTCTACAACCATACTGGAGAAGGAATATCAGGAGGAGACGAATGTTTAGGGCGCAAGCCTTATCAGTTGCCTGTGGTATACTGAAGGGTTGTCTACGTTTTCATTCCGTTGCAGTTTAATTTGTTGTTCAGCCCTGTGAGGCATAATCATGTAAGTTGACCTTAAGGTCATTCAACAGGTATTAATTAATATAAGATATCTTTCTTAATATTCCGCTGTGTATGATTGTGATATTTACCGATGTTGAACTTGTGTGCACTAGCGTGATCCTGGACTAGAGCAGTATACATAGAGGGTCCGGATTTGCATATTCGGGTTCCGACACAAAACCTCATCTCATCAAAGAGGAGCAAAGACTAAAAATTCAAAGAAAATCAGCCCCTAGTCAACACTACCCCAGTACTATCAATGAACAGCAACCATGTACATGTGAACAGTGCCATGTACTAGTGGTGAACAGTAAAAACATGCCGATGAACAGGAAAACCGACACAAGTTCAAAAACAAAAGGCAGTGTAACTTTTGATTGGCTGATCCAAATCCTATGAAACTTTGTATGCACCTTTCTATAGATGTTAAGAACCTATTTCAAACTTCAATTGTAAAGATTGATGTCAAAGTTCTAACCTTTTTCAAATTTAGATAAGGGTGCACCAAAAATGGGCCAAATACGCAAGTTTCACCCTAGGCTTGCTCGTAGGGATTTGATGGTAGAAATGATCTTAGATGATCTCCCACATATCATAGCAAGCAAGAACATCAAATAAATAGCCCTCAAACATAAAAGAACAATATCTACCACTAATTCTTCCTTCTTAAGCTAAAAATCAATTTTTTTAGAGATGATTGGGATATGATCAATAGAGGATTCATCCATCAATCATTCATCCTTGACAACACATGATCAAGAAAGAAAGAAAGAAACCAACAAGAGAGATCAAAAATCAAGAAGTAAGGAGATCAAAGCAAGAGCAAGATCTTGAGCACGAATTTGATTTTCATTTCAGATAAAGAGGGATGGTTACAAAGCCTCTTCAAATAGGGAAAATTCCCAAGGAGCACTCATATACACAAGAAACACAAAATCTTGTTCTACAACTTAGTGCCCTAATCCCTCTCTGTTTTCTTGCCTTCCTCTACATCTCTCAAGCCCTTATATAGTGAAGGCAACCCTAGAAATCCTAGACCTGGATATCAAGGCAACTCACATTTAACATGGGCTAACCCGTTAACCCAACACATAACGGGTTTTACTCACTCACACGCACGCTTCTCAAAGCGGCCTTCTCTATAACGCTCAAATTCGCTCCACGAACCCGAATTCGAGTTCATGCCCTCTTTGTCTTGACCTAAGCCACTTAGGCCAATGCCACGATTTTCTAAACTACCTCCATCTCCGGTAATTGGCAAATTACCAATTTGTCCCACTATCGGTCTTTCCTTTGTCTCAAAGCATCGTCCATACTTCGTCACCTTCCATGTGGCCCTAATGACTTGCCACCAAGCCTCTCATGCATTTGGACTCCCCCGAACCATCCTTGCTTGCAAACGGGCCCAAATCATTTGGCACACCACATGTTCTTCTTTGCTTGATCATTACCGCTTCCGGCTTCCTTGACCATTCTGAACCTCGGCTTCTCCCTGAGCATAGTCCTGGTCCATGCTGTTACCCGCCATGCCCATCACCAATAGCTCATGCTTTGGATCCTTGTGTTCCCGGCTTGCAGTAACTTCTCAGCCTCAGTCATCTTTGGTGTCACCCTGACTGTCTGGACCTCAGTTCTTCTAGCCTAGTTCAGGTCTCCTCCGCCTCACCATAACCTAACTTCGAAGTCCTGCAACCAACACAGATAAGCAAACACGTCATGTAGCATTGCTCAACAAAATATACAATAAACATCACATAAACACAGTTGATAGTGCACACAAATTGGCTTTGAAAAAAATCTACCACCAACTCGAGGCTAGTAGTACCGCCTGCCCCGTACTAACGCTATTCATCGCCCGATAGTACCCCCCAAAAAAATCTCAAAAATGACCCTTCATAGAAAATAACTACACCCAACCTAGGCCCGATACTACCGTCCCCATGGGCCGGTAGTACCGCCCTCTACTGTCAGAAGCTCAAATTGCTTCAAATCGAAAATAAACTCAAATCAAACTTAAATCTGAGCACCATAAGCTCAAATACAGTCAATTTACTCATCACAAACATAGGTAAACTACCACATGGTCTCTCATCATCTTTGTGAATGGTGATATCCTCTTGTCTCAACTCGAAATGTTGAGTACGTAAAATCTCGCGTGATATTAAAAAAAGAGAAAAACTTCGTAAAGCTATAATGTTTTTCTTCAAAGCAATTGTATAGCTAGGCCTGAAAAAGCTTGAGGCTCGCGAGCTAGCTCGACTCGAATCCGACTTGAGCTGGCTTGGCTCGGGCTCGTAGTGTAAACAAGCCAAGCCAAGCTCTCTTCCCAGTTCGTTTAAGTTTTGAGCCAAGCTCGAGCCGACTCGAGAGCGGTTCGTGGGCTCGGTAGCCCAGTCGGGTAGTCGGCCAGCCCATTGAACAAATGACCTCCCCATTTTCACTACACCTTTACTCATAGTCTCCACCAGGCTCGCCCTCCTGATCCGTTTCTCAACTCTCACCTACGATTCTTGGTGGCGGTGGGAGCAGAGGAGATGGCTGCGAAGGTGAGCGCCACGGCGGTGGTGGCGGAGGTCGGCGCGAAGCCCTTCGTCATGCTCTTCGTCTGCCTCGGTAAATCCCAAATATCCTTGCATCTCCTCATTTCTAGGCGTGCAATTCGAGCAACTTGATCTTTGTACCAATCTCCATGCTTGCTTGTGGGTTGAACTTACCTGTTGTTGTTTCGTCTCGCTGCTTTCGGATGATTGTGTGTGTGAGTACCAGTGTATTGTGTCCGCAGCGTGCGTGCGCTGATTTGGGGGTCAGCATTTGATCTCTCGGATTCTCCCTCCCCCCACGCGGCCGTGGCCACCCTCTGCTCCGCATCCCTCCCTCCTGCATCCTCCTCCACCCTCGGCGCTCTTCACCGTGCCTCCTCCACCCTAGTACTTCCTCCCGGCCTTCTTTTATTCTCCTGCTCTGCCACCAAAATCTGGCCCCCGCTCCCTAGACCGCATCATTCCAACTCCCTCGTGGAGTTCGCATCCACCGCCCTCCCCAGCGTGCCGCAATGCACGTCGACCGCCGCCATCCTTGCCATTTGCGCCCACACTGCCATCCTTTCCATCTGGCTCGTGAGCCCACGAGCTAGCTTGAGTCTAAAAACAAGCTGAGCCGAGTCTGACTTTTGGCTCGTTCCCAAAACAAGCCGAGTCGAGCCAAGCCGCATTTCAAACGAGCTTCTCCAAGTTTGGCTCGAGCCGGCTCGGCTGGACTCATTTCCACCCCTATGTATAGCTCATGTCAATTTTGAATAAGCACCGGATGTAATTTTAATCACCAGATTTTTTTTCATCCACTTAACCGATTTTATCCTTATTCCCTCAAACTCATTCTCCACCTATCATCAATCATCTCTCTCCCTCTCCTGCCTTCAACAACCACCATATCGAGTAAGAGAACGAACAACCAGAGGTGAGGTGAGGTGAGGCCATCAGACCCACCCCAGCTGGCCTTGAAGAAGGCGAGTTCAACACCTTGTCGAACGATTTCGGCTAGTTCTGATCGAGTGCGAGTAGATCAAGGTCGAGTGTAAGACGAGTGATCCAAACTGACGAGACAAGAGAAAACAACACAGTTCTATTCGACGACCATCCGTGATTTGCCTACACACAAACAGGCCAATGTTCCCCGTCCATACAGTTCTTATCCATACCACATCCAAGTGGTCTTCTCTAATGGTCGATCTCTTGTCATAATCAAGCGACTAGCAACGAGCGACCGCCGTTGGACTAAATGCGGCCTTGAAACGAGCGTGTCTTTTTTTGTTCTTCATTTTGTTCAAATCCGTTAAAACTTGTTTGAAATTTCATTGAAGCACTCTTAAACTTCAAATTTTTTGAAACTCGATTGAAACTTGCTGTTTCAATTTTATACCTTGAAACTCTCTGAAACTTGATGGTTTGTTTTTGAAACCCTTTGAAGCTTGAAATTTGTTCATTTAAGCTCTCCTAAAACTGGAAGTTTAAATTTTGAAACTATCTGAAACATACTTGAAACCTCAAACTCGAACATAAAACCTTTTGGAAACTTTTGTGGAACTGAACCTCTATGAAATTGGAATTTTTTAAATAATATATTTTATAATTCGAATTGCAGAAATATACCACGAAGAAAAAAATTGCAGAAATGTACCCTTGTCGCCCTATGGTAGGGCAACATGTTGATTCACAAAAAATGTCGCCCAATCGTAGTGCGACACGTCACTAGTCGCCCAATGGTAGGGTGACATGAATAAATCGCCCAATGGTAGGGCGATTTGGCCAGAAAATTTACAAATTTTAGAAAAAAAATCTAAGAGATTTAAAAAAAGATTAAAATATTTGGATAAACAGATTTAGGATTGAAGTAAAATACTTTTAGCCTCTAGAGAAATTTGAAATAATTTTCAAAATTCCCTTGAACAAGCAGAGTGCATGGTTTTTAGCCTTTTAACTGGCCGCATAATGTCATGTCTAAACGGTATTTTTACGAACAATGGACCACATTTGATCTTTAATACATGCACTTCCATATTATGGAAAATACCTAATTTACAGCTTGCTTTGCATCTAATTTCCACTAGTGCAACAACCCTAAGTAATATAGTCGGCAACAACTCATGTCATGTTTTTCACCTTTTCATGTCCGTAAAATGTCATGTCTAAACGGTATTTTTATGAACAGTGGACCACATTTGATCTTTGATACATGCCCTTAAATCGCGTTATTAAACTTTGATTTGTAATCATGTGTTAAACTATTTGTTGAACATACATGAGGCGTATGCACCAAAGTTCGGATGGTAAAATAAGCAATAGACTAGATTATATTACAAGGGCATTACAAAGAAGGATTTAAATTGCTTGACGAACTAACTAACTAACGAAAGCAAAGTGTTTGTCATAGTGAAATGATGATCGTTTCGCTTATCCGGGTACAAACGAATGATGTCCCACATTTTCGCATATTACCCGACCGCGTAAATTTTGCGAGTTGTCCTCGGACACCGCTCAATCCCCACTATGAAAGAACTTCACGGGATCCGCAGTGCTCTGTGTGTCGCCGAATGGGTGGCCTATGCCGTATGTCTCGGGTGTAAGATGAAATTTTTTGTCATATCAATTCCCTGCGTCCCCTATGTTTATACCACCCGGGTCCCGGATGGTTCATGTAACGCCAAGGACTTGTTGCGTGGTGCGGACCTCGGCCATTGCTTCCCTTGTCCCTTCCTCTTCGAGAGGAGGTACCTCTTGCGCTCTGTTGCATTGGCGTTGGCGGAGACTTGCCGAGACGCCTGCTCTGCTTTCGCTCGCACTCCACTATATGGCGCGAGGTGTGTGTTGGGCTTGTCCTTGTACAACCGGAAGCGTGCCTGCAGTCAACACAAGATGCCCGCCGTGGTCGTTGAATAACACCGTAGGCGTACTCGGGGTCCGGCTTTTCCGGGCGGTAGTAGCACCACGGGGAGGGTTGCTCCCGCTTATCCCGTCGGAAGTTTGAGATGTGGGTGGTACGTCTCCGGGTCCACCCAGTTGAAGTAGACGCACCATTCATCCTCGGCCAAGGGGCACCGATAGAATCTCCGATCTGCTAGGTCATCGTGGCAGGTATAAACCACTGCCTGAAGGCCATGTTCGCAAAAGTCGGGGCTTTCGGGTGGCCCCTGAGGAGGTTTCTCCTTTGACTCGAGCAATTTCGCGATTTTCTTTTGAACTCCCGTATGCGATTTAATGGTTTAGAATTACTACTTTGTGAGTGAAGCATGAGTTCGTCGCATGAAACTCACCGATTGGTTGACCTCTTGTCCACCGCCCCGAACTCGTCGCTCTAGAATGGGGACGATCTCTGCGCCTCTCCTACCGTTGAAGTTCTCGCGAAGCGGGTTCGGCGTCGTGGCGCTTGTGAACAAATTCGTAGTCACGCTCGTTCGCCCGTCGATCCATTGGAAGAAGCAACACCGGCGTTGCCGAGAAAAGAAAGAACGATGCATGAAATGGTAATGTTACTCAGATTGTATGGACACCAGCAGGTATACCCTGAAGAGCGGCACAATAGATGGTGGCGCGCGGCACCGTCTCTCCGTGGGTAGATTGCATCATCTTCGCCGCAAGGTTGCAGTCGCAATTAGGTCGGGGCAACTCCGGCAGAATCGGGCGCCAACGCTACTAGTATCCGGTACTCGGGCGGGATGAATTTCGCTTCAAGAGGCGACGGTAGAACGACATCGTGCCCTAATTTGTGAAGATTCAGCTGGCGTGTATTGCTTGTTTGGCGGTGTTAGATGTCTACCTCTCGACCGCTTTTATAGTGGTGCTGAGGGGCTGCTCCACACAACTAAAGCACTGATGGGCCGGTATCCTCTGTGAAAAGCTGCATGACGTGTCACTCATCAGCAAAGCTGCACGACAAGGCTGACAAAGCTGATGCATGCGACTTGTCTAATCGGCCTGACAAGGCGGCTGACAAAGCTGATGCATGTGACCTGTCCCATCGGCCCGACAAGGCTGCCAAAGCTGATGCATGTGACCTGTCCCATCGGCCCGACAAGGCTGCCAAAGCTGATGCATGTGACCTGTCCGTCGGCCCGACAAAGGCCGACAAAGCCGATGCATGTGACTTGTCTAATCGGCTCGACAAGGATGCACGCCGTGAGTATGCTATTCGCTCAAAAGTCACTGACGACAAGATTCCGCCATGCTTGAAAGCGAGGCTATCAGAATAAAGAATAACAATAGTTCATAACCAAAAGTACGGGGTTACTAACATAAGGAAAATATATCGTATACAAATAAATACATAAGATGCAAAGTACGTCACAACGTAATAACCAAATACATAAGCCAAATACAAACCATCGCGCCCCGTTTACGGCACCTCCTTGCAAGGGCGTCTCCTGCGAACTCGCCTCGCGAGTACGTCAACTGCACCGGTGGGTGGTGGGCCCTCTGTGGTCTAGCCGGAGGTGTAGCGTGACACCGCCGAGAAGGCTGCGTCGGTGGTGGTGCTCCTGCAATCGCGATGATCCGGCACATCCGACCAACGAAGTATCTCAACACGCCACCATCGCCGAGGTCGAAATCGCATGGGTGCATCATCAAACTACCCTCGTAGTCGCTGTGGTCGGTGAAGCCGCAGAGGAGAACCATCGTGCCTGTGAGCCTGTAAGAAGTGAAGAATTGTTGGTAACATTCAAGAAATAATTAGACAACATACGAAATGTGTGGCGAAGGGCTTACCTTCGACGCGAGGGCTAGACCAACAGTCCAAAGAATTTCTCGCCTCGTCGCGTAAGTCGGCGTGACGGTGGGACGGAGGACGTGGGGTGTGAAGAAGTACCGAGCACTCCTCCTGCGATGGCGACGTCGCGAGGGCCGTCAGCCACATCGCGAGGCGTGCGGCAACCTGCCAACTCGAGGGTGCGTCTGGCGCTCTCCCTGAACCTCGCGAAGAAGAAGGTCACGTCCTCCCTGGTCACGTCTATCCCACGAGACAGACGCGACAGGAAGCTCCAGGACTCGTAGTACCGGGCTAGCACATCAGTCTGAAAAATACATTACGAATTAACCTAACACATTCATCTAGAAAATGCAATACGAAAATACGTCGTACATTAGACAAAACTTACCGCACCGTGCAGAACCAAGTCCGTATGGCGGGGATACGTGTCCCTCACCCTGGGGATGTGTCTAGGAGGATCCGGGTCGACACGTACCAAACGCACACGGTACGGGAAGTGTACCACTGTCGGTACCCCTGGTAAGTCTGCGGGTCGTACGGCGCATCCTCGGCATGGACGTCATCCAAGGCTCCTCCCCACTCCTCGACCCATGGCGCCATACGTGCGTGCCATGGGGTGCCCCCATGCCCGCCCCTCCTCGTCTGCCTGCGGATAAGCAAAAATATAGCATTATTACATGTCATTACACCGCATGATTAGAGAACATCGATGTAGGAACTTACGTGTGGACGCCGTGTGGGACTCGCCGACCGACTGGACCGGAACTCCTATCGTGACCGAATCGCCTCATCACTCGATGGACAACAGAGCCCTCGACGGGACGCCGAACACGAGGAACCGACGTGTACGCCAAGATGCGCCGCGTCGCGTGTGCATAGGGTGGACAATCCACCTAGCACATGTAGCCCGATGTCTCCGGCGTGTACGGTGTCCGGCAGACGCGTCCTCGGTGAGGTGGTCAAGGCGCCGACGAATCGGGTAGCTAAGCCGCCCGCCGCGTGTGCCCACCTAGGCCGCGATGGATTTACGTAAAATTCAACATTACCATTAGTACTTGAGAAATGTTAAAGCGTAGGTTTCACAACCGTGGTTTGCAATATCTCACCTGTCGGTAGCACCGGATGGTGCCCATAGTCGGCTGGTCGACATCGCCGTCACCATCGCGTAGAAGAGGACTCGTGTCGATCCCGGGCGCCCGACCGAACCTCTCGTATGCCCAAAGCTGCGAGGCGGTGGACACCGGTGAGGATAGACCCGTCGGCGATCCGCCCACAGCCGTCGCAGAGCCCACGGTACGTCGTGCAGAGGACCGCTGACCCCCAGGAGTACTACGGCACGGCGTCAAGGGGTGCGTCCGCGATCGCCCTCGTGAACTGGACGAAGTGCCTATCCACGCTATCCCCGTGGGAGCTCGTGAACATGCACCAGCCAAACAGCCGAGCAGTGCGCGCTCAAGGTGACGGCTCACCCTCTACTCGTCCGCAGGCTCGACGATGTGCTCCGCCTGTAAATTTAAGTTTTCTTGTTAGTCTAGCCAATATATATATGCGAAGTTAAGTTTGAAAGGTTAGTTGCTTACCACAAACTGTCGAAGCCACCTGTGTGTGGGACCATGGGTGCTGGTGAAGACTCTGTACACGGCAGGCGGTAGTACACCATAGAACCGCGCAAGTACCTCATCCCGTCACAGCGGGTCGACGTCCTGCAGCACCACAGGGTCACCAGCGAGCGGGAGACCGAGGAGGTAGGAGACGTCCTCCAAAGTGATCGCCATCTCCCCGACGGTAAGTGGAAGGTGTCGTCTCGGTCTCCACCGATCCACCGGAGCGGAGAAGGGACTGTCAAGCGGAACCGTGGCTCGCGCCCCTCCCTCGCGCACTGCGCCCCTCCACCATCCGTGCGCTGGCGGCAATCCTGCCGCCGCGACCTCTGAAATGTAAATATTAAATTAATATGAGCACCGCACTAGTTAATTAAAACAGATTACGATCTTCGCATCGGAATATTTTGAAATTAAAAGATAAATCGTTACACGGGATCCAACGTGGATCGAGGGTCCGAGCTCCGCGGTGGCCTCGGCCGTAGCACGCCCACTCCCGAGGGTCTGTCCCTCCTCCGGTGAAGCGGTGGCGAAGTGTGCGGTGATGACCGTCAACGATGGGGTCTACCAACTCAAAGGGCGATTGTCATCCACGGCTGTGAGCCATACCGCAAATTACAAAAGGAAAGTTATATACAAACAAATACACAAGCATCGAACAATACATCGAACCAAATGCGTATAAATAAATACACAAACATGAGAACAATACATCGAACCAAATGCGTACAAATAAATACACAAGTGTCCACAAACTCTAATCAAACAGATTACAACGCACACTACATCAAGAAAATATATTAGAACAAAGTTACAACGAACACTTCATCAAGAAAATATATTAAAACAGTTGCAACGAACACTTCATCGGAAAAATATATTAAAATAGGTTACAACGCACATTCGTCATCAAATTATATTAAAACAGGTTACAACGCACATTACGTCTTCAAATTATATTAAAACAGATACAACGCACATTACATAAACAAAATACTAATTTGACATATAGCATCTAATAGTTCAAATAGCTTCTCCGGTAGTCCGATGACGTCGTCCACCACGCCTTGCAGACGACGATCCTTCCCTCGCCGTCGGGTTTCCATCTCCTCCTTCGTCCTCTTCGTTATGTGGCTGGCAGTTCTTGAACGTGTGACCTGTTCGCTTGCACAACGAACATTTCTTCACGCTTACGCTTTGGACTCATCCATATCATTCCTGATACGCCTTGTTTTGCGACGGCCTCCTTTGTATGATCTTGCATCAAAGTCAGGGACCCAGAACCTTTCATCCACACCAGGGGTTGTGGTGAAAGAGCCGACAACACCATAACCATACAGCTCCTAGCCCCAGGTTGCCATCACCTTTTCCTTTGTAAAATATTCATATAGATATGTACCGGGTCGCATTCCAAATAATGCACATGCAGCTATCACATGAGAACATGGCTTGTGCAACAGGAGGGGTTTGTTACACGAGCATTGACATTCAGCCTGTAAGACGCACTCTTGGGTGATAACCTTCTGGTTTGTTCCCCGCCGTCCTTTATCCCTGCATATCACCTCGAAGCGCAGTGTTCGTGAACCTACTTTGATAGCTCTATGCTTGCCCGCCTTCTTACTCTTCTCATCCATGTATTTACTTATCATGCTTGAGTACAAGTCATTCTCATCTCTCATTACTACTTGAAAGACTTTATGCCTATCCACAAAATACTTGGTTGTACCCCGCAGCACTCCCTCGATAATTCCTACCAACGGGAGACACCTCATCCCTCTCATTACCCAGTTGTACACCTCCGCCAAGTTGGTCGTCATGACACCGTATCTAGCACCATGTGTGTCGTGTAACAATGACCACTTCTTTTTGGGCTCGTGCTTTATCTAGTCCGAGAAATATTTGATCGGCCTTTGCCTGCGACGACGACTCGTCGCCTCATCTTCTATTGCTAGAGGGAATAAAGGCTCTGCCAGCTCCTGTGTTACACTGCTAGTAGTCTCTTTGTGTTTTTTTGTTAGCTCATCAAGATTCTTCCAAAGAGTACGGAACTTGCTATCTTGGTTCTGCTTACATAGCTCTTGAACATGTTCATTAGTTCCTTGTTCTTGAACTGCTTATAGAAGTTTGCGCCCAAATGCCTCATGCACCATCGGCTCTGCAAGTCAATCCAGGAAAATGGCTCCTCTTCCCCTGTTTGCAACTGTCTGATGGCACTAAGCGCACAAAGATGCCTATCATGCAAGATGCACACATGTTGGCGAGTCTTCACCACCCGATCTTCAAGTTCTGCAGAACCACACCAACTCTCATAGTTCTCGCTTTCCACGAAGGCAAAGGCAACAGTGCGAAATCTGTTGTTCGCGTCGACGCCACACACCGCCATTATTTGTCCTTTGTATTTCCCGTCAGAATGTGCCGTCCACACACAACAATGGACGGCAGTGATAGAACGCCCTAATGCAAGCTCCGAATGCGAAGAAAACTCTCTTCAGATGCCTCTTGTTCGGCCACTTCCTTGACGGACAACCACGATAATCATAAAAGTACCAGGATTTTTCCCCAGAATGCAATCGAGCGGTCGGCGGGCAGATTATGGTACGAGTCTTCAAATGTCCCAAATCTCATTTCCAAGGCCTTACGCCGCGCCATGCCTTCCCGTAGCTAATTGTGTCTCAAATCTGCTCTCAATTGCTCGGATAATAGCACGGGCTCAAAATTCAGGTTCTCAACTATCTCCGGGTACATGACACTCGCGATATACCCGGAAGACAGGTTCCTGTGAGCCACCAGGGTTTCCTCAGTCATACAACTATGTTGTTCAACCTTCGAACATAGCCAGTGGGTGCCCCATTTGGGCTTGTACGCGTGCACTCTCCAGGGGCACCCTTGCATCTCGCACACCACGTCGTAGCAGGTTGGGGTGGACTTCTTAACCCTGAAAGTTCTTCTTAGTGATAAGGCCCAATCTTTGATAGCATCCTGCACTACCTCTTTCGTAGGGTACATGCTGTTAGATCTCACCTCATTGTCGCTATACTGCCAAGGTGTATCATTGCCTTCATTCACAACCAGGTTATTAAATTGATGTGTGCTCCAATCTGCTGGCACAAGTGGCTCAACATCTTCATCTTCCTCATCCGAGTTATCGTCGTCTTCCACTTCTACTTGTTCATATTCAAGGTCTTCCTCTTCCATATGTGCTATTACTTCCTCAATTTCCTCACCTTCGTCTACTTGCCCTTGCACATCTTGCCCAATGTTTCCATCATCATCCCCAATCTCAACTTGCTCACCAGTCTGGTAGCCAATATGCTCATTGCAACCTTGAACATGCGGCTCCCGGCTAGACTCTCCAATTTCAGTGTCGCCATAAGTGAACTCATTTTGAGGCTCACTACACTCACCGGTGTCCAATGGTCTTTGCGGGCAACAACCCTTTCATACGCTTGCACTAAAAGCACCGACACCATCCACGTTGCTCGCCTCACATATGACCTCCAAGTGCAGTTCCCTTCAGCTCAACTGACTCCCAATAAACAGGATCATCTCGCATGGTGCAAAGGCAAGATAACTTTAGCTGGCACTTCTCTTGTTCCATCCGAAACGTATAATACAACCAATTCAACACAGCAGCAAATGTACGCTCTTCGACCCTACTTAAACTTCTATCTACATACTTGAAAGTTACTCGGATCCGCACCCTCCAACCATACATGACAACCCCTTCTCCATAAAGATTCTAAAAGGAACTCGTTACGACATAGTCATGAACCTATTCATTAACACACGAATTAATTACTCTTCGTAAAAAGTACTAGGAGAAATATATATCTATCTACATTCTTAAAAATATACATCTCTCTACTTCTATTTCTAAAAACATCTACATTCCTACAAATATCATTACTTGAAAACCAAGTGTGCCCATTTCTGATGCAAACAACTATTACGGCCTTAAATTTTCAAGTTGTTCAATTAGCATGTATATTGTTATGGAGCAAAACTAGATTCCGAAAACTATGCGAAAAATATGTACATTAAAATTATTTCTAAAAAACATCTACAGCCCTAACAATATATATATTTGCACTTCTATATGTACAAAAACATATCGATCTACATGCATTTCCGCAAACCGACTAAAAATATAACTAGATTTAACTACATTTTGTTCCTAAACACTGCCATGATTTCTTGCTATACACTAAATCTAACCCTAACTATAACCCTAAACACTAAACAAAATAAACCGTGAAAATAACTATATCTAACCCTAACCCTAAACACTACACAAAATAAATCGTGAAAATAACTAGATCAAACTCTAACCCTAACCCTAAACACTAAACAAAACCAACCGCGAAAATTATTAGTTCTAACCTTAGCCCTAACCCTAACCTTAAACCTAAACACTAAATAAAATTAGCGGTAAACAAAATTACCTACTTGCAGCGCCACTCTTCTTTTCTTCTCCCTTCCTTTCTTCTTCTTCTCCCTCCCTTTCTTCTTCTTCCTCCCTCTTCTTTTTTCTTCTCCTCCCGTTTGTTCTTCTCTCTACGAGGTCTGGCGGTTTTATTTCGGGCCATGTCGCCCCCTGGTCGGGCGACAAGGGGAGCCGCACGCCGCCTATTGCCCCCTGGTCCGGCGATTTTTATTGTCGCCTCTCTGGCGAACCATGAGGACACTTGTCGCGAATGGTTGGGCGACATATGGAAGTCGCCAACCAACGGCGACGAGTATACTTTCAAAAAATGGTTTTTTTCAAATTTGATTAAAATATATTTTTAAAAAATCAAAATTGCTACTTATACCATTGCAACGTACAATATAGCGTGGCTATTTCTTTTTAAAAATGGACAAATTTGTTTATACCCTTTCTCCGAAAGGAGGATTCGAAAAAAATTGTCGTACATAGAATTTGATTAAAATCATTTATTTGGATCTTCTTCACCATTTATAAGAGGCCAGGTGGTTATTTCAAATTCATTAACGATTTAAGCCATTTCATTCAAGTTAACGAGCCACTATCGAGCCGAGCCTCGTTAATTTTTCCACTCGAAATTGCCTTATTTTAATTTTGAACCTATTATCTACTGTAATTAAAAAAAAATTGGTTTGAACCCTAACAAGCTTTTTTTTTTGCTAGCCCTAGCTCACGTCAGATTGCATGCTAACGTGTCTGGCCTCTCCAAAGTGGACCCACCAAACCAGACTGTTGGTTGAGAAGTGTAACATCCCAAAATTTGGGTTTTCAAAAATCTTTTGTTTAGTTCATCTTTCCAAAAATCCCCGCTGATTTTCTCGCTTTAATAAAGCTTAATCTGAAATTTTCTAATGCTAAAATAATTTAATTTGACTAATATAAACTTCAATTAAAATAAATTTAGTTTTATTTGAGTTCATTGTGCTTCAAGGAATTTTCTGTAATTTTTTAAAGATTTTTCGGAGTTTGTTTGCTATTTATTTGGAATTAATTTAAATTAAGCCTTTTGTTAAATTTAATTAAATACTGCAAAATTTTAAATAAAGTTTGGTTAAAAATATTTCATTCGAGCTCCAAATGTCTTAAAATATTTTCTAGATTTTTTTTAGAATTTTTCTGGTATTTTTATTGCTCTAAATGAATTATTTTAATTTCTGGAATTATTTTAATTCGGAAATTGGGCTAAATCGACGTGGCAGCTCCAGAACCGGCCACGTCATCGCCTAATCTCAGCCTTCCGATCTCCATCCGACGCACCAGAATGCGCCACGTCACCCGGTACTGTTTATTGCGCGCCAGGTGTTCGATCCGATCCGTTTTCAATCCAAATCCGATTTTTCTTCGTGTTTCCTTGTATGGCACGACTCCCTAGCCTATATAAGTGTCCTAAGACCCCTCCCACGCACCCCTAATCCCCAGAGCACCTCTCAAACCCTAAAAACCGCAGCCGTCGTCTTCCGGGGCGCCGCCCTCGCCGGCCGATCTTGGCATCGCGTTCCCCGTCATTCTGGTGAGTTTTTCTAAAATCCTCTCGCGTCATCTCGTGCCATATGGTCCCATCTACCTCTCCACCAAATTTGGTGCTGTTTCACCAAGCAAATCAAAAGTTACGGCTGTTCCAATCTCGAATATTGCCGTCGTCCGTTCTCCTTCGTTTTTGCGAGTTTGACCGTGAAATTTATTCTGTAGACTCATCTTGATGTACTCTACCTGGTGCTCACCCTAACTCAAGGTTTTATCCATGGGATTGCTGCATAAAATTCAATCTTCCCGATCGATCACAGACGCATGACTGAAAACTTCGCGCGCGTTCCCGCTGATCCAGAAGGTAAAACTCAGATCCGTTCGCGTCATATTGTGCCAAATGATCCCAGATAGCTCTCTGTAAATTTTTTTTAGGTTTCATCCATTATCTTAATAGTTATGGCCGTTTGATCTATTGGCTTTAGCAAACTGCTCATCGAGAGTTTGTGATCTGTCCATTGGGTTGCCGCCAAATCCTCTTATACCGTTGAGATCATCTCGCCGCGTTCTACGTGGTGCTCACTTCCCTTTGCTGTTCCATCTACCAAAATTTTTATATTCGTTAGCCGCCTTTCGTCGATCATCGCGCCGCCTTTTGCCGTCAACCATCTTAGTTCACCTTGGTCATGTCATCATGTCCAGAGGGCCATCATTCTCTGGTTTGCTCATCTTTAGAGTTCATTTGATCTTCGGTTGCCATCAATGCCATATTCTAGAATCAACCCGTCGTCGCTCGATCCAGTTCTTTTATTATCGGTTCGTGTTTCGGTTAGCCACCCTTGGTAATCTTTTATCGCAGAGCCAACCCTACCTATCCTATCCCTATGCCAAATGGATCTATCCGCAGTCGTTTCTCTCAAACCCTATTTGAACCTTGTGTCCAATCTGTCGCTGATGATGCATCATGTCATATAAACCTCGCAACTCGCAGATCAATCTGAGCCATATCATATCCTTGCTACCATATCGTTTGTACGACAATCGACATCTCATCTTTGCATGAGTGTCACGTCGTTGCCGCTATCTTCGCATGTGTGCATGCTCGCAAAAGCTCTAGTGCAATATCATCATCCTCTCTATCGCCTTATTGTAATCTAACCCTATCACCTATGAGTTTAGCCTTGTCTCCATTTCCTCGCTGCCTTGTCATCGTCAAGCATCTTGATCGACGTATGACTGATCTCAAATCGAATCGCATGAATGTCAACCCCGCTTGTCCATGTCCTATTCTTGAAATCTAATCTGCCATTGATCTAGAAGTCATTCGTGGACTTGGTTGATAGACCATTGGCCATATGTCATATCCTTGTGCCATATCTAATCTATTAGTCTATCTTGCTTTTGTTTGACTGTATCTCGCTTAATCAAGAAAAGTCATCATTAAGCATCGCTTTAGTTCATTGCAAACTAACGATCTTTATGGACCCGTTTATAGATCGAGAGCTCATATGTCATTGTCTATCCAATCAAGATAATAACTTCGTAAGAAATATTCTTTGGAATATTATTCTTTCTTTCTCGCCATCGCCTTTTCCTTTTGGTGTATTCCTAAGTTCGTTCTCTTTGTCTAATATCCGATCTAATCCATTGAAGTTCCTAAATTCATCTAAGCCTTCGTGATCCAAGACTATCCGTTCTCAATTTGGATTTTATTTGATTTATCTTTTGAGTTGGTTTGTATTTGCTTCTTCTTTAATCGTTAGACGATCGTCCTAAGTTGTTCTAAGGAGTCAAGATCAAGAAGGTAAAGATCGAAGATCAAGAATTAAAGATAAAGAGTAAAGAACAAAAAAATCGCAAGGGCAGTGCAAGTTGTGCTTTGATCATATTGAACCCATGTTTATAAAATTGCTATATTTGTTTTACCCTATTGCATATTATTTCAATTATACAATTGTTTCAAATTAAATTGGGACTTAGCTATTATACCAATTTGATCTATACCCTACCTTGCCATTGTATGCCATGATCTAATTGTCACCCTAGGATGGTTAATTAATAGTTGGTTAATATTGATAATCGACATGGGTGGTTAGACCGTCAGAGATTGCTTAGCCATGCCACGTCATCACATGTGTCCGAATGTTGATACTTAATCTTGACTAATGGAATATGGAATAATGTGTATGAATTGGTGTGTCATGTGTTGTCACACAGTGATATTAAGTTGTCGTGGCGAGGAGGTCACACAACTAGATTGAAATGTTGGTGGCACGTGGTGCTTGGTAATCAACCGGAGTGGTAATGATTTAGATTGGGGCAAGGGCAAGGCGCAGTGTGCCAAGGTGGGCCAGATTGGCGGGGTATGTGGAAGTCTTGCCTTGGTCATTTTAAGGACTTAACCTTGCAAGCCTTTGACTGAGTCTCTCTTGCAACCACATGTCCGGAATGGGACAGCCTAGTGATTAATTAGTAATGTTTTAGCTTGGTACTACCATTGGCGGTGTGAGTCCCGTGTACGGATTAACTCACATGGCGCAAGAGGGGCCTGTCGTGGTGGTTTAACCTTCAAAGTTGAAACCTCAATGGTAGTATTGGGTTAAGGCGAGCTTTGTAAAGGCTTTGTCATGATCTCTCCGCCGACACACCAAAGGAAGTGTGTTAATTGCATGGCACTAAGAGACGATCATGTCGTGTGGGTAAAGTGCATAACCTCTGCAGAGTGTAAAACTATTCAATAGCCGTGCTCACGGTATTGAGCAATGCTCGGAATTACAGATTAAGGGTTAGACTTTTGCAAAACAAAACTTGGGATGGATGGCGGTTGCCATGGTAAGTTGGAACTTGATTAAGGATTGGAACTTGGTTTACTTGAGAAATGTCAATCTAGTTATTACAGCTTATTTGTTTTATTGTCTTTACAATCTATTTATTGTAATTGTTCTCAAATGTCGCTTTCTCGCAAAATAACCATGATAAGCCATTCCTTGGAATAAGCCTTGCATATAGTTATATTAGAATTGCATTTTGTGCACAACTTGTTGAGTGCTTTATGTACTCACCCTTGCCATCAACAAAATCATCGCTGAGGAGAAGACTACAACTTCAAAGGAGGAGAAGTTCCACGAGGGGCGAATATCTAGGAGTTGAACCTTGTCGGTTGCCTGTGGTATATTGATGGGATTAAATCGACGCTCTTCATTCCATTGCTATTTATTTAATTTGAGTTGAAGCCACCAAGGCCTCGCAAGTGTAAGTTTGACCTAAAGGTCGTTTAATAGTTCTATATTAATAGATGAAGTCTTTATTTATTATTCCGTTGTATATGATTGTGATATTTCATCTATGTTGAGACTGTGTGCACTAGCGTGATCCTTGACTAGTGCTGAATACACAGAGGGTCCGGATTTGCATATTCGGGTCCCGACAAGAAGGCTTCCATCATGCAGCGCAACCACCCACGATTGAGTCCTCACCTCACCCGGGTGCTTATGGGGCTGAGTGCAAGCGTGTGTGCGTGGGGTGTGTAGGTACGTGTGTTTGTAGTCCGGTTGTTATTATCCTTCTATAATAAATACTAGAGCTTCGGGTCAATTTTTTTAATTTAGAAAAACGAGATAAGAGATATTTAGACTGCAACAACACTAGCACAAAACAATGGGCTGCCTGCGACCAGTAGCACTAAACCCTGGCATCACAAACGCTTTGTTTATGCATGTTCTGACGTATTACATGCTAGTCGAGTTACACTCCCAGAGCTGGCCAGCCAACCACGCCCTTTGCAAATGCCCATCTCGATCAGGTTAAGATCAGAGCAGTAAACAGACAGCAAGCATGGATCCATCTCCACCCGTTTAATCTGATCGAAACTAAGCATACCAGTTTGTTCCTTCCTTGTCTGCTGATTTCGACTATGACTATCAATTTGCTCGTTTTGCATGGAGTATTATACAAGCGGTTTCTAATTTATCACCTCCTCGTAGTATAGCCTATATGTTTGGATCTTGGCTATTGAGGTTGGGAAAGGAAATAAAGGCCCAATGTTTAGTTAGGGCTGCCACTTTATATTGGACTATCTGGTTATGTCGAAATGATGTTACCTTTGATAAGAAACAAATATCTAATCCATTGCGGGTTATTTATTTGTGCATCAATTGATTGCGCTCATGGTCTGTGATGCAACGTCAAGAGACTCGAGAAATGGTGTTAGTGGCATGTAACTCTTTACATGTCGTGATCTAGGAACTCTTCATCGGCCATGGATGGAGGTTTAGAACAAGATTGTGTGCGGATTGAGAGTTTTTTTGTTAGTCTTTTTATGGCTTGTTCAAACCTTTTTCTTCATTTGATTGTCATTTGCTAAGTCTTTTTTTATGGGTCTCTTGTTGACAACATTTTAGTTGTAATTTTGTAATAAACGATTAGTTGTGTGTATCTCAAGATACAGAGGCTGGAAGGTTAATATACTCTTCCATTATCTTAAAAAACAAGCAAAGCTAGATAATGGTGAAAGAATTTGCTAATTAGTGCTGCCCAAGTTGCTGCAGTACTGATGACACTATATGCAGAGAGCCGGTCACGCAGACCAGGCCGGGAGCGCCGTCTGCTCTGCTTCCAAGCAGCTGACAAGCAACCTTGATCAGATCGCACGAAAATGGCGCGTTTTGACACCCGATCAGCGTGGCCTTGTCAGAGCTCGGTGACCCAGCTGCCAGATGATGGATGCGCTCCGGAGTTTCGACGCCGGTGATCGTTCCTATATCCACGTAGTCGATGCCCTGGTCGCGTGCAGCGGCTATCCATATCTCTTTCAGTGATGCAGCTGGCATAGAACGGGAGTTTCCTCCGGCAATGCTCGCCTCGGTCAGCAGTACAATATCTGGCCTTGTGCCTGCAGGAGAGCAGAAAAGAAACTCACATTCTTCAGTTTAAAAAATGAAATATGAGCCAACCAAACTAATGCGTGTAGATTCCAAATGTTTAGAAAGGGGTAAAATTAATCTTGCCAGAGAGAAGCTGTTCCGCAAACGCAACATGTTCTTTGTCGTTAGCCATTCCAATAACAAAAGCCAAAGGGCCTTCTGGTTTGACAGTTTTTACCACATCAGATAAGGCCTTTGCAGATGCCTCGGTATGGGCTGGAAGATGTTTCAAAACATCAGCTGATGGCAATAAATCAACAGTAAAGGGAAATAAGATCTTAAGGGTAGGTTGTCGCAAAAACCTCCATCAATAAGTATGGTGGATGCTCCATCAAACCCAAGGACTGAAGCTTCCTCTTGTGTAAGGAATTGGCTTCTCCCGGGCAATCGTGTCTTCTCTAAACCGGCTTGGATAGATGCATCGGAAATATCCCATCCTTAACTTCCCAAAGCCATGTGATAGAAAGAAAAATATATCATTGGAAATAACTCAATGTGTGTGAAGGCAGATAAAAGAAAACGAGATAAAACAGTAGCAAACATTCAGTCTTCCACTATTGTAGTCCAGTTCAAAAGGAACCAAACAGCAAAGAATCAAAATAAACATCCTATCAATGCTGTAGTAACTTTTGTGAAATTGGATGGACATGGACCACCACCAAACAATTTGAATTGGTATGATAGTATTATTATGTTATTACCCAGCTCACGGAGACATAGAGCTGTGCAAGAAGCCGTAACAGCATTCTGACGCTGGTGGTCTCCCAGCAGCTGGAGTTTCACATCATGCAATTCAAGAAACTGCAGAATATAATTTGCACTAGTCATTTGGAGGGCTTCAAAAGAAAAGGGAACAGCTTTACTCTTCTAAAAATTTCAGATAAATAGATTAGGTTGGCAATGAAATTCTACCAATGGCATATCATTTGAAATATTAACGATAATGTCGCAACTTTGATAAGGTTCTCCATAATCCCAATCAATGTATCTTGTGATGCTCCTGACACCAGTGTCACAAGCAGATATGATGGGAGATTGTGTCAAGAATGCTTTATCCCGAATAATTTTTGCAATATCTGTCGAAAACGGACCACCAATGACAACCTGAAAATGTTTGATGTCCAGGTTAAAAACTCCATATTAGAAACCATAGTGAAACTAAGGCAACACTGTTAGAAACACTCGCAATGAGAAAGCACACTAAATAAGAACAAGAAAGCACACATATATATTTTAGTCGTGTACGCAGGGGTTAGGGCCTTCACATATAGAAGTCACACTTATACAAGGATAATATTATGCAACTTGATGGTTAAAATATTATCAAGAAATAATTAAGGAAAAGGTAGGGCCTTTCCAACGTACTGATAAAAGAGAAGATGCTGCTTAGTAGAATAGCTTGGTGAACTATCATGGAGATGGAAGAGCAAGCAGAATATGGCATACCAACCATTTCTTTTAAGAGAAAAGAGCGCTACAAAATTAACCGACTCACTTGGACCATAAGTTGGAACTAAAAGCAAGAAAAAAATTATATTATGGTGAACATGAAAAGGAACAGAAATGAGAGAGCATAACTGGTCGCCCTTCTTTGATGATTCCAGACTTTGCTGCTGCTATACTTTGGAGGGAACCCCCCAAAGCGGCCAAATGTTCTTTCCCAACTGTTGTTATGACAGATGCAGCTAGTTCAGTACTTTGTATGACATTTGTGGCATCTCTAGCTCCCCCAAGGCCTGCCTAGGCAATCAATAGACAAAGAAGGCACTATTTAGTCATATTAAGTGTTATAAACTTGAGTTCAAATCACTTTTCAGTGCCACCTCAAAATAAAAACAGGACAAACAATTAATCATTAGCAATAGTGATTAACTCTTTAAACATGTAAACATAGGGCTACCTTCTGTCATCCCTATATTTCATTTCTGAGTAATGCTTGCATTAAATACCATTATTGGACCCTATTTTTGCTGTCTCCATATTTTGGCATTTTGTTAAAGATATCAGACTTAATGTGCTGGTCATAGAGGAAGGTCAGAGGTGGGCAGAAGACAACTGATCCT
Organism: Otatea glauca; assembly: GCA_036346275.1. Taxonomy (NCBI): domain Eukaryota; kingdom Viridiplantae; phylum Streptophyta; class Magnoliopsida; order Poales; family Poaceae; genus Otatea; species Otatea glauca. Next base: position 4,034,585 of record CM070722.1, on the reverse strand, counting down.
CATGTTAGACAATATCATATATTGCCTTGTATAGAGATTGCTAGTATCCTAGATTGCCTTACATAGAGATTGCTAGTATCCTATATTGCCTTATTTAAGCTTTCCTTTTGTATTCTCATGTATATGTATATATTCTAGCCTATTGATCTCATGATGAATACAAGTGATATTCATAACATGGTATCATGAAGGCACAGACTCGAGTTCAACACAGTTTTTATCTCTCCAAACTCAGGGTTATTGATCCACCATGAGTTTGACGGGGTGTTAGAAAGTATCTTATATTGCCTTATATAGAGATTGCTAGTATCCTAGATTGCCTTGTATAGCAATTACTAGTATATTGTATCGACTTGTATAGACATTGCCTTATATAGGCTTTTCTTTTGTATCCTTATGTGCATGTATATATTCCGGCCTATTGGCCTCATGATGAATACAAATGCTATTCATAACACCGCCAAGCAATTATCAAAAGCACTATTGAAGGAGACAAGTTTTATCATTCCTATGAAGTTTTGAGAAACAGCAGCCCTGACAAAAGTTTTTTTTCCAGCAATTCAATACAACAGGTGCATTTTTGTGATTGAACCTCCATAGTCAGTAATAGAAGTTCACATATGTTGGACAACTTCTGTGACAGCCAAATAACGAGTTTATACTCCACCCTTGACAACTACAGCAACATATAAACACAAATCATGAAAGATTATAAAAGACAGTAACAGTCCATCTAAAAAATGTTACACAACTTACTTCGACAATAGCAATATCCACATTTTCTTGTGAGAATAGGAGAAATGAGAAAGCGGTGAGAACCTGCAAAATCATGCAAGTAATTTTAAAATTCGTGATCACCTGAAGTGAAATAAGAGCATATGTATATTAATGACTACAGGATTTTTAACTTGGTTATATATGCACAATGAATGTCGTTTGATTATGGCAAGTTGAGTAAAAATTAGTTGCTGCATAAACACCATACATTATCAATTGAAGATGAATTGCTTACATATGCTAAGAAACAGAAGTAACACTTTTGCAGTATGGCAGTATCAGGATGGCTAAAATGATCAGAAAGTGAGATGATATTAATAGCATCATGTAGTGTCCAACTGTCCATGTATTCCTGCTTATTACAAGCACCGTCAGTTTTTCCTGCACTAGTATCATCCATGTATTCCTGCTTGTTACAGTAAGTTTATGTCTAGACTACACCTTTATTTTGGACTGTATGGTTTTGCCAATACGCACACAAAAATCAGATGACCTAATTTAGAAAGAAAAACATGGCACCACTGCCTGCAAGGTTTAAGGCAATGAGACAGGATGAAAAATGTGAACTAATGAAGGAGAAACCATGATGGATGTAGTTATGAGAGTTTGTTGTTATGCCCATCTATATTGAAATTGTAGGCCCTCATTTGGGGACAGACAAATGCCAGAAATTCACATAAAATGCCCAGCAAAAACTAAATTTGCAATAACAAAACAAAATTACCTCGAAGTGTGTCAAGGCTCCATTTTCTGATTCTATCGATTGATCAATAACTTCCTTAGACTGATCGAAAAGATCCCTCAACAATGCAGCCGAAACAGGGCCTCCACATTTTCCAACATACATGCGTTCTCGAATTGTTAGAAGATGAGGGCTGCATAAGAGCAGAATTATAGAATTTCTGTAATATCAAATTGATACTCAGAAAAATTGAACAGAACTAGATGATTATAATTCCACAACCCACACGCGGCAAGTAAAAGTTTTGACACCATAACTCATCATCAAAGGAAACTACACATAATAAGATTATAGTCCCTTGACACCCCCATTGTGTCAAGTAACAAGACACATTTTTCTAATAGCTACCAGATGATAAATGAAGCATGGTGATGAGGTAGAATACCTGGTATAGCAACCCACATTGTAGCCTTGCTCCCTCATGATATTGGACAGGAATGCAGCAGTTGAACCTTTCCCCTTGGTGCCGGCGATATGAACAGCCTACAAACACAATCATTCAACTTCATCCTAGAATCACACTGTCTCCATGCTTGAACTATTTAAATAAAAATCATTTTCCATCTGAATGGTGGCTGTCTAACACTTGGAACTAACACATCCCAGTGTTCCATCACATGCAAAATTACAGATTCTTCGTTTGCTAATTATTTTACTTCAATAGTTGCGATGTAAGCTGTAAGGTTTTGATATTAAGGAGGGGTGAGTTGAGGGTGGGGCCTCACCGGGAAGTGGGTGTGGGGGTCGCCGAGGCGGCGGAGGAGGCGGCGCATTCGACCGAGGTCGAAGCCGTCGTCAGAGTCGGTCCCAGCGCCGCGCGGAACGCCGGAGCGCTCGTAGTTACGGAGACGATCCATGCACTCGAGGAACTCCCCGAGCTGGCTCTCTTCGCCGCCGCCGCCGCCGCCTCCGGCCATGGAAGATATGCCGCGGCGGCAACTCCCCTGCAGAAGACCGCGAGACCGGCGGAGGCCAACGGGAAAGCGTCCAAGCATGCGGCACGGCTGTGCTGCGGTCGCCGCGGCGGTGGGGGTCGCCGGAGGGCGTGCGGACGCCGCCGTGTCGCCGGAGAGGGGGTTGGGTTCCGGGCGATGATGGGAGAGCCGAAAGCCGGGGTTGTGAGGTCCAATTTGAACTTATCGAGGGGGCTTTGTGAAAATAGATGCTTTGGGTCAGTTCTAACCGTTCGATCAGCTATAGGCGGTTAAGATTAAGGAAAGCGAAAATGCGGTTTATAAATGTATCTCTTTAAAAAGAGACCTTTGAGGATCGCGATTTTTATCTGCGGTCCAAACTGACTTCGACGAAAGCCGTTAGATTAAGCTTGCGCGGCCCAGATCGCGATTGGCTTAAAGTGGTTGGTGTATTTTTGCAAACTAGCCCTTTGGTGGCTTATTGCTACACTCATTTTCCTCCTGAACCGCATCGTCCTCCCCTCCTTCGCCGGAGCCCCGCACCTCGCCGGAGGCCGCCACCGCTTCTCACCAGTGTGCCTCCGTTACCATTCGTAGAGCCTCCTCATCTCCCTCGCCCCCCGTAGGGACCGGCGGTCTGTGCCTTACCCGGTTCAATCGCCTCACCCACCTCCATGCAACCCAACAAAGGAGCCGCCTTTGAGCGTTCTTGCAGGCCCTTGGAGGAGGCGCTGGGGTCGATCGGCACACGTCGGAGAGCGAAATGGGCGAAGAGATGGGAGCGAGCAGGAGTCGCCGGAGGCTTAAATGGCGGCACCGAAAGAGAAGAGAGTATGGCGCAACGAGATGAGCTTATGTATTTGCAGCGCGCGAATAACTCGTTGATCCTCTCTTTATTGCTTCCGTCCAGTCTCCGGGTGTACCAAGTGCCCCATCCATATCAGGCCCAGCGAGGTCCCTCCAAGCTACTGAAAACCATAGCCCCCAAAGCAATTGTCCCTGCTATCGCCATTAGAGATACCTGATTCAGCAAAAAGTTCATCTGGCCAGCGTCGATTCAGCACACGATTCCTCTGGCAAAGTTCGGCAAAAACTAGGCAGTTAATTTCTGTTGAATATGGTGATGTGCTGTACTGATGTTTGCATAGCAGAAGCTGTTAGCTGGTCAACTACTGCTTCAGCAACAGTTCAAGTTTTCCTGTGGCTTTTCTCATGCTTGGAAAGAGATTTGTGAAGACGTTCAGCTCACAAGCACACGATCTGTGCATCTCTTTCAAGGTTCGTTTCTGTTTTAGCTAGGATTCTTAGACCATGACATGTTCTTGCAGCTTGTGACTTTGACAAAATCACATCTAGAAAGCGATGTCCAGTTAGAAATTTGATCTGATCAAGAAGAAATTATGGGCCAGTTTTTGATCCCTACAAAAAAATGATTTGTTTCTTAGCCAGCATTGGCGAATCAGAACCATAAACATTTATTCCTCAGGCCTGAATTCTGTGACTACACTGTCTTAGTTTTCCAAGTCAGTATGAACTACCCTGATTGAAACCTTGAAATGAACTCAAAAGGCGAAAAGGAAAAATAAGCACGCCACCATCTGACATCCACCAACCTTAGGAGGTAGGAGCACCTAACATTGCTTCTTTTCTTCTATCATGGGCCCCACAAAACTAGCAAATGGCCTGCATCATTGATTCACTCCCCTCTCTACCGAAATCAATGAACCCCCTGATCCACTAAAGAAAACGGGGTGCCCATGATCCAAAACCTTAGCTGCATGCAAAGTGAAGGTGGGTGTGATGGAAGCAAACGAGGAGAGAAGTAGCTAAGGTGAACCATCATGCACATGGTTCTCGGAAATAGGAGGAAACCACATATGCAGATATTGGGACATGGAATGCGATTCTGCGAAATTGCAGACCACATCTCATCAATTTGGCAGTGAATGGGCTGGGATTTTTAGCTTCCCAAACAAGCCTTTAATTGTGTGTTAAGATTTACCAAGTGCTATGATCTATACCCCTTTATAATGCACCTAAGCATTCTTTTCTACGTCCACCCCAAATAATACACCCCACTAGAGATGGCCTAACCTTCACGCACTCAGCGAAACGTTCCCAGAAACTTGCCTTCATCAAAATTAACCTCTCAGATTTTTCCTCAGCTTTACCCACCCACATCCGATGGCCATTGTTTAATGTGTCTAACTCATCCCTGTGGCCCACAACAGATCTCTCCTCACCTTCAGCATCATCTCAAGGAAAAGGAAACAAATATCCTGGAATTAAGGAAAAGGAAACAAACATTCTAGAAAATTAAGGAAAAGACCATATATTACGTGCTGAGAAAAGGAAACCGGAAGACAGGGCACTGTACTAGTCTAATCAGGATTCCTAAAAGTGCAGTTTGAATTTCCACTACCACATGAGCTGAATCAATGGAATTTTAGATTATTGACACACCATTTTACGTCGTGCAAAAGTGTTGGCCAAGCTTTTAATTTGGAGATGGACTAGGACAAAGAAAATAACATCAAAAAAGAGAGGAGGCAACGAAAATGGATATGAGAATCATACTCTTTTTTGTTTTACTTACAAGATTTAAGCCAATTTACATACAGAGAAGTAAACTGTTATACTCTGATATCCCTCTTTATGCGTAGCAAAGTTGCGAGATATGGTATGAGCATATATAGTATCAAGGACAAAGTAGATGAGGTTGAGTTTGAGTGTGATACGAATCCGTTTCCTGCTCTATCTCAGATCTACTTCTATACAGAGTCTGTTATGTATCACTATAAATATATCCCTGTAGTTCACAAAAAGGCAATAGTTTTATTTTAAACATCTCCTCATATAGTAATATAGCTATTGTGCGCATGTGATTTTTTTCTCGAAAGGGTTTTTCACATAAAATCCGTGCCTCTTGTTTCCTTTGTTCCTATATTTTTGTCGTGCATTTTGTACTAAGTGGTACAGAGCATAGGGTTCAAGATTCGAGCCGCGGGAGGAGGAGACTCTCCGGGCAGCTATCGCACAGCAACTACGGCACGACATACAATGGGCACTTGAAGCATCTAGACCCCCAATTTTATTTGGTTTTGGTAATTAATGACAATCAAGGTTAAAGGACTAACAATTTACTTTGAGTATATGAGAATCGGTTAGTCCTCGTCATTGCACTTGAAAAAGGTGAAACATATGAGCAAACTTTTCCTAAGATAATTAGCTCAAGACCAAGGTATTTTCCTAAGATAATTAGCTCAAGACCAAGGTATGAAAGTGATTAAGGACCTTTTCATAGCTTTTATCGATCTTAGTGTTTGGTGGAAGATCGAATTGCTAGAATAGGTGTTATACTATTAAGAGGGACCATTGACAAGTAGCTTGAAAATTCTTAGAGATCATGGCTCAAATTATGCTCACACTTAGATATGTGCATTGCTTTAAAAATCTATTGAGAAATTTGTGTTGGCCAGTTAAAATCGGCACTATCGACAACTAGAGGCCGGTACTACCGCTGGGTTGATAATACCGCCCTATAGCTGCGGTAGTTATTTTATAAAGTTCTGTTTTCGTGTGCTCACGTGAGGTCAAGACTACCGGTCCGAGAGTCAGATCTTGCGAAATGCAAAGATCTGCTCCTCAAACAGCAGTAGTTATTTAACAATGGACGTGTTTTTGTGTTCTCTGAGAGGCCGACACTACCGGGGCATTAGGCTCGTACTACTGCAAAGGCAGTAGTCCCACCCCAATGTTGACAGTAGATTTTTAATAGTAAAGAGCTCAAGGGGTATTTTTCAAATTCAAAGAGCGGCACTACCGGGCTTTAGTTGGCGGTAGTGTCGGGGTTACTATAGCAACGGCTATTGTTGCCTACCACATTAAATGCTATTTCGACCGTTACCCTTTGTGGCTGGCACTATCGGCCCATATATGACGGTAGTGCCGAATTGGACAGTCTGTTGGGAATTTTGCCCTCAATGGCTAGATTTATTGATGGGGCTATAAATATCCTCTCACCTGCACCAAAAGGCAAAGTTAGAGACTTCATTGAACATCTCTTATGCCCTTGCACCCCTCTCAACACTCTAGTGCATTAAATTCTTCATTTGTGAGTAGTTGAGATCAATTCAAGTGTGTGCATTCAATTTGAGCCATTAGAGCACTTGATCATCTCCAAGCTAGCATCAATTGTCTATTCTCTTAGAGGTTGCCGCCTCCAAGACGGCTTGGAGTTAAGAGAACCGGTGATCTCTTCGAAGAAGATTGTGAAGAGGCTCGATATCGTGTGAAGGTCGGAGCTCACCTAGCCAGAGCGGGTAAGACCTACCACTAGTTGATTAAGGGAGGCTCATTTATGCAAAGAGCCGGTTTGATTCATTCAAGCTTCCTTAACGTGGATTCAGAGAGACCGACAAGTCTCCGAGACTATGGGAAAAATCATTGTGTTCATCTTCTTGTGGTTCGCTTTCTTGTGATTTGATTTGTGTAATTTACATTCTTAGTGATTTTAGTGATTGATTATCTCTCTAGAATTGTTGCTCTTGCCTAAACTTAGGTTGTTGGTGCACTTAGCAAAACTTAGCTTATTTAGGCCTTAAGTGTTGTAGAATTGTTATTCATACAAGATGGCTCTTCTTGTGAGAAGAATAAGGAGATTCATGAAGAGACGCTCAAGCTCAAGTGCCTCTCACAAGTTCAAAAAGGACCAACACTCAATAAACAAAAACTACGCCAACATATGTTACTATGAGTGTGATAAGAAGAGCCATATCACCTCTCATTGCCCCAACAAGAAGGAGGACAAGTCCAAGCCATCGAAGAAGAAGGAATTCAATGACAAGAAAAAGCTTTTCAAGAAGTTTCACAAGGTGGCAAGGGCGAGGCTCATATTGGAGAGTGGGACTCCGTTGAGGAGTATTCGGATTTCGACTCCTCTGATGATGACACTCCTTCCAAGAAGAAAGGAATCGCTGGAGTAGCAATCCTCTGATGATGACACTCCTTCCAATGTTGACGTTAGCTTTTTAACAGTAAAGAGCTCAAGGTGTATTTTTCAAATTCAAAGAGCGGCAATACCGGGGTTTAGTTGGCGGTAGTGCCAGGGCATTGTAGCAATGGCTACTATTGTCTATTGCATTAATGCTATTTTGACCATTGCCCTTTGTGGCCAACACTATCGGCCTATATATGGCGGTAGTGCCAGATTTGGCAATTTGTGGGGGATTTTGCCCCCAACGACTAGATTTTTTGATAGAGGCTATAAATACCCCCTCGCCTACACCAAAGTCAAGGTTAGAGACTTCATTGAGCATCTCTTAAGCCCTCGCACCTCTCTCAACACTCTAGTGCATTAAATCCTTCAATTGTGAGTATTTGAGATCAATTATCAAGTGTGTGCATTAAATTTGAGCCATTAAAACACTTGATAATCTCCAAGCTAGCGTCAATTGTTTGTTCTCTTAGAGGTTGTCGCCTCCTAAATGGCTTGAAAGCGAGAGAACCGGTGATCTCTTCAAAGAAGATCCTGAAGAGGCCTGGTATCGTATGAATGTTAGAGCTTACCTACCCGGAGTGGGGAAGAGCTACCTCTAGTGATTAAGGGAGGCTCATTTACGCAAGGAGTTGGCTTTATTCTTTCAACCTTCCTTGATATGGATTAGGGGAGATCGGTAAGTCTCCGAGACCACGGAAAAAATCATTGTGTTCATCTTCTTGTGGTTTGCTTTGTTGTGATTTGATTTGTGCAATTTACATTCTTAGTGATCTTAATGATTGATTATCTTTCTAGGATTGTTGCTCTTGCCTAGACTTAGGTTGTCGGTGCACTTAGCAAAACCTAACTTATTTAGGCTTTAAATGTTGTAGAATCGTTATTCGTATAATTCTTGCTAATTAGTAAATTATAGCTAAAGAATTTAAAAACCTCCTATTCACCCTCCTCTAGTCGATTATCCTTGATCCTACAGCGGCATCAAGAGGCTTCCACCCAACATCAAGTCAATGACAATGCCGACCGAGAAAATCTCGTCAACTTCCATGGCAAGTTGATAAGTTCATAAAGTCCCAAGCAAAGTAGGACTCAAGATAACGGGAAAAAAGTCAAGCCAGAAAAAAAACTTCCATGGCAAGTTGATAAGTTCATCGAGTCCCAAGAAAAGTAGGACTCAAGACAACGGGAAAAAAGTTCCAAGCTAGAAAAAAATTCTGTCAAAGTCCATGTCGGAGAGGAAGCCGACTGCGTGCTCTACAAAGGCGGCGATTACACCGAGCGGAACCCGAACTTCAAATTCAAAGAGCGGCACTACTGGGCTTTAGTTGGCGGTAGTGTCGGGGTTACTATAGCAACGGCTATTGTTGCCTACCGCATTAAATGCTATTTCAACCGCTGCCCTTTGTGGCTGGCACTACCAGCCCATATATGACGGTAGTGCCGAATTGGGCAGTCTGTTGGGAATTTTGCCCTCAATAGCTAGATTTGTTGATGGGCTGCACCAAAAGGCAAAGTTAGAGACTTCATTGAACATCTCTTATGCCCTTGCACACCTCTCAACACTCTAGTGCATTAAATTCTTCATTTGTGAGTAGTTGAGATCAATTCAAGTGTGTGCATTCAATTTGAGCCATTAGAGCACTTGATCATCTCCAAGCTAGCATCAATTGTCTATTCTCTTAGAGGTTGCCACCTCCTAAACGGCTTGGAGGTGAGAGAACCGGTGATCTCTTCGAAGAAGATCATGAAGAGGCTCGATATCGTGTGAAGGTTGGAGCTCACCTAGCCAGAGCGGGTAAGAGCTACCACTAGTTGATCAAGGGAGGCTCATTTACACAAGGAGCCGGTTTGATTCATCCAAGCTTCCTTAACGTGGATTAAGAGAGACCGGTAAGTCTCCGAGACCACGAAAAAATCATTATGTTCATCTTCTTGTGGTTTGCTTTCTTGTCATTTGATTTGAGCAATTTACATTCTTAGTGGTCTTAGTGATTGATTATCTCTCTAGGATTGTTGCTCTTGCCTAAACATAGGTTGTTGGTGCACTTAGCAAAACTTAGCTCATTTAGGCCTTAAGTGTTGTAGAATTGTTATTCGTACAAGATGGCTCTTCTTGTGAGAAGAATAAGGAGATTCATGAAGAGACGCTCAAGCTCAAGTGCCTCTCACAAGTTCAAGAAGGGCCAACACTCAATAAACAAATGCTACGCCAACACACGTTACTATGAGTGTGATGAGAAGGGCCACATCACCTCTCATTGCCCCAACAAAAAGGAGGATAAGTCCAAGCCATCGAAGAAGAAGAAATTCAATGATAAGAAGAAGCTTTTCAAGAAGTTTCACAAGGTGGTAAGGGCGAGGCTCATATTGGAGAGTGGGACTCCGATGAGGAGTATTCAGATTCCGACTCCTCTGATGATGACACTCCTTCCAAGAAGAAAGGAATCGCTGGAGTAGCAATCAATCGTTGGAGTAGCAATCCTCTGATGATGACACTCCTTCCAATGTTGACGTTAGCTTTTTAACAGTAAAGAGCTCAAGGTGTATTTTTCAAATTCAAAGAGCGGCAATACCGGGGTTTAGTTGGCGGTAGTGCCAGGGTATTGTAGCAACGGCTACTGTTGTCTACCGCATTAATGCTATTTTGACCGTTGCCCTTTGTGGCCAGCACTATCGGCCTATATATGCGGTAGTGCCAGATTTGGCAATCTGTGGGGATTTTGCCCTCAACGGCTAGATTTTTTGATGGAGGCTATAAATACCCCCTTGCCTAAACCAAAGGCAAGGTTAGAGACTTCTTAAACCCTCGCACCTCTCTCAACACTCTAGTGCATTAAATTCTTCAATTGTGAGTAGTTGAGATCAATTATGAAGTGTGTGCATTCAATTTGAGCCATTAAAGCACTTGATAATCTCCAAGCTAGCGTCAATTGTCTGTTCTCTTAGAGGTTGTCGCCTCTTAAACGGCTTGGAAGTGAGAGAACCGGTGATCTCTTCAAAGAAGATTGTGAAGAGGCCTGGTATTGTGTGAAGGTCAGAACTTACCTACCCGGAGTGGGAAAGAGCTACCTCTAGTGATTGAAGGGGGCTCATTTACGCAAGGAGCTAGCTTTATTCTTTCAACCTTCCTCGATGTGGATTAGGGGAGACCGGCAAGTCTCCAAGACCACGGGAAAAATCATTGTGTTCATCTTCTTGTGGTTTGCTTTGTTGTGATTTGATTTGTGCAATTTACATTCTTAGTGATCTTAATGATTGATTATCTTTCTAGGATTGTTGCTCTTGCCTAGACTTTGGTTGTCGGTACACTTAGCATAACCTAGCTTATTTAAGCTTTAAATGTTGTAGAATTGTTTTTCGTATAATTCTTGCTAATTAGTAAATTAGAGCTAAAGAATTTAAAAACCTTCTATTCACCCTCCTCTAGTCGGTTATCCTTAATCCTACAACGGCATCAAGAGGCTTCCACCCAACATGAACCTAACATGAAGTCAACGACAATACCGACCGAGAAAATCTCGTCAACTTCCACAGCAAGTTGATAAGTTCATCAAGTCCCAAGCAAAGTAGGACTCAAGATAACGGGAAAAAAGTTCAAGCCAGAAAAAAACTTCCATGGCAAGTTGATAAGTTCATCGAGTCCCAAGCAAAGTAGGACTCAAAGACAACGGAAAAAAAGTTCCAAGCCAGAAAAAAATTCTGTCAAAGTCCATGTCGGAGAGGAAGCCGACTGCGTGCTGTACAAAGGCGGCGATTACACCGAGCGGAACCCGAACTTCGTCGGCAGCAGGGCCACCAGCCCACCAGTACATCGTCACCAACAACAAGGACGGCCCCAACTGCAAGCTGGAGAAGCACATCGCTGGTGCACACGCCCTCATCACCACGCCCTTCCTTCACACACAACGTGTCTGAGATGGAGCCCAAGTCCGCAGCAAAGATCAGCAGCATCCCTACAGAGACACGATCCACAGCAACGATTCTGAGAAGGGCCATCGCATCAAAGAAAAAGAAAATCAAGTAGCGTGAGCAAGGCCAGGGTTCACAGTATCATCGATAATAGTTCGAATATCGCGATTATCAGCTGTATCGAGCTGGCTCGAATTTGAAACCGGTCGGTTACAATTCAAAAAATTGAAAAAATTTATACGATGTAAACCGGTCAATAATCGATGAAAATTGAGCGAAAATCGCTTAAGAAATCGGCTCTAAGAAACATTCAATTGGTCGGTCGATTTTCGTTCAAAATCATTCGATTATAGGTGAAAATCGGTCGATTTTCTTTTTTTTTTTTTGCAAAAAAGATTGATTTCTTAATCCTCGGTTTCTAACATTTTCGACCGGTTTTTTCCGATAATTGACAATAAAAGATCGTTTAAAAATTACGATTTTGAATATTGTGAACCTTGGTTAGGGCTCCTGTGCGGCTGTTCTATTTTTTGAATATTGTGAACCTTGGTTAGGGCTCCTGTGCGGCTGTTCTATTTGGGCAGCAGGAAAGGCGGATTGAAATTTCATTTTCGGATAAAATACTATCCAGGATCGGAATCTGAAATTTCGGCGAAATTCGAGTATTTCGGATAAATCTCGTCCGAAATTCAAAAACCAAAATTCAAATCCGGTTCGTTTTGTACGGAGAAAAAACGAAATTCGCCGAAAAATAACGAAATTTCATTCTAAATCATTCGATTATCGGTCGATTTTCATTCAAAATCATTCGATTATCGGTGAAAATCGGTCGATTTTCTTTTTTTTTCGCAAAAAATTTTGATTTCTTAATCCCTCGGTTTCTAACAATTTTTGACCGATTTTTGCCGATAATCGAAAATAAAAGACCGTTCAAAAATTACATTTCGATATTGTGAACCTGGTCGGGGCTCCCGTGCGGCTGTTCTATTTGGGCAGCAGGAAAGGCGTTTCCCAAGGAGCGACTACAGAGTAGGGATGTGACAGGGCAGCAGCAAAGTCCTTCCAGGCGGTAACAGGTTTACAATATCAAAATTCTGATTTTTTATTATCAGTAAAAACCGATCAAAAATCGTTAAAAATCGTAGGGTTAAGAAATTAAAATTTTTAGAATAAAATTAAAAATCAATCGGTTTTCACCAATAAGCGCACGATTTTGACGAAAGCCGACTAATTGAATGTTTCTTAGAGCCGATTTCCTGAGTGATTTTCACTTGATTTTCATTGATTATCAAGCGATTTTCACCGATTATCAACCTGTTTACGTCGCATAAATTTTTTCAAATTTTCAAATTTTTTGAATTAGACTGGTTTACTGACCGGTTTCAAATGCCGAGTTGGCTTGATGCGGCCGATAATCACGATATTCGAGCGATTATCGATGATATTGTGAACCTTGGTCGGCAACCATGTCCAAGCGCTGTACAGCAAGCTGCAACAGTGCACAAGCAACAAAACCAAGAAAAGAAAAAAAGCAAGAGGAAAAAAAGAAGAAAGGAATATACCAAGAGATTTAAAAGTCCCAACTCAGCGATTTTAACTCGTCTCAACTCCATTCCATGACTCGACTCTATACTGTATATTCAACGATTGTTTCAGTGCTAAAAGTTCACCAACACTATCGCCCGCGCTGTCTGGCGCAATGCCTAGGTGCATTCTATGCCATCTCCGTCGACAATCTTCTACTGCAATCGATCGCCACATTGCTTCTATTGGAGGTGGATTCATTGCAATTCAAGCCGTTATACCTATTATTGGAGGTATCAATCCGGGATTAATCATTGACGATTTCTTCGATGATCCATCATCTACTATAGGTTCTTGTGGCAAGATCAGCACATATAGAGTCTAAGTTAGAGTTGTAGGTATTTCAACACAATGAATTAACTTGGGCTATGTACGCTTGATCGAGAAGACTTTGAAAAAAAACAAGAAAAAATAATGTCAGTTGAGAAGACAATTGGATTTGGTGTTCAATCACTGTTTGGATATGTTGTAATTTTGGATCGCTTATGCGATCATTATGGAGGCTTTGGCAATAATAATTCTTAAGAATTTGATGAAATCCTGATGGTAGCTATCATTATACTCTCTAGAGTTTTATTATTTTAAAAGTGAAGGTTTTGCTCAAATATCAGTTTAAGATGAAGGATTAAAGTGAAGGAAGTTGTTTTGCTTCTACGTGAATACTACAACGTTGTCCGGTTGTCATAGCTTGATATGAGAGATCTAATGCAATTTATACTCCATTGACAGCATGAGAGTTTCTTGCATCTTGACAGTTTTGCAGGAGCAGTTCCAACCATATCATAGAATTTAATTATCTTTACAGTCGGCAATTTGACATATGTGATGCATACACGTGCAAGTTGTTCTTTCAATGAGCATTGTTTGCTGAATTTTGTGTTTCAGGTAGAGCATATGAAACATACATGATATGGGTTCTTCGCTATCTATCAAGCGACACAAGTGATGTTTTAGCTTACAAAAAAACATTTGGAAAAGACGGTTTCAGTCTTTCTTGTTCAAATAAGTCCTTTGGACATTCGGCGTATAAGGTGTTCATAATGATTTATTTCAAGGAAATTGGCGTTATATTTTGGCTACAAGGGGAATTTGTCTCAAGGTGGAGATTATTGAATTTGAGTGTGATATGAATCTGTTTCCTACTTTATCTCAAATATACTCATACACGGAGCTTGTTATGTACCACTATAAATATATCATAGGAGTCCATAGAAAGAGCAAGAGCTTCACTGTAAATATCTCCTCATATAGTGATATTGCCTTCGTGCACTCATGTTTTTTTTTCCAAAAAGGTTTTTCACGTGAAATTCATGTCTTCTATTTTCTTTGATCCTTATTTTGGTGTGCGTTTTGTAATGAGTCCTGTAGAGAGAACCTAATAACAGTGGCGATGAAACAATTACAATGAGTGATAAACATTTGGCGATGCAGACCGTAAATTCCTTAAGCATGATCTCAAAACAATACAAGGGATTGTTGCTCTCTCACAACCCTCTCGAACATTTTAGAACCCTCGGATTTTTGCTCTATACAAAAATATAGTGTTAAAGAATAACCAAGCCTCTAATCCTCTTATACGCCCCCTTACTTTGAATAAGTTGGTTTGTGACTAATGTTCTCCGTAACCATCCCTCGTAACTTTATATAGTGCCCATTAGTTCTTCTCTAAAGAGAAATAAGAATATTAGTCTTATTAGGATTTATATAGGAATAATTGTAGCACTCCTCTCCAAGGAGGATACAAGTCATATCTCAACATTAACATCTATAGGAACTCAAGCACAGTTGCTAAGAATATTTTATTTAAATTACAACATATATTACTCATCATATTTCACAAATAGCACTTAGTCTAGATGGCAGAGGGCTTGCGGTGAATGTGTAAGGTCTCGAGTTCAAATCCTGTCTAAAGCATTTTTTTGGATTTTTTGCATCAAATTTTCTCATTTAATTGGGCCATTAAATCATGTTGTAATTTTTTGAAACTTTTTGACAAGGGTCCTCAGAGTATGACTAACCTACCATAAAAAATTTAGATCATAATCAAACTTCTACTATTTTTAAAAATTCTTAAAATGCTACTAATGCATTTAAAGCAACTTTATTGATTTAATTAAGCTACTAAATTTAAAAAAAATTAAAACTTTTGAGAAGGGTTCTCAGAGCATGCCTAACCTACCATAAAAATTTAGATCATGATCAAACTTATGCGATTTTTAAAAATTCTAACAATGCTTCTAATATATTTAAAGCAACTTTACTAATTTAATTAAGCTACTAAATTTGCAAATTCTTGAAATTTTTTGAGAAGGGTCCTGAGAGCATGCCTACACTACTGTAAAAATTCAAATGATGATCAAACATTTGTGATTTTTAAAAAATTTGACAATGTTGCTAATGTATTTAAAGGAACTTCATTGATTTAATTGAGCTACTAAATTTGTAAATTTTTTAAAATTTGTGAGAAGAGTCCTGAGAGTATGCCTAAGCTACCGTAAAAAAAATTAGATTTCTGTATTTTAAAAAGCTTTTAAAGGAATACTTCTAAAAAATTCAAAGAAATATATTTTTAAAAAATCAGTACTTTTTGTTTCTTTTTTTTGAGGTATTCCAAAAAAAAATATTCCTCTCTTTTAAATCTCTGCCTATCTCAAAAATTACTTCTGCCCGCAGCAACGCGCGGGCCCACTGCGCATCTAG
Organism: Otatea glauca; assembly: GCA_036346275.1. Taxonomy (NCBI): domain Eukaryota; kingdom Viridiplantae; phylum Streptophyta; class Magnoliopsida; order Poales; family Poaceae; genus Otatea; species Otatea glauca. The sequence goes on along the minus strand of CM070722.1, from coordinate 4,018,963 downwards.
TCTATCTATATTGTTGTATACATCACCGTGAGCCCAACATGTGGCGATTTTGCGTTGTAGTTTTATAGTGCAAGCTATAGCATTTTGTTTTTTAATTTGTTTTTTAAAAAATATTTTTATGTTTTTTGAAAAAAATTCCCTATGTCTTAAAATTGAGCTACAATATTTTTAAAGTTTTTATCTTTTCCCCTTTCAAATTTTTTTTCCTCTCTATGCTAAAATTGAGGGGTCACCCACAGTAACACGTGGGGTTTTAATCTAGTCTATTGTGATAGTTGAAGCGGATTTAAGGAAAACTAATTAAAAAGCTCAAACCATGTTCATGGTCATTTTCTTTAGGAAAATTTTTGTATAACATCCCAAACTTTGTTTGAAAGTCCATTCGGTATCTCAAACTATGAAATTAGACATTTGATCCCTAAACTTTGCAATCCGGTTTAAATAACATCATAACTTGATTTCACATAGTGGTATTACCCGTGAGGCGTAATGAGTGGACAGTTTTACCATGTAGAATAACACGCTAGGCAAGATTAGCTCAATGATAAATAGGGCTCACAGGGGTACACGGGCTAATAGTCATAGAAGCATGATTGGGAGCTCGACGAGGAATAAGTACATGTAGGCCTCACCTATCATTGGCCTAACTTACCAACGTGTCATACCGTATGGCAAAACCGCCCATTTATTGCACCATTCGGGGCAATATCACTACGTGAAGCCAGGTTAGAGTGTTAGTTGAATCGGATGACAAAGTTTAGAGAGGGTCAAATGTCTAGTTTCGTAGTTTGAAGTGCTGGATGGACTTTTAATCAAAGTTCAGGCGTTATATGAACTTATTTATTTTCTTTAAGTTCTTTGTTTTGGCAACTTGTGCTCTGGACTTGCGTGCTATTTTCACCGTATTGCGAATATAACGGTAAGGTCACGTGAAGCTCTATCATTAGTAGTAGTGTACGTAAGGAGGAGATGCAAAGTGGCTAGAATATCGGCTCCGATCGTTGTACTTCTGGTACTCTCCTTAGTTCCACAGTATTTTACTGGTAGTCTTTAGAGTGTCGCATCGGCCATCTATCATTAACCCTAAGAAGCGCATCACACCAATGGCCCTCTATTTTCTCCTAGCTGACCATTGGACCGTCTTTGCTACGCCTCTCGCTAATTATCGCGCGATGCTCCACATCGGCAACTGTAATTAACGATCGTTAATTTGTTGTCAGGCGTAAAGCCATAGGATGTGACAGTCCATTAGAGTAGAGATATGGGTGAAAGAAATATCTCACCGTATGGTATGTTGCACGACAGCATGGACAGCAACCAAATGACACGTGCCTGATCGTGGAGGAGAACCAACTAGAAAAGAAAATTAAAAGATTAAGATCTGATCGTGGAGGAGAGTATATCTCTCATGAATTCTCCCAGTTCTGTTCTGAGCATGGTTTAATCCATGAATTTACACCACCATATTCTCCCCAATCAAATGGGGTAGCTAAGAAGAAAAACCGAACACTAGCGGACTTGGTGAATGCCATGTTGGAGAGTGGCTGTATGCCTAAAATGTGGTAGGGGGAAGCTATATTAACAGCAAATTTTGTCCTAAACAGAGTAGTCACTAAAAAGTGTGAGATTACTCCGTATGAGGGATGGAAGGGGATAAAGCCCAATTTTAATTTTCTGTGAACTTGGGGGTGTTTGGCAAAAGTCAATATACCATTGCAGAAAAAGAGAAAGCTTAGACCTAAAACAGTCGATTGTATTTTTCTAGGATATGCACATAACAGCACGGCATATAGATTTTTAGTAGTAAAATAAAAAACCCCTGAGATTATTGCTAACACAATAATGGAGTCCAGAGATGCTTCATTTTTTGAGGATATTTATCCTATGAGACCAGCAGGTAGTACTTCACAAACTGAGAATAATCAAACTGATAATAATAATAATAATATTGAACCTACCACTATTTCTGAACTAATAAGTGATACACTACCAGAAGATGATATTTCTGAGGAGGATAACAATTTAGTCGAGAGGCTCCTCGTAGGAACAAGAGACAAAAGGGTTGAGAAAACCTTTGGCGACGACTTTATTGTATACTTCGTGGATGATATGCCAAAATCTCTTTTAGAGGCTTATGCACTACCTGATGCTGGGTATTGGAAAGAGGTGGACCGTAGCGAGATGGATTCCATCATGGCTAACGGAACTTGGAAGATCACTGATCTTCGTAGTGGGTGCAAACCTGTTGGATGCAAGTGGATCTTCAAAAAGAAGATGAGGCCTGATGGTACTGTTGATAAGTACAAGGCAAGACTTGTGGCCAATGGTTATACCCAGAAAAAAAAAGAGGATTATTTTGATACTTATTCTCCTGTTGACAGATTAACCAACCTTAGAGTGCTCATTGCATTAGCTGCTTCCCATGGTCTACACGTCCATCAAATGGATGTAAAGACAGCTTTTCTTAATGGAGAGTTGGAGAAAGAAATCTATATGGAGCAACCAGATGGTTATGTGATTACTGGACAGGAAAATAAAGTGTGTAAATTATTAAAATCCTTGTATGACCTAAAGCAAGCACCTAAGCAATGGCACAAAAAGTTTGATAAAACTTTGACATCTGCTGGTTTTGCTGTTAATGAGGCAGATAAGTGTGTATACTATCGTTATGGTGGGGGTCAAGGTGTTATTTTGTGTTTGTATGTTGATGACATACTTATATTTGGGACAAACACTGCTGTAATTGACGAGGTCAAAACTTTCTTATCTCGATGCTTTGATATGAAAGACTTGAGAGAGGTAGATGTTATTCTGAATATTAAATTGATTAAGAATGAGGATGGGATCATTTTGCACCAATCCCATTATGCTGAGAAAATATTGAGTTAATTCAGCTTTGAGAATTGCAAAATTTCTTCAACACCTTATGATCCAAGTGTTAAGCTTCGAAAAATCAAGGGTTAGGGAAAGATCAATTGAGATATTCACAAATTATTGGGTCCCTTATGTATCTAGCTGGTGCCACAAGACCTGATATCTCATTTGCTGTGAGCAAATTGAGTCGGTTTACATCTAACCTAGGAGATGATCATTATGAGGCACTTGAAAAAGTGTTGCGCTAAAGAGGCACAACATCTTACGGAATTCACTATACTGGATATCCTTCTGTTTTGGAAGGATATAGTGATTCCAATTGGATCTCTGATGCGGATGAGATCAAAGCTACAAGTGGTTATGTTTTTACCTTAGCTGGTGCTGCAGTTTCATGGAAGTCTTGCAAATAGACCATATTAACGAGATCAACCATGGAAGCTGAACTCGTAGCACTAGACACAGCCACTGTTGAGGCCGAATGGCTTAGAGAGCTACTGTTGGACTTGCCATTGGTTGAGAAACCAATACCGATGATCTTAATGTACTGCGATAATCAAACAGTGTTGACTAAGGTTATGAGTACTAAGGATAACATGAAGTTTTCCAAACATGTGAAGCGTAGGCTTAAAACTGTCAGAAAATTGAGAAACTCCGGAGTTATTGCTGTGAATTATATTCGTACTGAGAAAAATCTGGCAGATCCTTTTACAAAAGGACTCGCAAGGAAAGCGATTTCCATTGCGTCTATGGACATGGGCATGAGGCTCGTTTGAGTTACACCACAACAACAACCCATATCTTCCTGATCGGAGATCTCGTGAATTAGGTGATGGAAAAAATAAGTTGATGTTGTAACAAGAGAGTACATATTATTAAATTGTACCCGTGTCCTAATAGACAAAGTACTCTCGACTGTACGGAAGGTTGGCTTAAAGCCTTAATGTATTCTAGTGTTTAAAAATAAAGGTATTGGCCTACATGATACCTATAATGAATACACCTACTTGAGCTCAACTGTGAGGTCGCGGTTCATGAGGATTGGGCATTCTCTAGAAAGCTCATGAGCAGATAAGGGAGCATGACCATATAAGCTTCGTTTAGGCGTGGTTTATTGGCAGCCTAATATCAGTTGTGATTTTCAAGTAAAATCTGATTACGAAAAGCTATGAATTCAAGGCATAGTCCATTCATCAGCTGTGAGAGGATGAACTTTGCTAATTTAGGTGCAAGTTCAACCCGTACGGGACTTACATCAAAAGACTGGTATATTAACAATACATCAGTATAGCAATCTTTGTTATCTTTTCTGCTGTTTTCTTTGGAATTGATGGGGGATTGTTAGAAATTGGCCCATTAGGTGGCCCATTTCCTTTAATTCCAAAGCATGCATGGTTTAGTACCATATTGTCTAGCCAAGTGGAGGAAGGGTAACTTAAAAGGTGGAGTCATTGCCACCTCTTGAATAATGACACAAGGCATGAGAATGGCATAGGGTGTACAATGGCTAAACACACGCGCACGCGTTTGCGTATTTTCGTGAAAATTCGCATGATTTGTGACTTGCGACGACGCGCGCCGCCACGTCGTAGTGTGTCTCCTAGCACTTTGAATTCATCTTTTGTTTTGCTGAACCTTGTAATTATCTCTCCATTCAATCTGTTTAAATGCGATTTAAACATCTGTTTTAATTTGGTGTCATTATGCAGTCATTTACTAGTGAGTTAATTGACATTATGCAGTCAGTTACTAGTGAGTTAATTGATATTATGTGGTCGATTAGTAATCGCCGCGCGTTTAATCGACATAATGTGCTCGCCATCTTGCGCTTCTATATAAACTCCTGGAGATGTCCAGGAAATATATACTGAATTTCTCCTTCGTTCTTCCTCCTCATCTCTGGATTGCTGTACTGTTGTGTTGAGCTGTTGAACCTCGCCAGCCTTCTTCCTCGGCGTGCACCGTGAAGGAGGGTGAGCGGTATCTCTGAACCATTGCCGCAGAATTCACCTGCACGGGGCGGCAATAAGGTTTTTAGGCAGCGCATCAGCGCGACCGCTCTGCTTCTTCCTCGACATCGACTACTTCCACGACCACGTTTGCGCTGCGGTGCTTCCTATTCTTCAGCAAGCCCAACTTTAAGTCGTTCGTGTGATAAATCAACTTGTTAATATACAATTCTTGAGTATTTCCTGAAGTACAATGTGTTACATGTTGTTTTATGCATCTCTAGTCTTATGTTACTTTTACCTCAATATAAAATCTAAAATAAAAACATTGCACCAATTTCTAACAGAATATCGGCTCCGATTGTCTACTTCTGATACTCTCCTTTTTAGAGTTTCGCACTGGCCATCTATTATTAACCCTAAGAAGCGCATCACACCGATGGCCGTCTATTTTCTCCTAGCTGGCCATTGGACCGTGCTGCGCTGCCTCTGCCTAATTACTGCCAGTGCTCCACATCGGCAACTGTAATTAACGATCGTTAATTTGTTGTCAGGCGTAAAGCCATAGGATGTGACAGTCCATTAGAGTAGAGATATGGGTGAAAGAAATATCTCACCGTATGGTATGTTATACGATAGCATGGACAGCAACCAAATGACACGTGCCTGCACGGTCAGCACTCACAGCCTCTTGTCCCTTTCTTTACACAAGAAGTGGTCTCCATTTTTTTTCTCCTGAATTATTTAAAGCTGCCTGCATTATTTTTTGGGCAAATTTCAAAGCTTTATTTGAGATGTAGAGCGGAGAATTGCTTGTCCGCCACCTCCTTTTTTTGTGAAATCGGAAATTTTACATTCTTCGCCGTGTTACATGAGTATCACTGTGAATCATTGTGAAATGGTTACTTATGCTATATCCTTTTCTCTAGGATCGGTTTGGGAAGCTATAGCTTTTTCTAAAATAACTGTTTTTTTAGTTTTCTAGGTTAAAAAGTAGTAGTAACTTTTTATGGAAGATCGTTTGATAAACAGTCGATTTCTATCTACAATAAGCTACAAAAGCACGTTTCATCTTGCTTTTAGTAGTAGTGTACGTAAGGAGGAGATGCAAAGTGGCTAGAATATCGGCTCCGATCGTTGTACTTCTGGTACTCTCCTTAGTTCCACAGTATTTTACTGGTAGTCTTTAGAGTGTCGCACCGGCCATCTATCATTAACCCTAAGAAGTGCATCACACCAATGGCCCTCTATTTTCTCCTAGCTGACCATTGGACCGTGCTGCGCTGCCTCTGCTTAATTACTGCCAGTGCTCCACATCGGCAACTGTAATTAACGATCGTTAATTTGTTGTCAGGCGTAAAGCCATAGGATGTGACAGTCCATTAGAGTAGAGATATGAGTGAAAAAAATATCTCACCGTATGGTATGTTGCACGACAGCATGGACAGCAACCAAATGACACGTGCCTGCACGGTCAGCACTCACAGCCTCTTGTCCCTTTCTTTACACAAGAAGTGGTCTCCATTTTTTTTCTCCTGAATTATTTAAAGCTGCCTGCATTATTTTTTGGGCAAATTTCAAAGCTTTATTTGAGATGTAGAGCGGAGAATTGCTTGTCCGCCACCTCCTTTTTCTGTGAAATCGGAAATTTTACATTCTTCGCCGTGTTACATGAGTATCACTGTGAATCATTGTGAAATGGTTACTTATGCTATATCCTTTTCTCTAGGATCGGTTTGGGAAGCTATAGCTTTTTCTAAAATAACTGTTTTTTTTAGTTTTCTAGGTTAAAAAGTAGTAGCAACTTTTTATGAAAGATCGTTTGATAAACAGTCGATTTCTATCTACAATAAGCTACAAAAGCACGTTTCATCTTGCTTTTAGTAGTAGTGTACGTAAGGAGGAGATGCAAAGTGGCTAGAATATCGGCTCCGATCGTTGTACTTCTGGTACTCTCCTTAGTTCCACAGTATTTTACTGGTAGTCTTTAGAGTGTCGCACCGGCCATCTATCATTAACCCTAAGAAGCGCATCACACCAATGGCCCTCTATTTTCTCCTAGCTGACCATTGGACCGTGCTGCGCTGCCTCTGCTTAATTACTGCCAGTGCTCCACATCGGCAACTGTAATTAACGATCGTTAATTTGTTGTCAGGCGTAAAGCCATAGGATGTGACAGTCCATTAGAGTAGAGATATGGGTGAAAGAAATATCTCACCGTATGGTATGTTGCACGACAGCATGGACAGCAACCAAATGACACGTGCCTGCACGGTCAGCACTCACAGCCTCTTGTCCCTTTCTTTACACAAGAAGTGGTCTCCATTTTTTTTCTCCTGAATTATTTAAAGCTGCCTGCATTATTTTTTGGGCAAATTTCAAAGCTTTATTTGAGATGTAGAGCGGAGAATTGCTTGTCCGCCACCTTCTTTTTCTGTGAAATCGGAAATTTTACATTCTTCGCCGTGTTACATGAGTATCACTGTGAATCATTGTGAAATGGTTACTTATGCTATATCCTTTTCTCTAGGATCGGTTTGAGGGCGCTCCAGCTTTTTCTAAAGAAAATAATATTTTTTAGCTTTTAAGTTAAAAAGTAGTGGTAACTTTTTACAAAATATCGTTTGGTAAATAATCAATTTCTCTCTACAATAAGTTACTAAAGCACGTTTTATCTTGCTTTTAGTTTTTGCTAGTTATACGTGGTTTCTAGCTTATACCAAAAACCATATAAAAACTAACCCGTTTGAAAGACTTACTGGTTTTTTGAAAGCTGAAGCTTCCTTAAGCCCTATACATAGCCTAACTTTGCTAATTGCTACCATAAAAACAAGTCATAGTTAAAAAAAATACATATAACATTCATATGCTATATAACCAACTGGCTAGAAGTATACATAGTCCAACAATGATTGTAGATAGGTAGAAAAATGAGAAATAATTAGCAGGTTTTCTTATTTATTTTTCAAAGGAAAAGTATGCACTGAACTAAGCAAAAGAAGAGTGCAAGTAGGCAGCCACTATCTCACCAACCCCACAGCCTCGCCATTTTTTGTGTTTCTCTCGCCTCCTTCCCTCATGCATATCCTTTTCATTCCATTTTTTAATTTAATTCGACTGCTTGGATAGCTTCCATAAAATCATATTATGACTAGTGATATTCTGTTGAAAAAAACAAACAAACAAACGATACTCTTGATTAGTTCACTAGCTATATATTTGTCTGTACAGTAATTATGTGTCATTGGGCGCTAAGAAATATTGTAGCACATTATCTGCTAGCTACATAAACACTAATAACATTTTTCCACATGTTTTCAGTAGGAATGATGAGTGCTAGTACTACTAAGTAGTTGAATATTGTTATTGCCATGCTCTTGATCATGCATCATGCATAACCATAGAAAGAGAGACGAGCATTCTAAAAATCATCTTTGTTCGGTGGAAACACAATTGACTTTGGGTTGGATATATAGTCATATCGTACAAATAATTTCCCTTTTTTTTTTCTGAAAGGAGTGTGGTATGCAGATCTTAGCTAACAATAGACAATATTATAGACAGCTAGGACAAAAATATTTTAAAGCACATTAAGCAAATGCTCCTCTGATGGCTAAGCAAAAATATTGGACAAATAGATCGAGTAGTTTTTTTACAAAGCAAATAAAGGTAGCTTTCTCAAGAAAAACAAAAAAACAAAACCCAAAGCACCCTCCCAGTTCCCATGTACATATGGAAATTTAAAACTACTGTTAGACAATGAATATTTTAGGCATTGAGGCATGGTTCACAAAATTGACGAAAATCACGAAAATCGAGTGTATCAGGCCAGCTTTTAAAACTGTTCGGCAAACCGATGGAATTTAAATTCAAATTCAAAAATTTCATAAAATTTGTAAAAATTTATGAAAATGTGTTAATTTTTTTTTAATTTTTTTTGTGTAAGGTCCTGAGGCAATGTTAATGACACTGTAAAATTTTTAGATCATTATCAGACCTATGTATTTTTTAACAATTCAGATAGTGATACTGTCAGAATACATGCTTTTTTGTTTTTGATTTTCTAGAGGCACTAAATGAAGTCTTATATTTATGATTTTTTTTATATTCTAAGGCAATTATAATGGTTTATCAAAATTTTTAGATGATTTTTAGACCTATGTATTTTTTAAAAATTCTGAAAATGATACTATCATTGTATATGCCCTTCTGTTATTGATTTTATAGGGGCAATAAATGAAGTCTAGTAATTCTGAAAATTTTAGTACATGATCGTTGGGCACTATTTATGATTCAATTAAAATTTGAGAGCATGATTATTCTTGTCAATTTTTATAACAAATATGACAGTGTCTATGTTTCTTTTTATTAATTGTTGTTTTTTATTTTCTAGAAGCAGTAAATGAGGTGTTTTATAGATTAATTGGGATTTTTTTGAAATTTTTTCTTGATTTTTTTAATTTTCCTTCGATGTGCTGAAAATCAAATAAAATTGCTCGAAAATCGAAAAAATCACTTGAAGATTGAAAATTGAAAATCGGTCAAAAATCAAATAAAACCGGTCAAAAATTGGTGAAAATCGCTCGATTTTTAGTTATTTTGTCCTTGTTTGACCGCCGTGTTCAAATTTTTTGAATTCTAACTTTTCAATTTCTACCGATTTTCGACTAATTTTTGATGTTTTTCAATAATAAAGAATTGTTCGAAAATCGAATTTGCGATTTTGTTAAACCGCATTGAGGCGTCACAGTTCATAGATTGGTTAACATGGCAGTCAAAAGTGGTTCAAAGCAGGTCATGATGATGTGGTCACTGGAACGAGCCTAACTTATGGTGATTTACCACTTAACATGGACAATTACCCTTACCTGCACTAAAAAAAATGCAAACCGAAGGTTTTTACACATCACACCCAACAATTAGGCCTTGTCCTAAGCCCGCACAACCTTTTTCCCTTTAGACCTAATTATGAAATCAATACAAGGATGGCAACGCGTTGCCTAAATCCAAAACCACATCTCACGATCGGCAACTAATTAATCCGGTGGTGTTCTATGAATTTTTTTTAAATAATATATTTTTAAAATAAAATTACAGAAAAAATACGTCCAAAAAATAATTACAGAAATATACACCCGTCGCTAATTCATTTGACGGCAAAGCTCTTAATGTTAAATTCTGTCACTAATTCGTTTAACGACTGAAACTTCCCATCAGCTTGTTACCAATTCATTTGACAACAGAAATACGTCGCTAAATGAATTGACAATAGAGTTTTATTTAGTCAACTGTTTTGCCGTTGATTCATTTAGTCGACATATCCTTTTGGCTTGTAGGCATCCGTCGCCAATGAGGTAGATTTATGTAATTCTTTTTTTTACATGTTTTTTCTGTAATTTTATTTTAAAATTGTATTATTTTTTTTTAAAAAAATCAACATTCCATCATGCTTCATGTGAAATATAGCTACGAATAACTATAGCTTCCATTTTTAAATATAATAAATTAATTGATAATTCATACTATATCACTCTATTGGTTGGCTCATCAGAAAATGAGACTTGTTATCTCAATGACTCCCTGAACCCACATATCATTGAGACAACGAGTGGTATTTTCTAAAGTACTAACATTTGAAGTGGTATAGTATGAATTATCTCATAAATAAACATTATTTAAAAAGCCATGTCCAATCCCAGAGAAGCATAAAAAACAAGGAAAATACCGATCACAAAACGGTACACAAAATAAAAATCAAGGAGAAAAAAAACAAAAGTTTTTTCTTAAAAAACCAGATCTCCTTTCAGAATTCACCAACCATCCAAATGGACAGAAAAATGTGCGAGGCCTTATTAATAAAGGGAAAATTGATTATATGCTATAAAGTTGATTGATATTTGATAATATGCCACATAGTTGAATAGCATTGATAAAATGCCACAAAGTTGGATGGAAACTAGATGATTTGTAACATTTGGCACTTTCCACCTTTTTATTTTCTGATTTTTCTCCCATAGAAAATGACTCAAATGCCCTTTTGAACTGTTTCTATGCTAACGCCAGCGACCTGTCCAAGCTACCTCGCGCGTTGTGGTAGCTCGACCTCTCTTATAGCGGCCTCGCTAGGCGCCTCTTCGATGACCTGCTGACATACTACCCCAACCTCCCCATCTCCGACTTATCCAGGTCGCTGGCATTGGCGTAGAAACAGTTCAGAGGGGCATTTGAGTCATTTTCAATGGAAGGAAAATTAGAAAAGATAAAGAAAAAGGTGGGAAATATCAAATATGGAAAATCATTTAGTTTTCATTCAACTTTATGGTATTTTTTGTATGAATATCATTTAAGCCTATTATCGAGTGTTAACCAACTTTATAGTATATAATCAATTTTCCTATAAATAAGCACCCCCAGCACCCTTCGTCCTCCCGTGCTCTCTTCGCTTCTCTCCTCCTCGTCCCTCGGCGCCTCCGATCCGCGCTCCAGGGTAAGCAAGCGCGAACCTCCCCCGCTCCGTGTCTCTGTAAATTCGCACGCACGCATTCCCCCGGCTCCCTCGCCTAGATCCTGCCCCGGATCGGTCTCGTGCAGGGCGCCGCTTATTTTGGTCAGTTTCCTGTTCTTGGATCGCCTGCCTCGGGTGGGTGTCCCGGATCCGTGCTCATTGCGTTGCTTCGATCCGATTTCGTGCGTCTGTGCGCGGAAAGTTGTTTGTTTGATTGATTGGGTGTTGTTGGATAGGTGGGTTGACCCGTCTCTTCTTGTTGATTCGGTTGGTGTCGCAGGTTCGTGCTTAGATCTGAGTTCTTGTTCAAACAATTGTGCGAAGGATCTGATTGGGTTTTTAGTGTGTCGTTTTGGTGATTTAGGATCGGATCTGGTGTTTTTCGTTGGAAGGTTTCGTTTCTTTTGCCCGATTGGATATATGTATGCGTTGGTTTGTTTGGTATCCGGGGGTTTTGGATCTGACTGAGGTTTTCTCCTTGTTGACTTCAACGATTGTTGTGGATCAATTTTTTTTGTTGAGATTTTTTTAATGCATGGTGCAGCAGTCCTTGCGATCTGTACATGTACTTTGTGCTACAGTACTATTGCATTAACTGTCATTTGACTGGCGTTTCTGATTGGAAATTTGGATTACACTGTATGCTATATTTATGGATTGTTACTAGTATATATGTCCACGATCCACCTACTGGCTAGTGACTACTGGTATGAGAGGGACAGTGCCTCCTACCAATCTTAGTTAGGCCGTCTTATGTACCAACCACTGGGCATAGATGTTAGTGGTGGTTGGTGGTAGAGATGAAAACGGAAATGGAATTTTCGACCCGGTGAAAAACGGAAACAGAAGCCTTTTTTCGGAAACGGAAACAAAAAATGTCGGTACGGAAATGGAAACGGAATTTTTTTGTTGGAAACGGAAATGGGAGAGCTATTTCCGACAGAAATGGAAACAAAAACGGAAATTCTGTATAAATGAAATAGGAAATTCCATTGGAAACTTGGCCCAAAAAGGAGAAGGGAGTATTTACATTTATTTTCGAATTAAAATAATTTTAGAAATACAAATGACTTTATAGAAAATATCAAATATGGTTCAAAATTCCGGAAAAATTCTCAAAAATACTTTGGAACATTTTGAACCTAGGAAAATTATTTCTAGCATAACTTTGGTTTTATTTTTCACGAATAAATTAATTTTATAAATCTAAAAATAGCAAAACGGCATTTATAAACTCCAGAAAATCCAGGATAAATATCAGAAAATCATAAATGAACATTGAACAATAATATGCAATTTTTAGGGCGTTACACCATTATAGTTGTAGGAGCAAGAGGATGTCGATGATAATGATATGGAGGAGGATATGATTGTCTGGTCAGGGGGACAAATAACGAACCTTCAGTTGACAAACTTGAGAAAAAACTTCCTAGTGATACCGGTGAACATAACATTGTTCTTGTGTCCGCCTTAGAGGTGAAATGAGTTACATTGTTTTTGTTGTCATGTAAAATGTGATCATGTACTATGTTCTTGTGGAATTTTTCACTTTCGTTTCCATATCCGTTCCGTTCAATTTCGCATCCATTTCGGTCACTATCCGTTTCTGTATCCGTTTCCGGGGTTTCCGATTTCGTTTCTATTACCGGTAAAGAAATGTGAAAACGGAAATGGAACGACCATTTACCGACCGTTCCGTTTTCATCCCTAGTTGGTGGTGGTATACCCAAGCTACCTACTAGTATTAGTAGTTTGGTTAAGTTTAGTGTTATTCTTTCCACACCAGTGGATCTATGATGGTACAATCCCGTGCATAGGATAGGATTTGATAGGAATCACAAGTTTTGTAGAAGAACAGTGAAATTGTGTTAGTTCTCTGATGAGTACAATAGTAAATTGCAATATTTGTTGGATTGGTGTAACAAATAGTATGTAGTTAGTAGTCAGCTATCCGATTGGGAAATAAATCCAAGGTTATGAATTCTTTTTATCAAATGGATCTTAATTTCATGATTAACATTCAAATTCATGATCTCACTTGCAAGATCATTCTTTATTATTCATGTTTAGATCTCTGTGAATCAATCTAATTAGCTTATTATTAGTGTAGAAAGATGGCGTCTCACATTGTTGGATACCCCCGCATGGGCCCCAAGAGGGAGCTCAAGTTTGCCTTGGAGTCCTTCTGGGATGGGAAGAGCAGTGCTGAGGATTTGGAGAAGGTTGCCACCGACCTCAGGGCCAGCATCTGGAAGCAAATGGCTGATGCTGGGATCAAGTACATTCCTAGCAACACCTTCTCGTACTACGATCAGGTTCTTGACATGACCACCATGCTCGGCGCTGTCCCAGAGCGCTACTCATGGACTGGAGGAGAGATTGGGTTCAGCACATACTTCTCAATGGCTAGAGGAAATGCCACTGTCCCTGCTATGGAGATGACCAAGTGGTTTGACACCAACTAGTAAGTCCGTCAGCTTCTATCAAGGGTAATTTGTAGTTCACTTTTGGCATTCAATATATTTGCTAACTACTGTTGTACTTTTACAGCCACTTTATTGTCCCTGAACTGGGTCCTAACACCAAGTTCTCCTACTCTTCTCACAAGGCCGTGAATGAATACAAGGAGGCAAAGGCGGTATGATACTAGAATTATATGTCAGCAGTCTTCATCTATTTCCAGTGTTCCCCTAGGCGCTAAGTGCTAGGTGGGTGGCACACCGGCGCCTAGCTCCTAATTGACAATAAGGCGGGCTAGGCAGCCTACTAGGTGGGATAAATAAGCCAGGGGTGCTAGGCCTGAGGGTGTAGCCTAGCTCCTAGGGTAACAATGTCTATTTCATGAATTTATCTCCTGCTCTTAGTCTCCCTACTTGCATACATGATTATGTAAGAGTTGCTAACACATGCTTATCAAAATCAACATCTCAATTAGCTAATAAAGTCATTCATTAGTTTAACATGTTGCTTTCTGCTATTCAAATCTCAAGTTTGTAGTAGTGATCAAGCATTTCTTAATCCTGCATTTGCTTAATAATCTTAGATTAGCAAAGAAGCTGCAGTGTACATTAAGGGGCAAGTTTACCATAATATTTTGGAAGATTGTCAGTTTGTCACTTTTTCAGGTCAAATTGGTCGTAAATGATAAAGTAACCAAGTGACTTTGAAATTCATATTTGAAGTTGACACTCAATGACCAAACAAGTTTTGGTCCCTTGCTGAGAGTTTTGAATTTAGCGATCCTAGACTAACAAAGACGAGAGTTCTGAAGGGAATGAAAGAATGACTTTGACCCCCTGAAAGAACCTTTATGTTGTCTTGTGACAAGTTTGTCTCTTGCATCACTTGTTTTTTAAATAATTTTGATGCTCGGTTGGGGATTTTATCTAAAAAGGACTCCAATTGATATTTATTATTTGATTCTGTAATCCATGGCATGTGGGAATAGTGATATGACTGATATCAGTATATAACTAGGATTTCAGAGTTTAGCGGTGATTTTCTGAATTTTGTGATGTTCACTATGAGATGAAAAATGTGTGCCTTTTCTTGTAAAGATGATGTTTGCTTGCTTGTGTATCTTATGTGTAGTTGCTTCTCATGCAGCTTGGCATTGATACCGTGCCAGTACTTATTGGACCAGTCTCATACTTGTTGCTCTCAAAGCCTGCCAAGGGTGTAGAAA
Source organism: Otatea glauca (assembly GCA_036346275.1). Classification (NCBI taxonomy): domain Eukaryota; kingdom Viridiplantae; phylum Streptophyta; class Magnoliopsida; order Poales; family Poaceae; genus Otatea; species Otatea glauca. Next base: position 4,003,953 of record CM070722.1, on the reverse strand, counting down.
AGTCATTCCCCCTTCTTTCCCTTCTTAGCAGCGTCCTTCCTGTCTACAAGTAAGCATATAAACAAGTTAATGACTACTGTTCATCCTGAATATTCAGTTGATAATTTGATGTATGATCGTTTGTAGGGAGGTTATCACTGAGTTGAAGGCAGCCGGGGCTTCATGGATCCAGTTTGATGAGCCCACCCTTGTCCTCGACCTTGATTCTTACCGATTGGCTGCATTCTCAACAGCATACACAGAACTTGAGTCAGCACTTTCTGGATTGAACGTGCTTGTTGAGACATACTTTTCTGACATTCCTGCAGAATCATACAAGTATGTTTATTTAATGAGCTTAGTATATCGTTTTTACACCCACTATTCCTTTCATATACTTTTTGCAGGCACACAAGTCACGGAACACTTATAGTTCTTTTGCAACCGCAGGACCCTTACATCCTTGAGCAGTGTGACTGCTTACGGTTTTGACCTTGTCCGTGGAACCAAGACTCTTGATCTTATCAAGAGTGCGGGTTTCCCCTCTGGAAAGTACCTCTTTGCTGGTGTTGTGGATGGACGCAACATTTGGGCTGATGATCTTGCTGCATCTCTCAGCATTCTCCAGTCTCTTGAGGCTGTTGTTGGGAAGGGTAAGCATGCTGTGCTATTTATCTCTTATAGGCTTATAGCTATTATTCGAAGTATCCAATAATGTCTATCATTTGCGCAGACAAGCTTGTGGTGTCGACTTCTTGCTCACTCATGCACACGGCTGTGGATCTTGTAAATGAGACTAAGCTTGACACCGAGATTAAGTCATGGCTCGCTTTTGCTGCCCAAAAGGTGGTTGAAGTGAATGCCCTTGCCAAGGCATTGGCTGGTCAAAAGGATGAGGTATGATACTCTTTTATACACTATATTCTCAGTCCTCTCAACTAGAGCCTGGTTTTCCTTCGTACCATTCAGACAAACTTCTGCTGAGCTTTACATTTCTATGCGATATCGTCTACAGGCTTACTTTGCAGAAAATGCTGCTGCTCAGGCCTCAAGAAGGTCATCACCTCGTGTGACAAATGAGGAAGTCCAAAAGGCTGTAAGTACCTTGGGCTTTGTGGCTACACGTGCTAATTCCATATTGAAATGACATGCTCCGATTCTTAACCACGTTTCCTGCAGGCGGCTGCTCTAAAGGGTTCTGATCACCGCCGTGCTACTAATGTTAGTGCTAGGCTGGATGCACAGCAGAAGAAGCTCAACCTTCCAGTTCTTCCCACGACCACCATTGGTTCATTCCCACAGACTGTGGAGCTCAGGAGAGTCCGCCGTGAGTACAAGGCAAACAAGTGAGTAACAATTCATAATGACGCTTTCACTTAGTTGTTATATTGTATATATTGCTCATTAAAAAAAACCATGTTGCAGGATCTCTGAGGAGGAGTACGTCAGTGCCATCAAGGAGGAAATTAACAAGGTTGTTAAGATCCAAGAAGAGCTTGACATTGATGTGCTTGTGCACGGCGAGCCTGAGGTCAGTATCCTTGTGTTATTGGTGTTTAGTGTTAACTTTGCCGTGTCCTGTTTAAGAAAATGAAATTATTATATTTTATGAAGCATTGACACAGTGATATTTTTTTTGGGTATTTGACATTGTTTTATTTTGCATTGAAGTGAGTTAATTGGTATATATTTTACAGAGAAACGATATGGTTGAGTACTTCGGTGAGCAGCTCTCTGGTTTTGCATTCACTGCCAATGGATGGGTACAATCTTATGGATCACGGTGTGTCAAGCCACCAATTATCTATGGTGATGTGAGCCGCCCCAATCCCATGACAGTGTTCTGGTCCAAGACGGCACAGAGCATGACATCTCGCCCAATGAAGGGAATGTTGACCGGCCCTGTCACAATCCTTAACTGGTCCTTTGTCAGAAATGACCAACCGAGGTGAGTAGCTGACAAAGAATATAGTGTAAAATGTTCAGGATGCCAGTACTTTCATTTAGGGGCTGACATGTTGCTTCATATCGTCTCAGGTTTGAGACTTGCTACCAGATTGCTCTTGCAATCAAGAAGGAGGTTGAGGATCTTGAGGCTGCTGGTATTCAGGTTGGCACTGTTCCTTGTATTGGTTTCTCATTTAATCAAGAAGGTTCATGTAAAACATGGGTCAATCATATTGTTTATACTTTAATCAATATTGTTTGCAGGTCATCCAAATCGATGAGGCTGCTTTGAGAGAAGGTCTGCCACTCCGCAAGGCAGAGCATGCTTTCTACTTAGACTGGGCTGTGCACTCCTTCAGGATCACCAACTGCGGTGTCCAGGACACCACCCAGGTAAATCTTATTGGACTATGTTGGAGCCTTGTAGGCTAACATCAAATCCACCTTTCTTTCCTCACCAAAAAAATCTACCTTCTAGCATTGCAACTGACAACATTCTCTTTGACAGATCCACACCCACATGTGCTACTCTAACTTCAACGATATCATCCAATCCATCATTGACATGGATGCTGATGTGATCACCATCGAGAACTCACGGTCCGATGAGAAGCTGCTGTCTGTCTTCCGTGAGGGTGTGAAGTACGGTGCTGGCATTGGCCCTGGTGTCTATGACATCCACTCTCCCAGGATCCCTTCCACAGAGGAGATTGCTGACCGCATCAACAAGATGCTTGCGGTGCTCGACACTAACATCCTCTGGGTGAACCCCGACTGCGGTCTCAAGACCCGCAAGTACACTGAGGTTAAGCCCGCCCTAACTAACATGGTTTCCGCCGCCAAGCTCATGCGCACCCAGCTCGCCAGTGTGAAATGAGCTGTCTCCATATAGGAGCTCTTTCCTTCAATTGCAAGGAGGATGTCATCATAACCATTTGTTTTGAATAATCTGGATCTCTGTATCCACTGTCTGTGGTTAGTTCAGTCAGTTTCTTGGTGTAACGATAGCTCATACGCAACATCATTTTGCATGAATTTGGGGTGGTTTTGAGGCAGCTGTCGGTGTACTTGTATTGTAAACTGAGTGGAAATCTGCATCATAACCATTTGTTTTGAATAATCTGGATCTCTGTATCCACTATCTGTGGTTAGTTCAGTCAGTTTCTTGGTGTAACGATAGCTCATACGCAACTTCATTTTGCATGAATTTGGGGTGGTTTTGAGGCAGCTGTCGGTGTACTTGTATTGTAAACTGAGTGGAAATCTGTAACTGGGTTGTCACTGTTTGAATTACGAAATTTGAGGATGTCATCATAGCCATTTGTTTTGAATAATCTGGATCTTTGGATCCACTGTCTGTTAGTTTGGTCAGTTTCATGGTGTAACGACAGCTCATACCCAAATTTACTTCGCATGAATTTGGCGGGTTTTGAGGCAGCTGTCGGTGTAATTGTATTGTGAACTGAGTGGAAATCTGCATCTGAGTTGTCACTGTTCGAATTACGAATGGGTTCAGCATGTGACTGCCTATATGTCTCATCTACAGTGACATCCACTGGTAGCAACAGGCAAAACCCGGCAACTTAACCAGGAGATGCGATCGATCGAAATGAAACATGCAACTATCTCCTACATCTGTTTGGCCAATCTGATCTGGACTACACAATATTTCAGGTGTTACTTGACTTAAAATGCAATTCGTAGTTTAGGTGCCACACGGACTGCCACCACCTCCTCAAGGTGTGCCACAAGGACAATGTGATCACCACCACCGCGGCCGCTATGTTCCCCAGCAGCTTCCTCGTCGTCGTTGCGGTCGCCGCCATTGGAGCCTCAGTCACCGACGGCAGCTCCATATCATCCTTCTTCTCAACCACTGGCGCCACTCCATCCTTCAACACTTCTCCCGCCTTCGATTTACCCTCCATCTCCTTCCCTTTCTTCTACTCCATTGATGGCCAACTGACCTTGCCGTCTTTCTCTTGTACCTTACTTTCTTCTTCGTCTCCTCTTGTGCAATGGGAGGATGGAGCGGCGGAGGTGGCTGAGCAGGAGGTGAGACACCAATTTACCTTCCTGACACCACAGGCGAGGACAGTACACTACTACAAAATGGTACAATACTATCGCTTCATTTGTGTTGGTTTCTAACTTTTGAGGAAAAAACCGATTGTGATATATGTATGTAATTTGTAATTTTTGGAACCAGAGTCATCACAATCGGTTCTGAGTTAGAACCGATTGTGATGAGAGGTATCATCACAATCGGTTCTAGCTAAGAACCGACATAGGTGAGGTGCCCATCATCACAATCGGTTCTTAGCTAGAACCGATTGTGATGACACACCCTCATCTGTATCGGTTCTTTCTCAGAACCGACACAGATGAGGGCCACCCTCATCACAATCGGTTCTTTCTCAGAACCGATTGTGATGATGGGCACCTCATTTGTGTTGGTTCTGAGCAATAACCGATTGTGATGAGGGGGTGTTATCACAATCGGTTCTAGCAAAAAAACCGATTGTGATGAGGGGCACCCTCATCTGTGTTGGTTCTGAGTAAGAACCGATTGTGATGAGGGGGTGTTATTACAATCGGTTCTAGCTAAGAACCGATTGTGACTATTGATATTATGTAATATCTATTTTATATAATTTTTTTTCAGAATCAAACTCTCACAAATGAGCATACTCTAAAATATAAACTGGAAACAAGGATTACACAAGCTATAATGAAAGCAAATTGAAACTAGCAACGAACAATCAACGAAAACGGGTACCGAAACTTCAGAGGTTGTTTTGAGGCCTTAAACGTCGTTTTTTGGGGTTGAAACTTTTTTCGAAGCCTCGCGAAGAATTCGTGACTAAGGCTTGCACTTATGGATTTTCCAATCTATTTCTTCGTCCTCTTCGATTCGAGTACTCATACATCAAAAACGGACACCGCATGCAAAAGTTATGGTCATTTTAATGATAGTTGCACGATTGTGATGTAATACCTAATTGGTCAATCCAATCGGTTCTTACTAAAAAGCGACACAAAAGGTGTAAATGCGCAATTTGTTCCTAATGAAAGATTATTACAATCGGTTTCCTATTAGAACTAATACAAATGTGTATTAGTTCACCCTAAAACCTTCATTTGTGTCAGTTCTAGCAAAAAAGCGATACTGATATGCTCTTTATTTGTGTCGGTTCCAGCTCAAAACCGATACTGATATCTAGTCATTTGTGTCGGTTTTTTCTGAAAACCGATACGGATGTCTTTTTTATTTGTGTCGGTTTCTATGAAAAAACGATAGTACCTTCATATACTTTTGTGTCGGTTTTTAGTGAAAAAACGATAGTGAAGTGAGTTCAAACTCGATAGTGAACTGATTGTGTTAATTACAGAATTTGTGTCGATTTTGCTAAAAAACTGATTGTGTTAATTACATAATTTGTGTCGGTTTTTATGAAAAACCAATAGTGATGTTCTATTATTAGCTTTGTGCAATGAGATACATCTGTGTCGGTTTTTTTCAAAAACCGATAGTGATAATGGTAAATATTTGTGTCGGTTTGTGAAAAACCGATAGTGATGCTCTATAAATCGAATTGTGCAGTGCAACAATTATTAGTATCGGTTTTTTTTGAAAACCGATACAAATAACTTATTAGTATCGGTTCTTTATAAAAACTGATACAGATAGTTGTCTCGGTTATAAGCATCGGTTCTTTATGAAAACCGATATAGATAGTGCGTTGTTATTAGTATTGGTTCTTTATACAAACCGATATAGATAGTATTTCATCAGAATCGGTTTTCTTTGTGAACCGATACAAGAAGCCTGAGCTTGGACAGCTTTAATGTGTTGCGCGCTTCGGTTTTTCATCCCACGCCATTTCACTTGTGGCTCGCCCTCTCAAACCCTAGCTTGCATCCTCGGCCTCCGCGACCAGCTCCCCCCTCCGGCGGCTCCTCCCCCAATCAGCGCGTCCTCCACCTCGGAGTCCTCGACCTCCGTGACTAGCTCCCCCCTCCGGCGCCTCCCCCCCACCGACGCGTCCTCGACCACAGTGTCCTCGGCCTCCACGACCAGCTCCCCCTCCGGCTTCTCCTCCACAGCGACCTCATCCCGCACACCGCCTCAGCGTCGCCTCCCACCGCCCTCAAGTGTCGCCGCCTCCTCTCCACGCCGCCTCCTGCTCCCCACGCCGCCTCCTAGTAAGAAGGTTTCTTATTATGCATAATTGTTTCCTCTCTACCTATCTTCTTGAAGGTTGACTGGGATAAATGGCAAGATGAGGATGATGAAGACCTTGGAAGTAAGTCTTGATTGCGGTATGTGTTGGTTTTAGTACTATCTAATTCAATGCAAACCGACCTCATGCTATTTATCTTTGCGTTGGTGACTTTGGTGATATGGATTTCTGGTATGGCTCTAATGCAAGCTTTCTCTGTTGGTAAATATAATGGTAGGAAGGGTTCTCATATTTCTTTGTTCTAAAGCATTACTTATGATTTGTTCTCCATCCCACTTGTGTTCTCATAATTTGCAGAAGTGTAATACACAGTTCGTGGCATTTCAAAGTTTTTTTCTTCCTTCCTGGACGAAATATGTGATGTGTAGGTGTTCTATCGTTGTTCTGGTAGGATCTAGATATTGTGTTCATTTTGGTCGTCACTCATGAAGACTACGTGTTCTTGGCAAGTTCGGGTGTAATGGATCCAAAGATCATCGTGGCATAATTTTGGAAAACAATGAGTTTTCAGTGTTTTGCTACTGATATAAGGTTTTCAATTTTTCAGTGTTTCAATTGTTCCATAGTCAAACTATGTATGGTTGTGGTCTATGTAGAAGCACAGTAAATTAACTTGTATTGTAACGATTCTTGATATTCCAAAGAATTTGACTCTCACTTCATCAGGTTTGTTCCCAAGAATTTGAGCTTTTAATAACAACTTCCAAATATCATCCTGCTATATCGAATCTGCATTCAAACGAATTTCTCACCAATTGTCCATTTTGCTTCTAAGGAATAATGAAAATAGTTGTCCTAAAGCACTAATTACAATTAGTTCTCCGCACCACTTGTCTTTTCTTAAGTTGTGAATACTAATGCGATCTACAGTTAATGACATTTTCGAGTTTCTTTGTCTTCCTTCATCGACGAAATCTGTGATATATTCACCATTTTCTTGGTTTGTTGTGCAGTGTTCTTATGTTTGTTCCGTAGACTTCTAGAATATTTGCATGTATATTTTGGTCATCACTCATGAAGACTTGGTGGTGCACTCCATAAGTTCGGGTTTAATGTTATTATTGAAATAATGAGTTTTCGTTTTTGCTATCGCTCTTCGATATTAAGGTTTCCAATTTTCTTCAATCCAGTGCTACATTTGCCAATTCAGATATTGGGCTATTATTAAATAGGTATGTCCAATGTATTCTTGTGTAATTGTTTTATGTTCTTTTTGTGAAAAAAGAGGAATATGAATCGATATATGGTTCCAAACTTTCAGAGTCAACTATGATTATTGGTTGCTTTATAGCTGTGGGCCTGCGGTACAATTTTGGAAATCAACATTGTAGTAGCAGGAAGTCTGAAGGTATAGCTCCCATTGTGCTGAAATAGTGAAGTGTGCAGCATTATGTTAAAATAATGATTGAAAACATGTTAATAATTAACACTAGCTTATCATGTTGTTCCATCTTGGTATAACATTACTTACCTTTCTTACCTTTGAATTTTACATTATCAACTTTGACCTTGATCATCAAGACAGAAAAATGAATGCTTTAGCAACTCTGGAGTGTCTTTACACTCCCATAGAGGAGGTAAATCAGTTAAGATATACTCAAGTGTCAATTCTGGAGGTTTTGCATTTTTGAAAAATGAATGCTTTAGCAACTTCTCAACTGTTGGCCTCTTAGTTTGATCTTTGACCAAGCACATTGCAACCATCTCCTTAAATGACCGGTCACAACTGAAAATGCTTAATTAGAAAGGTAAACAGTAGAATATAATATATGGTAGATTTGGAGCTTAATGATGTGAAAATATAATGTAAAGTTTTTGTGTTCTGTGAATGTGATATGTGCATAATGTGTGTAATCTATGTTGTTTGAATGTGATATGTGCATCTTGTAAAATATGTCTTTGAATTAGGAGGGTGAATTGGAAAATAGCACACCCCCTCATCTCTATCGGTTCTTTGTAAGAAGCGATAGAGATGACCACATCATCTCTATCGGTTCTTTAGAAAACGCGATGGAGATGAGCCCCTCATCTCTATCGGTTTTTAGAAGAAGCGATAGAGATGAGTGCATCATCTCTATCGGTTCTTTAGAAGAAGCGATAGAGATGACACTCTCATCTCTATCGGTTCTTTATAAGAACCGATAGGGATGAGAGTGTCATCTCTATCGCTTCTTCTAAAGAACCGATAGAGATGACACTCATCTCTATCGGGCATAGAACCGATAGGGATAATAGCACTCTATCGCTTCTTCTAAAGAACCGATAGAGATGACTCATCTCTATCTAAGAACCGTCTCATGACTTTGTGTCACTACTTTGTGTCACTACCAGAACCGATTGTGATGATAAAAAAGAACCGATTGTGATGTATATTTGTGTAGTAGTGGTAGCTGGAGCTGGCTTACGAGGCGGCGATGGCTTTGGCTCGTCGACGGTGGTCTTCGTAGTCGGCTGAGGAACAATAGCTGGAGCTGCCTTACAAGGTTGCGACGGCTTTGGCTCAGCGACGGCGGCCTTTGTCGTCGGCTCAGGAATGCTAATTGGAGCCTGCTTGCTGGGCGGTGGCGAAGGCTTCGGCTCGTCGGCGGTAGGCTTTGTTGGCTCAGCAATAGTAGTTGCACTGTGCGGCGATGGCGAAGGCTCCGGCTTGACAATGGTGTCCTTCACAGGAAGCGGTGGTGATCGACGTGGTAGCAATGGCGGCTGCGGTGGCGAGGGCTCTGGCTTGACAATGGTGTCCTTCACCGGAAGTGGTGGTGATAGACGTGGTGGAAGCGGCCGCGGCTCAGAATAAGTAGGAGATGGTGGCGAACGTGGCGAGGATGACAGTGGCGTCTCGAGGACGGGCGACGTCGCCGGCGGTGGGTCTCCACCGGTGGCGACAATGGGGAGCGTGATTATGAGCTTCTCGTCCTCGAACTTGGCTCAGAGGCCGTCGGTGTGGCAGTTGTAGGGGAGGCGGAAGTCCTTCCTGAAGCGGACCCACTTGCCGCCCCTCGCCGGCCGCCTGGAGGACGCCGTGGTTGTCCACCTGGACCCTCACGTCACTACTACACAAATATACATAACAATCGATTCTTTTTTATCGTCACAGTCGGTTCTGGTAGCGACACAAAGTCATAAGACAGAGATGAGGTGACGCTATTACAGTCGGTTCTTACTCGATAGAGATGAGTGCATCATCTCTATCGATTCTTTGTAATAAGCAATAGAGATGAGTGTCTGTCATCTCTATCGCTTATTACAAAGAACCGATAGAGATGAGGTGGTCATCTCTATCGCTTATTACAAAAGAACCGATAGAGATGAGGTGGTCATCTCTATCGCTTCTTACAAAGAACCGATAGAGATTACCCCCTTATCTCTATCGTTTTCTTCTCAGAACCAATAGAGATAGGGGGTGTGCTATTTTCCAATTCACCCTCCAATCAACACATATTTCACATAGTATGCACATATCATATTCACACAGCAATAGCACACATTATGCACATATCACATTAACAGAACTCAAACATGCTTTACAGTCAATACACATGCAATCGCATTCACATATGTAATATTGTTCACAAAGCTCAAGTGTCAAATCCTTGGAAGAAGCCCGAACATTCTGGTCGGATGATCAAAAAGCTCCGCAAGCATTTTTAGAATTTTTTTGGGTGGTACTACCTTAGCTCCGAATTCACTAGCAAGAGAAAAAGATGTTAGAGTTCAATAAAAATTTGTCACAACAAGGAGCCAAAATATAAGCTAAGAACTTACCTAAGTGCTTGAAACATCACGTCAATAGCTGATTGTCCATGCCAAAATGTAAGCTGTTAGTAATCACACCTCCAATAATCACCAGTATTTGATTGTCCATCACCACCAAAACAGCTAACCTTTAAAAGTTCACATCCAAACTTCAGGGCGTATAGATGCATACTTAATTTAAGAAAAACAGAATAAGACACAATGTTGTCTTCTATGGCAAAGCATTCTCAACATATAGTTCTTATGATTTTAGTCAAAATAACAAAAATGGCAATCTACTTAGCTGTAAGGAAATTTGAGATATATTCAGAACATCCATAATCATGTAATGATCGTAGGTAACAGTTACTAAATACCTCACCTTGTTTAGCTACATAAGTATCCAATGAATCTAAGTCGGCAGTTTCCACAATATGAACAATCGATGCATAAAAATTTGTATTTCCATCAATATCCTATGCTCTTGCCATTCTCAATACAATTTTTCTGGCTTTTTTACAATCACAAACATATTTGCACTCAATTGAACAAGTTGGCGAGCGTAACATTTGCATTACGAAAAGAATGGATGATTCAATTCAATCCAATTCTGGCTTGCTAAATCCAGAGAATCAATTTGAGAACCTCAATATGATATGGATTTGGAAGATCGTAGAAATTTAGGCACTAGGAGGGACCATAAAAGATTCACAGAATGAGACCATGAGAGCGAGATGGGGACGCACCCAGTAGCTATTGGAGTCGTTGACTTCGGGGAAGCTGGTGACAGACTGCTGGCCACTGCCGGAGCTTTGTCTTGTGGTGCATCAGCTTCACCGTGCTCCCGTACGTCACTTGCAAAGCCACACACAGATCCAGATCAAACCCAATCCTAATTAAAAGGGAAGCAATCTTTTCGCCAGATCTTAAGATCTGGGAAGCGAACCTCAAGCCCCTCTTCCGCCGCGGTGGCGACAGCGCCCTTCTCGACCCCGGAGCGTGAGGATGGATCAAAACGTTCACAAACCAGATAGTATCACATCACAGGAATCGAGCCGAGAAATGCCAAAAAAGGAAGGGAAAAAGCGCGTGGAGCAGGGGGAGCGACCTGGGTGTTTTCTTCCTCGTCGTCGCTGTCGTCGCGGAAGATGCCCTCGGGGTCGAGGTTCATGGCGCCGATTGCCGATGATACGCGGGGAGGGGGGGGGCGCTTCGGGAACCTTCCGGTAGCTTCCAGAAGCACGCTAGGGTTTAGGACGCCAGGTGGGGGAGGCAGGGGGTCGCGGCGGAGGCAGGGGCTGGGCAGGCCAGCAGGGGAGGAAGAGGGCAAGGGGGCAGGCCGACGGGAGGGCAGGTGGCGGCGGGAGGGTAGATCAGGGATGAGTGCGGGAGGCAAGTAGCTAGAGACTGATTTATCATGTGAGTGTGGGCAGAAACACATAACGTCCCCTATGCACTCTGCAGAAACACATTGCAGTCGGTTCTTTACTGGAACCGACGCAGTTATACGCCAATAAAATCTGTTCTCGGTAGAAACTGATACAGATGGAAATATCATCCCAATCAGTTCTACATAAAAACTGACACAGATGTAAATTCCATCACAATCGGTTTTTAATCAGAATTGACACAGATGTAACATGTATTGCAATCGGTTTTTCAATGAGAATCGACACTAATAACTAATTTTCTCTATTAGTTTTATAAAAAAACCGACACTAATAACGATTATCTCTATCGGTTTTTGAGAAAATAGACACTAATAATCAAATTATCTCTATCAGTTTTTTTTTAAAAAATCGACACTAATAATAAATTATCTCTATCGGTGTTTTGAAAAACCGACACTAATAAGAACATTATCTCTATCGGTTTTCTTGAGAATACCGACACTAATAATCAAACTATCTCTATCGGTGTTTTAAAAAACCGACACTAATAAGTAAATTATCTCTATCGGTTTTTAAAAAAGCCGACACTAATAAGTACATTAACTCTATCGGTTTTATAGAAAAACTGACACTAATAACGATTATCTCTATCGGTTTGTTAAAAAACTGACACTAATAATTAAACTATCTCTATCAGTTTTTTAAAAAAACCGACACTAATAAGTACATTAACTCTATTGATTTTCTAAAAAAGCCGACACCATTGAGCAACTTATCTCTATCCGTTCTTTACATAAACCGACACCACTGACAATTATCTCTATCAGTTATTTAAGAAATTGACACCACTAAGGATATATCTGTGTCGGTTCACTTCAGAACCGATTGCAATATTTGCAGTGGTATTCTCACCCTTTTAGCAAGCTTCTGACCTAGTTCATTTTGGAAAACTGAGATGTTGCATTCAAAGATCACATATAAGACAACATCCATGACCATGAGACTAGCTAGTTCATCACTCTACATGCACATAAAAGACACCATCCATAACCTCAGACTAGCTAGTTTGATTCTGAAATTTTTTATATAAAATAGATATTACATATAATATCAACAGTCACAATCCGTTCTTTTCAGCATAGATATTACACAATATCAACAGTCAATTCTTTAAGCACAGATAGTCCACATGAGCAATATCTAACACAATATCACATAACATTACCAAATATATGTACATTCACAGTACACAATAAAACCTAGCGAGGCTCATCACAATCGGTTCTTGCTCAAAACCAATTGTGGTAATACGGTGTCATCACAATCGGTTTTGATATGTGATGAGGTGGTATTATCACAATCGGTTCTTACTCAGAACCGACACAGATGAGGGAGCCACTCATCACAATCGATTCATAGCTAGAACCGATTGTGATAACACCCCCTCATTACAATCGGCTCTTACTCAGAACCGACACAGATGAGGGTGTCCCTCATCACAATCGGTTCATATCTAGAACCGATTGTGATAACACCCCCTCATCACAATTAGTTCTTGCTTAGAACCGACATAGATGAGGGTTCCTCATCTGTGTCGGTTCTGAGAAAGAACCGATTGTGATGAGGGTCACCCTCATCTGTGTCGGTTCTAAGAAAGAACCGATACAGATGAGGGGGTGTCATCACAATCGGTTCTAGCTAAGAACCGATTGTGATGATGGGCACCTCATCTGTGTCGGTTCTGAGATAGAATCGATTGTGATGACACCCCTCATCACAATTGGTTCTAGCTCAGAACCGATTGTGATGACCCTATTTCCAAAAATTACAAATTATATACACATATCAGAATCGGTTTCTTCTTCAAAAGTTAGGAACCGACACAAATGAAGCGATAGTGTTGTACTATTCTATAGTAGTGCGTGCTCCTTCTCGAACCCCTGAGGGTGATCTCGACGACGTCCTGGTCGTCGCCGACATGCTTCCACTCGACGGTGGGTCAAGTCCTCGAACGTCCGCGCGGTGCTCCGTCGTTGGTCCATGCCCGCCGGAGGCAGTAACTAACACTACTACAGAAAGACTTTCATCACAGACGGTTCCTCAAAACCGTCTGTGATGATTAACATCACTGACGGTTTTATATTGAAACCGTCAGTGACATTATCACAGACGGTACTCTATAAAAATCGTCAGTGATATACATCAATTTCACATACGGTTTTTTTATAAAACCGTCTGTAATATCAGGTATTGTCCTAGACGGTTTTATAATAAAACCGTATGGGATACTATGTTTATCATTGATGGTTTTTTTTATAAAACCGACTGTGATATCTCTCAGCGATATATAATACAGAGGTTCGAGCCACTCAGTGCATTTTAGGGTTTCGGGATCTATTTTCATTTGGCATGCGGCTGTGCGGCTGTGAGGCAATTTGGTAAAAGAAGACCATTGATTTTGAAGGGTGATTGAGGATCCTTTTGATTTTGGTGATCTAAGGTTAGTAATGGTGTCTAATTGCAGTATGTTCAAGATCTAGCTTGGTAAGGATAGAATTTGATGATTTTTTAGATTTAGCTTGTAGATTCATGTGTTCTTTCTATATAAGGGTAGTAATGGGTTTTAATTGCATTATATGCATGATCTAGCTTGGTAATGAGATAATTTTAAGAGAGATTAATTGTATATAGATGTAGCTTGTGGATCCATGTACTGTTCTTTTCTATATTTAAGTAGGTTAATTAGTATATAATTTCTTAGATTCTAATTAATTGCTTTATATTCAAGATATTACTTAGAAGAGAAATTTGAAGATTGTTTATATCTAGCTAGCTTGTAGTAATTAGTTATAATTTAGCAATGTATGCATAAGGACACTTAGTGTACTTTAATATTTAACACTAAATGCTATACTTGGCGTAGATGGACCGAAGCTGGATGTATACTAAGAACCGTATGAGTGCCGAGTACATTAATGGCGTCTCCGCTTTTAAAAGATCTGCAGAAGAGGATATGTTTAATAAGGGGGTGCAGTTTATATCTTGTCCGTGCATTGACTGTGAGAATCTGAAGATGTTCTGAAACTTTATGCAGATCGAAGCAAACTTGATTATGAGGTGTTTTAAAAGGGGGTATACATGTTGGACCAGTCACAGTTAAGAGCAGGAGATACAGAAAGCAGGCAGTATTAACACGGTAGACGAAGTCAATGATATGTCGGATGATCATATCGATTGTGGTTCCGATGAGGATAGGTTGCAGGAAGATAATCTGAATCAGATGTTGTGCGATGTAGAAGGGAACCGTGATGATAGAGAATATGGTAAATTCCGGGGCTTGATGGAGGACTCGGAGAAACCTTTGTTCCCAGGCTGCAGGTCAAAATACACAAGGTTGTCATCTGTGCTTGAACTGCTAAAATTGAAAGCAAGCAACGGTTGGTCCGACAAGAGTTTCACAGCGCTGTTACATTTATTGGCAGATATGCTTCCCGAGGAAAATGAGTTGCCGACAACCACCTACAAAGCTAAGAAGGTTCTTTGTCCCTTATGTAACACCCTGAAATTTACTCTAATTTAAATTTTGGAGTATTTTTGATTTTTGAGAATTTCTGAGAATTTATTAGAATTTAATTGGATTTATCCATTTTTGACCTTTCTTGAATTTAATTAAATTCATGCAAAAGTTTATGCAAAGTTTTGTTGGGAATATTTTATTTGAGTTCAGAATGTTCCAAAATATTATTTTTCTAGATTTTTTCGGGTATTTTTGCTATTTATTCTGGCTTTGTTTATTTATCTGAATTAATTTAAATCAGAAATGTTTTGAAAATCCTAAAACAGTGTTGGGCCGAAACCTTGTTAGGTCCAGCCCATCTGCGCTTGTTGGCCCAGCCCAGCCCGCGCCGCGCAAACCCTAGCCGCCGCCGTGTTTCGCCCGTTGGATCGCCGCGCGTGGATGTCCCTGATCGCGCCACATCGCCCGCCGACCGTTTCCGGTAACGCCGCCGCCGCGCGTTACGGCCGGAGATTCCGCGCTCCATTATCGCCGGCGTGTTATTTCTTCCCCTTCATTACCTGGCGCACCGTGTAGAGCTTTTCCTTTCGCCTCTTTTGCGCCGTTTCTTTCTTCCCGAGACCCGCCGTAGCAGTCACACGAGCTCGCCGAGGTTCCGAGACTCTCCACCGTCCTTTGCGCCGCCGTCGGTCACCCTCCGCTGTGTCTGAGGTCGCCGCCAAGTCGCCCGTGCCAAGACGTTTCAGCAGCGCCGCTTCGTGTCGTCGGAGAAGCCATGCAGTGCCGTCGCAGTGGTCGTCTTCTTCCTCTCCGGTCAATCTACGCCGCCGTACCATCGCCGTCAACTCAAGCTTCACCCGCCATCAGATCTTCGCTCAACGCTTCAGATCTTGCCACGTTGCCCCACAACTGTAAACCCATCTTTAACTTTCAGCCATCATATTTAATCAACGGTCTAGATTGCATCGTGTAGATCCATGTTGTTTTAATTCCAGCCATTAGATTTAGATCCTAGGGTTCTAGCGTTGCCACGTTGCGTAGTTGCTTTAGCCGGTTGATTGCGCGCCGATCGGTCTCGATCGTGCCGCGTGGTGCCTCGCCGCCTCGCCTGCCGTGCCGTCTGATCTAGATCTGACCGTAGCTGTACCGATGCGTGGCAACACGGAAAATGAGGCGTCGCCGAGCCGTGCGGGTGTGAGATCTGGCCGTCGGTTGAGTGAATGGTCACGATTCGGCCACGTGGTCGAGATCTGGTCGTCGATTAAGGGCGACCGAAACGGTGACATGTGCCCATGCACGAATTGCGAGGTAATCCGCTGACGTCAGCAGTGACGTTAGAGCTGACGTCATCTAGTGAGGTCAAGTTCACTGTTCTGTGGACCGAGTCCACGGTGGACCAACCCAAGCCGTGGACCGGGTCCATGGACCAGAGCAACGTGGCGGCACCAGAAGACGCCACGTGTTCGCTGATGTCATGCTGACGTCATAAATAATGTTTTATATAAAAATATTTCGGTCGGATTTCATTTCGATGCTGACGTCATCATTAGGTCATGCTGACGTCATAAACCCAATTTTTCCATACAAAAATAATTAAAACAAATCGGATTTTCTGATTTATATTTTATTTAAAACTTTGAAAGGCTATAACTTTTGCATTTGAACTCCGATTGAGATGATTCCAGTTTGTAAAAATTTGTAACATTGTGCTCTTTTTAATGGTGAATTTTAATTGAATTTTTGAGGTTATATAGTCTACTGTTTTGGTTATTTATTGCATATGTTATTTTTACGTGTAGACGCAAATTTGACGGAAAGTTTTGAAGGAGAGTTCATCACTTCAGATCAAGCTTCAGATCAAGACCAGCAACTCTTTGAAGGCAAGTGATACTTTGATCATTTTGTTCCCAGATTTTAAAATGTAATTTATGCTTTGAAATTATGCATGCTAATTTATTTAAATGTATTTAAATCGATTTGGGGTACGTAGCTAATCAACCCATATTGTTATCACCACCTTGAAATTACTATTTGTATGCCTTTAAATCATTGTCCACCCTAAGGTTATACGCATTTTTTGGATATTAATATGATGCCAACACGGGAGGCCAGACCGTGATTAGATGCTTAGCCTTGCAACGAGTCATGAATGATCTTTCGGAAAATGTATCAATGTTGACTAACAAAATATTGAATGTATTTTGAAAGTGGTGTGATGATGCCACATAATGAGATTGAGGTACAGAGACCTGTGTGGTTCTGTACCGATGTTGAGTTATTACTGGCATGTGTTGCGCAATAATCAACGGGGTGGGAAATGATTTAGACTGGGGCAAGTGGCAAGAGGCTTTGTGCCAGGTGGGCCTGTGTGGCAATGGGTTGATGAGTGATGTGAGTCTGTGTGCCACTGTTGAGTGTTGGAAGTCTTGCCTTGGTCAGTTAAGGATCTCACCTTGCAAGCCTTTGACCTGAGTCACCCGTACAACCACATGTCTGATATGGGACAGGCCTAGTTGATTAGGGTTCTGATATCTTTCCTTTGATACCTCGGGGTGACAGTACACGAGGGTGTATCTGTGTGGGGCGCGCACTGTCTTTGGTGGTGCCCATCCAACGGTGTTGTCCTCTCCTATACTTCGGCTCTGTGTGAGGGAAGTGATAGTGAAGGTAATACCGGAGAGGTTCATTGGTTAAGGTAGAGGTTCCTGAAAGGCTTTGTTATGGGCAATCACCTGTGTGGTGAGCAGCTGTATCTTGTGGGTAAAGTGTACAACCTCTGCAGAGTGTCAAATCTATTCGAATAGCCGTGTCCGCAGTATTGGACATTGCTCGGGGATTATAGTCAAGGGTTAGATCTTCAAAAACAAAAATGTGGAATGGGTGGCTGTGTGCCAGTGTGAAATTGAATTATTAAGGCCGTGTGCCGAGACTCTTTGAAGAAAAACCATTTGAAGAACTTAGCATTATATATAACTGTTTCACTGCTTTTAATCTTAATAAGATGCTAGTTTAAAAATGCTGTTTGATGCAAAAGAACCAAATAAGCCAATTCTTTGGAATAAGCCTTGCATGTAGTAATAGCACCGCATTCTGTACATTACTTGTTGAGTGCCTTGAGTACTCACCCCTCCTTGCCTATCAATCCCAACATCAGTGGAGGAGTCTACGCCGGCCTGGGAGGAGGAGTATATTGAAGATCCGAACAGTTAGGGGGCAAGCCCAGTCGGTTGCCTGTGGCAAGATGAAGGCTTCCACAAAGTTTATATGTTTTTCGCTGTTTCCTGTTTACTCTGATAATGTAAGCCCTGCGTGGCTGATTTATGTAAGGAGACCATAAGGTCATACAACTCAGTTTATATAAATGTTTGCACTATTTATTATGGATCGTTGTGAATGTCTGTGATGTTCAACCCTGTAAAGACTGTGTGTGCTAGCGTGATCCTGGACTAGCACAGAATACATAGATGGTCCAGATTCTCAGAATCGGGTCCCGACACCTTACGAATGGAAGTAGAAAGAATACATGCATGCCCGAACGACTGTATCCTGTACCGCCAAGAGTACGCAAACTTGCACATATATCCTGTGTGCAACGCATCTCGGTACAAGCGTAAGAGTCATTCAGATGATGACAACGAGGGCATCCAGGTGATGAAAGGACCTCCTGCTAAGATGGCATAGTATCTTCCTGTAATTCCTCGTTTGAAGCGTTTGTTTGCGAACCCAAATGAGGCAAAAATATTGCGTCGGCACTCGGAGGAGCGTAAGAATGATGAAATGCTAAGGCACCCTGCTGATTCCATCCAGTAGAGAAACATCGATAGGAGGTTTCAAGAATTCGATGAGGATCCGAGGAATATAAGGTTTGGATTGAGTACAGATGGAATGAATCCTTTTGGTAACATGAGCAGCCGGCATAGCACTTAGCCCGTGAATCTCTGTATCTACAACCTTCCTCCTTGGTTGTCTATAAAGCGGAAGTACATTTTGTTGTCTATACTTATCCAAGGATCGAAACAACCTGGGAATGATATTGATGTGTACCTAGCACCATTGGTGGAAGATTTGAAAACACTATGGGTTCTCGGGGTACAGGCATGGGATGCGTACAAACGAGAGAACTTCACTTTGCACTGCCTTTTGTTTTGCACCATAAATGATTATCCTGTCCTTGGTAACCTATCAGGCCAGATTACAAAAGAAACCAAAGCTTGCACTCACTGTTTATACAATACCGATAGTGTGTGGCTGAATCACTCGTACAAAACCGTTTACATGCATCACTGTAGGTTCCTTCGGAGGAATCACCCATACCGCAAGATGAAAAAACAATTCGATAGAACGAACGAAGACGGTTCAGCTCTAAAGCCTTTAAGTGGGATAGATGTTCATGATATGGTTAAGAACTTGGATGTTCCGTTTGGAAAGGGGAGTAAATCGAGGTCCAGTGAGAAGAGCACGTGGAAGAAGAGATCAATATTTTGGGATCTACCTTATTGGGAGCACCTAGAAGTTCGGCACTGCATCGACGTGATGCACGTAGAGAAGAATGTCTGTGATAGCTTGATTGGTCTTTTATTGAATATTAAAGGCAAAACAAAGGACAGTATCAATGCACGGCTTGACTTAGTCGATATGGGCATAAGACCTGAGTTATCACCGAAAGAGACAGATACAAGCCGAACATTATGCGAACCTGCTTGTTACACTTTGTCTAAGACTGAGAGAACTGAACTATGCCAGTGCTTGCATGGTGTGAAAGTTCCGTCCGGTTACTCCTCTAACATGAAAAGACTTGTTTCGATGCAAGATTTGAAATTAGTTGGCATGAAGTCTCATGATTGTCATGTGCTGATGACACAAATGCTCCCTGTGGCAATTAGAAGTATTTTGTCAGTCAAGGTCTGGGAGACAATCACGAGACTGTGTTATTTCTTTAACACAATTGCTCAGAAGGCCATCGATCCCGAAGCACTAGATGCACTACAGGCTGAGGTGGTGATGCCTCTATGTAATCTTGAGATGTATTTCCCTCCGTCGTTTTTCGATATGATGGTCCATCTCGTTGTTCACCTTGTGATAGAGATAAAGATATGCGGACCCGTGTTCCTACGTAGCATGTACCCATTCGAAAGGTATATGGGAACTCTCAAGTCCTATGTATGGAATCGATCTCGGCTGGTGTGGAATATAAGAACCCGGGATACCCTCATAACAAGCCCAAAAGATATTCCCCGCAGGCCTACTGCCGTGTGCAAAGGTACATATCCTAAAGGAAGTTGAACTTATGTTTAGATATGATGGATACAGTTGTAATCCGAGTTGTAAATAGGGTAGATAAAGATGTAAACTCTATCCTATTAACCGACTAGAATCTTGTAACCGATCGAAATCTCTTAACCGATCGGGACTCTGTAAGCCGCCCCCTCCCTGCTATATAAGGGTGAGGACGAAGACAACATAGGATCAATCATCCAAGCACAAAGCGCCATCTTTGCCTGCATATAGCGCTTTGAGCATTTTCGATCCGAGAGATCCACATAATCCCAGCACACAGGATTAGGGTATTACCTCCATCGACTGAGGGACTGAACCTGTATAAATCCCTGTCTTATGTGACCTTCGAGTTTGAGATCTAGCACCTACCCCATAAGTTTATTGCCAACTACAAAAGTCGACAGTTGGCGCGCCAGGTAGGGGCTGCGCTATAATCTTTTCCCACAAACTCGATGGCAGCAATCGGCGGATTCATCACCACCTTCGTCTCGGCCAGGCCTTAAGCTCGAACACGGATTTCGCCGCAGATCTTGCGCGGAGAGCTTGTCTGCCTGGTCCAAAACCAGATCCGATCTGGTGAAGAACAGGCCAACCCATCTCAGGTATGCCGCTCTGACTCACCCAGAAAACTAGTCAACATTGTAAGGAATTGCTGCGATTTTCGCGGCGTCTTCGCGATTGAGGAGCAGGAGACTGATCTCCATCAAGAAGACCAAGAAGCTGCAAAGGAAGATCGTCGGTGTAAGGGTAAGGATGTTCCAGCACGGCCTCTTCGATCGCGCAGCCGCAATGTCCGCGAAGATATCATGCAGTCCAGGCTGGGAGATCAATCCGTCTTTCGCACGCCGATGCAAAACGTCGTCGCCTCCAAGACGCTCCTCGACACGCTAGATCCAATGATCGCAGCGGATAGTCCAGCAGCCCCGATTGTGGCCCAGATCAAGGCCATGGTGACGGCGGCAGCGATTCAGCAGAACTAGGAAAAGCCGGTGGGAGAAGCACACTCGCACTCCCACGCGGCAACCCGAGTCGCCAGCAGTCGGACCGCAACCAGTCGGAACACCGGCAGTCGACGGAACACACCACCAGCCGGGGACATCCGCCGGATTCTCAACCGCGACCTTCGCCAGGACATCACAGCCAGGCGACAGGAGCGAAATGAGGAAGAAAGGCGCGAACGCCACGACGACTATGAGCGTTTCGGCACCGACCGCGATCGACGAAATAATCAAAGATATGATAACCGCGATGACCACCATCGCCGACGTGGGAGCGACGACAAATGCCGAGTCTTGGACTCGCCGCACCGTACCCCACCCCGGCGTATTGATGATCATCGCCGAGCTAGAGGTCACCACGACGAACTCCCCCTCATCGTGATGAGAGATCTATCGACGGGATCCGGGCGTTTACTCCTTGGCTGCGCTGAGTGATATGGCCCGAAGGATTCAATCACAAGGGCATCGTAAAATTCGATGGAGAGCGGGACTCGAAAGCTTGGCTACAGGTTTACGCCCTGGCAGTAAAAGCCACCGGAGGAAACCAGACTGTCATGGCGAATTATCTGCCGGTCAACCTCACCACCTCGACTCAAGCATGGCTCACGGGCCTCCCTGCAAACTCGGTAGACTCCTGGAGTGATCTCTGCGATCAGTTTATTTACAAGGCACCTACGAAAGGCTTGGCACTCCATGGGACCTGTACCAGTTGCACCAGAAAAAGGATGAGACGCTGAGAGATTTCATCCGGCGTTTCATGCAGAAGAACACCGTCAGGGACGTATCCGAGGCGGTGGTGGTGACGGCCTTCCAGAAAGGGGTAAGTGATCCTGATTTAATCAAAAAGATGTCCAGGAAGCCCCCGACCTCCGTGAAGGAAATGTTCGCGTTGGCCGACCGCTCACGCCACGACCTCGGATGCCCCGCCGAGCGTCAAGAAGATCGCCTACGTAGAAGAACAAAGGCGACAAGCCCGAGTCCTCAAAACACAAGAATAGGAAGCGGAAGGGCGAAGAGCTAGTTGCGGTAGCCGAGCACAACCGACCCCGAACTGTTCGGAGGGAGGCACCCGACTACAACACCGTCATGGAAGCAATCTGCCCTTTCCATCCTAAAGGAAAACACGCCGCCAAGGACTGCTTCACTTTGAAGCGTTTTGCGCACGAAAGTCACCGGCAACCGGCTCCAGCCAAGGGCGAAGTTGCTCCAGCAAAGAAGAAGGACCGTCCTGACGAAGAAGATTTCCAGGAACCCGAGCAAGAGTTGAACTACATCTACGGGGGCTCCACCGGATACGAATCCAAGCGGAAGCAGAAACTTACCGCTCGGGAGATCAACGCTGTGGAACCGGCGACCCCCCAGTATTTGAGGTGGTCCGAGGTCCCGATCACCTTCGATCGCAAGGATCACCCCAACCGGGTCCCGTATCCGGGTAAGTTTCCTCTAGTGCTTGACCCTGTTGTGCGCAGCGTGAAGCTCAAGAGAGTTTTGATCGATGGCGGAAGTGGACTCAACGTCCTATTCGCCAAGACTTTCGATGACATGAGCATTCCCCGCTCCGAGCTGAGGCCGAGCGTCCAGCCGTTCCACGGAGTGATCCCTGGGGCGTCCTCGTTCCCACTCGGGCAGATTTCTCTGCCTGTTACATTCGGCACCAAGGATAATTTTCGGACTGAATATATCAATTTTGAGGTAGCCAATTTCGAGACGGCGTACCATGCTATCTTGGGAAGGCCCGGCCTAGCTAGATTCATGGCCGTTCCAAACTACACTTACATGATGATGAAGATGCCGGGACCCCGAGGCATCATTGCGGTCCGAGGATACGTCAAGCAATCCTCGCAATGCGACCGAGAGAATCATGAACTCGCCGAACTGCAGGAAGCGGGCGCCGAGGCGAAAAATATCCAGACCGAGGCTACCACGTTGCAGGACGAAGGAGAGGTTCCATCCAAGAAGCAGGCCACCTCAGGAATTAAGCCCGGCGAAGGAACCAAACGAATCATTCTTGACCCGTCCGACACGTCTAAAACGACTTTGATCGGGACAGGGCTCAAGGACAAATAGGAAAGCGCACTCGTCACCTTCCTCCAAGCCAACAAGGACATCTTCGCCTGGAAGCCATCCGATATGCCAGGTGTACCAAGGGAGATGATCGGGCACTCTCTTCACGTCAACGAGAAGGCGAAACCGATCAAACAAAGGCTCCGGCGGTTCACTCCAGATCGCCGGAACGCCATCAAGCAGGAGATCACCAAGCTTTTAGCTGCAGGTTTTTTCAAAGAGGTGTATGTTAGCGAATCCTGTATTGGTTCAAAAGAAAAATAAAACTTGGCGCATGTGCGTTGATTATACCGATCTTAACAAGGCATGTCCAAAGGATCCCTTCGGGCTGCCCCGAATCGATCAGGTGGTCGACTCGACTGTCGGGTGCGAAATTTTGAGCTTTCTTGATTGCTATTCAGGTTACCTTCAGATTCGCCTAAAGGCGGAAGATCATATCAAGACATCGTTCATCACGCCTTTCGGAGCCTTTTGCTACACCACATGGCATTCGGCCTAAAAAATGCTGGCGTGACTTATCAACGAGCGATACAGCGGTGTTTTCACGCCCAGCTCAGGCGCAACATGGAGGCATACGTGGACGACGTCGTGGTAAAGACTCGGGAATGGAAGGATCTTATCACCGATCTAACCGAGATATTTGAGAGTTTGAGGACCTTCAGCATGAAGTTAAACCCCGAGAAAGTGTTTTTTCGAAGTATCTTCGAAAACTGCTTGGGTTTATTGTATCTCAGCGAGAAATCAAAGCCAACCTGGAGAAAGTCAACGCCATATCAAACATGAAACCGCCGACTTGCCAAAAGGACGTCCAGAAGCTTACGGGGTGTATGGCCACGCTCAGCAGGTTCATCTCCCGACTGGGTATGCGAGGAATGCCATTTTTCAAACTCCTCAAAAAGCAAGACAAGTTCCAGTGGACGCCAGAGGCACAAAGAAGCATTTGAAGACCTAAAGACCTTCTGCGACACCCCGCTTTAGTCTCGCCAATGCCGAAGAACCTCTTACTCTACATCGCGCAACGACTCATGTAGTCGATCTTTGCCATCGTCGTAGAGAGGGAGGAGCCGGCTCACGTGCACAAGAACCAACATCCAGTCTACTTTGTTAGTGAGGTCCTGAGTGAATCCAAGGTACGATATCCACAAGTGCAGAAATTATTATATGCCGTACTTCTTACATCTCACAAGCTTAAGCATTATTTCCAAGAGCATGCCATTTCGGTGGTCACCTCCTTCCCGATTGGGGACATACTCCACAACCAGGAGGCCACTGGGAGAATTGCCAAGTGGGCAGTCGAACTTGGGGCCTTCGATATCTCATTCAGGCCTCGTACTGCTGTCAAATCTCAAGCGCTCGCCGACTTTATGACCACGTGGACAGAGCTTCAGAACCCAACGACTACCAAGGAACTCGAGTATTGGACAATGTACTTCGATGGTTCCCTCATGCTCAGCGGCAACTACTACAGAAAGGCTTATATTAGACGTCTTATCACAAACGGTTTCTCAAAACGGTCTGTGACGATGAACATCACTGACGGTTCTATATTGCAACCGTCAGTGACATTATCACAGACGGTACTCTTCTAAAACCGCCAGTGATATACATCAACATCACAGACGGTTTTTAACTAAAACCGTCTGTGATATCATATATTATCTCAGACGGTTTTATAATAAAACCGTCAGCGACTTATCACAGACGGTTTATCCAGACAGAACCGTATGTGATAATATTTCAACTTTCGCGCTCTCACCAAATTTGAACTTCCCGCTCATCTCGTTTTTGACTTCCTTTAAAATACCAGCCCGCGGCTCTTCTCCTGCTACTTTCTTCTCACTTCTCCTGCTCTCCTCTTCTCTTCTCTTATCTTCTCTCTTCTCACTTCTCACTTTCTTTTCCTCTCCTCTTCGAATGTTTGGTAAGTATGGTGTTCGAATCGTTCAACTAAAATGTTATAGCTCATCCTCTCCTCTTCCTCTTCCTTTCCCTCTTCTCTTCTCTTTTGCACTCTTGATGTTGCGGCATTTTCGTTTTTGATCCGTGCACCTGACGATATTTTTTTGTTTCCAAAAGTAACATCACAGGCGGTTCATAGTAAAAACCGTCTGTAATAGTTTTTATCACAGACGGTTCTTAGTAAAAACCGTCTGTGATAGTTTGTTATCACAGACGGTTCTTAGTAAAAATCGTCTGTGATAGTTGCATATCACAAACGGTTTTAGTTTGAAACCGTTTGTGATATGTTCTATCACAGACGGTTCATAAACCTTCTGTGATGTTCCGTAACATCACGGACCCATGGTTACAGACGGTTCAAAAAACCGTCTGTGATGACGGTTCCGAACCGTCTGTGATAACCTTTTCTGTAGTAGTGGGCGCAGGGGGTGATATAGTGCTCATATCACCAAGCGGGAAATGTTGAGATATGTCCTCCAAATATTTTTTCTTGCATCAAACAACGCCGCCGAGTATGAGGCACTCATTCACGGCCTCCGTATTGCCATATCCCTCGGAATCCGATGCCTGGCAGTTCGCGGAGACTCAGTGCTCGTGGTCAACCAAGTGCAAAAGGAATGGTCATGTGTCGAAGACAACATGGCGGCCTATTGCCAGGAGGTACGCAAGCTAGAAAGCAACTTTGACGGCACGAGCTCGCTCACGTGCTCGGCGAGACAACGGCAACCGACGAGTTGGCGAAGATGGATCTCGCGGTCCAGTACCCGTGGGAGTTTTCGTGGAAGAAATCCATAAGCCCACGATTAGCACCCTACCAAAGCGGACGCCCAGGAAAAGCGAAGAAGCGGAGGTCTTGGTCATTATCCCAGATTGGACAGCTCCATACTTGGATTACCTGATGAAGGACAAGCTCCCCGAGGATCATGTGCAGGCTGAAAGGATAATGCGCCGAAGCAAGAATTATGTGGTCATCAGAAAAGAGCTCTATCGGAAAAGCTCCTCCGGCGTACTGCGACGGTGTATATCGGAACAAGAAGGGAGAAATCTGCTCAAGGAAATTCACTCAGGAACTTGTGGGAATCACGCAACATCATCAACCCTGGTCGGAAAGGCTTATCGCCAATGGTTTTTCTGGCTGACCGCTGTCACAGATGCGGAGGACGTCGTCCGGACATGCGAAGGATGTCAGTTCTTCGCACGGCAAATAAACAAGCCAGCACAGGAATTACAAACCATCCCGATCACGTGGCCATTTGCGGTATGGGGGCTCGACATGGTGGGACCTTTGAAGAAGGCTCAGGGAGGCTATACTCATCTCTTCGTAGCCTTCGACAAATCCACCAAGTGGATTGAGGCCAAGCCAGTCGCCACCATCACGGCGGCAAAAGCCAAAGAATTCTTTCACGAAATCGTGGTTAGATTTGGCGTACCCAATCAAATCATCACAGATAATGGCACTCAGTTCAGAGGCGGGATATTTCAAGACTGGTGCGAAGAGCTTGGCATAAAAATTTGCTTTGCGTCAGTGGCGTACGCCCGAAGTAATGGCCAGGTAGAACGAGTCAATAGCATGGTGTTACAAGGCATAAAGGTGAGAATTTTTTATCGGCTCCAACCATATGCCACTCGGTGGGTCAAAGAATTGCCTTCGGTGCTCTGGGGGCTGCGAACTACCCCACACAGAGCAACCGGCAATACCTTTTTCCGGTATACACTCGAGGCGGTACTACCCACCGAACTGGAATTCGGATCCCCACGGGTTCGGAGTTATGAAGAGATTGCCTCAGAAGAAAGCCGACTAGAAGACCTTGACCGACTGGAAGAGGCCAGGGACGTCGCAACGATCCAGTCGGCAAAGTATCTCCAAGACCTACGGCGCTATCACGGTCGCAGAGTGAGGAGCCGCACGTTCTCCAAAGGAGATCTAGTCCTCAGAAAGAACTAGAAGTGTGAGCATAAGCTCTCCCCAAGCTGGGAAGGCCCTTACATTGTTGATGAAGTGGTTCGCCCGGGGGCCTATAAACTCAAGCGCGAAGATGACACGACGGTCAGCAACACCTGGAATATAGAATAGCTACGTCGTTTTTTCGCTTAAACTTTGTGTTTCGCTTAAAACTCTGTATTTCCTCTATAAATAGAAATTAAATTTGAAAGTTGCTTTTTTACAATCTTCTTTGCGAGTGCCTTGCTCCTATTGTAAGGCTCAGGGACATGCGTCATAAGCTATGTCCCAAAGCCTGGGGGCTGAGTCAGTCGGATGAGATTTCCAGTCAGACCAAAACTACAAGCCGTCGAACCACGCAAGGATATATGCATTTTATACCCACACAATTCAGAAGCAGGAAACACCTTTACATACTTTTAAGTTACAGGTCCAAAGTTTCCACGATGGACAGGGAGGCGTCCTTAACTTCCTCCTAGAGCTCGGCGGCCCGATCCTCATTTACGTTGCAGGCGTAGCCTTCTTTGACGGCTTCAAGATCCACCCGAGGATAGAGTGACTTGGTGATCGCCAAAGCCTGGCTGGCGCCATTGGCCGCCGACTCCTTCAAAAGATTATTGAGCGCCACGGGGGCTTCCTCCAGTCGAGAGATAATTTGGTCCTTGCTTTGAGTGGCCTCTCACCCATGGGGTGAAGCGAACCAGAAAGGGCCGCAGGCCTCCTGAAGCTTGGCGCAAGACGCCTCGAGGACTTCCACCTTCTCATTGACAACAGACATGCCTTGCGAGTTTTGAATCATGTCTGCAAAACAAAGCATTAGAAAAGGCAGTGAAAGCAGGATGAAGCCAGATCGCCAGCTGTACCTTCAAACTCCTTCTCCAATTTTGCCCTAGAATCCTCCGTGGTTTAGAGTTGTCCTTGGAGCTTCGCGAAAGAAGAGTCCCGGGCTGACGAGGAGACAGAAAGATCAAAGGGCTGGAATGCTAAACAAAAGCATGGGGCAGGCCCAATAAATAGCTACCTCGAAGGGAGCCGATGACGTCCAGCTTCTCCTGGCGAAGAGCGCTTTGCTCCTCCCACGACGCCTGGATCTCGGACCGAAGGGACCGCAGCTCGGCCGCATACCCGGCCTTGACACGCTCTAAGTCGGCCAAGTATTCCTGGCGCATCCGGATTTTGGGGAGCATTTTTTGGAAGTATTCGGATTTCTGCTCAAAGCGCTCCCCCATTTTCTGCAATCATCACAGGAAAAGGTAAGCACATGACCAACAGCGGAAGCAGGAGCACAGCGATTGTGGCGGAGTGCTTACCAGGGCCGCACGTGCACAGGCCGAAGCGTGGATGTAAAAATTGTTCCTCTCCTTTTCCTCCTCCTACGGGTCGTCCAAGAGCTTCAAACCTTCCTCCTCATCAATCCACGCAGCCTCCATTATAAGCCGGGGGCGAGCAGGGGCCGGGGGGACTCGGTGAATTTCTTCGACCTCGGGGGACGGGCAGGATGTCGGCTCTTGAGCAGCAGGGTCCGGCATCGGAGCAGGAGGGACAAGAGATGGTACCGGGGAACTGGGAGGCGTTCCGGCATCCCCAATGACGGTTCCTGCAACCGATGCGCAAGCCCTTGGGGGCTCAGCCTCTCCAGAAGACACAGTCGGCGTCCCGACAGGAATTTCGAGACAAGGATCCCTATGAGGAGAGATCGTTAACAAACCTGCAAAATGAGTCAAATAGGAGTCGGCGAGGTGACGAACCTGTCGGACTTCCTCATCTTCATTGGGGGCTTCTTCCGAGCAGCCGGACCGCCTTTGGAGGAACCACTCGGGGCGGTACCAGCTGGAGCTTGAAGCCCCTCCTGGTGCGGCGGAACCACGGGCTCATGTGAAAGGAGGGCCGAAGGCGCTGGAGCTCGTGCCGACGGGTCTTGAATCTTAGGACCGCCGGCCGAGCATCGGGGCGCCACGGGATCCTCGGTCAATGCCTTTTCCTTCTTCTTGGCGGGGCTTCCCATCGAAACTTCGCGCCGCTTCGAGAAATCATCTATACGAGCGGGCATTTCCGAGAGTGGCACGACACTGAAGAAGGCAATGCGATCCTACGAAGGGAGACTAAAAATTAAAGGACATTCTGAAACGAAGACGAAGATCTCTTAAAGTGAGCTCACCTCAAGAGGGGGTCGAGAAACGGTGAAGAACTTCGGGCATCTCACGGAAGATATATCAACGCTCGGTATGAAGAAGTCGCCGACCCGAGCAAAGATTTGTTCGCTAGACAACTCATCGGGCCGTTCACGGGTCGGGTCATATGTTCCTTCATACGCAAATTCCAGGTGGACTCGTTCCTTCAGGGGTTGTATCCAGCGAGTGACGAAGTGCAGAGCCAGGCCCACCCCCGTAAGACCTCCTCCCTTCAGCTTTTCGATCAATGCCAGAAGGTCATGTAACTGGTCCATGTCGGCAGAATTGGGAGTAGATATCCAGGAAAGAGACGCTTTGGGCCGGCGCCCGGCGAAGGGAGTTAGGACAGTGTCGAGGTTGGCGCAATAGAACCACTCCCGATGCCAGCCTTCATTGGAAGTTTTGAAGGGAATCGCGAAGTAATTCTTCTTCAGCCCTTCCCATAGTTGAAATCCGGCTCCCCCGACAACTTTGGGGTCGCTCTTGGAAGGATAAGGTTTCAGAAGGTAAAAATAGCAAAAAAAGGTCGAAATGGGGGCTGACGCCCAAGAAGGCTTCACAGAGGTGGACGAAAAGAGATATTTGCAGAATAGAGTTGGGATTCAAGTTCACCAGCTCTATTTCATAGAAGAAAAGAAGACCGCGAAGAAGAAAGTGCTGACCGGTAAACCTAGTCCGCTTTGGAAAAAGGATTCGAATACCACCACCTCCCTAGGACGAGGAGTGGGGACGGATTCGCCGGCGGTCGGACGAGCGGAGATCAAGGCTAGGTCTGGGAGAATCCCGTCTTCCACCATGGACTGCAGCTTTTCCTCCGTCGTCGTCGAGGTCGTCCAATCCTGCGGTGAAGGCGGCGAGGAAGAAGAAGACATCCTTGAAAGAGAAGTCGAAAAGGCAAAGGAAAAGAAGGAGAGAAGACGCAGCAAGAGAATGAACCGTCGGACACCGTACGGCCTAAACTTTTTAAAAGGGGAGAATTGTTCTTCGACGAATCGGCGGAGAAAAGATTGCGCGTCGCGTCTTTCGAGATTCCCCATAAATGATTTGCGGGCTGTCGTTTCAACTCACGTAGTTTGACCGAGTAAAATCGGGCACGCCGCTTCGCGTGCGGCGGGCATTTACTCCACTTTCCGCTAAGCGGGCGTGGCGATCTCAAAATGGATAAAACATATCTTCTCACGATGCGCTCCACATTTGGGTCACAAGGTGGTTACCGCATGACGGAATCATATACCGCGAGTTGAGCCTAAGCAGGCATGGATCAAAGGGTGTGCCCCATGAGGGTCGTGAAAATTGTGCGTCGTATTAAATGAGTACAGACACCTTTGGATATAAACGTGATACGCTCCAAGAGAGTCTAAGCCGTATCCGACATCAGTCGGGAAAGGGTATCACTCGGCCAAGAGCCACGTAAACGTGATACGCTCCAAGAGAGTCTAAGCCGTATCCGACATCAGTCGGGAAAGGGTATCACTCGGCCGAGAGCCACGTAAACGTGATACGCTCCAAGAGAGTCTGAGCTGTATCCTACACTAGTCGGGAACAGGTATCACTCAGCAAAGAGTCGCATAAATCCTGATATGCTCCAAGAGAGCCAAATCGTGTCTTAACAACATGGGTATCATTCGGCCGTGAGCCGGTAAAACCTTGATGCGTCCCAAACTGGACAGAAAGCTATATCCTGCAGTGGTCGGATGTGAGAATCGATCGGCCAAAGGCCACGATGTGCTCCAAATTGGAAGCTTAAGCGATTCCAGGTGATCGACAGGTTTGGGCATTATTTGTCCTTGAGCCAGGTATTTACGGTATGCTACATATTATGCATCTCGCTGGACATCTCTCGGCTGATAATCGCGCGAAATATATTGAGCTTCGTGTCGAGCTCAAGCTATGTTTTATGGCAGATAGATACGTCATCGAGTTCAAAAAACACGCGAGGTCCAAGATGCCCAAGAACAGGTCAAATCCACAATCGAAGGACATTTCTCCACAAAAGCTGTTTCTTTATTATATACAAAGGAAAAGATACCCTAGGCATTACGCCTAGGAGGCTTTATGCAGTGGAAGAAGAACTCTTATTGCTCCTCATACCTGCGGTGTGCTCGATCGAGCGCCTCGAGGAGGGGATCCCTGGCCCTACAAAGAGCCGGGACGGCCACAAGGAGAGCGTCGACCCTCGTGCGGTCCATCTGCTCCTCACAGGCTCGGTCAAATTCTTCCCAAATCTTGATGAGTCGAGGGTCTGCCTTCGAATGATGGTACCATCGGGTCATGGTAGAAGCTAGAAGCTAAAGAATGGAGGGCCGAGAATGGAAGGCTACGTCTTGAAAACACTGGTACGTCTTTTTATAGCCGATTAGGCGAGATCGAAGTAAATGCGAGGATATTAAGTATCGGAAGCCGAAGAGATCTGGAGTTAATACAACTACGGAAGACGAAGAGTTTTTCAGCAAAACAAGTTGGCGTGGAAAAACAAGACGGCCTCGAAGACTGCCTGATGGTTATCTATGGTGAGGATAAAAAATTCAAGCGAAAAAATATTCAATCTACGTAATGCGGGATGAAGTCCGCAAGGCTGCTCGCGATAAAGCCTACCTCGTAAAAGGTTGCACTTGGGGAAGGTCGAAAAGATTAAGGATTATAATTGAGTACTTCATAATTCGCTCGCTACAAAAAGAAAATTTTCGATTAAAGGGAAGGAATCAGTCGGAGGTTCGAGTCAGGGACCAGTCGGAATTTCAGGAAACAACAAATGCGAGTAGAAGTTTGAAATTAGAACATAGCGATCGGATCATGAAGCACTCGGGGGCCACTGTGAAATATAAGAACCCAGGATACCCTCATAACAAGCCCAGAAGATATTCCCCGCAGGCCTGCTGCCATGTGCAAAGGTACATATCCTAAAGGAAGTTGAACTTATGTTTAGATATGATGGATACAGTTGTAATCCGAGTTGTAAATAGGGTAGATAAAGATGTAAACTCTATCCTATTAACCGACTAGAATCTTGTAACCGATCGGAATCTCTTAACCGATCGGGACTCTGTAAGCCACCCCCACCCTGCTATATAAGGGTGAGGACAGGCAACAACATAGGGATCCAATCATCCAAGCACAAAGCGCCATCTTTTGCCCAGAGCATATAGCGCTTTGAGCACTTCCGATCCGAGAGATCCACATAATCCCAGCACACAGGATTAGGGTATTACCTCCATCGCTGAGGGCCTGAACCTGTATAAATCCCTGTCTTGTGTGACCTTCGAGTTTGAGATCTAGCGCCTACCCCATAAGTTTATTGCCGACTACAAAAGTCGACAAGTGGAGGGTAGCATTATCGAAGGTTATGCAACCGACGAAGTTGTAGAGTTCTGCGTCGATTACATGGCTCAGGTCGAACCAATAGGTGTGCCTCGATCTCGCCATGAGGGGAGACTCCAGGGCATCGGGACCATCGGAAGGAAAGCAACCACACCTAATCCGGCTTCCTATGCTCAAGTTCATTTCATGGTTTTACAAAACATGGCTGTAGTGTCCCCGTACATCGACGAGCATAAGCACTGGCTACGGCAAGAGAATCTGACATGGCAAGAGTCTTGGATTACGAGATAGCATAACCTTTAGTTTAATAGATGGTTGAAAGAGCGACCCATCACTGGGACCACGTCAGATGATACACTCACATGGTTGGCAAAAGGGCCAACATTTACAGTTGTAACATGGAAAGGATACGACTTAAATGGGTACACATTTTACACGAGAGATCAGGATATGAAGAGCACAAACCAGAACAGCGATGTCCGCATAGATGCATTCAACACCGTTGGGTCAACGATGAGCTCCTACTATGGGTTCATAGAGGAGATTTGGGAGCTCGACTATATACTATTCAAGATCCCCTTATTTCGGTGTCATTGGGTCCACCTCCAACACGTGAAGGTTGACAAGTACGGTGTCACTACTGTCGACCTCGCACGCGTCGGATACCAAGATGAACCATTCATACTCGCTAACCAAGCTATTCAAGTATTCTATGTAATCGACCCGTCTAACAAGAAGAGACATGTAGTTCTTCAGGGAAAAAGGAGGATTGTCAGAGTAGAGAATGTAGTAGATGAGGAAGAATACAATCAATTTGATGAGTTGCCTCCTATCGGAAAGAGCATCACAGTCCAGGAAGAACAACCCGACGAAGCTAGCTACACACGCGTCGATCATCATGAAGGGCTAATTTTTATACAAAAGAATAAGCAAGTGGAGTTATGATTTTTAGTGTACTCTAGAAGATAATATAGTTGTTTGTAATGAGATGCTCGAAATTCAAAACAACTTTGTGTATATATTCATCTGATTTATTTAATATAGTTTCCTTTCCTTTACTGATATTGCTTCATCTACAATTCTATATACATTATACATTATCAACTATCGATTGTATGTCAAGAAGGCCAAACTCTAGATTTACCTCAGCAATGAAGGTCTATGTGAAGCTTCATCACAAACGATTCTATAACAGAACCGTCTGGGATATTTTCTATCACAAACGGTTTCGATACATAACCGTCTACGATAAAATACTATCGCAGATGGTTCTAATATAGAACCGTCTGCGGTAAAATACTATCAAAGACGGTTCTACTGAAGAACCGTCTGTGATGTTATTATAACAGACGGTTCTAAACTAGAACCGTCTGTGATATGGGAGCCCTATAAAAAGGCCACTCTTGCAGATCATTCATTCTCCACTCACGCACTCAAAACCCTAGCTATACCTGAGCCCCCGCTTCGTCTCCCATTTCGGCGCCTCCCCCCAACCTCGACGCTGCCCCCTAGCGACACCGCCCCCTCTTCGACGCCGCCTCGACACCGCCCCCTCACCGACGCCTCCCCCTCGCCGAAGTCGCCCCCTCGCCAAGGCCATCCCCAGTGGTACAACTCTAACATTTGAACCTGGAGGTCCTGAGTTCGAATCCGAGTTTTGCATTTTAAAATTTTCCTTTTTGCAAATGTGAATCAAACCTTCATATCTCTGGTATAAACCACTGGAATGTGCAAGTATCTGAGAGCTATATGCACATTGCCCAAGACTTCCTCTATCATGGCAGCAATAATATATGTAGCAGCTGTATTTGGATGGGATGGCCTGCATGTAAGATGCAGAAGATATTGATTTTAGGTTAGTAAAGGAATTCTGGTAAGAAGATATCAATTTTTAATTGTATTGTGTGTCTTTCTCTGCCAAATAGCATGTTGCTGTTAGTGATGGTAGTCAGAATAACTTTATTTAGTTTGGGACATTGTATTTAATGTATTCAGTTAACAAATTGGTTCTACATATGATATATTTGTTCATAAGAGTACTCCAGTAGCACGGTGACTTATTCTGCATCATTAGTCGCTTTTTGCTCAACGTGCGATTTGTCTTGCTCTAATGGGAAGTTGAAAACTTGCAAATTTTGGAATGGCCTTTCTTGTGAGGCATTTCTAAAGGGTCATGTTTTTGTGTTCAAGCTTATAACTCTTTTTTTCATACTATTGCAATTAAATTCAGCTTGGATTTTTTTTGCATTTAGCGAGTGTTATTTGTATTCCTTAAGTTCAGTTTGCATCTTACCATATCAAGTACACTACAAATCCACATATCAATTATGCTCCACAATGGCAGCTATAATGTGTTGATATTGATGATTTAGCCCATTTGTGATTGAGGTTGAAGATTTACAACCTTCAATCAAGCCCTATTTCTGAGAGCAATATAAAACAAACCTGTATTCAACATCATGTATTAGACGAGGTTCACTACCATATCGCATGAATGAATGAATTCTCAATGCTTGTTTGTTCTTCTGAAAACTTATAACTAAAATATCATGAATTGTTTTCTATGTTGTCACTTGTAAGCAATATTAATTCTCTTAACTTACCTTCTCTTAAATTTGATTCTCTTAGCTTACCTTCTCTTAACCTCGCATCACACAATTTTAACATAATTTGAGTTTGAGTCTCAACTCTAAAGCTTGACGCACGAATAAGCTCTGAGATGTACAAATGATAGTTGTACCAGTTTTCTCCACTCTTGAATATACTTAAGGGTCTAATATAATACTACCTTTGTACCCATTAAATAAAAGTAGCCATCAATTGGTAGCCTTCCATGTTTGATTACTTTTCTTTCCTGTTGAGCCATGACAACCAGCCTAGATTGCAAGATGGTGTCCCCTCATTCGTCATCTCAAGGATGTGATGAGTCATCCAAAAGAAAACCTCCTCGAGGTCCAAGAGGAGCAAATAAAAGGCCCACGGAACGATATACCATCACGGCGGTTGATCGAAAGGATGGGGCCCCCACTGTAACACCCCAAAATTTGCTTAAATATAATTTTATTGGTTATTTGTGCATTTTATGATTTTTTGAAATTTATTGGATTTTTCTGGATTTATTTGAATTAACTTTAAATTAAGTATATTGGTCTTTTGCTGAAAACTATTTAAATTTATGCAAAGTTAAAATAAAGTTCTACCAAAAATATTTTATTTGAGTTCAAAATGCCTCAAAGTATTTTTGAGAATTTTCTTGGATTTTTCCTGATATTTTTATTGCCTTAAATGAATTGACCTATTTTTAAGAATTAAATTAAATCAAAAAGATAGGAAAATCATACTTATTAGTAATGGGCCGAGCTCGTTACTTTGCAGCCTTGCGCACTGGCCCAGGTTCTAGAACTTGTGATAGGGACCATGGATCTTTGATTGGACGGAGATTTCCATCAGGGAAACCCTAGTCAATCCTCGCCGTTGGTCTCAGGTGCGGTGCGGATTGGATCAAGCTCGTGCGCATCGTGATCGTCCGTTACGACGCGTGTAGGGCCATGATTGTATCGTGTCTATCGTGCTCACTCCGGACTCTGCTCTACGCCGCCGCCGTCGTGTGGAGCGTGGACTCCAAGAATGCCGACCAAATCCAGGACTCTTTCGGGTATTTAAAGCGTGCATCAGGTGCGCCGCGACCCCATGAGTTCATCCGCTAGGTTGTTTAGCCCTGGTGTGGAGCCGTTTCGTCGTATTTTGAGGATTGGATCGTGCGTCGCCGAAGAGAGCTTGTCGTCAATTCATCGCCTGTGAAGGTCCATCCGAGCCATCAAGAGTGTTTACGGGTTCGTCGACGCAAGGGGCATCTCGTGCGCACGCTGGATTCGCCAAGGGATCGTCGGAACCGAGGAGAGCTGTGGAGGTCACCACCGTCGAAGAAGAAGTCACCACCGTTGTTCTCGTGCACAAAACTCGGATCCGTGCGCGTCATCGAGTTTGTCTTGCCAGGATCTTTCCGCGGGTACCAAGCTTGCTCGCCGGCGACAACCCTAGGTCACCGTGCCTCCGCCGTTGAGGTGTCGTGCCCTGTGAGTGACACGTGTTGCCACGTTGCTGCCAGATCAGCACATGTCAGCGCATGTGTCAACGTGGTGTTCGGTCAGCTTCATACGTGGGTGATTGGTCAGCAAGCAACGTCAGTTAGCGCGGACCCGCATGTTAGTCGCTCTGTCTTATGCACCAGGTTCACCGTGGTCTTACACCGCATCGTGGTCCAAGTCCGTAGACCAGAGGGCCACATGTCAGCATCAGGGCAGTGCCGATGTCATGCTGACGTCATGCTTGCGCATTAAATAGAATTTCCAGTATAAAAATAATTCGTTTAATTCGGTATTTTCTAATTTTTAGGTTTTTATGATTTTTGAATCTTCCGAGTGCCCTTCCGCCTCATACGAACTCCGATTGAGGTGATTCAAATTTATAAATTTTTTTAAAATTGAGATATATTTAATGGTGAATTTTATGTGATTTTTGGAGTTCATTTGCTCTCTATTTTGGTATTTATTTGCTTTTCTGCTTCGGTATGCGTAGACGTTGAATTGTGCGACGCTTTGGAGGAAGATACGTCAACTCAAGATCAAGTTCCAGAACAAGACCAGAACCTATTCCAAGGAAAGTTGTGCTTTGATCATGTTGAACCCATGTTTATACAAATGCTATATTGTTTTACCTATTGCATATTATTTCAAGTATACAATTGTTTCAATTAATTGGGACTTAGCTATTAAACCAATTTGATTTATATACCCTACCTTGTCATTTGTATGCCATGATCTAATTGTCACCCTAGGATGGTTAATTAATAGTTGGTTAATATTGATAATCAACATGGGCTGGTTAGACCGTCGTAGACTGCTTAGCCATGCCACGTCATCACATGTACTTGAATCATCAATGATTAATCTTGACTAATGGAATATGGAACAATGATATGAACTTGTATGTCATGTGAGATCACACAATGAGATTGAGTTGTAGTGACGAGTCATGTCACGCAACGATGTTGAATTGTTGATGGCACGTGGTGCTTGGTAATCAACTTAGGTGATAATCACTTAGATTGGGGCAAGTGGCAAGGGGCGAGTATGCCAAGGGGGGCGATGGGCAGAGGGTATGTGGATGTCTTGCCTTGATCACTCTAAGGACTTAACCTTGTAAGCCTTTGATCTGAGTCAATCATGCAACCACATGTCTGGTATGGGACAGCCTAGTTGATTAATTTGCAATGTCTTAACTTTAGTACTATCTTGGTCGGTGTGAGTTCCCGAGTTATGGAGTAATTCACATGGCGCAAGAGGGGGGCCCTGGACGTGGTAACCAGTCCCACCAGTGTTGAAACCTTAGCGGGTGGTACCGGGTTAAGCCAGAGCATTGTAAAGGCTTTGTCATGATTTCTCTGCCGGCACACCAAAGAAAGTGTGCTAATGGCCAGACGCAAAGAGAATATCATGTCATGTAGTTAAAGTGCATAACCTCAGCAGAGTGTAAAATCTATTCGAATAGCCGTGCTCGCGGTATTGAGCAATGCTTGGGAATTACAGTTAAGGGTTAGTTTAATTAAATGGAAAACTTGGTTGGGATAGCAGAGTTGCCATGTGGAAGGATGAAACTTGACTTAGGATTGGAAACTTGGTTTACTTGAGAAATGCTGAATCTATCTATTACTGTGATTTGTTTTATAGTCTTTACAATCTATTTATTGTATTTGTTCATAAATGCTGCTTTGTTGCAAAATAGCTATGATAGCCTACATTTGGAATGAGCCTTGCATATAGTTACATAGAATTGCATTCTGTGCACAACTTGTTGAGTGCTTTATGTACTCACCCTTGCCGCCAACAAACCAGCAGTTGAGAAGTCTACCCCAATGCTGGAGGAGGAGTACTAGGAGGAGACGAATGTTTAGGGCGCAAACCTTGTCAGTTGCCTGTGGTACTGAAGGGTTATCTACGTTTTCATTCCGCTGCAGTTTAATTTGTTATTCAGCCTTGTGAGGCATATCCATGTAAATTGACCATAAGGTCATACAACTAGTAATATTTAATATATGATGTCTTTCATAATGTTTCCGCTATGTATGATTGTGATATTTACTGATGCTGAGCCTGTGTGCACTAGCGTGATCCTGGACTAGTGCGGTATACACAGAGGGTCCGGATTTGCATATTCGAGTCCCGACACCCACCGAACCCAGAAAGGCGGTGAATGCATTTAGGACATTGTGCGGGATAGTCGCACAGGAACGGGTCCCCATCACCTGTCTATCCTGGAAGTTGCTGACTGATGAGCCGCAACGACTTGGTGACAGAAATTATGACTTTGTTTGATATCCTAGAAGACTTATGAGCTCAGTGAGACGGTATGCACTGCTAGTGGCGGGAAAGGCGTGAAAAAGAATCTTAAGAGCACGCTTGTCAAGGAATATGTCAATAAGGACATGACTCCCTTCTCTAAATACGGATTCATTGCTGAGGATGTATGGCAAAATTTTATTGAGGCGAAGACGATGGACGAATTCATGCGTCAAAGTGAAGCCCACAAGGCCCTGCAGGCAAGGAGCACCCACCTCCACAGACGTGGCACAACTGGGTACGCGGGGAAGAGGGACCAATGGGAGAGGGAGGACGAGGAGGCCATTGTGCCATTTGCATGTATTGTTGACTGACGCGCCAGAGACTGGCTGAGAGCAAGGTCAAGTGCCACGTCTTCCGGCACCGTCTCCTTTACAAACCCCGCGGACGAGGAAGTCTGCCAACGCCTGGTAAGATATCGAACTTCCAATTTTGTTGGTAATTAGTCCGTAATTTCGTAAGTGAAATAACATTTCGGGATCTTGCAGGTAGCGTTGAGTACACAATCTTCCGAGGGCACTTTTTTGCCAAACAGGGAGAAAGATGTACTCTCCATGGCCTTGGTGTCGACTTTTGTAGTCGGCAATAAATTTATGGGGTAGGCGCTAGATCTCAAACTCGAAGGTCACACAAGACAAGGGGTTTAGACAGGTTCAGGCTCTCGCGGAGAAGATAATACCCTAGTCCTGTGTGCTGGGACTATGCAGATCTCTTGGATCTAAGATTGCTCAAAGCGCAATATGCTCTAGGCGATATGAGGTGTGCTATGCTCTATGGCTTGATCGCTCTATGCTTGGATGATCGGATCCTTCTATCGTTGCCCGCCCTCTCCCTTATATAGCGGGGGTGGGGTGGCTTACAGAGTCCTGATCGGTTAAGAGATTCCGATCGGTTACAAGATTCTAGTCGATTACATGATAGAGTTTACATCTTTATCTACCCTATTAACGACTCGGATTACAACCGTGTCTATCATATCTAAATATAAGTTCAACTTCCTTTAGGATATGTCCCTTTGCGCACGGCAGCGGGGCCTGACGCGAGGAGTATCTTCTGGGCCTCCCTCTTGGGCTTGTCATGAGGGTACCCGGGTTCTTATATTCCACAGTGGCCCCCGAGTCCTTTGCGATCGAGTTGCCTCCTTCCTGGTTGCAGCCCAACTGAGTCATGCTTCACGTCGAGTGCTTCCAGTTCTTGATGCAGCTTCCCGACTAGTTTTCCTTTACAGTGTTGTGCCCTGTTGTAGGCAAAGAGATCGTGAAGGACTCAATAGAGCTCCACACGTTAAACCTTCCGAGTGGTACCTAGTCCCATTATTGGAATACTGGTAGTCGGCTCATCTTGGGGCATACCGTATCCCAAACGATATGCAGAAGTCAAAAACGCTTTTCCCGCTCAAGGCAAAATTCAGTGTCGCTCCCTTTAAATTCATTCGTCGCCGAAGTTGCTGATGTCGTCATTGAAGCGTTGGCTCACACACGTCGCATCCATATTTAGTAGCCCTGAAATCATGTATATGCAGAACTTTAGGCAATGTAAAAACAATTCACTCGGATGGGATGTCCGACTGGTGTATATAGAGTTTTTTACTCTTTTTCCTTATTGATTTTGAATTCATCCGAGTGGTTTGACTCTTTTTGTTTAAGCACTCTACCCGACTAGTCTAGCCCCCAAGCGTTGGGAGTCGGCTCATGGCTCTTTTTCCCAGGCACGTGTTTTGGGTGACTAAAGTTCGCCGTTCATGGGGTTAGAGCTTCACAACTTGGAGTTATCGCACTCGGATTCGCTTGCAATCGTTAAGCAAAAGAAGAAAAATACAACTCAGAAAAAGATGTGCGCATCGCACACTATTAGGTAGCCCCGACTTCTTCGCTTAGTTGTGGGTCAACTAAGTAGCAAGTCGAGAAAGTCAACAATTTTATTTATAATGACATAATTGAGTAAAAGCGACTTAGCTGCTTTATGCTCCATATGTTGTCGACGATCGTGCCATGTTTGCCCGGGTGCGGCGAAGGCTTGTAGATGAGTGTAGGCGGCGCTTCGGCGTAAAGCGTGGCTCGTGGTCGTCTTGAAGGTGGCGCTTCGGGCGCAGCGTAGGCTCGTGGCGTCGAAAGTGGCACTCGAAGCGCAGCGTAGGCTCGTGGCGTGTCGAAGGTGGCGCTTCGGGCACAGCGCGGCTCATGGCGTCGGCCGAAGGTGGCGCTTCGGGAACGCGGCGTAGGCTCGTGGCGTCTGCGAAGGTGGCGCTTCGAAGCGCAGCGTGGCTCATAGCCGTGCTGAATGTGGCGCTCGGGGCGCAGTCGTAGGCTCGTGGCTGTGCCGAAAGTGGCGCTCGGGGCGCAGGTGTAGGCTCGTGGCAATGCCGAAGGTGGGGCTCGGGGCGCAGGCGTAGGCTCGTGGCCGTGCTGAAGGTGGCGCTCGGGGCGCAGGCGTGGCTCATGGCCGTGCCGAAAGTGGTGCTCGGGGCGCAGGCGTAGGCTCGTGGCCGTGCCGAAAGCCGCGTGGGAGCGCAAGTGCGTTTCACCTACCGGCTTTTCCTGATTTCGCTAAATTGCGGCCGCCGTCACCATGGCCTTGATCTGGGCCACGATCGGGGCCGTCGTGCTATCCGATGCAATCATCGGGTCCAGTTTGTCGAGAAGCGTCTTGGAGGCGACGACGTTCTGCATTGGCGTGTAGAAAACGGCTTGATCTCCCAACCTGGATTGCAGGAGGTCCTCGCGGACATTCCGACCGCGAGATCGAAGCGATCACACCTGCACCTCCTTACCCTTACGAAGACAATCTTCCCCCGCAGCTTCTTGTTCTTCTTGTTGGCGTTGGAGATCGGTCTTTTACTCTTCTATCACGAAGATGCCACGAAGATCGCAGCAATTCCTCGCGACGCCGACTGGTTTGCCGGCCAGTCAAAGTGACATACCTGAAATGAGTCGGCCTGATCTTTACCAGATTGGATCTGGTTCAAGTCTAGGCGGACAAGTTCTTCGCGCGTATCTGCGACAAAGTCCAGACTCCCGAAGCGGAAAGCCTGGCCAGATATGAAGGTGGTGGTGATTCCGCCGATCGCGCCATCGAGTGCAGTAGGAAAAGATTATAGCGCTCCCCTACAGCGCGCCAACCGCCGACTTTTGTAGTCGGCAATAAATTTATGGGGTAGGCGCTAGATCTCAAACTTGAAGGTCACACAAGACAAGGGGTTTAGATAGCAGTTTGGGCTCTGGAGGAGATAATACCCTAGTCCTGTGTGATGGGATTATGCAGATCTTTTGGATCTAAGATTGCTCAAAGCGCAATATGCTCTGGGCGATATGAGGTGTGCTATGCTCTATGGCTTGATCGCTCTATGCTTGGATGATCGGATCCTTCCTGTCGTTGCCCGCCCTCTCCCTTATATAGCGGGGGTGGGGTGGCTTACGAGTCTGATTGGTTAAGAGATTCCGATCGGTTACAAGATTCTAGTCGATTCTGAGGATAGAGTTTACATCTTTATCTACCCTATTAACGACTCGGATTACAACCGTATCTATCATATCTAAATATAAGTTCAACTTTCTTTAGGATATGTCCCTTTGCGCACGGCAGCGGGGCCTGATGCGGGGAGTATCTTCTGGGCCTCCCTCTTGGGCTTGTCATGAGGGTACCCGGGTTCTTATATTCCACACTTGGGAAACAAGGAACACCCTGGTCGCGTGCGAGGCATAGGGGTTTTTGTTCTCTGGAAGTCGGGATTCCCAGACAACTCTGACAAGTACCGGAGTAGGAGAGAACCAAAGCAGAGCGAGAGGAACGACTTGTACAAAAGATTGAGGAAAGACTAAGAGAAGAATTCAACAATAAGATAAGAAGGCTCGAGGAAAGGCTCAATAATCAGCCTGCGCAAGTCCCAATGTATGTGGGCAAATCAGCCCCACTACCAAAAAATGCAGCTGTGCGTCCGCCACTCCCACAGATGAACATGTCAAATTTTCTGTTTGTGACATCAAGATACTTATATATATGTTTTGAATGCTCCATACAAATAGCTGTTGGACGCAGTAGCTAATTGTGTACCGTTATGTAGGTGGCCACGCGATGCACTCTCCAAGTGAGACTTGTCCATGGTGCCATTCTTATTCCGGATGCTTCGGGGGTCGCGTATCTATTTATTGAAGGGGCGCTGGTGCACGGCACATCTGTGGCACCGGGATTCACGAAGGTTAGTGTGGATGGTGTAAATGATAATTTCAAGACCGTCTCGCTACCCATGCCCCCCAAATGATGAGATCGTGACACTGGGGGACGCCATTCGCACTTTTATCTAGTGGCCCCGCAGTGACATCTCTCGGACGCCCGTCCTCCATCACCGGAGCTTCCCAACTGCCTAAGTCATCTGCTGCACCTCAACAGGGCACCAAATCGGCTCCCATGCCCCCTGCATCAAAGGACTTTCAGTGGGATGGTGCCCACTCGTCTCCCATGAAGACTTCCTATAGCAGAAAGTAAGTCAAGGGCAAAGCGAAGCAGATCACGAAGAAATTGGACTATTCGATTGCCCCACTGGCTCGAGTATACCAGCTAGGAGAGCCTTTTGTAATAGGAGAGCACATGAAGAACCTTTCTATGGCTTGCGTTAGATTGCAGAATTGATGCATGGAACGAGATAAAAAGCCAGTGCAAGACCGCATAACGAGTATCTCGGTCAGTTTCAAGCCTGAGCATCTATTCAACGAGTCATCGGGGAGGGATTCTTCACAGCCGACTTTAAGGACCTTTTTGATGACTTCAACCTCGACGCTCTCAACGCCGCGCTCTTGAGATGCTGGGCATTGTAAG
Organism: Otatea glauca; assembly: GCA_036346275.1. Taxonomy (NCBI): domain Eukaryota; kingdom Viridiplantae; phylum Streptophyta; class Magnoliopsida; order Poales; family Poaceae; genus Otatea; species Otatea glauca. The sequence goes on along the minus strand of CM070722.1, from coordinate 3,960,204 downwards.
TGTGCGCATTCACAGTCTACATTCGTGTAATACCGATAAAAGTCATATATATATATGACTCAATGCTTTCGTATATTTAGATACATGATCCGTGAAGCGAGACAGAACAAACAACCGGTGGGTTTCCTAGACCCACACATAGTCTCCAAGCAAACAATGGATAAAGATTTAGTATTTGTCGATAAATACGTCAGAGAGGCCTTGGTGGCTCAAAAAGATAAAGAGTTCATACTTTTACCCCACAACCCAGGGTAAGTGCTACTTTGATTTGCACTATGCTCGCAACTCTGTTTTTTAATTGACCATGCCGACATACCTATGTAGGTTTCACTGGGTTCTCATTGTAATTCATCCATCGACAAATCGGGTTATTTATCTTGATTCTTTACAGAGTGGCAGCCACGACTTAAAACCTATCACAAAATTAATCACCAGGTAATTAATCACGTTTCCTCCAAAGATAACATGGTCATGTAGGTTGTTCAACGTGTATGTTTCTCCTGGAATAGATGAGGTTAACCTTTTGCAATCACATAGTGCGTTCAAAGTGTACAAAGCTTACGAAGGGCCTTCTGGCAAGGACAGGGCTAAGCTGAATCACGATTTTAAGTTTTCGATATCCGCTATACACAATAATCCTATATATACTACGTAATAATGATTCTAGAACTAACCAAATCTATATTTGCAGTGCCACCAGCAGGGAAAGGGAAATAACCGTTGTGGATTTTACGTTTGCCACAACATTGAACTCCTTGACACTAAGAAAACGCCCAATCAGGTAACAACTGCGTTGGAAGAGGCCGATCTGGAGCGAATTCAAGGACAGCTTTATGCCTTCTTGCTCAGTCAAGTCTTAAATGAAAAAGGCGAGTTCCACGCTGCCTTATAACTTCAGGAGTTGTATTTTTTTCTGAATTATTATTTGGGTTAATTGTCAAACTTGTGCTGTGGATTTGTAAATTGTAGTTGTTTATTCTATTAATTGGTTAATGGTATTGAGTTACATTTGGTTAATATATCTGAGTTCATTTTTGAAAGAGATGTGCCGTGCAATATTAATCTATACGTAATATGCTTCGCGCTGTGATGTAATCTGAGTTGATTGATGAATTGGATGTAATGCCTGTAATCTAAAATGGTTGTAATGTGAATTTAGTTATTCTGCAATCTGCTTTTTTCCTGAGGGCGTGGCTAACATTTCATGAGGCTAGCCAATAAATAGAAAAATGGTTGCCTATTGGAAGTCTTATCACAAACGGTTTTTAATTAAAAACGGTCTGTGATGTAATGATGTAACCGAAGGTTTCAAACTAAAACCATCTGTGATATCATAATATCACAGACGGTTTTAGTTAGAAACCGTTTGTGATGTTAGAAACCGTTTGTGATGTTATGATATCACAGACGATTTTAGTTTGAAACCGTCTGTGATATTTTCTATCACAGATGGTTTCTAAACCGTCTTTGATATGCCGTAACATCACTGAAACATGGTTACAGACGGTTCGGGAAACCATCTGTGATGACGGTTCTGAACTATCTGTGATAAGCTTTTCTGTAGTAGTGTAACAAGCTAGCTGCAAGATTAATTGGTCGTATGGATTACATGCAAGCTAAATGCATGTGATAGGCTGATAGCTACGTTATATTTGTATATATATTCTCAAAGAGGAATTAATGCATATATTGCATTGGTACAAGAACTGATCAAGATTGCTTAATGGAGGTACATAATGGAGTGATGAGTTGTATGGCTCAGGTCACCTCCTTGCTTGCTTTGGTCTGCTTGAAACTAGAAATGAAGACAAGAATTATGGCGTGTGTGACTTGCATTGCGTCGACATGACAGGGCAAGTACAATAGCTAAGCCTGTTACTTACTCTATCTTTCATTTATATCATCTAGAGTAAACACTAAAGCCAGTTTATAAAATAGCTATCTCTAAAAATTGGCTCTAGATGCTGTACAATAATTATCTTTTCTCTCTTATACATAACTAATCTACTTATACTTTTGTGCAATGCTTACTACTAAATAAGAACCAGTTATCTTCTCTCTCCTCTTTTCTTATTCTTCCACATAGGACAATGCTGATATAGTCATACTAAGAATAAACTAAGATAGTCCTATTGTACATACCTTAGTTGTCGTTTAGAACGCCAAAAATTTTCTCAATTCATGCAGGAATCGGACTGTTTCTCCTGCTTTCCAAATAGTACCGTTACCAGTGCATGTTCTGACTCACGAAACGGGTCCTCTGCAGTTACGAGGATGCTACATCACACATCCAAACGTTGGATCCAAAATCAAAGGCTATGGATGCAGCTGCTACTGTTTGACTCAGAGCACTGTAGTTTTATCTGCGTTTTGTTCTCAATGCAGATGATAGCTTTCCGACTTTTACATAGTAATATTCTGGTTATTGCTAATGTGAGAGCGCCCATATTAATTCTTTAGTGAGGATATATCCAGATATTGCTATTTGACGCCTCTCATTCCACTCTCCCATCTCTTCCCCTTTCCTATTCTCCCAGCACAAAAAAATTTTGATTCAAAACTTTTAGATAAATCAAAACTTTTGGTTCGAAAATTTTTAAGTAAAAAACTTTCAGTTCAAAAACTTTTGATTCAACAGACAACTTTGATTCAAAAACTTTTGGTTAAAAAAACTTTCGATTCAACCGAAAACTCTAGATTAAAAAACTTTCGGTTCAAAAACTTTCAATTCAAAAAAATTTGGTTCAAAAAACTTTTAATTTAAAAACTTTTAAGATGGTTAAATATACTTTCTATTAAAAAACTTGAGGAAAATGTGAAAATAAGAACTTTTTGAGTTTAAGGGGAAGAGAATAGGGAAGGAAAAGAAGATGACACCAACTGTCACAACGACAAAGTGTTTGACGGGAAGTGTAGTGAGGAAAAAAATAAGTTGCTACCATATGTCGCAACGGGAGATTGTTATCACTAAAGAATCAATGAGGATAAAGTCAAATGGAAATTGCTAATTTAAGAGTGCCCTCACCAACCTCACTAAATCTTTGATGAGGATGTTCTCTTCTTGTGACAAGTAGTAATACCTCATTCCTTCCTCTTCAAAGGCCCTCTTCTTATGACAAGTGGCAGCACATCCTTCATTCCCCCACTTTCCTTCCACATAAAAGGCACTCTCCTTATGACAAGTGGTAGCATCTCCTTCATCTCCCTTTCCTCCTCCATTCCCTTCCCCCTCAAACTCAAAATAGTTTTGAAAATTGCTAATTTGAGGGATCCCTCACCAAATATTTGGTGATGACACACTATTCTTGTGCAAAGTGGAAGCACCTTTTTCCTTTCCCTACTTACTTTCTCCTTGAAGACTCTCTTCTTATGACAAATGGTAGAACTTCCTTCCTTCGCTCCCTTCCCTCTTAAAGGCCTTCTCCTTATGACAAGTGAAAGTACCTCCTTTATCCCCTTTTCTCTTCTATTCTCTTTCCCTCAAACTCAAAGTAGTTTTCATATTACAAATTTTCCCCAAAGTTTTAGAAAACAAGTTTTTTTAACCACTTTTGAAAGATTTTTAATTGAAACTTTTCAAACTGAAAGTTTGTCGAACAGAAACTTTTAGAACCAAAAGTTTTTGAATTGAAAGTTTTCATAGTTGATACTTTTCAATTTCAATTTTTTTGAGCTGAAACTTTTAATTTGAAATTTTTTTATTTATTTTTTTGTTGACACTTTCCGATTTGAAATTATTCGATTTAAAATTTTTGAGTTGAATTTTAAATCAAAACTTTTTTAACCGAAAGTTTTATCAATCAAAATTTTTCTGAATTGAAAGTTTTCTAAGATAAAATCTTTTGATTTGAAATTTATCGAGTTGAAACTTTCTAATTTAAAACTTTTCAAGTTGAAACTTTATAATTTGTGAATTTTTTATTTAAATTTTTTTGAGTTTAAATTTTTCTAGATGAAAATTTCTAATTTTAAATTTTGTGATTTAAAATTTTTCGAGTTGAAACTTTCTAATATGATTTTTTTTGAGTTGAAACTTCCTAATTTCATATTTTTGGAGTTGAAACTTTCTGATTTGAAATTTCGTTACAATTTTTTTTTATTTGAAATTTTTTGAGCTTAAACTTCCTATTTAAAATTTTCAAAGTTAAAATTGTATATTTTAAAAAAATTGGTGTGTAGAGAGAATGTTTTGGGACTTGGACTACCAAATCCGAAACTCTCTGTGTGTATTTCACTAGTCTAGTATCATGTTAGTGCACACAGTGGCAACATAAATGAAATACCAGCCTCAAGTGTGCATGATTTCATCTTATTATCTTTATGCACACATCTAGGGGAGTTTCAACTACATTGTGGCTTTAATAGCATTCTGATTTCAAAATTCAATCATTTCCTTTCTAAGAAGTGAAATGCCATATAAAACAAAATCTTAAAGTATACAACTTGTTTGACTTGTTGTACACTCAAAAACAAATTCAATTTCATTATATTTGATGAGGTTGTCATTAATTAACAAAAAGGGGGAAATTGAAGCATCTAAGCCCCTAAATTCATTTTTGGTTTTGGTACTGTCGGGACCCGAATTTGCAAATCCGGACCGTCTGTGTATACCGCACTAGTCCAGGATCACGCTAGTGCACACAGGCTCAACATAGATGCTATCATAGTCACACACAGCGAAATATAGCATAAACTTCATTAATTAATAATAACTGTTGTCTTACATGAATAATGCCTCACAGGGCTTAAAAAGAGTATCAATGAGAAGCGGCGAAATAGAATAAACGCAGTGCGCTCGATTCGCCACAGTAACCGACGAGGCTCGGACCCTAAGCATTCGCATCCAAGTAATCCTCCTCCATGAATGGTATAGATTCCTCTTCTTACGAAGTTGTTGTTGTTGGGGTGAGTACATAAAGCACTCAACAAGTTGTGCACAACAATGCAAGTCTAATATTCTATATGCTTGGCTTAATCCAAAGGAATGGCTAGTAAGGGTATTTTGCAATAAAGCGACATTTAACAAGAATACAATAAATAGATTGGAAAGCGATAAAACAAATACAAGAATTAATAAATTCAGATTTCAAATACACCAAGTTTCCAATCCTAAATTAATTTTCCACTTTCCATGGCACCTTGCCATCCCAACAAGTTTTTGTTTAACAAAAGTCTAACCCTTAACTGTAATTCCGAGCATTGCCCAATACCGTGAGCACGGCTATTCAATAGATTGTACACTCTGCAGAGGTTATGCACTTTACCCACACGATACAACCAAACACCACCAAGGCGAGTGATCATAACAAAGCCTTTACAATGCTACACCTAGACCCAAGATCGCCGCTAAGGTTTCAACATCAAGGGTTAAACCACCACAACAGGCCCCCTCTTGCGCCATGTGAGTTAAACCGTAACCGGGACTCACTATTCACCACGACAAGATCAAATCTAGGTTTCACAAATTATTCACTAGGTCTGTCCCATTCCGGACATGTGGTTGCAAGAGAGACTCAGTCAAAGGCTTGCAAGGTTAAGTCCTTAAAGTGATTAAGGCAAGACTTCCACATACCCCCGCCAAACTGGCCCACCTTGGCACACCGCCTTGCCACTTGCCTCAATCTAAAATCATTACCACCCCAGTTGATTACCAAGCACCACATGCCATCAACATTTCAATCCCGATGTGTGACCTCCTCGCCACGACAACTTGATATCATTGTGTGACAACACATGACACACCAATTCATAAACATTGTTCCATATTCCATTAGTCAAGATTAAGTATCGACATTCGGACACATGTGATGACGTGGCATGGCTAAGCAATCTATGACGATCTAACTAGCCCATGTTGATTATCAACTATAATTCCACATCCTAGGGTGACAAATAGATCATGGCATATAATTGACAAGGTATGGTTTAATTCAAATAGGCATATTATCTAATTCCCAGTTAATTGAAATCATTTATACACATAAAATATCATGCATAAAGTTTAAAAGACAAAATAGCGATTTGGTGAAAATTAGGTGCAACATGATCAAAGCACAACTTGCCTTGGAGTAGGTGCTGGTCTTGATCTGAGTTTGGGTCTTGGGCGACGAATCTTCCTCCGGATCACCGAGCGGTTCAACGCCTACGCTAAACGATGCCAAAATAGCAAATAAACACCAAACCAGAGAGCAAACAAACTCCAAAAATAAAATAAAATTCACCAATAAATAGATATTGATTTTACAATTTTTAGAAATTTGAATCACTCAAATCCGAGTTAAAATGCAAAAGATATAGCCTTTTGAAGTTTGAATAAATCTGAAAATACAGAAAATAGAATTTCGATTTTTCTAAATTATTTTCTATTGGAAAAGATCTTTATTGCGCAACGCCGACGTCAGCCGACTCGGACCAATCAGTGCCGACACGTCGCTCGGTCCATGGACTCGGTCCACGGAACCGCCTCGTCCACCGTGGGCGCGCCCACGGCGCCGCGCACCACGCTACCGACACGCGGCGCGCGCATCGATTGGCTGCGACGCCGCCGCGTGCGATGCTCGACACGCTGGCGCGCGCATCTGCGCGACGATCCGACGGCCACCGATCTACCCCTACGTGGCTCAATCCCGATCGTCTATTCGGATCTAATGGTTAGAAATTTACCCGAGCGAAACATCGATGAAGAAGCGACGTGGCTTGATCTGACGGTTGGCGAAGATCCAACGGATGCGCCGAAGCTCGAGACACGGCGGCGGCTTGCACCGAGCGGAGGAAGACGACCACCGAACGGCGTTTCGACGCGACTCGGCGAAGAAGAAGGCGGACTCGACGCGACACGACGCGAGGAACTCGGATCCGAACCGATTCGGCGGGAGGATGCTCGACGGCGCGGAATGGCGCAAAACTCGCGGCGGCACCGCAAAGAACTACGGCGAGCTCTGGCGATGATGGCGGCAAAGCAGCGAAGAGGCTAGAGCTCTCGGGTGCGCAAGGGAACGAGGAACATCGGAGCGCGGTGCGGCTTTTATAGCCTCGGCATGCGCACAGGAAGGAAACCCTAAATCACGCGGCGGCGGCGGCAGCGGCGGCGGATTCGAAACCGAATCGGAGACGACGATCGAGACCGTCCGATCCAAGATGAGCGGCCAAGATTAGATCCGGCGATACGATCCGATCCGCTCTTTCCAAATCCAACGGACGAGATCTAAACTTACCAAAACAACGCTGGTTTATCCCGACCACTTGATCTCGATCCAACGGCTCGCGGCACTAGGGTTTCGCGAAAGGAGGCGACCATCGATCTTCATCCAACGGTCACACGCGGCGGCGCGCAAGCGGTGACGACGGGCCGACAAAGAATGGGCACAAGACGCAAAGGTCTTTGGGCTTGGCCGATCTTGCTCACTCGATTTTCAAAAGCTTTTGATTTAAAATAATTCCGAAATTAGATTAATCTATTTTAAGTAATTAAAATATCGGAAAAATCGAGAAAAATCTCATAAATACTTTGAGACATTCGAGCTCAAATAAAATATTTTTGGTAAAACTTTTATTAACTTTATCTATATATATTTAGTTTTCACCAAAGGTTCAATATACTTAATTAAAATAAATTTAGATAATTTGGAAAAATCCAATAAATTCGAAAATCACAAAATGCACGTGAGCGAAATTATAAGCCAAATTTTGGGATGTTACAAACCTCCCCCTAATGTAATCTCGACCAGAGATTCAAGGTGACTAGGGAATAGGTTTGGAAATTCCATTTTCGTGTCCTCTTCACGCTCCCAAAGTTGCCTCATTCTCGAATGGTTGCTCCATCAACTCTGCAAAAACGAATCGACTTGTTCCTGGTTCGCGTCCATGACATCCAAAATTTTCATTGGATGTTCTTTGTAGGTCAAATCCTTCTGCAACTCAATCTCTTCCATAGGTGTCTGCTCTGCTGGCACCCGAAGACACTTCTTGAGTTGTGACACATGGAACACATCATGCACGCCTGCCAGCAACTGCGGCAATTCCAACTGATAAGCAACCTCCCCTCGACGGCTCAAAATTTTGAACGGTCCAACATATCTTGGGGCGAGCTTTCCTTTAGCGTGGAACCTTTTAACTCCTTTCGGAGGGTAACCTAAGATACACGAAATCATCGGGCTCAAACTTAGATCACGGCGTCGATTATCGGTAGTAACTCTTTTGCCTTGACTGCGCGATTTTCAACCTCTCTCTTATCATAGCAACTTGCTCTTCAGCTTCCTTGAGAATATCAGGGCCAAATATCATACGCTCTCCTGTCTCATTCCAATTTAGCGGGGTACGACAGGCACGACCATATAAAGCTTCAAATGGCGACATCTGCAAACTAGCCTGGTGACTGTTGTTATAACTGAACTCTGCATATGGCAAACATTTATCCCATGATGTAGTGTAGGCTAAAGCACAAGCTCTTAACATATCTTCCAAAATCTGATTTACTCTTTCTGTTCGACCATCGGTCCGAGGATGATATGGTGTGCTAAAGTTCAAACGCGTTCCCATGGCTTCATGCAATTTATCCCAAAATCTCGAGGTGAACTGAGTACCTCATGCGACACTATTTTCTTTGGTACACCATGCAAACACACGATTCGGCAATGTATAGTTTACGCTAACCGTCTCTGAGTAAGTTGTCTTGACCGAATGAAGTGAGCAACTTTGGTCAATCGATCCACAATGACCCATATAGAATCATACCCATTTTGAGTTCTTGGCAATCCGTGATGAAATCCATACCGATTTCTTCCCACTTCCATTCTGGACTTTTAGCGGTTGTAGCAAACCTGCTGGTCTCGATGTATTGCCTTAACTCTCGCATACATCGCACAAGGCAACGTCCTCGGCGACTTCACGCTTCATATTCGCCACCAAAACCTCTCCTTTAAGTCCCGGTACATCTTAGCGCTTCTGGATGAATTGAATACTTGGAATCATGAGCCTCTTCCAAAATCAACTGCTTAAGTTCTGGTCTGTTTGGCACACAAATGCGACCCTTGAACCACATGGTACCTTGGTCGTCCACGGTAAAGTCCTTTGCTAATCCTTCATCCTTTTTAGCCTTGATTCGGTTGACTTTCTCATCATCTTTTTGTCCTTCCCGAATTTGATCTTCGAGCATTGGCTTCACTTCCAAAGCAGCTAGGAATCCTTCTGAAACTACTTCCAATTTTAAATTTTGCAATTCTCTGCACAGTTCTGACTGTCCTTCCTGCACCATCATATTCGCCACGTAGCTCTTGCGACTTAAGGCATCAGCTACCACATTTGCTTTTCCCTGATGGTAATGAATTCCCATGTTATAATCCTTGATTAATTCCAACCATCTCCTTTGCCTCATATTGAGATCTGATTGAGTGAAAATATATTTCAAACTCTTATGGTCCGTATATATCTCACATCTATTTCCAATGAGATAATGACGCCACAATTTCAAGGCATGCACCACGGCAGCCAATTCCAAGTCATCGTAGGATAATTTCCTTCGTGCGGTCTTAATCGCTTTGACGATATGCGACCACTTTACCCTCTTGCATCAATACGCATCCAAGACCTGTCTTGACGCATCACAATATATATCAAGTCGTTACGAACATTAGGCAAAACCAACACTGGGCTGTTGTTAAACGCTTCTTTAATTCCTCAAAACTCTTATCACAATCAAGGCCCATGAAAATTTCTTTTCCTTTTTCAATAACTGAGTAAGAGGTCTCGCAATCGTCAAAATCCTTCTATGAACCGCGATAATATCCTGCCATTCCCGAAAACTTGGACTTGAGTGATGACTTTGGTTGCTCCCAATGCAACATCGCTTCCACTTTGCTTGGGTCGACAAAGAACTCCTTCTGCGATCATGACATGACCGAGAAATTCCACCTTTTCCTTCCAAAAGTCGCATTCTTGAATTTAGCATACGATTGTTGCTCACGCAGCTTTTCCAACACTAGCCTCGGATGATTTGCGTGCTCTGCTTCGGTCTTGAATATACCAAAATATCATCTATGAACACAACAACAAACTTGTCCAAGTATTCCATGAAAATCTTATTCATCAAGTTCATGAAATATCTTTGGCGCATTGGTCAATCCAAAAGACATGACCGTGAACTCATAATGTCCATATCTTGAAGAGAATGCGGTCTTTGGAACATCTCCCGCCCAATCTTTAGTTGATGATATCCGGACGAAGGTCTATCTTGGAGAACACTCAGCTCCTCTCAACCGGTCGAATGATCATCAATCCTTGGCAACGGATACTTATTCTTAATCGTCACTTCATTAAGTGCACGGTAATCAATACACATTCTAAGGCTTCCATCCTTTTCCCGAACAAACAAAATCTGGCGCTCCCCATGGCGGCGAACTTGGTCTTATAAAACCTTTCTCTAATAACTCGTCGATATGTTTCTTCATCTCCACCAACTCATCGGTAGGCATCCGATAAGGTCTTTTTGCTATTGGTGCGGTTCCGTGCTAACTCAATGACGAACTCGATGTCACGGTCTGGCGGCATTCCCGGCAGATCTTCCGAAATCGTCCGGATATTCCCGACTCATCGCACGTCCTCTATGACGACGGTTCTCATGCTATTAACCATTAATTGACCCTTACGAACTGATGTCGCTCGAATTCCACCTTTTCTCCTCTAGGGCTCTCAATGGATACAACCCTTCACCACAATCCAAAATCGTCTTATGCTTGGTTAACGGTCCATTCCCAAAATGACATCTAAAACTTGGGCATCTAGAATAATCAAGTTCGCTAGGAACTCTACCCCATTAATTATTAGCTTCACCCCAAACACCCAAGGTTAGATCTTAACTCGATCCCGGGCTTGTACTAGCATCACACACTTAAGATTTTTCATGCTCAAACCATTTTCGATGCAAAAGCTCGAGAGACAAAGGAATGCGAAGCTCTGAATCAAATAATCTTTATTGCAGTATCGAGTTTACAAAAACTTACCTAGTCGACGTCCGATGCTTCACGGCTCCATCGGCGGTGATGTGGTTGACTCGCCTCGAATAGTAGCTTGAGGCGTCCACTCCCTCTGTCCGGCTCCTCGATTCGCTCCGTCATCGGTGCCTTAGCGGTGTCGTTCCAAGGTTGAAAGCGATGGCGTGATTCCTCCTTTCGGGACATCTATTAGCATAATGCCCCACTCATTGCAATCGTAACACCTTCTCGGCGGTGGATCACCGCACTCCCTTGAGCATTGTTACCTTGGGCGGCGTCGATAACCTTGTCACGATGGTCGCGGTGCGGTGTTCTTGGCTTGTTAACGACTTGTGGTTGGAACCTAGCAAATTGCGGTGTCATCCTCATTCGCGGTGGTTAGGCGTCCACAGGTTAGTCATCAAGCGTTTGCGATTTTCCCCAAGCTCCTTGCGCTTATCCTCTAGAATCAAAGCCTTGTTTACCAATTCTTGGAAATCTGGAAAAGTGTGGGTAATCAGCCCCACTTGCAGCCCTGAGTTTAGTCCTTTCATGAAGCGGGATCGCTGGCCTTGTCCGTCGCTCGTCCTCGAAGCATAGCGAGCTAATCTGCGTGAATTTGTTTAAGTAATCGGCCACCGGTTGGCTTCCTTGCTTAAGCGCCCTGAACTCTTCCTTTTTCAGGTCCATCATCCCTTCCGGTACATGGTACTGGCGGAAGGCCGTTGCAAACTCTTCCCATGTGATTTCCATGGGTGCTTCATGAGCAGCACAATAGTTCTCCCACCATTCTGCAGCTGTTCCCTCTAGCTGATGGGATGCGTAAAGAACCTTCTCATGGCCTTCACATTGAGTGATGTACAATTTCCTCTCAATGGTTCTCAGCCAATCATCCGCTTCCAAGGGATTGACATTTCCTGAGAATGTTGGCGGTCGGGTCCTCATGAAGTCGGACAATTTGGAATAAGGACGAGGTCCGCCATTGTTGTTCTGAGCAGCGAGGTTGTTGACTGCAGCCATATTGGTCATCTGCCGCATCATAGTCTGCATCAACTGAGTTTGCGCAGCGAGAAAAGCTCCCAAGTTCTGCATATCCACTGGCGGTGCTTGCTGCGGTGGTGCTCCTTCATTGGGATTGTTGCTGGCGCGCACCACTTCCTGAAGCCCCATTGTTGCTTGTGAGTGTTCACCATCCGCTTGATTGCTTCTTGGGTTAGGAAAGATAGATGTAGCATAGATAAGATGCAAGAATTTCTAAGGCGGGGAAACAGTTAAACCCAACTTAAATAATCTTTATTATTATTACTTGGTATGGTTGCTTACAATGCCTAAGGGCTTTGCAACACATACTGCACACTCAGCAAACAATTAAGAACCAAACTAAACATGCAACCTTAACGTCTACTAAAAGGTAAAGGCTAACTTAAGAACGCGACTCAACACTCGAGTCTCAACACAACTCTAAGACCAACTCTCACTCATCCACCACCACTGGTGAGATCGATCCGTGCATACACCGGTGGGTGGGCCGGCATGGGTGCGAACCTACCCTGGTGACCCTCTGCTGGCTCCTCAGGCTCCCACTCACGCTCTTCCGGGTCTTCTTCTTCCTCCTCGGCGACCTCATCCGGCTCCTGGACGACCTAGTCCGCTAGCTCCTCGGCCACCTGCAAGGCTTCCTCCAGCTCGCCGATGACTCTGGCTGCGGCGTCACGGGTCTTTGAAGCTCTCGCTCCGCCACTCTCGGCGCCTCACTGCCTCTCCGGCTCTGCGCAGTGTCCTCGGTGATCCTCACGGGCGGTGGCGAACTCGGCAAGGTGTCTGCGATAGCACACTCTCCCTCCACGATCCGTCGACGCTGCACGCCGCCTTTGTCGGGTGAAGTCGAAACACGGTGTCGCTGGCTCGTAGGCGTAGTTGTGGCGGATCCGTCGTGAGAGCAAGTCTAGCGACCTCCGAACTCCGGTCTCGTAAGTGAACCTCCGGCGGTGATGTGGATCGATGCAGTGGTCTCGTCGCACTCGGCGAAGATGATCGCTTGCGTAAGAACCCCGATGCACACCGTTGACGTTCCAGTTGCTTCCTCGGTAGAGCGGACGATCAAAGCCTCCAATCACTTGAAGAACTCTCCACAGCTCCATGGCATAGCCACCCTGTCTTGACTCGAAGGACTGGAAGATCGGCATCTATTCAAAACAAAATTTTGAATAAGATCTCCACCAAACAACAACGAAAAGAAGGTAATTTAGCAAGGATGAGAGTAGAAGGATGAGATAAGCCAAAAGTTTCATATTAGTCAATTTTACCGTTTTCTTTAGAAAATAATTTTGGACACTCCTAAGAGATACCAACTACCTAGGGCCAAGACCTATAGTCAGTATGGCTCTGATACCACCTCTGTCGGGACCCGAATTTGCAAATCCGGACCCTCTGTGTATACCGCACTAGTCCAGGATCACGCTAGTGCACACAGGCTCAACATAGATGCTATCATAGTCACACACAATAAATATAGCATAAACTTCATTAATTAATAATAACTGTTGTCTTACATGAATAATGCCTCACAGGGCTTAAAAAGAGTATCAATGAGAAGCGTGAAATAGAATAAACGCAGTGGCGCTCGATTCGCCACGAGCAGCAACTGACGAGGCTCGGACCCTAAGCATTCGCATCCAAGTAATCCTCCTCCATGAATGGTATAGATTCCTCTTCTTCTGAAGTTGTTGTTGTTGGGGTGAGTACATAAAGCACTCAACAAGTTGTGCACAACAATGCAAGTCTAATATTCTATATGCTTGGCTTAATCCAAAGGAATGGCTAGTAAGGGTATTTTGCAATAAAGCAGCATTTAACAAGAATACAATAAATAGATTGGAAAGCAGTAAAACAAATACAGTAATTAATAAATTCAGTATTTCTGAAATACACCAAGTTTCCAATCCTAAATTAATTTTCCACTTTCCATGGCACCTTGCCATCCCAACAAGTTTTTGTTTAACAAAAGTCTAACCCTTAACTGTAATTCCGAGCATTGCCCAATACCGTGAGCACGGCTATTCGAATAGATTGTACACTCTGCAGAGGTTATGCACTTTACCCACACGATACAACCAAACACCACCAAGGCGAGTGATCATAACAAAGCCTTTACAATGCTACACCTAGACCCGATCTCGCTCGCTAAGGTTTCAACATCAAGGGTTAAACCACCACAACAGGCCCCCTCTTGCGCCATGTGAGTTAAACCGTAACCGGGACTCACTATTCACCACGACGATGCAAATCTAGGTTTCACAAATTATTCACTAAATTTGTCCCATTCGGACATGTGGTTGCAAGAGAGACTCAGTCAAAGGCTTGCAAGGTTAAGTCCTTAAAGTGATTAAGGCAAGACTTCCACATACCCCCAAACTGGCCCACCTTGGCACACCGCCCTTGCCACTTGCCTCAATCTAAAATCATTACCACCCTAGTTGATTACCAAGCACCACATGCCATCAACATTTCAATCCCGATGTGTGACCTCCTCGCCACGACAACTTGATATCATTGTGTGACAACACATGACACACCAATTCATAAACATTGTTCCATATTCCATTAGTCAAGATTAAGTATCGACATTCGGACACATGTGATGACGTGGCATGGCTAAGCAATCTATGACGATCTAACTAGCCCATGTTGATTATCAACTATAATTCCACATCCTAGGGTGACAAATAGATCATGGCATATAATTGACAAGGTATGGTTTAATTCAAATAGGCATATTATCTAATTCCCAGATTAATTGAAATCATTTATACACATAAAATATCATGCATAAAGTTTAAAAGACAAAATAGCGATTTGGTGAAAATTAGGTGCAACATGATCAAAGCACAACTTGCCTTGGAGTAGGTGCTGGTCTTGATCTGAGTTTGGGTCTTGGGCGACGAATCTTCCTCCGGATCACCGAGCGCTTCAACGTCTACGCTAAACGATGCCAAAATAGCAAATAAACACCAAACCAGAGAGCAAACAAACTCCAAAAATAAAATAAAATTCACCAATAAATAGATATTGATTTTACAATTTTTAGAAATTTGAATCACTCAAATCCGAGTTAAAATGCAAAAGATATAGCCTTTTGAAGTTTGAATAAATCAAAAATACAGAAAATAGAATTTCGATTTTTCTAAATTATTTTCTATTGGAAAAGATCTTTATTGCGCAACGCGACGTCAGCCCCGACTCGGACCAATCAGCGCCGACACGTCGCTGGTCCATGGACTCGGTCCACGGAACCGCCTCAGTCCACCGTGGGCGCGCCCACGGCGCCTCGCACCACGCGCCGACACGCGCGGCGCAAGATCGATTGGTCGCGACGGCGCCGCGCGTGCGATGCTCGACACGCGGCGCGCATCGCGCGGACGATCGGCGGCCACCGATCTACCCCTCGTGGCTCAATCCCGATCGTCTATTCGGATCTAATGGTTAGAAATTTACCCGAGCGAAACAACGATGAAGAAGCGGCGTGGCTTGATCTGACGGTTCGGCGAAGATCCAACGGATGCGCCAAGCTCGAGACACGGCGGCGGGCTTGCACCGAGCGGAGGAAGACGACCACCGAACGGCGTTTCGACGCGACTCCGCGAAGAAGGGCGACTCGGCGCGACACGACGCGAGGAACTTCGGATCTGAACCGATTGGCGGGAGGATGCTCGGCGGCGGTGGAATGGCGCAAAACTTCGCGGCGGCACTGCAAAGAACTACGGCGAGCTCTGGCGATGATGGCGTAAACAGCGAAGAGGCTAGAGCTACTTGGGCGCGCAAGAGAACGAGGAACATCGGTGCGGGCTGCGGCTTTATAGCCTCGGCATGCGCGCAGGAAGGAAACCCTAAATCACGCGGCGGCGGCGGCGGCGGCGGCGGATTCGGAAACCGAATCGGAGACGACGACTGGAGACCGTCCGATCCAAGATGAGCGGCCAAGATTAGATCCGAAGCGATACGATCCGATCCGCTCTTTCCAAATCCAACGGACGAGATCTAAACTTACCAAAACAACGCTGGCGTCCCGACCACTTGATCTCGATCCAACGGCTCGCGGCACTAGGGTTTCGCGAAAGGAGGCATCCATCTGATCTTCATCCAACGGTCACACGCGCGGCGGCGGCGAAGCGGTGACGGGCGCCGCAAAGAATGGGCACGCCGCACAAAGTCTTTGGGCTTGGCCCAAGATCTTATTCACTCGATTTTCAAAAGCTTTTGATTTAAAATAATTCGAAATTAGATTAATCTATTTTAAGTAATTAAAATATCGGAAAAATCCTAAAAATCTCATAAATACTTTGAGACATTCTGAGCTCAAATAAAATATTTTTGGTAAAACTTTTTATTAACTTTATCTATATATATTTAGTTTTCACCAAAGGTTCAATATACTTAATTAAAATAAATTTAGATAATTTCTGGAAAAATCCAATAAATTTAGAAAATCACAAAAATGCACGTGAGCGAAATTATAAGCCAAATTTTGGGATGTTACAGGTACTTAATAACAATCATGTTTAAAGGACTAACAATTTGTCTTGAGATCATGAAAATAGGTTGGTTCTATATATTGCAGATAAAAAGGTGAAATCATGAAGCACTAAGAAAGCTAAATGCCAAGGTATAAAAAATTTAAGGACCTTTTCCTAGCTTTTGCCGATCTTGATGTTTAAAGAGATGATTGGGTTGCTAAAATAGGTGCCATACTATTAAGAGGGACCTTTGGTTAGTAGCTTGAAAATGATCAAACATTATGGCTCAGAATCATGCTCATACTTGGTCGTATGTATTACTTGAAAAATCTTCTGAATAATCTGTAAAATTGGCACTACTGGCTATGTAAGAGCGATACTATCGAACCTTCGATAGTACAGGTCCAAGGGGTCGATAGGTATTTTACAGAACAATGCATTTTTCGTGAAGTTAGTCAGGCCGGCACTATCGTCAATTTAGGAGCGGTACTACCGGACCCCCAGTAGTACCGGCCCTGAGGCTGGTAGTTATTTTTCAGAACGATGTGTTTTTGGGATTTTTGCTCTAATGGGCACTACAGGCCATGTAGGAGCGGTACTACCAAACTTTCGGTTATACCGACCCCTAGGATATGTAGTTATTTTCCAGAGAAGGCTCAAAATGCATTATTTTGGTAAAAAAGGTTGGTACTACCAGTCCTACATAGGTAGTAGTACCAGGATACTATAGCAATGGCTAGTAACTTTGCATTTAATGCATTGGTCTGACCATTGAGTTAGAGGCCCGTACTACAGATCCTACATAGGCGGAAGTAATGGGTTTGCTGAATTTTTCAAAACTTTTGCCCCAATGGCTAGATTAGTGGTTGGGAGCTATAAATACACCTTCACCTATAGCAAGGGCACTCTCTTGGTCATTCATTGCACATTTACGAGCCCTAGCAACTCTCTCATCATTAATTGTGTATTCATTCTCATTTGTGGGTTGGTGAGAGTAAATTGAAGTGTGACCATTCAAGTTTGAGCCATTAGACACTTAATCAACCTCAAGCAAGTGCCAAGATCTATTCTCTTGGAGGTTGCTACAACCTAAACGATTTGGAGGTGTGGAACCGATGATCTCTTCAAAGAAGATTGTGAAAAGAACCTGTGTTGGTGTGAAGGTCAGAGCTCACCTACCTGGAGTGGGGAAGAGATACCACTAGTGATCGAGGGAAGCTCAATTGTGTAAGAAGTTAGCTTGATTTGTTCAAGCTTCCTCAACGTGGATTACGGGAGACCGACAAGTCTCCGAACCATGGGAAAAATCATCGTATTCATCTTCTCGTGGTTTGCTCTTTTGTGATCAAATTTGTGCAATTTACTTTCCTAGTGATCCTAGTAATTGATTATCTCTCTAGGATTGTTGCACTTGCCTAGACTTAGGTTGTTAATGCACTAGCAAAACCAAGCTCATTTAGGCTTTAATTGTTATATAATTGAGAATTGGGCCTTTGTTGCTTAATTATTGAATTAGAGCCAAAAGATTTTAAAAACCTCCTATTCACCTTCCTCTAGTCGGTTATCCTTGATCCTACAAGTGGTATCAGAGCTTGGTTTCTCATTTATAAACTTCACCGTCTAGAGAAAAAATGATGGCTAGTGAGGGCGTATCGATAGGGAAGGCACCTTTCTTTGATGGTATAAATTATGCATATTGAAAAATATGTATGATCATTTATCTCAAGGCCATGAGTCCAAGCATATGGACAATTGTGGATGAGGGTTTCGCTACGGGATTAAATCTCACACTTACCGTTGAACAAGAAGAACGAAACTCTCATCTCAATACTAAAGCGATGAATACTCTATTTAGAGCCTTGAACATGGATGAGTTCACTCGAGTGAGCAACCTTGGGACCGCTCAAGAGATTTGGACCACCCTCTCAAAATTCATGAGGAAACATCTACGGTCAAGGAGGTCAAATTGCATATGCTTAGTATCAAATATGAGAGTTTCATTATGTTACCCCATAAGAATATCAATGAGATGTACTCAAGATTAAATAACATAGTGAATGAGCTCAAAGGCCTTGGGACATCACTAACTGATCTTGATATTGTTCGCAAGATACTTAGGGCTCTACTGGACAAGTACGAGATGTTAGTGATCTTGTATCTCAAATCTGCCGAGTTGGTAAGGATGACGCCAACCAGACTCTAGGGCAACCTCATCACAAATGAATTGTACAAGAAGGATAATGAGGAGCTCTTAGAGCAAAGTTTTTTTTAAGAAAGAATATTGCATTTGAAGCAAAGGCGGAGTCAAGCAATGAAGTACTTGATGATGAAGAGGACTCCAAGGAGGAGATAGCTCTTATTGTGAGAAGAATGAGGAGATTCAAAAATTTTGAGTTGAAACTTGCTAATTTTATAATTTTCAATTTAATTTTTTTTAGTTGAAAATTTTCGTGTTGACGCTTTCTAATTTAAAATTTTTTGAGTTGAAACTTTCTAATTTGAAATTTTTTATTTAGTTTTTTTCGAGTTGAGGCTTTTTATTTGAAATTTTCAAATTTAAAATACTCTAATTTTAATATTTTGAGTTAGAGAGGAAGAAATGAGGGGAGAGGGAAGTGAGTAGGGAATTAGGAAGGAGAAAGGTGGAGGTGGACAGAGAAAATGACAGACATATGGCATCTTAGTAGGTTGTACATAGATTTCATACCCAAGGTTTAAAATCTCATTTTCGGTTGACATCTCGAACTTGCTGCGTACTGATGCAGAATGATAAGGTTACTGCTTAAGTGTCAAGGTAGTTGAGGCCGCATGATGAGAATATATAGACCACAAAGAATCTGAAGTATATAATCACACAATCAGATCTCAACGTGAGACAGAAGAGATGGCTGGAGCTGATCGAGGAATATAATGTTCGAATCCAATGTCATCTTGAAAAGACTAATGTGGTAGGTGATGCCTTAAGTTAAAAGAACCATAGTGCGAATATGCTGATATAAAGTGATCAACCAGAGTTGTGTAAAGAGTTTCAAAAGCCGAAGTTGGAAGTTGTTCCACAAGGATTGTAGCTGCTTTGGAAGTGAAGCCAATACTTGAAGATCATATCAGGGAAGGTCAGAAGGATGATGAGAAGATCAACTGAATCAAAGTTCAAGAAAGATAAAGGCTTAGCTGAGGATTTACCTTGGATAGTCAGAGTACTACGCGGTTTAAAGGTCGAATTCGTGTACCGAACAAGAAGGAGCTTAAGCAGTTGATTTTGGAAGAGGCTCATGATCCCAAGTATTCAATCTAGTCGGAAAGTGTTAAGATGTATCAAGATCGTCAGGAAAGGTTTTAGTGACCTCAGAAGAAGTGTGGAGTTACTGAAATGTTGCTTGGTGTGATGTGTGTCAGTGATTAAAGGCAATGCATCAGAGATTAGCAAGTTGTTACAGCAAGTGCAGATTTCTAAGTGGAAGTAAGAGGTGAACTGGTAATAAGATTCATAGCACTAAGAATTTGCAGAGAACCCAGAAGGGATATGGCTCCGTTTGGTTCATCGTTGATCGTTTGACCGAAGTGGTTCATTTTATCCCAGTAAAGACTATCTACTCAGGAGATCACTTGGCAGAACTGTATGTGTCAAGGATTGAGTGTTTGCACTGAGTGCCTAAGAAGACTGTGTCAGCTAGAGGTACCCAATTTACCTCGAGATTTTGAGGCAAGTTGCATGAAGCAATGTGAACTAGTTTGAATTTCAGTGCAGTGTATTATCCGCAAACAGATGGTCAGACAAAGAAAGTTAATCAGATGAGGATATGTTAAGAGCTTGTGCATTAACTTATGCTACTTCATGAGATAAGTGTTTGCCATATGCAGAATTCAGCTATAGCAACAGATATCAAGCTAGTTTGCGAAGGTCACCATTTGAGGTTTGTATGGTCGTGCCTGTCGTACTCCGTTGAATGGGAATGAGATGGGAGATTGTTTGTTATTCGAACCTGATATTCTCAAAGAGACAAAAGAGCAAATTGCTATGATCCGAGAGAGATTGAAGGTAGTGCAGTCAGGACAGAAGAGCTACGCTGATAATTGTCATTATGAATTGAGTTTTGAACCAGGTAACTTCGTGTATCTTAGAGTTACCCCTCCTAAAGGTGTTAAAAGGTTTCAAGCTACAGGGAAGATTGTACCAAGATTTGTTGGTCTGTTTAAGATCTTGAGTCTTCAAGAAGAGGTTGCTTATCAGTTGGAATTACCGCAGTCATTGGTAGGTGTGCATGATGTGTTCCACGTGTTGCAGCTTAAGAAGTGTCCTCGAGTGTCGTGAGCGGATGCCATTAGAAGCGATTGAATTGCGAATGGATCTAACACGCAAGGAGCACCAATCGAAATTTTGGATGTGATGGATCGCAGACCGAGATTAAGTCTATTCGCTTTGCGAGTTCATGGAGTAATCATCCTGAGAATGAAGCAACCTGAGAGTTTGAGGAGGACCTGAAGTCAAAGTTTCCAAACCTATTCCCTAGTCAGCTCTAAATCTCGGGGTCGAGATTCTGTTAAGGGGAGGAGGTTTGTAACATCCTAAAATTTGAGTTTTTGAATGTTTGAAATTGAAATTGAACCATTTGCATTTTTCTGTAATTAATCAAAGCTTAATTTGAATTTTCCATTAATGAAAGGATTTAATTTGACTAAACTATTCATCAAACAAAAGATTTCCAATTTTAGTTGGGTTTATTGTGCTTCAAGGAATTTTTCTGTATTTTTGGTCATCTTTCTGAATTTATTTGCTATTTATTTGAATTTATTTGCTTCCATTCGAATTTCTGGAATTTCCTTAATTCGGAAAATGATTTTAATTCCAAATTACATTTGGGCCGAATTTCTGTTCGGCCCGTTCCTATTCCCCATTCGGCCTGCCTCACCTCGGCCCGTTCCCGCGCGCAGCCAGCCCGCCGGCCCAACCAGCCCGCGTTGCGTCGGTCGTCCGATTTGCGCCGCGTGGACGGCCGAGATGACTTCGCGCCGCGTCGCCTCAAACCCTAGCGCGCCTGCCGTTTGATCTCGATCTAGCGGTCGAAACTCGCCCGCGTGGCCATGCGCGTGTGAGCCGTCCGATCCTCGCCGCGTGTGCGGTCGGGATGCTGCCGCGTCGCCCCGCACCCTAGCCGCCGCCATCTCCGCGCGCCGCGTCCGCCGCCATCTCGGTTTCCAATTTTGGGCATGCCTCCCGAGGGCTATAAATGCCGCTGCACCCCCTCCGAGAATCCCCGTTGTCCCCCTTATCCGTAGCCACCCTCGCCGTCGCCCAAGACGCTGCCGTCGCCATGATTTCCCTCGCCGAAGTTCGCCGCCGTGCCCAAAGCTTTCCCCTCCGTCGTGTGGCCGCTCCGGTGCACCTTCGCCGCTGCCGTTGCCTTCTTCGCGTTCCTTGCGTCGAGCCCTTCGAGACCCCCAAGGTTTTGCGCTCGATCCGTTTTTTCGCCGTGTCCCGGGTCATCTTCTTCATCTCCGGCGGAGTAGCGCCGCCGCTCGTCGCCGCGAGCCCCAACCATCGGATATTCTTCCAACGCTCCCGATCGCGCCTTGCCTCTCCACCGCCCGATCTGGCCGTGCAGCTCGATGTGCGCCACACGTCGCCCGCGCCAATGCCACCTCTGCGCCACGTCACCCGTCGCGTGGCCGCCATGTGTCGCGCCACCTTAGCAAGTCCTCCGCGTCACCTTTGGATCGCCTCGGTGAACTCGGTTCACCGTGAACCGAGCCACTGACGCGTGGGCCCCACGTGTCAGTCGGCATTTCTTTTGGATTTATTCTTTTTCCAGAAAATCCGAAATTCCAGCCAATCAGATCTTGCCACGTGTAAGCCTTTTCCATTTTCTCTGATTTTCTGATCTGAGGAACTTCCAGGAGGCCGTTCTCCTTCGTTCGAGCTCGGATTGAGGTGATTCCAGTTTCTAAAAATTTGTAAAATTATGCTATATTTAATGGTGAATTTTATTTAATTTTTGGAGTTGAGTTACTCTCTGTTTTTGTTATTTATTGCTTGTATATCTATTTCACGTAGACGTTGAAGTAACCGAGTTATTCGTGAGCAAGGAGCCAACCCAAGACCAAGGTCCAGAGCAAGATTCAGAGCTCTTGAAGGCAAGTTGTGCTTTGATCATGTTTAACCTATGTTTATAAAATTGCTATATTGTTTACCCTATTGCATATTATTTCCAGTATACAATTGTTTCAATGTAAATTGGGACTTAGTTAATATACCTTTCTACATATACCCTACCTTGTCATTTGTATGCCATGATCTAATTGTCACCCTAGGATGGTTAACTAATAGTTGGTTAATATTGATAATCAACATGGGCTGGTTAGACTGCCGTAGATTGCTTAGCTATGCCACGTCATCACATGTACTTGAAACATCGATGATTAATGTTGACTAATGGAATATGGAACAATGATGTGAACTTGTGTGTCATGTGTGGTCACACAATGAGATTGAGTTGCAGTGGTGAGTCATGTCACGCAACGATGTTGAATTGTTGATAGCACATGGTGCTTGGTAATCAATTGGGGTGATATTCATTTAGATTGGGGCAAGTGGCAAGGGAGAGTATGCCAAGGTGGGCCCGATGGGCAGGGGTATGTAGAAGTCTTGCCTCGATCATCTTAAGGACTTAACCTTGCAAGCCTTTGACCTGAGTCTCTCTTGCAACCACATGTCTGGAATGAGACAGCTTAGCTGACTAATTTGTGATGTCTAGATTTTGGTACTATCGTGGTGAATAGTGAGTCCCAGATTCGCGGATTAACTCACATGGCGAAGAGGGGGGCCCGGAGTGTGGTAACCAGTCCCTTCCATGTTGAAACCTCAGCGAGCAGTACAGGGTCTAGACAGAGCATTGTAAAGACTTTGTCATGATTACCCTGTCGGCACACCAAAGGAAGTGTTCTAATAGCTTGGCGACAAGGGATGATCATGTCATGTGGGTAAAGTGCATAACCTCTGCAGAGTGTAAAATCTATTCAAATAGCCGTGTTCACGGTATTGAGCAATGCTCGGGAATTACAGTTAAGGGTTAGACTTTTGCAAAACAAAACTTGGGATGGATGGCAGGTTTCCATGGGAAGTTGGAACTTGATTAAGGATTGGAACTTGGTTTACTTGAGAAATGTTGAATCTATTTATTACAGTTATTTGTTTCTTGTCTTTACAATCTATTTATCAGTAATTGTTCTCAAATGTCGCATTGCAAAAAACCATGATAAGCCATTCCTTGGAATAAGCCTTGCATATAGTTATATTAGAATTGCATTATGTGCACAACTTGTTGAGTGCTTTATGTACTCACCCTTGCCATCAACAAAATCATCAGTTGAGGAGAAGACTACAACTTCGAAGGAGGAGAAGTTCCACGAGGAGGCGAATATCTAGGAGTTGGACCTTGTCAGTTACCTGTGGCATATTGATGGGATTCATCGACGTTCTTCATTCCGCTGTTGTTTATTCATTTTGAGTTGAAGCCACCAAGGCCTCACAAGTTTAAGTTTGACCTTAAGGTCGTTCAATAGTTCTATATTAATAGATGAAGTCTTTATTTATTATTCCGTTTTGTATGATTGTGATATTTCATCTATGTTGAGACTGTGTGCACTAGCGTGATCCTGGACTAGTGCTGAATACACAGAGGGTCCGGATTTGCATATTCGGGTCCCGAGATGTAACATTATTAGATAACATTACACGATAATGATTAGAGAACATCGATGCGGGGAACTTTCGTGTGGGCGCCGTGTTGGACCTGACAGCCGACCTGGACCAGGAACTCCTGTCGTAGACCGAACTGCCTCATCACTCGATGGAGAGCGTAGCCCTCGACCTGGACGTCAAACAAGATGAACCGGCGTGTACGCCAGTACGCCGCGTCGCGTGTGCATAGGGTGGACAACCCACCCATCACACGTAGGTGCACCTCTACTTCCGTGTACGGTGTCCAGCGTACGTGGTCTTCGGTGAGGTGGTCAAAGGTAGCGACGAACTACGGGTAGCCCAGCCGCACCGTCCTGTGTGCCCACGTAGGCTACAGTGATGACAGAAAAATCAACGCAGAACAATACCATTAGTACTGACAAATGTTAAAGCGAAAGTTTGACAATCATGATTGCAATATCTTACCCGTCGGTGGCACCAGATGGTGCCCATAGTTGGCGCGTCAATGTCGTCGTCGCCAGCATGTACAAGAGACCGCGTGTCGATGTCGGGCCACTCGATCTGGATCCTCTCGTATGCCCAAAGTTGTACAAGTAGTGGACATCCGGTGAGGATCGACCCATCAGTGATCCTGCCACAGCCGTCGCAGAGCGCACGGTACGTCGTGCACAGAACAGCCGACCCCCAGGAGTACTGTGGCACGGCATCAAGGGGTGCGTCCACATTCGCCCTCGCGAACTGGACGAGGTGCCTGTCCACGCTATCCCCGTGGGAGCTCGTGAACATGCACCAGCCAAATAGCCACAGCAGGTACGCCTCCAGGTGGTGGCTCACCCTATGCTCGTCCACAGGATCAACAATGTGTTCCGCCTGTAAATTTAAGCTTTCTAGTTAATTAAGCCAATATATGCAAAGTTAAGTTTTGAAGGTTAGTTGCGTATCACGAACTGTCGAAGCCACCTGTGTGTCGGACCATGTGTGCTAGTGAAGGGTCGGTACGTAGTAGGTGGTAGCACACCATGGAACCGGGCAAGTAGCTCATCGCACCATGTCACGTCGATGTCCTAGGTCACCACAGGGTCACCGGCGATCGGGAGTCTGAGGAGGTACGATACGTCCTCCAAAGTGATCGCCATCTCCCCGACAGGTAGATGGAAGGTGTGTGTCTCCGGTCTCCACCGATCCACCAGAGCGGTGAGAAGGGACCTGTCGAACGGGAACCGATGATTCGCATCCCGTCCCTGCGCAACTCCGTGCGCCTCCACCATCCGGGCCAGTGGCAGCAATCCTGATGCTCGAAGCCTACGAAACAAAAATATAAAATTAATATGAGCACCACACTAGTTAGTTAATACAAATTACGATATTGTATTAGGTATATTTAGAAATTTAAAGAATAGTACGCTACCTGGGGATCCAACGAGGATCGAGTGTCCAGAGCTCCCGCGGTGGCTTCGGCCGTAGTACACAGAGCTCCAGAGGATCCTGTCCGTCCTCTGGAAATGCGGTGCCGGAGTGGGCATGGTGACGACGATCAATGATCGGATCTAGCAACTCAAATGGCCAATCGTCATCTCCATCCTGGTGAGCCATACCTGGAAATTACAAAAATGAAAGTTATATATCACATGGTAAAGTGCAAACAAATGATATAGAGAACTATACAAGCATCATAACAATATATAGATAGAAACAATGCGTACAAATAAATACAGTAGCATCATAACAATATATTCAAAAAAATTAAAATAATTTATGAAGTAACAACACTCACAACAACATACAACTTGCTTACAACTACGTAAAACCCAGAGTTTATACAACACGCATTACATCACCAAAATATACAAGCATCATGACAATATATTTCAAAAAAATTACAATAACTTATGAAGAAATAACACTCACAACGACATACAACTTGCTTACAACTAGGTAAAAACCAGAGTTCATACAACACACATTACATCAACAAAATATGAATTTGACATATAGCATGTAATAGTTCAAATAGCTTATCCGGTAGTACGATGATGTCATCCACCACGCCTTGCAGATGACGATCCCTCCCCCGCCATCAGGTTGCCATGTCCTCTTTCATCCTCATCGTTTCGTGGTTGGCAGTTCTAGAACGTATGTCCAGTTTGCTTGCATAAAGAACATTTCTTCACGTGCTTACTATCTTCGGACTCATCCATATCATTTCTAATATTCCTTGTCTTGCGACGCCCTCCTTTGCATGATCTTGCATCAAAATCAGGGGGCCAGAGCCTTTCGTTGACACTAGGAGTTGTGGTAAAAGAACCGACAACACCATAACCATAAAGCTCCTCGCTCCAAGTTGCCATGACCTTTTCCTTTGTAAAATATTCAGACAGATATGTACCGGGCCACATTCCAAATAGCGCACATGCGCCTATCACATGGGAACATGGCCCATGCAAAAGGTGGGGTTTATTACATGAGCATTTGCAGTCAGCCTGCAAGATGCACTCCTGGGTGGTAACCTTCTGATTTGTTCCACGCCGTCCTTTATCCTTGCATATCACCTCGAAGCGCAGTGTTCATGCACCTACTTTGATAGCTCTATGCTTGGCCGCCTTCTTACTCTTCTCATCCATGTATTTAGTTATCATGCTTGAGTACAATATATTCTCATCTCTCATTAATATTTCAGCAGCTTGGTGCCTGTCCACAAAATATTTGGTTGTGCCCCACAGCACTCCCTCAACAATTCCTACCAAAGGGAGACTCCTCATCCCTCTCATTACCTAGTTGTACACCTCTGCCAAGTTGGTCATCATGACACTGTATCTAACACCATGTGTGTCATGCAACAATGACCACTTCTCTTTAGGCTCGTCTTTTATCCAGTCCGAGAAACATTTGATCGGTCTTTGCCTTCGACGACGATTCATCGTCTCATCTTCCGTTGGCAGAGGGAACAGAGGCTCCACCTGCTCCTGCGTATCACTGCTATTGGCCTTGTTCGTCTGCTCCTCTTTGTGTTTCTTTGTCAACTTATCGGATTCTTCTAAAGAGTACAGAACTTACTCTCTTTGTTCTGCTTACATAGTCTCTTGAACATGTTCATCAATTGCTTGTTCTTGACTTGCTTATAGAAGTTCGCACCCAAATACCTCATGCACCATCGGCTCTGCAGGTCAGGCCATGGAAATGGCTCCTCTTCCCCTGTTTGCAACTTCTTGATAGCACTAAGCACACCAGCATGCCTGTCATGCAGTATGCACACATCTCGATGAGTTTTCACCACCCTAATCTTCAGGTTCCGTAGGAACCATAGCCAACTCTCATAGTTCTCGCTTTTTACAAATGCAAAAGCAACAGGCAGAATCTGATTGTTTGCATCAACGCCCATAGCTATCATTATTTGCCCTCTTTATTTCCTGGTCAAGAATGTGCCGTCCACGCACAACAATGGACGGCAGTGATAGAACGCTTTAATGCAAGCTCCGAATGCAAAGAAAACTCTCTTTAGATGCCTCTTGTTCAGCCACTTGCTAGATGGACAGTCCTAATAATCATAATAAGTACCAGGATTTCTTCTTTGAATGCAACTGAGCAGTGCGAGCAGATTATGGTAGGAGTCTTCAAATTTTCCAAATCTCATTTCCAAGGCCTTCTGCTTCGCCCTCCATGCCTTGCCGTAGCTAATTGTGTACTGATATCTATTCTCGATTGCTCGGATAATAGCACAGGGCTCTAAATTGAGGTTCTCAACTATCTCTGGATACATGATATCCGCGATATACCCGGATGATTGATTCCTGTGAGCCATTAAGGTTTCCTCAGTCATACAACTATGATGTTCAACCTTCGAACATAGCCAATGGGTCCCCCATTTGGGCTGGTACGCGTGCACTCTCTAGGGACACTCTTGCATCTCGCACACCACGTCGTAGCAGGTTGGGGTGGACTTCTTAACTCTGAAAGTTCTTCTTACTGATAAGGCCCAATCTTTCATAGCTTCCTGCACTGCCTCTTTTGTTGGGTATATACTGTTTGGCCTAACCTCGTTGTCACTATACTGCCAAGGTGTATCATTACTTTCATTTACAATCAGCTTATTAAACTGATGTGTGCTCCAATCTTCTAGCACAAGCTGCTCCGCACCTCCATCTTCCTCATCTGAGTCATCGTCGTCTTCCACTTCTGTTCTCGTATATTCACGGTCTTCCTCTTCCATCTATGCTATTACTTCCTCAATTTCCTCACCTTCGTCTACTTGCCCCCGCGCTCCATGCCCAATGTTTCCATCATCCTCCCCAACCTCTACTTCTTCACCGCTATGGTAAATGATGTCCTCATTGTATTCATAAAATATGTTGCTCACGATTAGATTCACCAATTTCTATGTCACCATAACTAAACTCATTTTGAGGCTTGCTGTACTCACCCGCGTCCAACTGCTGCTGCGGTGCAACAACCCTTTCATGTGCTTGCACTAAAAGCACCCGATACCATCCACGTTGCTCCGCCCCCCTCACATATTGTAACACCCCGGCATCTATCATGCCCGAATGCTACCAAACATAGAAACTACAACAATTAAATATCCCAAAACAAGCTAAATTCCAGCAAGGTTACCAATTACTAATACCGAAAATTCAGCAGCATAACATCTGTTTTTATCATGAATTTAGCAACGTTAATATCCTGGCAAGTAATATCAATATATAAAGCATCTAAAGAAGCAATGAACATAAATGTAACATCCACAAAATCTCATACTAACAGTTCCAATCTCACTACAAAAAAAACGAACCCAACGAGAGATTTAAGCACTCCAATTGACCATTTAACAAGTTTCATGGCCTTTACTTATATCCAAGAATTCAAATCGTAACTTATAACATTGCCTAAAGTGAAATGCTACGTGAGGAGGTTTAGCTAATCCCTTATCCCGCATGCCGACTTTTTGGTACCTAAAAAAAATAACATTAAACACAAGAGTGAGTTTAAAACTCAGCAAGCATAATAAAATGAGTGAAAGAATCATTTAGCAGCAACAACAACATATTCATCATTTTCATATTCATAATATCGTTAACAATTCGTACTCATCTCCTTGAATAAGATGCAATACCATGCGATGCACATGTCCTCTCAAAGGCGTATACCGGTATAGCTGAGTGCACACCCGTCGGTGTGCACCCTCTTCCCCCTTCCATCCCGTAGATGGAGGGTGCCTACTCCTCGCTTCCATTCGCCACGGTGAATGAAATCACGATGTAGGACTTACTCTATGGCTCTCCGGATTAGTCATAACTTTCTCACCGGCTTTACCGGACTAGTTAGGACTTTCTCACCACCCTGGCCAGATTTCATGCCATGAATGCAACATGTACTAGTAACCCAAAACAACATGTACAACAATTTTATCTCATCTTGGCATAGCATTACTATGAATCAAGTCATCATATCCTGATTAACATTAGACATAGCAAATTAATATATCAGTTACTCGTTCATCACATAAGCATCAACATAACAAACCACTCATCAACTAGTCCATGGCACACACAGCATCTCTAACAATTTCCTACCACACACTACCCATTCCAAAACACTTGCCTTAACCACGAGGAGCGAAGTGGCGCAAGGTTGAGGCCACTCCTGAAGTCACACCACCTGAAAATAAATTGCATACATCTCAACACAATGCAATCACAGCACATGCAATAAGTTTAGCGACATCGAACTTACGCCCTACTCCAATTTTATTCCTTTCGCCAAATAACAAAACCGCCCTTGTGTTGTCCCGATGGTCTAAAGGTTATAAGTTCCACCCTTATAAACCAAACCTCAGGGACCAAGAACTTTATGAAACTACTAAAAAATACCCACTAAAAACATGTTAACCAATTCTCTCAAATAAAACATTTAGCCTTTCATCTTTAGCCCTGAAACCCAATCTGCTACCACACTGGACAGCAGACTTCAAAATAGCATAACTAATTTTATACAATTCCAAATGAAGTAAAGGATAACATTTCTAAAATCTACAGGAAATTTCCTAACTTAATCTGGTCATTAAAAAATTTAATTCAACATCTAGATAGCCCTACTCTTCAGTTTTCCCCGACTGCTGCCAGAAGAGACAGATTCTGGACAGTAGTCACTAAAATAGCCATAACTTTTGAACTACCCAACAAAATTCATGATCTTGGTCTCTAAATAAACTTAAGACGATTATCTACAACTTTTCCAACAGCCAACCCCTCTGAAAACGACTGGAACTATTTTTAATCTCTGCCCTAAGATTTAGATCAGCACTGCTCGAACCCAGATCTCGCCCCACAATACAAATTCTCCCAAAACCAATCTAATCACTGCACAAAAACCTGAAATTCTATCAATTAAATCACCAAAACAGATCCACAAAATAACTCAAACCTGAATGGGGAAGCCGGGAGGAGGAGGGGCGTCGGGAGGAGCACTCGGAAGGGAGGGTGCAAGAAGAGGAGGCGCGAGGGAAAGGAGAGGCGAGGGAGGGGAGGGGCTGCTGGAAGGGAGGGGTGGCTGCAAGGGAGGTAGGGTGGCTTGGGGGTGAAAGGGAGAGTAGGCTAGGTTAGGAAACCCCTATGGGCCATGACGCCCACCTACAGCCCGAATCAGCCCACACCAACCCAAATCTCTCTCGAGGCCCAAAGATAGCCTTCAAGACCCACACTAACCCTAAAACAGCCCACCGCTCGAGTTAATTTTTTTAGATATTACATTCTTCCCCTTAGCAGATTCGACCCGAATCGGGCATGCCACTAAGCGACAAATAAAACAAGGGAATGAATCTCATCACATACAGAAGTGAACAATCGAGGATACTTCTCACGCATGTGAGACTCCAACTCCTAAGTTGCTTCCCAATCATACAGAAGCGACCAAATCACTATAACATACTTTGACGCTTAATGCTTCAATACCGCTTTGACTCCCCCGAATTCCACCCTAGGTAGGACTCAAAGGCAAGGTGCCTAGGGTCAGCAACCAACAACTCTACAAAAACCTCGCGATCGAGATTCTGCAAGATTTTTCTTAACAAAGAAACACGTTGCATCCCACACAAGAATTTAGAATGATCCAAACGATGGGTCCCTTTCTCAAAATCATATGCCGACATGAACCTACAGGTTCCAAACTGGTACCCCCGGAACCAAATCAAAGATTTCTGTCTCTCTCAATTTTTTAATCTTTTAACCAAAGGATCATTACCATCGAAAAGAAACTCCCACTATGGCACATTTTTTTCCCACCACAAATTCGCAATATAAAAATTTTACTCTATCTTTTGTACGCCTACCATGCTCAAGGACAACTACCCAAGAAATAAAAAAGATCACAATGTAACCATTCACTTTTGAATATTATAACAATAGCTACATCCAACGTCACCAAATATTCGACACACTACCAAATGGAAAATTAATTACACCCACTTCCTAGTGGTCAACTTTTAAAGCTTAAACAAGCTCCAAACCGAGACACGCGAAAACCCCATTACTCACTACTCAAAAACCATCAAGGATCAACAAATAACAAAGGCTAGGATCTTGGGTTGTTAGCAACCCACGCTGGCTTCTATTTCCATAAAGGTCTCGCCCACATTCTTTCACTCAACGAACAAGGACAAAGAATATAATCCCATCAGTACTTCAACAAAAATTTCATGATCATTCCGCTTCTTTTCCCATGCCGTAACGAAAATGAAATCTCGATTCTCTTTATCAATATAAACCACTTCATCACCTTAAAACCAAGGCTCTGAAATTCACATAGGGAAAAAAATCAATTTAAAAGAGAACCACTGCATAAATCTTTTGTGGATGCATATCACTTTTACCAGAACAAATCATCTCTTTTACCAAAGCAAATCATTTCAAAAAGAGAAAGAAAACCGATCATGGAATCAAACCACTTCCACACAACCATCATATTTTTTCTCATGAGAAAGTGAAACACATTTCCCAATAGAAAACCACTTCACCACGCATATTTTAAATAAATATAACTCTAGTTGAACTAGAGATACAAACATTTTCAATTAGAACTTTCAAACATTATATTGGGTCGGTTATTTGCTTTAACTGATAATACCAAAAATGGCTTAATTTGTACGCTAAAGAGCGCAATCTAGTCATACAACTTTAAAGATGAATTCCACAATCATATCTTAAGCTGGAGCTCTTAGCAAAGATAGATGAATGGCGTTGATCAATGAAATAAATCATTTCAAAAACCATCAACAAATCACTTCATAATTATTCTCTATTTCATTCTCATTTTGAAACCTCAAAGTTAACTCTGCAGTTTGGCAACATTAACTCTAATCTGAGGAAGATCTAATGCACATAGTATAGAATGCCTTAGCAAAAGACATTCATCCAAAAGACTATATGAACAATTTAATTCATACCTTTAAAAGAGGATTCACCTCCAATCCTACCATCCCTAGTATTCTAATACGCTTACCCTTAAAGGTTTTAACATTCACAATTTACAGTTAAGAAACCCCATCAGACTAAGCATAATTCACAAAATCAATTCTTCCTTTAATTACATTCTCTAGTAATTATAACTAAAATTTATGATGCATATCATAACACATCAAACCATGTCTACCTCATCATGATCATCAAAGAGAAAGATGTCAATATTTTTAGCACATTCAACTCGATAGTTAATTCAAGACAAGATAGTGCATCAACATTTTCTTTTGTTCTACAAACCACAACAAGTCATCAATCACACACCTTCCTATACCAAGTTTAAGACATATCTTTTCAACAAAAGTTTCAACATAATCAACATAAAAATTTCATACAACCCATAAGTTGACATCTCAATAAAAGAAAAACTTATTCGATCAATTAATGACTCAACAATTAAATATTATCTTTACGCAACATATATCATAAGAATGGATTTAAGATAGTCATTCGCTAAGGGTAAAATCAAACGCTATGACAATCATTCTATGTTTCCTCATTCTTTGATGACAACATGGATTAATCATTCCATTGATACATTAAAAAAATTATCACTTAGCAACAAAGTCCAACAAACTCCAGTACTTTACACCATCACATTGTCCTAAAAACTTCATCAAATAGAAAATTCTATACATTTTCAATCGCGATTTGTATTAGCATCAAGGGAACATGATTTCATATTTCCAATTATTTTAATAATTCGCAGCGACACATAAAATGACTCTAATCAATATTCGCTTTATGGCCATCTACTAACACAATTAAATGTCTCTACCAACAGCTTATATTAGAATGTCTTTTAACAACTACCAAATTTACTTTAACAATAACAGAGATTACATCATTTCAATGTTCTAACTACACATCAAAGTTTAAAGTTTTAAACATTCTCATTGGTCACCTACCCTAGAAATAACAGGGTGTGACCCCAATTTTTTTTAAGTAAAGCAACGATTCTCAAGCATGGACAAGAACACATTTAATCATTACTCACTATAGCATAATCCATGATAGTAGAGGGTTATTTAGTTTTAAATGGAAGATAACAACTACAATTAATTGATTCAACTCACAAGTTAATAAAGAAAAACTTCATTCTATAAGTTGCACAAATACATTCTATATAACATGCTAAACAATACTTCTTACTACTGACAAATTAGCTTAGTCACATGATTACTTACTTTATTTACATCATTTTTTTCAGAAAACCCAACCATATTTCACAACGGAACTCGACTATTAAATCACAAGATGACAAGACCAAACTTTGACATGCAAAAGCACTTCAAGACAAATCTCAAAATTTAAAACTTCCACGAAAGAAGATGGTTGCAAGGGTATTCTTTTTCACCAAAAGAAAAACCAAGCGATCATCTACTCCATTTTCTAATAAAGGCAGAAAGCATAAACCCTTAGAAATTAAGTTCTGCTAAAAAAACAGCAACTTCTTTTAAGCGCGGAAACCGATATACACATACAAAAGGCAAAAATTCTTTTTTTGACAAAAACAACCAACATTAACCAATAAAGCCAATTGCTAGAACGGTAGTAATAACAACCGATAAAGACTCATTCACTAAACACTTTCTCTTTGTCTCCGACCATTGAAGATATAATGAAAGCAACCTTCTCAACAAACTCTTCGATCTAAGACATACATAGACAACAACTCTCCCATACGAGGGGTTCCTAAACCTTAGGTGGTGGCTCTACCCAACCACACCCACAACTAAGGCCTCTACCACGACCACGCAGACAACCATGGCCTCTACCACGACCACGCAGACAACCACCAAACCCTTCAAAGACATCTAATTCACATAATCACATTCCTTCAAGCCACTCAATCATAATCATAGCAATATACATCATCATAACACCATCATGTTCAACACATATAAATCATCAAATCTCAAATAAGATATTAAAGCGTAATGCAATGATTACCCATACCCTTTCTACTGTGCATCAGAGTGTGTCAAGTTTTAAATTAGTTAACCAACCTATATCAAATTTTAAGATTAATATCCTATGGCCAAATTTTAAAGAATATATACCTAAGCCAAGTTTCTAATTTCTCAAATCAAAATTTTAGTTCACTCTAGAGTAATTTTCCAATTTCACACCACGGACCTAAAGCCCGCTCTGATACCAACTGTAACACCCCGGCATCTATCATGCCCGAATGCTACCAAACATAGAAACTACAACAATTAAATATCCCAAAACAAGCTAAATTCCAGCAAGGTTACCAATTGCTAATACCGAAAATTCAAGAAATAACATCTGTTTTTATCATGAATTTAGCAACGTTAATATCCTAGCAAGTAATATCAATATATAAAGCATCTAAAGAAGCAATGAACATAAATGTAACATCCACAAAATCTCATACTAACAGTTCCAATCTCACTACAAAAAAAACGAACCCAACGAGAGATTTAAGCACTCCAATTGACCATTTAACAAGTTTCATGGCCTTTACTTATATCCAAGAATTCAAATCGTAACTTATAACATTGCCTAAAGTGAAATGCTACGTGAGGAGGTGTAGCTAATCCCTTATCCCGCATGCCGACTTTTTGGTACCTAAAAAAAATAACATTAAACACAAGAGTGAGTTTAAAACTCATCAAGCATAATGAAATGAGTGAAAGAATCATTTAGCAGCAACAACAACATATTCATCATTTTCATATTCATAATATCGTTAACAATTCGTACTCATCTCCTTGAATAAGATGCAATACCATGCGATGCACATGTCCTCTCAAAGGCGATATCAGATATGGTGAGTGCACACCGTCGGTGTGCACCCTCTTCCCCTTCCATCCCAGATGGAGGGTGCCTACTCCTCGCTTCCATTCGCCACGGTGAATGAAATCACGATGTAGGACTTACTCTATGGCTCTCCGGATTAGTCATAACTTTCTCACCGGCTTTACCGGGCTAGTTAGGACTTTCTCACCGCCTCGCCGATTTCATGCCATGAATGCAACATGTACTAGTAACCCAAAACAACATGTACAACAATTTTATCTCATCTTGGCATAGCATTACTATGAATCAAGTCATCATATCCTGGTTAACATTAGACATAGCAAATTAATCTATCGGTTACTCGCTCATCACATAAGCATCAACATAACAAACCACTCATCAACTAGTCCATGGCACACACAAATCTCTAACAATTTCCTACCACACACTACCCATTCCAAAACACTTGCCTTAACCACGAGGAGCGGAGTGGCGCAAGGTTGAGGCCACTCTCAAGTCACCCACCTGAAAATAAATTGCATACATCTCAACACAATGCAATCACAGCACATGCAATAAGTTTAGCGACATCGAACTTACGCCCTACTCCAATTTTATTCCTTTCGCCAAATAACAAAACCGCCTTTGTTGTCCCGATGGTCTAAAGGTTATAAGTTCCACCCTTATAAACCAAACCTCAGGGACCAAGAACTTTATGAAACTACTAAAAAATACCCACTAAAAACATGTTAACCAATTCTCTCAAATAAAACATTTAGCCTTTCATCTTTAGCCCTGAAACCCAATCTGCTACCACACTGGACAGCAGACTTCAAAATAGCATAACTAATTTTATACAATTCCAAATGAAGTAAAGGATAATATTTCTGAAATCTACAGGAAATTTCCTAACTTAATCTGGTCATTAAAAAATTTAATTCAACATCTAGATAGCCCTACTCTTCAGTTTTCCGCGACTGCTGCCAGAAGAGACAGATTCTGGACAGTAGTCACTAAAACAGCCATAACATTTGAACTACCCAACCAAAATTCATGATCTTGGTCTCTAAATAAACTTAAGACGATTATCTACAACTTTTCCAACAGCCAACCCCTCTGAAAACGACTGGAACTATTTTTAATCTCTGCCCTAAGATTCAGATCAGCACTGCTCGAACCCAGATCTCGCCCCACAATACAAATTCTCCCCAAACCAATCTAATCACTGCACAAAAACCTAAAATTCTATCAATTAAATCACCAAAATAGATCCACAAAATAACTCAAACCTGAATGGGGGACGCCAGGAGGGAGGAGGGGCGTCGGGAGGGAGCACTCGGAAGGGGAGGGGTGCAAGAAGAGGAGGGGCGCAGGGAAAGGAGGGGCGCAGGAGGAGGGGGGCTCTGGAAGGGAGGGGTGGCTGCAAGGGAGGTAGGGTGGCTTGGGGGTGAAAGGGAGAGTAGGCTAGGGTTAGGAAACCCCTATGGGCCATGACACTCCACCTACAGCCCAGAATCAGCCCACACCAACCCAAATCTCTCTCGGAGGCCCAAAGATAGCCCTCAAGACCCACACTAACCCTAAAACAGCCCACCGCCGCTCGAGTTAAATTTTTTTTTTAGATATTACACATATGACCTCCATCCTGCAGTTCCCTTCACCTCAACTAACTCCCAATAAACATGATCATTTCGCATAGTGCAAAGGCAAAATAACTTCAGCTCGCACTTCTCTGGTTCCATCCGAAATGTATAATACAACCAATTCAACACAGAAGCAAATGTACGCTCTTTGACCCTATTTAATCTTCTATCTACATACTGAAAATTACTCAAATCCACACCCTCTAAACCATACATGACAACCCCTTCTCCGTAAAAGACTCTAAATGGAACTTGTTCCGACATAACTAGATGCCCTGAAATTTTCAGGTTGTTCAATTAGCATGTGTATTGTCATGGAACATAACTAGATACTCTGAATGATCTCAAATATTATGGAAATCAGTTTGGCATTTCAGACTTTAACACAGTTGTGTAAGATAAAGGTGTAATACCACAGATCTATTAAGACATGACCAAGATTCTGAAAACTGTGCCAAAAAAAATCTATATTCCTAAAAATATTCATATCTCTACTTCTATTTCTAAAAAACATCTACACTCCTAAATAAAATATCTATCTGCATTTATCTGAAAAAAATATCTACATTCCTAATAATATATTATTATTCCTAAAAACATCTACATACATTGATTTCTACGAACCAACTAAATTAGTAAAAAAACTAGATTTCACTTCATCTAACCGTCACCTCTAAATTTAACTAGACCTAATATTTCCACGAACTAACTAAATTACTAAAAAATAACTAGATTTAACTACATCTAACAGTAACCTCTAAAATATAACACCCTAATTTTTGCTCTAATTTAAAACTTGAAGTATTTTTGATTTTTGAGAAATTTTGGAAATTTATTGAAATTTATTTGGAATTATTCAAATATAGCCTTTCTTGAAAACAAATTAAATAAAGGAAAAGTTTTTGCAAAGTTTTATTGAAAATATTTTAATGGAGTTCCAAACATCTCAAAGTATTTTCCAGAATTTCTCTGGAATTTTTCAGATATTTTTACTACTTTCTTTGGCCAAAACTAATTTCCCAAATTATTTTTTTATTCGAAAAGGATTTAAAATCCTGAGCGATGTCAGGCGAAATCGTTATCGGCCCAAGATCGTGCTCGCCCACTCGTGACTTCGCCCACGCACCCCGCCGCCGAAACCCTAGCGCCGCTTAGCCCAAGCCGTCCGATCCGGATCGCTGCGCTGTCGCGTGTGCCACGCCGCCCGGCGCGTGAGCCTTCTGGATCATCGCCGCCGAACGCACAGATCGCGCCACGCCGCTTCGCCGTCCCGCGAGATCATCGGAGAGACGGGCGTTGATGGCGTGACTTCCGCCGGCCGCTTTCGCGCCGCGCCGAGGCGCCCTTAAGTCCCCGTTGAAGGCGCGTGCGAGGCCTTCGCTCCGCATCTTTGACTCCTCGCGACGCACGCCGAGACTCCTCTAGAGCCCGTGAGAGCTCGCCGTAGTTTCCTTCCTTCGCCACCGTTGTTTTTGCTTCCTCCCATCGCCGTCCGAGCCGCTCGCCGTTCTCCGACCCCTTCCGAAGTTCACCGGCCACCGCATCGAGTGGACCACTTCATCACGCCGGAGAAGCCCGCGCAGCCGTGTTGCACGTCGTCTTCATCCTCTCCGGCAAGATCTGCGCCACCGTGACATCGCCGCCAACCCGAAGCCGCCCACCGTCCGACGCCCGAACGCACGCAGATTCATCCACGCCGCCAATCAACGGTAATCCTCATCTTCACCCTCACCGTTAGATCTAATCAACGGTCTAGATTGCTTCGATTAGTTTCACGATTAGTTTATTTCACCGTTAGATCTAGATCGTAGGGTTTATTTTTTTTACCGCGTCGCGTAAAAGTCACAGCCGTCGGATGCGCGCGCGGCCGCCTTGGATTGTGCCGCGTGTCGCGCGCGATGAGGCTAGAGCCGATAGCCTTAGCTCATCGTGGCCGTCCGCTTGAATCGAGCGGATGAGATCGCACCGTGCATCGGGCGATCCTGTGTTGACGCGTGACGCGCGAAACAGAGGAGTCGGCGCCGCCGCTTCGCCGACGTCACCCGAGTAATCGTGACCATTCGATCCGATCCAAGGGTCACGGTGAAGCCACGTGTTGGCTCCGCGGTAGAGGTGAGGCGAAAAGTCGCATGAATCTCGGCCGCTCGCTTTAAATCGAAGGACGAGATTGAATCGAGTTTGGCGATTAGTTTAGCGCCGCGTGTCGCGTTGGGATTGGCGCGAGCCGTCGCGACGCCACGGCTTGCGCCACCCGGCACGAAAGCACGATCTCGCCGGTCCACGGTGGACCGAGCCAACCCGTGGACCCACCCATAGACGAGCGACGTGGCGGCCTGCGGGCGTGCCGCGTGTCGAGATGACGTCGTGATGACGTCATAAATATTTTTTTATATATAAAAATATTTCGACCGAAACTCATTTCTGTGCTGACGTCATCATGACGCGATGCTGATGTCATAAATGCGAATTTCCAGTGTAAAAATATTTCAGAAAAATCGGATTTTCTTAATTTCTGTATTTTCAGATTTTATTCAAACCTCAAATGACTATAACTTTTGCATTTTAACTCGGATTTGGATGATTCAAATTTCTAAAAATTCATAAAATTATTAGCTATTTAATGGTGAATTTTATTTGAATTTTTGAGGTCATTTAGTCTTCTGTATTATTTATTTATTGCATATTTTGTTTGTACGCGTAGACGCAAATTTGCCGGAAAGTTTCGAGGAAGATTTCGTCGCTCAAGACCAAGCTTCGGAACAAGACCAGCAACTCTTTGAAGGCAAGTGATGCTTTGATCATTTTGATCCGAGATTTTAAAATGTAATTTATGCTTTGAAACTATGCATGATAATTATTTAAAATGAAATTAAATTGATTTGGGATAATGTAGATAATCAACCCATTTTGTTATGCTACCTTGAATTATTAACTGTATGCCCTAAAACATTGTCACCCTAAGTTTGATTATATTAGTTGGATGCTAATATTGTGCCAACACGGAGGCTAGACCGTGAGTAGATGCTTAGCCTTGCAACGAATCATGAGTGATCTTTCGGAAAAATGCTACAATACTGACTAAAGACATATTGAATGTATTTTGAAAAGTGGTGTGATGATGCCATATGATGAGATTGAGGTACCGCGACCTGTGTGGTTCCGTACCGATGTTGAGTTATTGCTGGCATGTGTTGCACAATAATCAATTGGGTGGGAAAAGATTTAGACTGGGGCAAGTGGCAAGAGGTCAGTGCACAGTGGGCTGTGTGGCATTGGGTTGATGAGTGATGTGAGTCTGTGCCACATTAGGTGTGTGCCATCGTTGAGTGTTGGAAGTCTTGCCTTGGTCGCTTAAGGACTTCACCTTGCAAGCCTTTGATCCGAGTCACCCGTACAACCACATGTCCGATATGGGATGCACCTAGTTGACTAGGGTTCGATATCTTTCCTCCGATACCTCGGGTGACAAGACACGAGGGTGTATCTCGTATGGGGAGCGTACTGCTACGGCTTGGTGCCCATCCAACGGTGATTGGCCGGTCCTATACTTGGCTCGTGTGAGGGAAGTGATAGTGAAGGCAATACCGGAGAGGTTCTTTGGTTAAAGTAGAAGTTCCTGAAAAGCTTTGTTACGGTCAATCACCTGTGTGGTGAGCGGCTGTATCTTGTGGGTAAAGTGTACAACCTCTGCAGAGTGTCAAAACTATTCGAATAGCCGTGCTCACGGTATTAAGCATTGCTCGGGGATTACAGTCAAGGGGTAGATTTTCATAAACAAAATATGGGAAGGGTGGCTGTGTGCCAGTGTTGGAAATGAACTGTTAAGGTTGTGTGCCGAGAATCTTCAATGAAAAACCATTTGAGTTTAGTATTATTTATATCTGTGCCACTGCTTTAATCTAAACAAGATACTAGTTCAAAAATACTGCTTGATGCAAAAGAACCATTTAAGCCAATCCATTGGAATAAGTTTTGCATATAGTAATAGCGCTGCATTTTGTGCATTACTTGTTGAGTGCCTTGTGTACTCACCCCACCTTGCTTATCAAACCCAACATCAGTGGAGGAGTCTACACCAACATGAGAGGAAGAGTACATCGAGGATGCGAGCAACTAGGGGGCAAGCCCAGTTGGTTGCCTGTGGCAAGATGAAGGCTTCCACGACCTTTTATTTATGTTCCGCAGCTATTTCTTTACTTTGAATAATGTAAGCCCTGTGTGACTGTCTTATCTGTAAGGAGACAATAAGGTCGTACAACTCGGTTTATATACATGTTTGCACTATTTATTCTTATATCTTCGTGAATGTCTGTGATGTGCAACCCCGTATGACTGTGTGCGCTAGCATGATCCTGGACTGGCACAGAATACACAGAGGGTCCGGATTTGCAGAATCAGGTCCCGACATAAAATTAACTAGATCTAAAATTTTTCTATTCTACCATGGTTTATTGCTAAACAAAATAAACAGAAGAATTCAATCATTTACCTGCACAACCACAAATTGCTCTCTTTTTTCTCTCTTCTTCCTCCATCTTCTTCTCTTTTCTTTCTTGGATGCAGCAAGAATGAGCACACGCGGGGGGATTGTGGCGCGCTCTTTTTATACTGGGCTTCAATCGCCCATTGGTTGGGCGACAGAGGCCCGCGCATCCCTCTGTCGCCCAATCAAAGATCGATTTACTCTCTGTCGCCGAATGGTAGGGCGACAAAAGGAGAGGAACGGTCAGTCGCCGAACCATTCATCGATTTATTCTCTGTCGCCAAATGGTCGGGCGACAGAAGGAGAGGAACGGTAAGTCGCGTTTTGAAAGGGCGACAGAGGTATATTTTTACAATTTGTTTCAACCGAGGTACATTTTGCAATTTGAATAAAAAATGTATTATTAAAAAAATCTCCCTTTTCGGGAAGAGACTAGAGCTTTCTTGAGCTCATACCATTGACTTTGACTAAACAATCCATTTGCGACGAGCCAACTCAGCAGTGGCACCACGCGGTCCACGCGAAGCAAAGACAACGACAAAATTTCACACTTGGCAGGCAGCCAGGCACCAAGCCTCCTGCGCGCGCTGGCCGCCGGCCAGAGCCGGCCATGGCAGCGCGCATGCACCAGCTCATCGTCCTGGCGGCGCTCGACCGCGCCAAGGTGCAGCGGTACCACCTCGCCGCCCTCGCCGTCACTGGCACGGGCTTCCTCGCGGGCGCCTACGATCTCTTCTCCGTCGCCCTCGTCTCCAGGCTGCTCGGCCGCGTCTACTACGCTGACCCCGCCAGGCCCCGCGACCCGGGAGTCCTGCCCACCGACGTCGCGGCCGCGCTCAGCGCTGCCGTGGTCTGCGGCACGTTTGTCGGCCAGCTCGCCTTCGGATGGCTCGGCGACCGGTTCGGCCGCCGGCGCGCGTACGGTTTCTCGCTGCCGCTCATGGCCGCGTGCTCGGTGGCGTCCGGGCTTTCCTTTGGCCGCACTGCGAAGGCCATCATGGCGACGCTCTGCTTCTTCCGCTTCTGGCTCGGCGTCGGCATCGGTGGCGGCTACCCCCTGAGCGCGGCCATCATGGCCGAGTACGCCAGCAAGCGGACGCGCGGGGCCTTCCTCGCCGCCGTCTACGCCATGCAGGGCGTCGGCATACTCCTCGGAAACACCGTCGCGCTCGTCATGTCGTCCGTCTTGCCGGACGCCAACTACGTTTGGCGTGCCATCCTCATGTTCGGTGCCGTGCCGGCGGCGCTCGCCTTCTACCTGCGCACGAAGCTGCCTGAGACCGCCCGGTATACGGCTCTCGTCGTGAAGGACCCGAAACGTGTGGCCGCCGACATTTCGCGGGTTCTCTGCACCAGCATCCAAGAGCAAGAGCTCGACGTCGTCGGCGGCAGCGACGACGACCAGTGGGGCCTCTTCTCAGTACAGTTCTTGAAGCGCCACGGCCTCCACCTCCTGGCCACATCGAGCGCGTGGTTCCTCCTCGACGTGACCTACTACAGCCAGAACATTCTCCAGAAGGACCTCCTCAGCAAGCTTGGGTGGGTCTCCGCTTCCTCGACGACCACCATGGACGCCGTCGAGGAGGTCTACCGCCTCGCTCGCGCGCAGGCGCTCATCGCGCTTTGCGGCGCCGTCCCGGGGTACTGGTTTGCAGTGGCCCTCATCGACGTCCTCGGCCGGCGCCTCCTCCAACTTGCCGGCTTTCTGATGATGACGCTGTCCATGCTCGCCCTCGCCGTCCCGTACGACCACTGGACGTCACAGTCGCCGTCGCGCGTCGCCGGCTTCGCCGTGCTCTACAATCTGGCCTTCTTCTTCGCCAATCTCGGGCCCAACACCACGACGTTCGTCGCGCCGGCCGAGCTATTCCCGTCGCGGATCCGGTGCACGTGCCACGGTATCTCCGCTGCTGCCGGCAGGGCGGGCGCCATTCTTGGGTCGTTCGGGTTCTTCCCCAAGAAGGGCGGTGACGGCGAGTACGCGGCCGGCATTGGCACCCGGAACGAGCTGTTCGTGCTCGTCGGCACCAACTTCCTGGGGATGCTGATGACGCTGTTCGTCCCGGAGACGAAGGGCGCGTCGCTCGAGGTGCTATCCAAGGAGGTCGTCTACGACTACGACGCCGTCGACATGGCCGTGTAAATTAAAGCTTGTGAATGATTCATCTAGTTTTTGTTGTCAAAATTTGTAGGTGCTGTGGGTGATGCTAGTCATGTCTGAGGAAGTGCTACTTAGCAAAATCCAAATCTGTAATCGGTTCTTCCGTTTGTTTGTTGATGACTTGATGTAAATCAAGTAGCTACAATCCAAGTCTAGCAAGTTAATGGCTTTGGACTCGTAGAAAATTAGCCAAATCCTAGGGCCTAAATAGTAAAAAGAGCAAAAGTTATTTTGGGCTTTGGACTCGTACCAAATTAGCCCAATCCAAGGGTCTAATAGTAAAAAATAATCCCATAGAAAAATGTTGGGACATGAGGCCCAGGATACATAAAGTTACGTTTCTCTCTCTCTCTGTTTGTTTGACAATTTGTAGTTGATAAGATTTCATTTCAGCTTAGCTCTTCAGAGTTCAGAGCCTATTGGTTGTGGCATGAAGTCAAAACAAGCGAGAAGTTTCTTGCTGGGATGGCAAACTAGCCACTTTTTCCTTTGGAAAATGTTATCGCAATTTAGGATCTGTTTGGATAAAAAGTATTTTTAGAGATTTTAGAGAACACCGTATGCTTCTAAAAAATCCATGATATAAAAAACTTTGATGTGCTTGGATGTAACAAACTTGTAGTTTTATAAAACATAAAGTGACTAATAGCATGGTTTTTTTTTTCTTTGGAGTTTTTAAAAATCCTCATGATCTCTTTTTTCTCAAAACCAAACTCAAAATTGAGGGAGCCAACTAATCACGAGTTAATAATTATACTTAGGAAAAAAAGTCCATATAACACCCTGAGCTTTACTCAAAAGTCCATCCAACACCCTAAACATTGAAACCGGTTATCTAGCATTCCTAACTTTCCAATCACACCCGTTTAACACCCTAAGCTGGTTTTATCGAGAAAAAAAATCCATATAACAACTTAAACTTTGCTCAAAATTCCATCCGATACCCCAGATTTTGAAGTCGGTTATCTAGCACCCCGAACTTTCCAATCTTATTTATTTAACACCCTAAGCTTTTAACCGGTTTCGAGGTTTTAAATGAATGGGATTGGAAAGTTTAGGATGCTAGATAACTGGTTTCAAAGTTTGGAGTGTCAGACGGACCTTTGAGCAAAATTCTGAGTGTTATATAGATTTTTTCC
Organism: Otatea glauca; assembly: GCA_036346275.1. Lineage (NCBI taxonomy): Eukaryota > Viridiplantae > Streptophyta > Magnoliopsida > Poales > Poaceae > Otatea > Otatea glauca. Next base: position 3,915,326 of record CM070722.1, on the reverse strand, counting down.
TCTATAAAACCAGTTAGAGTGTGAAACAAACGGGATTGAAAAGTTTAGAGTACTAAATAACCGGTTTCAAAGTTTGATGTTAGAAGAACTTTTGAGTAAAGTTCAGAGTATAATATAGACTTTTTCCTTATAATTATAATTTGTGGTCTAGGAGACACTAAGATATAATATTATATGAAGTTTGCCTTCATTTGGTAATAAAGCTAGAATCAATTCTTCGTTATATGAAGTAGGAGCAGTTAATAATATAACCATTTGAATTTGTTGATAGGAATTTTGATTTGATTGTTTACAACTATTAATACTAGTTCACTAGCTTGGCTAAATTGATACGAGTATTTATAGGAGATATAGGAAAGAAATACATGAAAGAGGAATGATATTGTCGCTATGGAAGAGGGCTTCATTGAGAAAGAGAAATGATTAAGCTAATGTGTGCACTATGTTATATATTAAAGGAGAATTTTTTAAATAATACATTTTAAAAATAATTTTACAAAAAATACTCCCAAAAAATTACACAAATATACCTTTGTCGCTAAGGTATATTTTTGTATTTCTTTGGTATTAGTTTTGTAAAATTATTTAAAAAATCTATTAATGGGGTCTCATTAGCCAATGAGAGGCTACCACCCTGTTTGGTCCTAATGACCCTCTGCCACGACGTGGAGAGTATCTTTCTTACATATATATAACTTGGTTAATTTTTGTATTAACATAGCATAACTAATTTTAAATTGATACGAGTATTTATAGGAGATATAGGAAAGAAATACACGAAAGAGAAATGATATTGTCACTATGGAATAGAGTGGGCTTCATTGAGAAGGAGAAATGATTAAGCTAATGTGTGCATTATGTTATATATTAAAGGGGATTTTTAAATAATTATACAAAAAAATACTCCCAAAATATTACAAAAATATATATCTGTCGCCAATTCAATTGACGACAGAGGTATATTTTTGTATTTTCTTTGGGATATTATTTTTATAAAATTATTTTTAAAAATCTATTAAAGGGTCTGGTTAGCAAATGAGAGGCTACCACCCTGTTTGGCCCTAATGACCCTCTGCCACTGGCGTGGAGAGTATCTATCTTACATGTATATAACTTGGTTATTTTTTTATTAACATAGCATAACTAATTTTAAAGCAAAATACTGTATTAAATACTGTAACATCCAAACACATAATGGTTTTCATCAATACTGTAAACAAAACATAGTATTTACAAGCTGTGGTATTTCGTGCTTGGTACATTGAAAATTGCGGTTTTCAAGTAATGTAGTTTTCAGATACTGTAACATCCTTACATCCAAACCAAACAGGGTCTTAGCGGTAAAGCACCTATGATTAGATTACAGGAGTAAGAAGAGTAGTCATCGTGCCTATCGGTGAAAGGGCAACACCTCACCATTGTCAGTAGGGAATTTTTTAGTGCAGGAGAAAGATCATAATTGGCCATGCTGTTTCCGGTTCACCTCCTTGTCTGTTCTAACAGGACCTCAAACAGAAAGACGCAACGATTTGTACCAGAAAGCCACCCATCTGAGACGCCATGCTTGCCAAGTAGTGCTAGTATGCAGAGAGAAGATGCACACAACCGAAGAGGCCTCCCTCTGCGTCACCTTTTTTGACCTCATTGGAGTCAACAGTATGTTATTTGCAGATCAAGAAGGATCCTTACAGCTTGGGCTGATCACCTTTTGCAGATCTTGCTGCTGATAATTAAGTACTATCCTCCCCGTGGTACAATCTGCTGATTTGTTCACACCTCAGTGATCGCCTACCCTGAAGATATTGTTCCTTGCATGGATGATGGCCCTCACCATCCTAACAACTTGCAAGACGAAGTACCTTGCATATAATACACTTAACGAGGGGAAATCGTGTTCAAGATGCTGTCAAGTGCATGCGCATGCACCATGTATGTACCGATCGGATGCAAGTGAGAGTTGCAGTGGTTAATTTGCAACCGGAAAATGGTGTCTAATGATATAGCTAGATATGAATTAACAAACAAGATCACATGAAAACCACAGGGTCTGCATAAGGATAATCCAACCGATAGTCTTGGGGTATGTTTGGTTTATCCGTTTATGCCCTAGTTTTGCCAACAATTTGGCAGGAATTGCCAAGGGCATGACCAAATTTTACAACTCCAAGGGACTCGAATCAACAATCTTACAAGTCCCCTAAAAGTACAGTGAATTCCTAAAAGTGCCCCTTAATCCTTCTTGTTATTGTTCACTAAGTTGTGAAGTGCTCCTTCTTGAACTAATCGTCTTCCTGAAGCTGAAAGCCTGAAATAGTAAAAGTCGTGTTTGCGTACTCAGAAATACACAACACCGGCCAGGTGATGGTAACTCAAAAGGCACGGATCAACAGTCTTGTAGAACCCCAACCTTGGACAACTCAACAGTCTTAAACAGCTCGATGACCTACAGTTCACCTAAAAGCAAGTCTACTAATCACAACTGCCCACCATTGGTTCTTCTAGCTTGACAGGTACTCCCTGAACCTTCATTTCTCATCAGTAATTTAAGCTGTAAGCAAAGTGCTATCTTAGCTGGCTGATCCTTGAGCTAATGTATTCATCTTCGAGAAGAGAGAGGAATGATGTCACCATGACGAACTCGTGGGCTAGAAGTTGAGCAGGTAATATCAGCAGTACCAACTTGTCTGAAACAATGGTGTCGTGCCAGTTTGTCGTTGGTCAGAGCACGATCGCAATGGGTGGCCATGGTCGTGTCCTAACTCCTAACGCTGCACAGTCACGTCCTAGTTGTCTTGCTGCGCTTTACTCAAAGTAATGACCCTCTTGCCTCGGTTTTTTCAAAATCTAACCTCCTCTTAGGATGAATTATAAATTTAACCCTCTTCACAGGAGACGGCTTGCTGTGCTCCGGGAGAGCGAGAGCGAGCGAGTGCGGCACACGGCGGGAGTTGGCTAGCGAGCACGGGAGTGAGTGCTGCAGCGGTAGCAGGGCTTGGTGCGGGAGGTGAGCGAGGGCGGGGGAGCTGACCTGCTGCAGTCAGCGAGCGTGGGAGGCTGCCTCCCGCGGTAAGCGATTGTGGGAGGCCGTCTCCCATGGTAAGCAAGCGTGAGGATGTTGGAGAAAGCTAAATTTACATTTTTGATGGATAAAAGGCTCAAATTAAAAAGAAAAAAAAAAGAGTCGAGAGGTAGAAAAGTCATAACTTCCCTTCACTCTTTGCCTTGGTCTTATGTAGCACTGTGCATGCTAGCAATGTAGCGTCTTCTTTCTTATGTAGCCGTTGAGACGAGACCCAAGATTGCTGCTGCTTTGTCTTTCTGCCCTCACTTAATGGCAAACCAGACGTCCAGACCTGATGATCTGACTGCCAAGATAGAAAGGTTGTTATATATATTTGGTATCTTGTCTTTTCCACCTAACAAATCGTATCATACGGATACAGCAGATCAGGCAGAATGGCAGAGTATTTTTTATGGTACACTAAATTCAATAGAAACATTCACTCTTTTCAATCCAATAGTTCATACTAGCCGGTATTTATTTATATTTATTGTATTTGATTTCTACTATCCACCGTATATTATTAGTATAATATGCTGTAAAATTTCTCAAATAGGAAGTCTGCTAGTAGTATCCTGTGCGCAACTATTCACCGTCTGGTAAAACAAATCGGCTTCGTCATGCACGTCCGAAATACGGGCTCCTGAATATACTAGTATAGTGCCCTGTCTTCCGATTTCCTTTTCACAGCACGTAATATTTGGTCTTTTCCTTTTTTGGAACGTTTGTTTCCTTTTCCTTAATTCCAGGATATTTGTTTCCTTTTCTTTGAGATGATGCTAGAGGTGGAGGAAGATCTGTTATGGGCCACAGGGATGAGTTAGACACATTAAACAATGGCCATCGGATGTGGGTGAGTAAAGCTGAGGAAAGATTTGAGAGGTTAATTTTGATGGAGGCAAGTTTCTGGGGACGTTTCGCTGGATGCATGAAGGTTGAACCATCTCTAGTGGGGTGCATTATTTAGGGTAGACGTAGAAAAGAATGCCTAGGTGCATTATAAAGGAGTATAGATAAAAGATTCCCCGGCTTCATTGCGACCTGCGAAAATTATCCAAATATTTTCACACTGACATTGAATTGCTGGATAGGGCAGTTCAAAACAGGGTTCAAAAAATCGACAAAAATCGTTTGATTTTCGCGATTCAGCGTCGACGCGGCTCGGCTTCTAAAACCGGTCCAATTTAAAAAAATCTCAAAAATTCAAAAAATTTATACGACATAAAATGGTCAAAAATCGGTGATATAAGAAAATAAACGAAAATCACTCAAAAAAATCGACCGCAAAAAAAGTTCAACTAGTATGTCGATTTTCCACGAAAATCGTCGATTTTTTTCCAAAAATTTTGCTTTTGAAACTCTACGATTTTTGACCGATTTTTAACTTGATATTTTTTATTTTTAAATTTTGAATTTTGAGCGATTTTCTCCGGAATCTCCAGATTACTGTGTGACTGAATTGTCCGATTGGTGAAAAGATTGTGACGATTCAGTGTGCAATTGCAATGCGTGTCGATCGTCCATGCGATGGTCAGGCAGAATACTGTTCATTACTAATTACCAGCATAGAGAAATAAATTAATGAGCTATATGGTTAGGGAAAAGATGGTGAGAAGTGCAAGTCTTTTCGAGTGAACAGGTGTCATCCATTCGATGGCTAGACATATTGTTCGTCGGATAATCTTTCAGTCCTTGTTGGGAAATTACTTCATGTCTGTACTTTGTCAAAGTGCTCTCTTCCTCATGTACTACTACTCTATGAGTATGAGCAACCGGTTCATCGTACCTTAAACCATAAATCCAATAATTGAAATGAAGAATTAATTATGCGCTATTAATTCAAGACACAATCAATCGTCTCATCGTAAATAAAAACATAGAAAACGATTGATTGAGCATTTCAGCCTCTATATATCCCATCTCACTCAGCTGCTGAATTCCCAGAACCACCCAAAAGCTTGATCAGCTCTTAATCATACACTCATGCTGATACTGATACTGATACTGATACTGATTCCTCCATACGATAGATGAGTTCTCTGGCCAGACTCCAGACATCTGACCAATCAGATGGTAGTAGCTACATTTATCATGCATGTACATATGATAGATGAGTTCACGCCGCAACAAAATAAACCACTGCTCAATAAATAAATTTATAAACAATCCAGGCCCAAGAGCAAGAAGAAAATAATATCAGCCAGTAATGGAGAAAGATGAAGAAGATGAAGTAGAAAATAAACAATCTCAAGGTCCTGTGATGATTCAGCATCCCCAGGGATCCCGGGGGGACCTGATGAGCTGCAACTTGTCCCTCCACCCTCCACATTTTCCTGCCAAATTCTACACAAATTCACACACTCCCTCTCTCAACGAAGGCAAGCTTAAACCATACTCTCTCCGTTTCTGACATGTTATTCTAGCTTTCAAAATTTTGTTTCTAAATACATATCATTCTATAAATTTAAGATAACTTTTAACTATCTTTTTCCTTTATGTACCTCTACCATTCATGATTCTTAATACTATTTATTACTGTAAAATAGAGTAACACACACCATTCAAAGCAATAAGTAAGTTAATGAAGGATGACGATTTGGTTATTTTACATGTGCATTGATTGAAGTGCAAAATCTTAAAATATCGTCTATTCAGAAACGGAGGAAATAGTTAACAATTTTGCTTTAAACCGCTGCGAATCGCGAATCGAATTCGTAGAATCCGAGGTAAAAATTAAAAGAAAAAACAATGTAGTACGAACCCGAATTCCGGTCGTAACCCGAACGAACAGAGTTTATGGTAACTACGGCTCAAACACAAAGAAAAGCAAAACTGCAAAACTCCCTCCTATCTCTCTCTCTCGACCTGCCAAGAACACATAGATAACCAGTACAAGACAACAAGTTGATTCTAGTTCCAAACATTTTCTTCCCAAATCAACGCAGAGGCGGAGAGGCCATGCCATCAAGTTCATAGCTCCTCTTCTCTCTCTTGGTTCTCTCTCTGTCTCCAATGGCTTTCTTGCACAGCCTGCACAGGTGCAGGCGCAATGCCGCCGCCGCCGTCGCGAGCGCCTCCTTCCTGCTGCTCGTGCTCGTCTTCTCCGTCTCCCTCGCCACGCGCCGCGACCCCAACGACGACGCGGGGGTCTTTATTATCTCCTCCTCCTCGTCGTCTCCTTCCTCCGGCGACCAGGAACAGGGGAGCTGCCAGGAGCTGCAGTCGCTGGGGGACAACGGCGCGAGGTGCCGGTATTTGCGGTCGCACCTGCCGTGTGGGCCGCAGGGGTACGTCGACTACCTCCGGCTGTTCTACTGCGGCTTCGGGCGGCGGCCATGGCTGGGGCACGCGGTGCTCGTGCTGTGGCTGCTCGTGCTCTTCTACCTCCTCGGCGACACGGCGTCCGAGTACTTCTGCGCCTCGCTCGAGGGGCTGTCGGCCGCGCTCCGCCTGCCGCCGGCGATCGCGGGGGTCACGCTCCTGTCGCTCGGGAACGGCGCGCCGGACGTGCTCTCCAGCGTCGTGGCCTTCGCCGGCGGCGGCGGCGACGATGCTGGGGACGTGGGCCTCAGCAGCGTGCTCGGCGGCGCGCTGTTCGTGTCCACGGTCGTCGCCGGCGTCGTCGCCATCGTCGCTGGGCGTATCGGGGAAGCAGCCGCCGCCACCATCGAGCGACGCGGGTTCGTGCGCGACGTGTGCTTCCTCCTGGTCGCGCTCTGCTACCTCCTCGCCGTGCAGCTCACCGGCACCGTCACCGTCTGGGCCGCCGCGTCCTTCCTCTCCCTCTACGCCGCCTACGTCCTCCTCGTCTGGACCTCACACTGCTGTACCGCCGCCGCCGAGTTGGACAACAACAAGCCTCCCTCCGACCTCGCCGCGCCGCTCCTCCTCGATGACGCCCCGTCTGCACTCCCAGTCTCCTCCAACTCCAAGCCCACCTCGCCCAGAACCTTCTCCCGCCGCCTCCTGGACGCGCTCCACTCGCCGCTGTACCTCCCACGCCGCCTCACCATCCCGGACATCGCCGCGCACCGCTGGTCGAGGCCCTACGCGGTCGCCTCCGCGCTCCTCTCTCCTCCCCTCTTCGCCTTCATCTCCTCCCCGACCAGCCCCACCGTCCTCCTCGCCAGCATCTTCTCCGGCGTCCTCCTCGCCATCGCCGCTGCCCAGGCCACGGACGCCTCCGCCCCACCGCACGGCCGGTGGGCCCGCCTCCCATGGCTCGGCGGCGGCTTCCTGATGTCCGTGCTCTGGTCGTACCTGCTCGCGCGCGAGCTCGTGGCACTCCTCGTCGCCATCGGCGTGGTGGTCGGCGTCAAGGCGAGCGTGCTCGGCGTCACCGTGCTCGCGTGGGGCAACTCGCTCGGCGACCTCGTGTCCGACGTGGCGATGGCCATGCACGGTGGGGCCCAGACGGCGGTCTCCGGCTGCTACGCGGGCCCGGCGTTCAACACGGTGGTGGGGCTCGGGCTTTCGCTGACGCTGGCGGCTGGGGCCCACTACCCGGAGCCGTACGTGATCCCGGTGGACGCGTCCGTGTACGTGACCATGGGATTCCTTGCGGCCGGGCTGGCGTGGGCACTGATGGTGCTGCCCATGAGGGGGATGAGGCTGGACAGGGTGCTTGGGGTGGGCCTCCTGCTCATCTACCTCTGCTTCCTCTGCATCAGGATCTCTCAGAGCATTGGGGTTCTGAGCTTAGATCTTCCTGCAAGGATTAATTAGATTCTGGTTGGTCTAATTCGTATTCTGATCGTTATTATTGGTAATTAATTGTTACATACACACGCACTACATAGCTTACATATACCTCGTCAGTCTCTCTCTGCCTTTTTGAAATGTACATATGCTGATATGCATACCGAGTTACCATTGCTAGTGTGTAACTGGTGTTGTTGGCATTGCTGTTGTTTCTGAAAGATTTCGAATATCATGTCATGTACAGATGCATACAAAGACTTTCTTAATTAAAGGCCAGGCCAATTTAACACTGAATACTAACTAGCTCAGAATGCTAAAAAAATGGCTGACATATACAGGTTAGGAAGAAGTGCTCTTTCTTTCCAATAGATGCTGACTTGTTACCTTGTGCTCCAGTTGTGATAGAGAGATTCAGGTAGCAATGGCTTGAGTTGGTAGCGCAAAGTAAGAGCTAGCTGACTTGCTAATTAAGCTGTGAAAGTCGATCTGCCCAAATCAACGCCGGGCAAGTACAATAGTAAACCCAAATACCGACTAATAGTAAGCTAAAAGTTAGCTTGTACAATAACTCTCTCTAGTTGTTGTGGAATAACTATCTTTTCTCTCTTATACATAAATGATCTATCTATGCTCCCGTGCAAAGCTGACTACTAAATAAGAGCTACCTCTCTTCTCTTTTTTTTTTCACTCCTCCACGTAGATCAAAGCTGATGTGTACAGGCTAAGAGCTAACTGACATAGTCTTATTGTACATGCCCTGCTGTTGTTGCTGTCAATAATCTCGTTGTCCCTTACACATACACTGCATTAATGCTTGCATATATTAATGTTTCACAATCATGCACTGGCTAATATGAGAACGAGTAGAAATGGACTTGTAATTTCTTGAGTCAAGTTCTCCGGCTTAACCCATCTATCACGACTAGAATTACCTTTTTGTTCCCAGGTAAAGACCAAAGAATTGAAGGTCTGAGATCGACAAGACGCGGTATGGTTAGTGCTTGTTCATTTCTAGGAAGCTACAAAAGGCTAATTAAGTATTTCCATCATTAAAAATATAAAACGTATTTTAATTTTGCACAATGATTAAGGTTATATTAAAACTAAGAAAAGTACGAGAGAAAATGACTTAATACTTCCACTTAATTGTTTTTAAAGTGAGAGATAATATTTTGTGTAGGTGTTAATGAATAAATTGAAGGACCATGTGGAGGTCCATCCATGTTTGTGATGAGTATTTGACTTTATCTGAGCAAGGTGTGCTCAAGTTTGAGTTTGATTTGGATTGTTTTTCGAGCTAGAGCAATTTGAGTTATCGTTGGAGACCGATCGTCCGACCAGTGTCGTCCCGAGTGGTCGGCTTTGGTGTGTTGCGATTACCGTCCGACCAGTGGTCGGTCGTCCACGAGAGGTCAGGCTTTGGTTGGTCTGAGACCAGATCGTCGACCACAGTGGTCAGTCTTTGGTTGGTCGGAGACCGGTTGTCCGACCCGAGAGTGCTGGCTTTGGCCGGTCTGAGACTACCGTCCACCTCGAGTGGTCGGTCTTTGGTTGGTCTGGAGACCGGTTGTCCGACCTGAGAGGTTCAGGCTGTGGTGGTCGGAGATCACCGTCGACCCCGAGTGGTCGTTTTCTCGTGATCGGAGACCGGTGGTCGACTCGAGTGGTCGGGATGGAGACCGATGGTCGACCATTGTTGGTCGGGATGAAGACCGCTGGTCGACCTTGAGTGGTCGGGATGGAGACCAAATGGTCGGGATGGAGACCGATGGTCGGACCATTGTTGGTCGGGATGAAGACCGATTGGTCGACCTTGAGTGGTCGGGATGGAGACCAAAGGGTCGCACCACGTGTCGTGGTTATCTTTGGTCGCATAGTGTATATCTTTCGTTGAGATGGAAAGCCCGCTATGAATAGACAGGAGAGGGTGTCTCCTTGGGGTGAGCAGTGAGAAAGTCTACGTGAGTAGTTGAGAGTTGTTGAGAGTGATGTTGTAAGGATCAAATCCTGGCTCTTGGATGTTAGCTTAGGATTGAGCAGGACATCCAAAGGGGAATTGATCCCGTGTCACTATAAATAGAGGGTAGGGCAGCCTCCTCTTGAAGGTTCGAGGTTTTGCCGCTGCTTGAGTTTTGCCCACTTTGTTGTGAGGCTTTGTAAACCTCCTTCCGAAATGAAATGTTCTTCATCTATGTTCTTGTTTCATTTCCCTTACGTATTTACATTACGCACTTAAATTCATTATCTAAATTCGCATTTACTTACTTGCAATTTTCTTTACGTAATTTGGATTTGCCTCATCTCCTTCTACATGCTTCGAGTCTTTGTTGAAATTCATGATTCTTGAACTCTTCTCTAGATTCGTGCTTTCAATCATCTAGGCAATCATTGCGTTCTTGTTGAATCTTCTATAGATCATATCCCAATTATCTAGGCAATCTACAACCTCTTCTATTCAGCTTTGCAAGAAACCAATTTACGTGACTAGTTTTCGGATAGTGTTTCTATTTGTTTGAAGGGTTGTTTCTTGAGTACTTACTTGCTGTGATTTGTGTAGAGTCATCCAAGGATATTACGATCATCAACTCTCACCAAAGAAGTTAAGGTGAAGTCCGTGTTCGTGACTCTGCTTTTGGTGTTGCATTTGTTTAAGCGAAAGGGACGGAACCTTGGTATCAATTCCTTCGATTGATGATTGAAATAGGTTCTACATCCTTAGGAGGTGCACACCAATTTTCCTGTTTTGGATCACCGATCAAAAGTTCCATCGATTGCTTTTTAATTTTGCATCAATGATTAAGGTTGTATTAAAACTAATCCGAAAAGTCGGTCGAGAGAATCCGAACACAATGACTTAATCCACTTGTTCATGACTGTTCATCAGAACACTTCCACTTAATTGTTTTTCTGTGAGTCTCTTGTTCACCGAACATCTGTTCATCCGAACCACTTCCGGTCGGAAGTTAGATGAGAGATAATATTTTAACGACCGGTTCGCGATCTGTAGGTGTTAATGAATAAATGCAAAATATGACTCCTATTCACCCCCTCTAGTCGCCTTTTCGATCTTTCATAAATGCATATGGTTGAAAAAGAATAAATAATGGTATAGAAGAAAATATCTCATTAAATCTACATACAAATTTTATATTTATAGATAAAATAATTAAAAAATAAGACTTATAAACTCGAAAGATCCACTCTTACGTGTGCTTTTTTTTTCTTGTTTTCTTTTGAGAGGATCTGCCAATGTGTATACTTGTGTTGCTGCACGCGTGCACACGTACCATTGGACGGACAGTTCGAGAATGTTCTTTGAACGACAAGCAACCAGAGCTAGCCAGAGAAGAACACATCAAATTGGCCCCCAACTCCTCCATCCATCCATACAGTGAATTGGATGAGGATCAATCGACGACGACGATAACAACGATGGTGATGACAACATAGCAATGATATAATCAAATTTGCCGTTCTCGAGACAGCGAAGCAAAGCGAGCAAGAAGAAAGGCGATGGATCCACACCCATGCGCAATTAATACATCGATACATGTATCGCAGGGTTAGTATTTGTTAGCTAGGTTAAAAAATATAAGATATATTTTTTAAATATTCTTGTCCACAAATATAATCATATTTCGTATTTTATTACATAATTAGTGTGATTATCCTTAATAAATATTGAGCTTTGCTCATTCGATATCTCCTTTGCCTGCAAATCAAGAGAAAACATGCCTTATAAATTAGGACAAAAGGGTACTAAAGGCACTCCCAATGCTCGTATATCAGTAGTTTCTTTAACATACCATCTAGGATTAATATGCTTACATGGAGAGAGAGAGGATTAAAGAAGAAAGAGATAGAAGCTATTTTTTTGCACGAGAAACAACTTGAGCACACAACCAAAAGAAGATAAAATAAAAACATGCATTGAGGAGAGGATGATTGTATCCCACTGCACTCTATGCCTTTTGTGATATTTATTCGATGTTTTCAAAGTATTTGTGTTAAGATACTAGTAAATCGTACTATTTATTAATGATGCGAATATATATTTTTAGATATGATTACAGAAATCATGTCTTAATTCATGCTTCATGCCTTCATGGTTTAATTGAGCGATTTTTTTGCGCCTGTGAAGCCGGAATGCATGAGCTAGCATTGTATGGCATTGTTTGCTCTGCTGCTGCGTGTTGGTTTGGCCTCTGCAGCCGCAGCAGCATTCGCTCTCAGTAGAGTAGTAGAGCAGGGTGAAATTTTTACTGTTCTAGCGTTTGAAAAATAATTTTTTTTCGCAATTAGTCTCTTAGCCGAAGAAATGGCAAGAATAAACTTCCCACACTTTATTCCCGCGGACCGGATGCGCGAAATTTTTTTTTAATTTATTCCCTCACTTCTAGCGGAAGCAATCTGCGAGAATTTTTTTTTATATTTTTCCCTGCGACGTTCAGCGAACCAAGTCCACGAGAAAAATTTTTAATTTTTTTTGAAGTTCCAGCGGTTTGGAACCGCCGGAACTCGCGCGGGTGGGGCCGGGGCGTGGGGTGGGGTCGCTTGAGTTGTCCATAAACGGAAAAAATATTTATAAGGCTATAACGACTTTGAAAAATTGTGGATTTTTTTGTGACGGTTTGTGAGACATCAATTATATTTTCATAAAAATCTGAGAAGATTATCACGTACAAGGAATTTATAAAAATTCGAACATTACAACTGTCTGGATGAAACACTGACCAGTAACTTAGAAGCGAACGAAAAATAGAACAAACCACGTTGATAAATTATAAAAAAAAAATTGCGGGTTTCTGAGATATCAATTATATTTCCATAAAAATCTGAGAAGATTATCACGTACGAGGAATTTAGAAAAATTCGAACATTACAACTGTCTTATGAAACACTGACCAGTAACTTTGAAGCGAACGAAAAATAGAACAAACCATGTTGATAAATTCTAAAAAAATGCGGATTTTTCAGACATCAATTATATTTCCATAAAAATATGAGAAGATTATCACGTACGAGGAATTTATAAAAATTCAAACATTACAACTGTCTTGATGAAACACTAACTAGTAACTTTAAAGCGAACGAAAAATAGAACAAACCACGTTGATAAATTCTGGAAAAAAATTTGCCGGTTTTTCAAAGAAGATTGTCACGAATGAACAAATCTAAGAAGATTATCACGTACGAGAAATTTATAAAAATTCGAACATTTTTCAGACATCGATTACATCAGTGTTTCATCAAGACAGTTGTAATGTTCGAATTTTTATAAATTTCTCGTACGTGATAATCTTCTCGATTTTTATGAAAATATAATTGATGTCTGAAAAACCCGCAATTTTTTTTCTAGAATTTATCAACGTTGTTTGTTCTATTTTTTGTTTGCTTCAAAGTTACTGGTCAGTGTTTCATTCAACAGTTGTGATTTTCGAATTTTTCTAAATTCCTCGTACGTGATAATCTTCTCAGAGTTTTATGGAAATATAATTGATGTCTCAGAAACCCGCATTTTTCAGAATTTATCAACGTGGTTTGTTCTATTTTTCGTTCACTTCAAAGTTACTGGTCAGTGTTTCATCCAGACAGTTATAATGTTCGAATTTTTATAAATTCCTCGTACGTTATAATCTTCTCAGATTTTTATGAAAATATAATTGATGTCTCACAAACCGCCAAAAAAACCTCCACAATTTTTCAAAGTCGTTATAGCCTTATAAATATTTTTTCCGTTCACGGACAACTCACACGACCCCACCACACGTCCCGGCCCCACCTGCGCGAGTTCCCGCGCAGTCGCAATTTTTTTAAAAAAAAATTCTCGTGGACTCGGTTCGCTGAACGTCGCAGGGAAAAATATAAAAAAAAATCTAGCAGACTGCGTCCGCTGGAAGCGAGGGAAAAAATTAAAAAAAATTCTGCGCATCCGATCCGCGGGAATAAACTGTGGGAGACTATTCTTGCTATTTCTTCGGTTCGGACGCTAATTGCGAAAAAATTAATTTTGAGATGTTGGAACAGTAAAAATTTCGAGCAGGGTACGCTAGACGAGAGTAGCTCGTCCTCCTGTCTTGTCGCTGCCATCGCCACCGGCCATGCGAGCTAGCTGTCATATGCACGCATCTTCAATCGTGAAGTACATGTAAAGCCAAATGCATCCTATCCCCTTTTTCTTTTTGTTGTTGTCTCGCTCGACCGAATCTTAACCGACTAATCTACTATAGTAAAGAACGACTTTAAATTATGTAAAATTTTGCAGCATAGTAAAATTATGTAAAAATTTTCAGCATATCAAAAAGCGACTATAGTAAAAACCGACTAATCTACTATAGTAAAATTTTGCACTGAGAGGTCGATGCTCGCTATCGGCAGGCAGAGGAGATTGTTAGATTTAGGTTGAGCTAATACATGATCTGATCTAAGATATAATCATCAAAACATAATACGGAAATAAAACATCAGATGAACTAACTTGGAGTAGACGAAGTCGCCATTAAGGTGTTTGGTAGTGTTCTTGAGTGTAAGTGAAGTAGAACGAAGTAGATGAGGGCCGGTGAAAGAGGGCATCGTGATCTTCACGATGCTAGTCACGGTCTTCGTTAGCCTCGCTCTAGGAAGTCCTAGATCGGATGAGTGTTTCGGGAGTTGGCGAACTAGATTGATTTTTCGTGGAATAGGCGCCAACTTCTCCCTCTTAATATAGCGCTAGTTAACAGGATCAAACCAAAATGTTGGAGCGCTCCCGATCATTGCGCGGTTCGTGAATGGACTTTGCCTCTAAAATTTCGAACAGGTAGTCATGCTGAAGATCACAACCAACAGAGATTAACAGGGATATCGAAGGAGTATACATAAATGTATCTTGGTAGGGAAATCAAAATTAGCTCATGCGGTGCTATCGCAGACAAGCCGGATTAGAGGAATGGAAAACATCGCAAATCGTTAACTTCCAGATCGGGTGAGATTTAAAAATTTCGGATAAATCTTGGACGAAATACAAAAACAAAAATTCAAATCCGGATTTTTTCTCCGAGAAAACCGAAATTTCAGCCCGTTTTGCCGAGATCTCAGCGAGATTTGCCGAGATTTTGGCAAAATTGCACCGAACGAAAAATAGATCAAACGATGTCGAAAAATTTTGAAATTTATTTTTTAGGTTCCTAACATATCATTTATGTTCCCACAAAATTTCAGATGTTTATCAGATCTGAGAAAGTTTTAAAAATTCAAACATTGCTACTGTCCTGATAAAACGCTGACCGGCAAGTTTGAACCGAATGAAAAATGAAACAAACCACGTTAGAAAATTTTTAAATTTTTTTAATGGTTTTGATGAATCACTAATATTCCTACAAAATTTTCAAACAATGATAAAGCATCATGAATTTTTAAAAATTCGGACAGTGCTACCGTGCTGATAAAAGTTTTACTGGCAAACTTCAACCAAATGAAAAATAGTACAAACCATGTTAGAAAATTTTGAAATTTTTTGTGGATGGTCCGGATTTATCATCAATGTTTCTATAAAATTTTAATCTAATGATCAAGCTTCAAGAAGTTTCAAAAATTCTAAGAGTGCTACGTCCTCGTAAAAGCCTAATGATCAATACATAGATTTGCTTTAGCAACCAAAAAATGTTTAAAATCTTTGAAAATTTTGCATAAGGGTTATAAGGAAATTCTTAAGATCACATAAAATGTTTGAATCATGATCACACTCCAGTAAATTTATAAAATTCTTACAAGTACAGTATACCATTTATGTTCTTTCTGATTTTGATTTTTGAAATATAACAAATGAAGTTCAATACATACATAGATTTGATTGAGCAAACAAAAAAAGTTTATTTTTTTTAAAAAATTTATATAATGGTACTGAGTCAATTATTAAGCTCTCATAAAAATTTTGAATCATGATCGCACACGAGAAAATTTATAAAATTCTGACAATGTTACTGTCCCAATTATGTTCATTCTGTTTTTGATTTTTTAAAGATAACAAATGAAGTTAAATTATTTTGTATATTTTTCTGTATGATCCTACACTTTTTAAGATGGTACCATAAATTTTTTAGACCAATATAAATCAGGTAAAATTTTATAAAAATCTGAGAGTGTTTCTGAAGTTTTTAAAAATGTCTCAAAAATTCGGTTTTTCAACAAATTTTCATTGAAGATGAATTTCTTAAGGGTTATTGATCAATTTTCGGTCAAATCCGGTGGTCAAACATCAAATTTCGGTCAAAAATGGCAAGATCTTGCCAAAATTTCCTGAGATTACTGTAGTAATTTAAAATTTTTGAATTTTTTTAATTCGACCGGCATTTCAAATCTCATTCACATCCAAAAACCGAGATCTCGACGAGATCTCACGAAATTTCGAGATTTTGATCCTTGAGCTCATGTACTACCCCAGCTGCGAACCAGTGGTCATCGAGTTATCATCGATCCAGTTGCAGCATCTGCACCTATCTTCTATCTGTCAGTCGTACTGTTTAATTAACTGCCAACAGAAAGCTAGCTGCTGATGCATGCAGCTAGCAATGATAAGGCCAGCATCTCTCTCTCTCTCTTTGGTAGCTAGTTTCAGTCAATAACTCAGTATATAGTCAGATCTAACGGATCGACGTACCATCACTGGCCGGTAATGGTAATGTACAGCTCCGTTGCTCTTCCGCTACCACATAGCAGGGCTATCAGCCTATCACCGCTGAGTAACCGTCAAGAAAATACGGATCATAGTCAGGACTCGGGAGTTATTTTCTTGTTGGAGAACCGTCAAGAAATTACCTGTGAGGAGAACGAGGACGTGGAAATTTCATTTAAACCCGTCACAAAAATATCTCTGACAAAATGTCTCCAACGTTAGGTTTTTAGAGATCCTAATCCATGTCAGGTAGTCGTCAGAAAATCTCCTACTGCCAGAAAATCTAAAAACCTAGTTTTCTCTCTGTGTCTCTTCCACCTTGGGCCCACCTGCCGGTGCCCTGTGCCCCTGGCTTCTCCGGTCCACCTGGCAGCCGCAGCAACTCCTTGGCCCCCACCACCAGCACCCTTTTCTTCCCCCTTCTCTTCTCTTCTTCAGCTGCCGAGCTGCCTGCCTAAAGTCTGCCATGGCAGCCATTTCCTGGCCTTTTTCTCGCCATGGCAACGCGTGCGTTAGGTCTTCCTGCACCGCGCCAAGCAGTTGTCGCCCACCTCAACCAATCCGCTGCCGTGGCAGGCAGTGATCCTCGCCGACCCTGCCATGGCAACGTCGACCGCATGCCACCTTCTGCCACAACAACCATGACCATGCCCCTGTGCCGCCGGCTCACGCCAAGGCTCCGGTCGTTGACGTTGTCATTTCCCCTCTGCTCTGGCTTTATCTGGCTTGCGCACACGCCAACCTTGGGAATCCTTGTTAACTGCCGGCCAACGTCCATTTCCCCCATGACTGCCGCTTGCCGCTGTTGCCAGTCAATTACGGTCGTGCTCCGTCGCCGCTGAGCCATGCCCTGGTCTCCCCGCGTCTCTCCCTCCCTCGCCGAGCCATCGGCCGAACAGCGTAGCCTCTCCCTCGCCACTGCCGAGCTCGCCAGCCACCTCCTCTGTTATGAGAGGCCGACAAGTGGGGCCCTATTGTTAGTCTCTGTGCGATAATTCATAAAACCGGGGAAATCCAAAGAATAGAATAGGTGCCTTCCCTTTACATAAAGTGTATTTCTCAATTTTTGTGATTTCCCAAACCGAGCACATTCAAAAGATAATAACTTTTGCAACTCAAATCCAAATTTAGTCAAGCTAGTTTCTAAATTCATCTAAAACTTGATGAATATGAAAAAATATTTAAATTTTTACCTCTGTTCAATAATTTGAATTTGAAATTTGTATGAAACCTAGAATATGCTCTATTAAGAATTTTTACAAACTAACTTCAAATTTGATGAATTAAATTTATAAAAACTCCAGAGACCATAATCACTTCATTTATGTACAAATATTTGGATATGGACTTAGTTTGAATTGAACTTTAAATAGGGTCAATAATCAATATATGTATGGTTCAAATTTGAATAAATTTTGCAAATAAGATAAAAAATTTGTGAAACCAACTCCAATTTTTTTTAAAACCAGAGCCTCTATCTCTGTAAAAATGATTAAAGTTTAACATTAGTTGCACACATTACTTGACTAGGTTGATAATTGCCCTAAATTTAAGAGTTGAATAATCATAACTTATTTGAGTAAACCTCAAAAACTGTGAACCCACCTTATAAAAATTAGTATAAAATCAGACCTATCTGTTTCTGAAATTTTATTTGAAGTTGATGTCATTTGACTTCTTTTGCCTCTTATTGTTTCACTACGTCAAACTGCGTATAGATACCGACATTCACGAAAATGTAATCATCGATCCCGACTTCACCACTGAACTCAACAAGCAAGGCAAGCACCCTCTTTGACCATGTTGATCCCAGTATTTCAATTCACTTATGTTGTTTTGTCAAATCTATTTATACATGTGCGTATTTTCAGTAAAGTTGCTATATTGTGGGTATCGGTAGATAATCTTATTTGTTGCATGGAACTTCCTTGATAAATATGAAACACCAACCTTGAAAGCCATAAGATATGGGTTAGGCAATATCTATGTCAATTTCTTAGTCATGCTTTAGAATTGGGATGATGAATAGTCGGGTATGCTATTCGTTAAATTTTGAAATATTGGGACATGATGAGAATAATAGTTCTGGTATTTTGGTATAAAAACTCAAAGTAAAACTATGGTTTGATGCAGGCAAGATATATTAATAGCCGGATGTGCATGAGACTTTACACGTAGTGTAGGGGGAGTGTTCTCGCCGGGTTGAATTAAGGACCGAATGTAGTGTCTGCAAAACCCAAGAAAATCAGTGCAACGACAAGTGCTAGTATGGGATGGCCTTAACCTAGTAACTTACTTAGGTCTAACTTTGCATGTTGGAAGGCTGGAGTAGTACGGGCTTTCTGGGACGATTGCTCGTAGGGGTGTCCACATAGAAGTGTGGGTGAAACACATACCAATACAACGGTATATACTTTACTATAGAGAGAAGTGAGACAATAGGGTGTATAACCATTAGTCGTATAGTGATTATACAAAATATCTTCTACCGCCATAGTAAGGGTTTGTCGTTATCGGGCTAGTGCAAAGTTAGGTTTAGATAATGTAATGGTTATGTCATGATTTCTCTGCACGCCAAAAGAAGTGTGTAAATAGCTTGGCAATAAGAGTTGGTCATGACTTGTGGGTAAAGATGTACGTCTCTATAGAGTGTAAAACTTTTCAAAAAATCGTGCCTGTGGTCATGGGAAACTTGGTGCACCAACACTAGTTAGAAATATTGTATTTTCATAAAATGGATGGATTGGGAATGTTTTGAAAAGTTATTTCAGATATTATGCCATGGGATGGCAAGGGAATGGGTCGATACTCATAATTATGAAGGACTATGAGTTGCCATATTTATGTTGTTCTTACTTACTATTTACATATATGTCAAAATTGCTCTTACAAATTCCGTTTACAAATTACTATTTGATATTCATGTTTCAACTTAGCTTTATGCAAATAACCTTAGTAGCATCTTTTGACATAACCTGCATTTATTATATATTTGTGATACACTACAAGTCTTGCTGAGTATAAAAGTACTCAACTTTGCTTAAATTATTGATTAAGTTGATGAAGAGAGTGAAGTCCGAGACGACGCATACTTTGACGCAGGTTACGGAAAATATATTGACAAGCTTTTCTAGGGTTTACTCATTGTCAATTGCATGTGGTGTTTTGGTCAAGGGTATACTGCTGAACTTTGTATCTTTCGCTGTATTTTAATTCGTCCTCTAGGCCTGTTGTATGAACTAAGTTTTTTAATGTATTATATATGGACTTGTGCATGGATGTGATAACAATGATGTGAATGTGTGTACTAGCTACTGATCATGGAACTAGTACATTATGCACATGAGACATTCTTGGTATTCCATGCTAAAAAGGGAGGATCTCGACAAAAACCCATCACAAAAATAATCACTGACATTTTGTGTCCGCCAAATAAAAATAAATTACAAGAAAAAAATGAATTCAGTATAATAACTTACATCAATCAAAGATCAAGTGCCTCATGTACAAATTCATACAATGAAATCTCTATAATCTCTCAGGAAAAAAGAAATTAAATATTCACAAATCTTGTACAAGGGATATTTAGGGTGTGTTTGGTAGGGCTCCAGCTCCATCAGATCCGTGGATCTGGTGGAGCTGGGTATTCCTAGCTCCACCAGATCTGTGGAGCTAGATCTGTGAGTATATTAAGAGTGTTTAGATGGATCATCTTTTCAAATTTTTTACCAAAAATATAAATTTAATTCACTTTATTTTAGCCTATAAGTTTCAGATCTCAGGTGAAGCTGGGATCTGGAGCTCTACCAAACAGGCCCTTAATCTAAGTATTTTATAGATGACTTCAAATTCTGAGTTGTAGCTTCCTTCATAACTTGCTCTTCCATTAAGTAGTCATTGCATCGAAGCAGATTAATCGACATTATGGTGTATACAAAGCACATCTAGAATAGGAAATAAGTTTAGAGGATAAACAATATCACTAGTTCGTAACACTATGGTAGCAATATTTACACTAGAAAGGGAAGTTCCATCATAGTAGATAGGGAAATTTCAGCAGCTAGTTATGGCAAAGTGAATTATTGGATTAATCATTGTCCTTATGTTTTCATATTGAATCTTTGCAATGAACTGTGCATATTTATTCTCTCTTCTGGATCTGATTTTACCAACTATTAAAACTATTTGAGGTTGTTTGGATATGACAATAACAAATTGGATGCATATCTTTACTACTTAAAATAAAGGCAGTAGTGGTGGTTCTTCTGCCTCTCTTCTCTCCTCCGCTCACATAAGAATTACACGATGACATATGGCCTTCATAAAAAAACCTCTAGCAAAAAACAGAAAAGCAATCTACCTACACATAAATCCAAACTCCCTAAAATTTTTCTAACAACAAAAAATGGAAATTTTTATCTTTAGTACTTAAAAAAAATTAGTGGTGGGATTCATCTGCCTCTCTTCTCCTCTCCTCTCACATAAGAATTCCATGCTGACATGTCGGCCTTCTTAAAAAATCTCTAAAAGAAAAATAATCTATCAACAAACAAATGCAATCTCTTAAAAAATTCTCTAATAACAAAAAAAAGAAAGAAAGAAAGAAAAAACAGAAAAGCTCTACTGGGCTCATGGCGGAGCTGAGCGCATTGAGACGTGACACGCCGAGGGCGTGGGTTGGACAAGCCGATTCCAATAATATCGACTTGACGTCCTACAATAATAAGATTTTTTTATCCATAGCAGAGCACGGGCATTTAGATATTATTACAGAAAGTAAATAACATAGGACGTCATTTGCTTGACAGCCAGTACGCGAGACAAGCAAAAAGTTTGAACAGCACAAGATTGTATGTTGAATAACATCACAAACTCCCATTCCTCATATCACAGGACTGATCGAGGATTTCATTGCTTATAGGACAAAATAGTGGACAGCAAAATCAATCAGTGTCGGAGCTTAGCGATAGCACTGATCGGAAGCCAAGCACGATGCAATTTCTGAAAGAAAAAAAAAAGAAACTTTGATTAGTCGCATACCTACATAACACACACGCAGAGAGAGAATCAAAGAGAGGTTGATTCACCAGAGTGTATGGGGGGACTTGTTTACAGGATCTATTGACTTGATCACTTTAATGACACTTATTGTTCAGTCTCCTGTAATTCAGCCCAAAAAGATGATTTAGATCATTTCACTACAAAAATCTGAACATTCACATGAAAGCTAGGTTCTCAGTGTAATCTTTCTGGATAGTGCATCTCATATCAAAGGAAATATAAACTCTCCTATACTGGCATGTTTTCTGATGCAATAATATGTATAAACAGAAATTTCTTGCTAGTACTCAAGGTTTCAAATCTTGGTTTCGGGAGACATCACGGAGGGGACCGAAAGACGAAATTTCGGTGAGATCTTGTAATTTTGGACAAATTCTAGAAAAAAAAATTCAAATTTGATTTTTTTTTGCACCGAGATTTTCGAAATTTTGGCGATAAATACCAAAATTTTGTCGAGATTTCGGTAAAATTAAATGGTGCGAAAAATAGTCCAAAACATGTTGAAATTTTTTGAAATATTTTTTGGATGGTCCTTACAAATCACTAATGTTCCCATAAAAATTTTAGATGATGATCAAGCATGAGGAATTTTTAAAAATTCAGACAGTGCTACTGTCCTCATAAAAACATTGACAGGCAAATTTGAACTGAATAAAACATGGAACAAAACATGTTAGAAAAGTTTGAAAGTTTTTGTGCATGGTTCTGAAGTATCACTAATATTCCCATAAAATTTTTAGATGATGATCAAGCTTGAGGAGTTTTTAAAAATTTGGAAAGTTATGCTGTTTTGATAAAGGCCTTACCGACAAACGTCAACCAAATGAAAAATGCTTCAAACTATGTTAGAACATTTTGAAATTTTTTTGGATGATCCTGACACATCAGTAATATTTCCATATAATTTTCAGATCATGATCAATCCTGAGGAATTTTAAACAATTTTGACAGTGCTATCTGTTTGAATGCAACATACTAAATATTTTGACATAAAAGACCGCAAAATTATAAATTTTGGCAGCATTTTGACTGATATTCGGATTATCATAGTTATAATTGGTAAAAATCAATATATAATATCATCACAAATGATATAATTGAAATAAAGTGAGACATATAATAATTTACCACATATACACCACATATATGAGCATACAAGAGCATATACACCACATATATGAGCATACACGAGCATATTCACTGTATATATGAGTATGACCATGCAACGGTGGTTAATAAATGAGAGAACTACCTGTGGAAGCTTGGATGATGCTAGAACCCCAGAACGCATCACTCTGCCCGAACCACCTACAAGGGGCATATTAAAGAATAAGTATGAACTATGAACTATGAATATGTTTTGCAAGAAGAGGCCTAATTAAAGGAGTACGAACATGTGAAGCATGGAGAACTATGCGTTGATGTACTTACGAGTAGTAGTACGCGAATGGTGAAAACTGCACCTCCGCGTTATCGACAATTATCTCGTGACGCTTTCCTCATGCTGTTGCTTGTACTCTTCCCAGCTCATATCCCGCGGTAGCCAGACGGACTTCCAATATTCATAATGTTACATCTAGGTTCCCGGATCCTCCGACTGGTACAGGTACCTGACATGCGTGTGTCGTGTGTACGGATCGGCTTAGGGATCAATATAGTTGAATTCGAACAATGACGACATGCTCTATCCGTCGTGACTCTGTTTATGACTGTACCCACCATGATCCCCTCTGTAGGGCATTAAGCCGTACCCTAACACGGGGTACCCTGGGTGCTCACTGAGGAAGGTCCAATGGCTCGAAGACTGGCTACTAGACCATGAGCCCATGTCACCCTATTGTTGTCCTGCTTGCCGCCCACCCCCACCACTCGTCCTGCCCTTCCCTATACTACGGGTCTACCTCTGCAAGCCCTCCTTGGGGGCACTTTCCTCCTATTGCATTCCTGCTGGTGACGATGGCTGTGTATGGGGTCGGAGGGAGTAGTGGGAATCGTCTCCTCCAGAGTCCGTCGTCTGAGCTGCTATGGGCAGACTCCTTGGGTGTGTGTCCGTGTTGTCGTCGCTGCCCACATCCAACTCGTCATCACTTTGGACCTTTCCTTTTCCCTTGCCACGCTGGCTGGCTGACAACTTTGCCAATGCACCTAAAGCACCTTGTAGCATTTCGTCATCCTCGTCGGTACCATGCTTCCTCTTCCCTGTGTGGGTGTCACCGATCGAGAACTCGGACCAATCTGGTAGGCTTTTTTCACCTACGGCCAGTTGGAAATAATGTTAACACCATAGTGAGATTTCGACGTACATGTTAACCAAGTAGAACAAAATACAATTCGATGATACCTGTGGCCTTGTTCATCTCTTGCGACGGGATGCTGTTAACAACGAATCAAGTTGGGAGGGGCGGGTCGTACCCACTGTCCTCGTCGAGTAGAGGCTCCCACTAAGACCTGGACGAATTGAACCACTCTGCAATAGGGTCGCTACCTGGATGCATCATATCCTCAATGAGGCGATCCACTGGGTCGGCATCCTCAGAATGGTGGGTGGATTCATAGTCTCGTAGGCGAAGTCAAAGATTGTAGTGCATGAATACAAGTTGATGTAGCTTTGCATAACTTAATCGGTTCCTTAGCTGCATGTGCAGTAAGGCAGATGTGCTCCAATTTCGCTCGCAACTGCTGGACAATGCGCACTGTGATACCAACCTCAAGGTGTACTTCTGCAACACTGACGTCTCCTTCCTGAACGCCATCCACCATTGTGCTACTAACAACACCAAAAAGAAAAGTACGTTAGTTAGTGCACAACAACAATACATGATATTAGTTAAGTACCAGCCGTCATGTGGGGATCGACGGCGTAGCTCAGCACAAGATTGGTGGCGAACCGTCCACTCCTAAGATGGTAAATGTTAGCTTCCCGTAAGGCCAGCAACATGCTTCCGTTGTCTTCAGCTAAAATGCCAAGGGCACTGGAGAGCGCTCCCATGAACACCGGAGTGCTACATATATTATACTTGAACTGTGACTGTGGGTCGAGCACAGAGGCTGCAATGGACAAATCTCATGCTCGTTCTCATCATGGTACTTCCTGTCGATCTCGTGGGCCCGTGGTGCATGAACCCCTGGGCCTTGCTCCTGTGCCCGCTTGAGTGCACTTGTCCACCGGGGCATAAGATGTTAGTACAATCATCACAACAATTGTAACTGACAAATCTACGATCGTTTCATACCTGTGAAGTACGGACACTCGGCCTTCCTTCTGGACCATACCCTCCATAGCTTTTGCCTCGCCCCTTGCTTGAATGAATTGTCAATACAGGGTTGCTAGGGGCACCACTCCGTGCAAGGTCAAGATCTATGGAGCCATGACTTTCCCATGTGGATTTGGACCTATCGAATATTTTACTGATAGTGGATTGGACTGATGGCCTCACTGCACCAATCCCAGACACCGACCTTAGGGTCAAACCTTGGCTCCTAAGGTAAGCCTCTTCTTTGGAGGCCCTTATGGCCATCTTGAGCTGCTCCTGTTTGGTATGGTACTCGATGGCTAAGGTGGCCCAATCGTCGCAAGCCTCCTTATGGAGGTGCACCGCCTCTTTCTCCTTCTTCTTTTCACGACCTCAGTGGAGGTCCACGAGCATAGCCTACCTAACCACTTTAGGCACACCAGGGCAGGCCCTCACATTGTCAAAGCGGCCGGCAAGATGCTCCTTTAGACAGGTTTCCCCTCCACCCTTCATAACATGGGTATAGTAGTTGCACTTCGGCCCCTAGCTGACGCGCTCCCTTTGCTCCCAGACGTTACCCATACGATCTGCCATCACGAGAAATTGCAACAGATGACAAAAGATAGCACATACATATAAGAATTAATAACCCATTGGCACATACATACAAAACAATTTATTGAATCGTGCATGCATCGTTGTAACATGCTTTCTGGGCACACTTGAATCAATATAGCACATAACTTATTTAACATTGATCCATGGCAAATACATACATAATATTACTTGAATCATGCATGCATAGTTGTCATATGGTTTTATGGTTGAGGTGCATACACTACTGCACAAAAGCTCATCACAGACGGTTCACAAACCACATCACAAACGGTTTTGTGAACCATCTTTATCAAAGTGTCAGTGATGACAATAGGTCATCACAGACGGTTCTTCTTTAGAATCGTCTAGGATGTTGATTTTCCATTGTTTAATAAATTTTGATTTATTGGCTAGCCATGCCCTCTGAAACAATAGACAGTACAGAGCATCACCAGCATTATTATAACATAAAATTTAGAAATGAGCTCGGATCTCATATGAACATACAACACATCTATTTTAGAAATCAACTCTAATCCATTAGTAACGAGGACGCTCTTGAAGTTCTTCCACGCCTTTCCCGCCATTAGCAACGCGTACCGTAGCAGTGTGGGCATGGCGTGTTGTGGGAGCTCGAACGACGCAAATATTTCTGTCACCAGGCTGTCGCGCTCCTCATCTGTTAGTGTCTTCCATGATGGATAGGTGATGAGGACCCTTTCACGCCCAACGATCCCGCACAATGTCTGAAAAGCTGCCGCAGCCTTTGGAGGCGCGGTAGGGGCCCCATCGTGCGGATCGACCGCCGTGATGATGTATCGGCTCTGAGGACTTTTACTAAGCCCACTTGGATTGCGACTCTGTTTTCTACGTTGGGCACCTCATCAGATCTATTCGGCGACGAGGAATGAGGGGACGCTATCTTGTAATGAAGATCATGGAAGAGCCAAGTTGGTAAATCAACAACTCGTAAAGGGTCATAGAAGAGGAAAGAAAGTAAATTTAAGCGTTCTTTAGTACATTTGTAATTGTATGATGCAAGGTTAAGAGAAGGTAAGTTAAGAGAAGCAAATTTAAGTGCAGGTAAGTTAAGAGTTGTTTTGTATATACAAGGTTAAGAGAAGCAAAGTTAAACACCCAACATATTGAACTCTTATGAATAGTATGGTAGCAAATTTATTATGATATTAATCCCAAGCACAAACAATAACCATGGAACAAAAGATTCAAAACATCACATGTAAATATATTAATTGAAACATGATAATGATGTGAACATCCAGATTTGTTTTATGGTGCTCTCAGAATTAGGGCTAGATTGAAGATGTAGATCTTCAACCTTAATCACAAATAGGCTAAATAATTAATTAAATGAATAAGGCCTTGAACCCTTACCACCTTATCATGCACAATAAAGAATTGATAATTAAGTTCACTGTTAAAATGTCTCAAAATCAGATTATGTTCATATTAGTCTAAAGCTAACTTATCAACTGAACTAAAATAGTGAAGTTCAGATAAGAAGTCAGATAATATTACTTACCGAATCAACAGTGAAATTCTGATCAGTAACTAATTACTTCTACCAACCGAACCAACAGATATATTCAAATCAGCTGAAGTTTAATTTCCAACCGAATCCACAAGTTCTGATTAACAGATAGACAACAAAGTAATTGAATCAATCACTAACCTCCAGATCAGAAATAAGCTGCCTATGCAACCGAACACAGCGGTGAACGAACAAAATTACCGACAGAAGCAAAATAGAGTTATAGCAGGAATGAATACTGATCAGATTTTAACCAAAATAGTGAATAAATCAATACTTTCTAGCATGCAAGTCTACCGATTCATCAAATAACCCAAATATCATCCTTGAGCAAAAGAAAGACTTATTAGCATGCAAGTCTACCAGTTCAAGGACAAACTTGCAAAATTAACTGTTATGATCATTACTTCACCCATTATCATCATCGAGCAACGAGAAGGCAGCACGGTGGAGTTATAAATCATAGAACAGCAAGAGGAACTCAAAAACTAAAATGTAGAAGCAAAATCACAAGACAAACAACTAGGATGATGAACAGATATGATTTGCTAAGCTAGCTACTTTGCTTCTTTTCCTGCCTTTCTTCATATAAAAACTCTTTTCTTACTATTTATTATTTATTGCCCTTAATAATGCTAATTAAACTGATCTGTACTGAAATATGAAAAAACCTAATGAAGGTAATGTAACATCCAAAAAATTTGAGTTTTGGAATGTTTGAATTTGAAAATGAACCATTTGCAATTTCCCTGAATCAATCCAAGCTTAATTTGATATTCCATTAACGAAAGGATTTAATTTGATTAAACTATTCATCAAATTAAATATTTTTAGTTTTATTTGGGTTCATTGTGCTCCAAAGAATTTTTCTGTATTTTTGGAGATGTTTGTGAATTTATTTGAATTTATTTGCTTTTATTTGAATTTCTGGAATCATATTAATTCTAAAAAGGTTTTTAATTTCGAAAATCCCTCTCGGGCCAAATTTTCTCCGACCCACTTCTCTTCCTCGCCTGGCCTGCTCCGCTTCTCCCCGTCTTGGCCCTCTTCGCTCCGGCCTGCTCCGCCCCGGCCCAGCCAACCCGTTCAAGACCTCAAGGAAAGGTATTGGTGGCCCCGCATGAAGCGTGAGATTGCAGAGTATATTGCTCTTTGTGATGTCTGCCAGAAGGTCAAGGCAGAGCATTAGAGGCCAGCAGGATTGCTACAACCATTGAAGATTCCAGAGTGGAAGTGGGAGGAAATTGGTATGGATTTCATTACCGGATTTCCTAAGACCCAAGCAGGTTATGACTCGATCTGGGTAATAATGGATCGATTGACTAAGGTAGCTCACTTCATTCTAGTTAAGACTACCTATGCAGGAGATAAATTAGCAGAATTATATATGTCAAGGATATTCGTCAGTCTTCACGGAGTGCCTAAGAAGATAGTGTCTGATAGATGAACCCAGTTTACCTCTCGTTTTTGGCAGAGCCTGCATGAAGCCATGGGAACCCATCTTAAGTTCAGTACTGCCTATCACCCTCAAACCGATGGACAGACTGAGCGTGTGAATCAGATTCTTGAGGATATAGTGAGAGCTTGTGCCTTAACTTATGTTGCCAAGTGGGACAAGTGTTTGCTCTATGCAGAGTTTTCCTACAACAATAGTTATCAAGCCAGTCTGCAAATGTCGCCTTTCGAAGCCTTATACTGAAGAAAGTGCAGAACCCCTCTCAACTGGAAGGAGTCAGGAGAAAGACAATTGTTTGGCCCTGCCATACTGCAAGAAGCCGAAGAGCAAGTTCAGCTAATTCGAGACAGGTTGAAGATAGATCAAAGCAGACAGAAGAGTTATACAGATAATCGTCTTCGAGATTTGAGTTTCGAGCCAAATGATTATGTTTATCTTAGAGTCACCCCTCTCAAAGGAGTTAAGAGATTTCAAGTAAAAGAAAAGCTTGCCCCTAGATATGTGGGACTGTTCAAAATCTTGGAACGAAGAGGAGAGGTTGCCTAAAAGTTAGAATTGCCTTAGTCTTTTGCCGGAATCCATGATGTGTTCCATGTATCGCAGTTGAAGAAATGTTTGCGAATGCTAGA
Organism: Otatea glauca; assembly: GCA_036346275.1. Lineage (NCBI taxonomy): Eukaryota > Viridiplantae > Streptophyta > Magnoliopsida > Poales > Poaceae > Otatea > Otatea glauca. The sequence goes on along the minus strand of CM070722.1, from coordinate 3,886,383 downwards.
GGAACAAATGCCCTTGGAAGCTATTGATTTGCAAGAGGATCTCACTTACAAGGAGCAACCAGTGAAAATTTTGGATAAAGCAGAGCGTATCACAAGAAGCAAGATTATCTGTTTTTGTAAGGTTCAGTGGAGCAATCATTCAGAAAAGGAAGCTACATGGGAGCGAGAAGAGGATCTGAAATCCGAGTTTCCCAACCTATTCCCTAGCCAGACTGAATCTCGAGGTCGAGACTCCATTTAAGGGGGGAGGTTTGTAACATCCCAAAAATTTGAGTTTTGGAATGTTTGAATTTGAAAATGAACCATTTGCAATTTCCCTTAATTAATCCAAGCTTAATTTGGTATTCCATTAATGAAGGGATTTAATTTGATTAAACTATTCATCAAATTAAAGATTTTCAGTTTTAGTTGGGTTCATTGTACTCCAAGGAATTTTTCTGTATTTTTGGAGATTTTTTGAATTTATTTGTTTTTATTTGAAATTTGGAATCATATTAATTCTAAAAAGGTTTTTAATTTCGAAAATCCCTCTCGGGCCGGATTTTCTCTGGCCCACTTCTCTTCCTCGCCCGCCACTTCGCTCGGCTGCTCATACCCAACCCAACCAGCCGTTCGCCGTCGCGGCCAGTAAGCCCGCCCACTTCCGTCGCCCATCGCCAGCCGAACCCTAGCACCGCCCGAGTCGAAACCGCGTCTGACGCTGTCTCGGAGTCCGTGTCCTACACGCCTCCCGAGACTCCTATTTAAGGACCTGCACCCCCGCCCGAGGTTCGCCGTTTGCTGCCGCACCTGTCGCCCCCTTCGCCATCGCTCGGGAGCCCTTCGTCTTCGCGTGAGACCTCGTCGGAGTTCACCGCCGCGCCCGAAGCTTTCCCTGTCATCGTTTGGCCGCTCCAATGCGTCTCCATCGTCCCGGCCAACCTCTTCGAGTTTCCCACGTCACCCTCCTTCGGATACTCGCCGAAACAAGTCTGATCTGGTACCGCAACGCCGAGTTCTGCGTCATCTTCTTCGTCTCCGGTGAGTTTGCGTCGCCGCCCTTGCCGTCACTCCTCGCCATGAACGTCGACCGTCCGATCGCCCGCCAATGCTCCTGATCGCGCCACGCCTTCGCCGCCACGTCTTTGTTTCGCTGTCGTCCGATCCGGCCGCGTCGCCGATGCGTGACACGTGGCCGTCTGCATCAGCATCCGCATGTGTGCTCACGTGAGCCACCGCGTCAGCACCTCATCAGTCCCAGATCCGTGAGCCCGGTCCACCGTGGACCAGAGCCGTGGGTCCCGCATGTCAGCGAAATAGGATTTTTCCGATTTATTTTTATTTTGAGAAATTGATTGCTGACATCAGCGTTGCGCAATAAATCGATTTTCCAATAGAAAAATAAATCGGGAAATTCGTATTTTCTGATTTTCAGCCCTTTTCTCTGATTTAATTTTCCAGAAGCCCGTTCTCCCTCATACGAACTCCGATTGAGGCGATTCATGTTTCTAAATTTCTATAAAATCAAGCTCTACATTCCAGAGCCATTTATTTTCAGTTTTGAGCTTGTTTGAGTCTCTGTTTGGTATTTATTTGTATTCGTTGCTTTCTTTTTCGGTAGACGCTAATTCCGAGGGAGCGAACGGAGACTTCGAAGACCAAGACTCAGCACTAGATCAGTAAGGCAAGTCGTAACCTTTGATCATATTGAACCTATGTTTACAAAAGTACTTTGCTTTATACAATTGCATGCTTTTTTTGTACAATGATTATTTGGTGGGAATAGTTATATACCTAGTTGACATTATGCCACCTTGATTATTGGGATGCTATGTATCCATTGTTAAACCAGGTTGGGACATTACTAGTTGGACATAATCATTATACCAATATTGGGTTATCGTAGCTATGCTTAGACATGCTTAGTTGTACAAAGGGATTCATGTCACATGTTGAATAATGTTAATCTTGACTTAATGAGATATTGAATCGTGGCCGTTAGCCACTATTATAAAATTTGTTGTACCATGGCGGGGTTTGCCATTGGTCTTGGTTGAACAAAGTTGTTTTCCCTCGGGCAAGTGATCGTGCAGTAAAGGGGGTCCTTTCTAGCACGTTGGGATATGGATGTCTTACCTGAGACAACTTATGGACTTAATCTTATACGCCATTGAACTGGACCTAACCGTACTACCACATGTCTGGTATGGGACAGGCCTAACTGATTAATTTGCAATGTCTAGCCTTGAGTACTGCCAATTGGTGGTGTGGGTTCCGGGATGGACGGGCAGATTTGCAAGGCGCAAGAGGGGGCCCTAAGGGGTGAAACCTTAGTGGGCAGTACCGAGTATAGATAGTGCATTGTAAAGGCTTTGTCGTGATCTCTCTGCCGACACACCAAAGGAAGTGTGTCAATAGCTTGGCAACAAGAGATGATCATGTCTTGTGTGTAAAGTAGTACAATCTTTGCAGAGTGTAAAACTATTCGAATAGCTGTGTCCGCGGTCATGGACAAGCCTAGGAATTTCACACGGGGTATAGAGTGTGTCATGAAATGTGGAATGTGGAATTATTGGGATGTGAACGGGGAGTTCACTGTTGTTTGGTTGTCTAAAACTAATGCTGTTGAAATTATTGGTTGATACTTGTTTTAGATGGTGTAGGGTGATGCCTCGCCATTCTGTTCATGTTGTCTACTATTGATCTACCAGTTATTTATTTATCTCTTCATAAATATACTTTCAATCTATTTACTGTATTTTCAATTCAAGTTATTGCTTTCTGCAAATGAACCCTATGGCTACCCTTTGTCAAGCTGTGCATGAATATGTTGCATCAATTCCCTACGGCTTGCCGAGTACTTTTGTACTCATGGTTTTATGCCCTTGTTGATCAGTTGCTGAAGAGAACCCGAAAATTTTAAGTATCATGAGGAGGAATATTATGAAGACTACGTAGATTTGGAAGGCGTTCCCCAGACAATTGCCTGTGGCATGTCGAATGGCTCAAGTTATCTTTTCCGCTGCAATAATTATTTGTTTCTTAAGCCCTTAAGGCATAATGGTGTAAACATTGACTATAAGGTCTGCTGTTCTATTTAATAATAATTTGCCTCTTTCTTAGTTAATTCGTTGTATGGAATGATATTTCATCTATGTTTCCACTATGTGCACTAGCATGATCCTGAACAAGTGCAAGTGCAGTATACACAGAGGTTTCGAATTTGCAAATCCGGGTCCCGACAGGTAAGCAAATTCACAGTGCTTTATATGAATTAATTAGTTAGAACAAATTTACACCATTAGCAACTCTATCTAGACAAAAATTTCTACAATTCAGTGCTAATGATGCTTGCTAGTTTGAAATAGCGTTAGGATAGTAACAGTGACGAGGAAGAGAAAATGCACAAGTGCACAGATTAAAATTCGAGAGTTTTGGTAACTGGACTATTTTCAACCGTGTGTATATTAGTTGCTATTACTCATCACAGATCCTAATCTCTGCCTTAAACTAAGATCATATGCATTTCTTCAAAATCGAAGCAATGATGGCAAGCCATTACTACACATAAAAAATGCAGCATAGCATACATACCAACCTATGCAGATTTCATTAAAAGACCCAAAAATATGCTAGTACTTCTAATTCATACAAAAGCTCCTCCATTTTTTAATGATGCATTACTATAGATTTGTTATAACTCATATGGGATTTTGACAAACAACTAAAGAAAAAGCTATCTACTAAGTGTCCTGCAACCCTCAAAACAATAGTTTGTTCTAAAAACTGGTACATATATGGTACAGAAAGAAATTCATGTTGTCACTGAATGGTTATTCCAAATAACATATTGAACTGTCCGAATCAACCAGCATGCATCACAGAAAAATTGCAACCCTGCTAATATTGAGCAGCACATGAACATTGTGCAACACATGAACATTGAGCATGAACGTTGAGTACCTCTTGAGTCTACCAGAATTGTGCAACCGATGAACATTGAGCATGAACATTGATCAGCACGCACCTCAGTCTACCAGAATTGTGCAACACATGAACATTGAGCACCAAGTACCAATGAAAGGGAAACCCTAAAGAAGAAGAGGGGGAGGGGGCGCGGGGGAGGACTCACCGGAGAGGGTGCCGCCATGGGGGAGACAGAGGAGGAGGGGGCGCAGGGGAGGACTCAACAGAAGTGGAGTCGACGTGGGTGAGACGGCGAGAGGAGGGCATCGCGGACGGGGAGGGGGCCTCAGATGGTGGAGGGGGCGCCGATGTGGGGGAGACGGCGAGGGGATGTCATCACGGAGGGGGAGGGATGCCGACAAGGGGGAGCTACTGGGCGTGAGGACGAGGTTGCGAGGTGAAAGTTCAAGCTACATTTGTTTGGTTTTGGTGTTAATGACAAATCTAATATTGAGACTAACTTTTTTGATAATCATAATATTGATTAGTATCAAGTGTTAATTAATGACAATCCTTTTATGAGACTAACTCTTTTGTTGAGTTTAACTCTCTTTAGTCTCTTTTGGATGAAAAAGATGGAAATATCAAAGGTACATTCGAGGTCATATTATATATCTTGTTGCATTCCTTGGATACAATACTCATGATCATATTGATAAATCCAAATATGAGACTAACTCTTTTATTGAGTATATCTTTGATTAGTCTCATCTCATTGAAAAATGTAAAACTCAAGGTATGCACTCGTATTCATTTTATGATATCTTAATGCATATTTTGGATTCAAGTTAAAGGATGAACTCTACCATTATTTAGACCTCAAGATGTTCATTAATGTTTCAATTCCATATATATACATGAATGCACACATTTAGGGGGAGTTCATACTTTACCTTGATGTTACAATAGTATTGATCTATTTCATCTTTCTATATCAAGGATCATTACTTTGAAACAATCCTTTGAGTATATGTAACTTGTGTAGTTGTAGTATACTCATGTTAATATAGGATAAACTCAAATACTATCTAAGATTGATTATGTGCATATTGATTCCAAGTTCAATTATTTATATGCACATATTTAATGGAGTTTATTCTATTGTTGATGGTATTAAGAGTATTGATCCCTTTCCACCACTCCAACATAATTTGGATCATTACTTAGTAACCATCAAAATGAGTATATGAAACTTGTGTAGTTAATATATACTCATGTCAATTTAAATGAAATTTAAATTGAGTTTGGTTGCCTTTCAATCAATCAAAGAACACTTTATCATATATTGATGGTGTTTCTTCATTGATTAAGGACAAGCGGAAAGTTCTTGAGTATAATGAAGCATTAGTTGCATCAAAGTACTCAAGACACCTTTAAATCATTCAAATTGATTAGGGTTGTGCTCAATCGATCATAGGGGCATCCATTATGTGTTAATGGAGTGCAATTGATGATTGAGGAATCGTGTTTGTTGGACTAACAATCTTCCATGAGTTGTGAAGTAGATTGAGTCCAAGAAAATAAAGAATCGGGAAGAAGAAGAAATCATCATGTGTTGATGAGCTTCAAGGATGAATCCCGAAGTGAAGTGAAGCTAGAGAAGGTTCATCATGAGTTGATGAACAAGAAGAAAGGACCCGACTTGGAGAGAAAATGATGGAAATCATAAAAGCTCCAAGTGGATGTGCTAGAGGCAAAGGTATAACTATCTAGGGCTAAGGATATGTTCCTAGTCTTTTACCGGTCTCGGTGCTTGATGGGAGATCGGGTTGTTAGTTAGGTGCCGTACTATTAAGAGGGGTTGAGTCTTATAGCTTGAGCTTCATCATGTGTTGATGAACTCAATCCGGTTCACTCTAGCTCACTCTCTTGATTGGTTCTTGCATTAGCTAAGTATTTGCATGTGCTGCAAATAAGGGAGCTCATGCTTGCTTCTTATTGAATCTTGATTTGGTTTTTGTATAGAGCTATGGATTTGCATGTGTTGCAAAAGGGAGATAGCTTATGCAAGTTGGTTTATGTGGTTGTTTGTATGGAGCTAGATATTTGCATATGTTGCAAATAGAGAGCTCGTGCATTGGAGTCTTAGCTTGTGATATTGATCATGTGTTGATCATCACAAAGGCTAAGATAGGTTTATGTTTTGTGTTTGCAAAATGATTTTTTACAAAATATGGTTTAATTGGATCTTATCTTAGAGCATGTGAATAGGATTTGCAAATGTGTTTGCAAATTGGTTTGATCATGTGTTGATCATCACATGGCTCAAAGATATGATCTTGATTACTCTTGTTTGCAAGATTTATATTTGCAAATGTGGTTTGCAAAATATTGGTGTTCATGCATTTGATATTGGAGCATGTGATTAAAATTTGCAAATGTGTTTTGCAAAATTGTTTAGATCATGATTTGGTAATCACATGGCTCAATATTTGATCTTATTGACTCTCTCTAGCTTGTAGTCACGCTCTTGATCAAGTCTATGTGAGGGATTTCGAGAAATCAGATTTTAGACTTGAATGACTACATTAGAGTCTTTGTTTTTGTGATATTGAAAAATATCTATAGTTGCTTAAATCTTTAAAATTGATGGATATTGTAGCCCCCGTGATAAGCTTCGCATAGAATAAAAAATCACCTAAATCGGAGTTTGGAGTAAAAAGTTATGATACTTTTTCTGCAATAAAATGTGGTAGTGCCGCCCCAGCATGGGCGGTAGGCCCTAGATGGGCGGTAGTCCAACCCGAGCGGCACTACCGGCCCTACTTGTGGTAGTTATTTGCCCGAGAAGGTGTTTTTGAGTCTAAAGGCTGGTAGTACCGGTCCTAGATGGGCAGTAGTGCCGGTGGTACTGTAGCAACGTGTAAGGACCAAGTTGGCCTAGAGGGGGGTGAATAGGCAACTTTAAAACTTTTTAATTATTATGAAAAACTTTTCTCAATAAAAATAGAAAACGGAAGAAATTAGTATAGAAGTCCAGCACAACACTTGTTCAAGAAAACTTTGTAAGGAAGGGAATTTTGAATGAGAAACAATAAGTGAATAATAAGCAACGATAAACAAAAACAGGAGAATTCAATGATTTTCCACCGAGGTTCAGAGATCACTCCTACGTCCCTGTTAGAGCACTTCCTTAGAAGTATTGCTCCACCAAACAGCCAATCTCAATAGCTTTTGTCTTTTCACTATCTTGACTCTTTCACTACTCCAGTGAGGTGAGTCTCAACCTTTCACAGTAATGGTGGCCTTCCACAATCTCTGTTGGATAGGTCGCACCAACAACTTCTCCAACCGTCTAGGAACAGCTAATTCCAAGAGTAATAGACTATCCACAAGCCCTGTCTCTTGGTTCAGTAGCTAGATGTAACCTAAACTTAGCTTGAAGCAAGTACTCTAAATGTTCAGAATGAATGTTTGTGATTTTCTGAGTTGAACCTCAAACTCTTGATGGAAATGGGGCTCAGGAGTTCTAAAGATCAAGAGTTGTATATAGTTTGAATGATGTCAAAGATGGTCAGGATATCAAAGATGTGAATGTGCAAAGCTCAATGTATGTTTGTGAACCTAGGCATTCTATATATATATCCTGAATAGAGATAACCGTTACACCTGCCATTTGCCCATTGGGGGTTGGTAGGCTAGATGGGGTAGGTCAACTGCTACCCTTTTTATAAGAATTTTAAGGTGTATGAGTGTAGCATCCTGAATTTTACTCTAATTTAAATTTTGGAGTATTTTTGATTTTTGAGAATTTATTAGAATTTAAATTGGATTTATTTATTTTTGACCTTTCTTGAATTTAATTAAATTTATGCAAAGTTTTATTGGAAATATTTTATCTGAATTCTAAATGTTCCAAAATATTTTCCAGAATTTTTCTGGATTTTTCTGGGCATTTTTGCTATTTAATTTAGCTTTGTTTATTTATCTGAATTATTTTAATTCGATAATGTTTTAAAAATTGAAGGAATAGTGTTTGGGCTGAAACCCTTGGTCCGCCCAAACGACCAGCGTCTGCTTGCCACCAGCGCAGCCGCTCTGTACGCCGAAAACCTAGCCGCTACCGTCCGATTCCGATCGAACGCTCGCCGTTGCGCCGCGTCGCCAAGCATTGGCAGCCGTCCGACCGAGTCCACGCGGACGGTTCGGAAGGAGCCACGTCGTCTCTTCCTCGCGAGATCACCTGAGATGTGTGGGCATTGATGCCCGTGAGTTTCGCCGGCAATTTTCACGCAAGTCGTGGCTCTTTAAGCCTTGTCGGTTAGCACGTTCTGCAGAGAACTTCAAGACGCTTCTTTTGACTCTTTGCACGCGCGCCGAGACCCCTTATAGCGCCCGCCGTTGCTCGCCGTAGTTGCTTTCTCTCGCCGCCGTTGTTTTTTCTTCCTCTCGTCGTCGTCCGAGCCGCTCCGCCGTGCTCCGACCCCGTCCCGAGTTCGTCCAAGGAAGCCGCGTCGATTGGATCACTTCTTCATGCCGGCAGATCAACGTAGAGCCGTCGCCTACGCCGTCTTCCCCAGCTCTGGCAGACTGCCTCACCAACGTCGCCGTCGTCTTCACCGAGCTCCGTCAATCGTTCGATCACCATCCAACCGTTGCGGTACGTCCACATAGCCCTTCTCTGTTTACGTTTGGATTAGATCGTAGCCGTTAGATCTATGATGTGCGGCATAGGTTAGATCTGGATATTAGGTCTTTTAGTAGATCTCAGCCGTTGGATCGTTAGTATATGCGTGAGATTGCGCCGCGTAGTTAAGATGAACAGTACACCTCTCCGGTAACCTGCGCCGTTGGATTGGATCGATCTGAACGGTTGAGTTCAGATCTGGTTTTTCCTTAAGGATCCGCGCCGTTCAGATTTGAACGTGCGGCGGTGATGGCGCCGTACCATCGCCGAATCGCGTGCTGACGCGTGGGCGTTTTGACCGTGGCGGAGACCAGATCCAGCCGTCGATTTCGGGTGCGCCATCGCGATTGCGCCGCGTGTCGCTGCGTAGTCGAGGCGTCGCCAGGCGTGTGTGGGATCTGACCGTTGGATTCAGGCGCACCGTCAGATGCGTGCCGCGTGGTTGCACGGAAATCGAGGCTCCATTGAGCCGAACGTGCGCGTGAGATCTGACCGTTGAATCCTTTGATGGCCACGATTTCGCCACGTGGCTAAGATCTGGCCGTAGGTTGAGCGATGGCCGAGATAGTGACACGTGTTCGTGCACGAATCTCGAGGCAGTCGGCTGACGTCAGTTGGTGGGCTAGGTGCACTATTTCGTGGACCGGGTCCACCGTGGGCCAAAGTCGGTCTATGGTCCCAGTCCATAGACCGAGGCGACGTGGCTGCACCAGAGTGCGCCGTGTGTCGGCTGACGTCATGCTGACGTAATAAATCGAGTTTTCAGTTGAAAAATAATTATAGTAATTCGGTTTATTCTTTTTATTTTATTTAAAACTTTGAAAGGCAATAACTTTTGCATTTTAACTCCGATTGAGGTGATTCCAGTCTCTAAAAATTTATAAAATTGAGATATTCTTAATGGTAAATTTTATTTGAATTTTTGAGGTTATATAGTGTACTGTTTTGGTTATTTATTGCATATGTTATTTTTACGTGTAGATGCAAATTTGCCGAAAAGTTTTGAAGGAGAGTTCATCACTTCAGATCAAGCTTCAGATCAAGACCAGCAACTCTTTGAAGGCAAGTGATGATTTTATCATTTTGTTTCCAGATTTTAAAATGTAATTTATGCTTTGAAATTATGCATGCTAATTTATTTAAATGTATTTAAATTGATTTGGGGTATTTAGCTAATCAACCCATATTGTTATCACCACCTTGAAATTACTATTTGTATGCCTTTAAATCATTGTCAACCCTAAGGTTATGTGTATTTGTTGGATATTAATATGATGCCAACACGGGAGGCTAGACCGTGATTAGATGCTTAGCCTTGCAACGAGTCATGAATGATTTTTCGGAAAATGTATCAATGTTGACTAACGAAATATTGAATGTATTTTGAAAGTGGTGTGATGATGCCACATGATGAGATTGAGGTACATAAACCTGTGCGGTCCTGTACCGATGTTGAGTTATTGCTGGCATGTGTTGCACAATAATCAACGGGGTGGGAAATGATTTAGACTGGGGCAAGTGGCAAGAGGCTTTGTGCCAGGTGGGCCTGTGTGGCAATGGGTTGATGAGTGATGTGAGTCTGTGTGCCACTGTTGAGTGTTGGAAGTCTTGCCTTGGTCAGTTAAGGACCTCACCTTGCAAGCCTTTGACCTGAGTCACTCGTACAACCACATGTCTGATATGGGACAGGCCTAGTTGATTAGGGTTCTGATATCTTTCCTCTGATACCTCGGGGTGACAGTACATGGGGTGTATCTGTGTGGGGGAGCGTACCTGTGATACGACTTGGTGCCCATCAAACGGTGTTGGCCTATCCTACACTTCGGCTCTGTGTGAGGGAAGTGATAGTGAAGGTAATACCGGAGAGGTTCATTGGTTAAGGTAGAGGTTCCTGAAAGGCTTTGTTGCGGACAATCACCTGTGTGGTAAGCGGCTGTATCTTGTGGGTAAAGTGTACAACCTCTGCAGAGTGTCAAATCTATTCGAATAGCCGTGCTCGCGGTATTGAGCATTGCTCGGGGATTACAGTCAAGGTGTAGATCTTCAAAAATAAAATGTGGGAAGGGTGGCTGTGTGCCGGTGCTAAGAATTAACTGTTTAAGGCTGTGTGCCGAGAATCTTTGACGAAAAACCATTTGAAGAATTTAGCATTATATATAACTGTTTTCACTGCTTTTAATCTAAATAAGATGCTAGTTTAAAATTGATGTTTGATGCAAAAGAACCAAATAAACCAATTCTTTTGAATAGGCCTTGCATGTAGTAATAGCACCGCATTTTGTGCATTACTTGTTGAGTGCCTTGAGTACTCACCCCTCCTTGCCTATCAATCCCAACATCAATGGAGGAGTCTACGTCGGCCTGGGAGGAGGAGTATATTGAAGATCCGAACAGTTAGGGGGCAAGCCCAGTCGGTTACCTGTGGCAAGATGAAGGCTTCCACGAAGTTTATATGTTTTTCGCTGTTTCCTGTTTACTCTGATAATGTAAGCCCTGCGTGGCTGATTTATGTAAGGAGACCATAAGGTCGTACAACTCTGTTTATATAAATGTTTGCACTATTTATTATGGTATCGTTGTGAATGTCTGTGATGTTCAACCCTGTAAAGACTGTGTGTGCTAGCGTGATCCTGGACTAGCACAGAATACACAGAGGTTTCAGATTCTCAGAATCGGGGCCCGACAGAGGTGGTATCAGAGCAGGCTGACTGTAGGTCTTGACCCTAGCTAGGTTAGTTGTGTCCGGAGGATTTGCCACTGAGCTATGGCGTATGATGCAACTTCTTGGAGGTTTCGACAGGCCACTTTACCAGGGGACCACTGTAGTGCGAGCAGGACTTGATATCGCCTGGGATGTCAAGATCACTGTTTATGCTCGAGAGAGGACGAGGGCGAGCCGTCCTATCTACATCACCGCCAGGAGGACTTCATTTGAGGCCGGGATCCAGGAGACAGCACGTCTTGCGATGTGGCAGATCGCTCGCACCTACTCCGCAGAGTTGGATGGTACTGTCTTTCGTCACCATCCGCGTCGAGATAATCGCCACGACAGGATGGAGTTCTTGGAGGAGGACGCTACGATCAGTCACCTGGCGAGGTATGTCATCGCTCAGGAGGAGATCATGGATGAGATAGTCCAGGAGCTGCAGAGAGCCCGCGACGAGGTCACAGAGGCGAGAACTCAACTGCGGGAGAACTTAGCTCACGCTATGCAGAGGATTCATGAGCTAGAGATGGCTCTGTATGGACCTGAGCCAGAGCCAGTTTTGGAGCTGCATGACCCAGATCTAGAGGAGCCGGAGCAGGCAGCCTTGAGACCAGCCGAGTCAATAGGGTCATTTGTACCAGTTGCAGTAGGTCATTAGGACCAGTTTGTCCCGATGCCAGAGCACCCGTCGGTGTATGCTCCAGGGGAGCCGCAGCCAGGTTGGCTCGATGAGTGATCGAGTCTAGTCGGGTGTAGTGTCGAGACTCGAGTGTTTGAGTCGCGTCTTTTGTTTCAGAGTCACCATTAGGTGTGAGTCGTTGTGAGTCTTAATGTTTGTTTACTTGCTTTGGTGTGTAAGTGTCTAGTATACGTTGCATTGCCCTTAGGCACTTGTGAGCAACCATACTACTTTACTAAAATTAATAAAGTGGCTAAATAATTTAAGTTACACCTGTTTCCCCCGCATAAGTTCTTTTACTTGTCTATGTTTTCTTCTTTTCTTAACCTTGGAAGCTCTCAACAGATGGTAAGAACTCGTGGCAACGTGGGAGCCAGTGGAAGTGGTGCCAACCAGGCGAAAAACCAGAATGAGGAGCCAATCCCTCAACCACCGCAAGTTGATCTGCAGAATCTGGGAGCTTTCTTAGCTGCCCAAACTCAGTTGATGAGCACCATGATGCAAACCATGCAGCAGATTTCCAACCAAGCTGCTGCAAATATTCAGCAAGGGGGTAACCATGGACCACACCCCTACTCAAGACTGTCAGAGTTTATGAGGACTCGCCCACCTACGTTCTCGGGTAATACCAATCCGTTGGAAGCGGATGATTGGCATAGGACAATAGAAAGGAAGCTGCACATAACCCAATGTGTAGGAAATGAGAGGGTACTCTATGCCTCTCATCAATTAGAGGGAACCGCCGCAGAATGGTGGGAAAACTTTTGTGCATCACATGAGGATCCTCAGGGTATCACATGGGAGGAGTTCACAGCAGCCTTTCGCCAATACCAAGTGCCAGAAGGTATCATGGATCTGAAGAAGGAAGAATTTCGGAATCTCAAGTAGGGTGGCCAATCAGTGGCCGACTACCTGAATAAGTTTACTCAGTTGGCACGCTACGCACCAGAGGACGTAGCTACGGACAAAGCAAGACAATCCCGCTTTATGAAGGGATTGAATGCAGGGCTGCAAGTGGGACTGATCACCCACACATTTTCGGACTTCCAAGAGCTGGTTAAGAAGGCTCTTATTTTGGAAGATAAGCACCGAGAGTTGGATGACAACAGAAAGCGCAGAATGGCGCAACAAGGATGTCGTCCGGGCCAGCAAAGGCAGAGGACAGCACCCCAACAATTTGTCCGATTCAGCCCAGAGGCAGTGATAGGGCACCACTGTCGGCAAATCGTCCAGTAGGCCAGAATATTCAAACTCCAGCCAGGTCGGTGGTACAGTCCGGAGGAAACTCGCAGGCAGTGGGAAGATGTTACTATCACTGCAACGAGATAGGGCATTTCGCCAACAACTGCCCTAAGAAGGGAGGTGTCACCCCAGTCCGTTTTAACCTGAGAAACACACCCGCAAGGACTCCAGTGCCAATTGTGAACCGCGGGGCATCATCATCAGCAACTCTGTCTCAAGCAACCACGAGGCCGAGTCAACCACATCACCGCGGATGAGGTTCAGAATGCAACGGACGTTGTACTGGGTAAGTTCCTAGTAAATACAATACCAGCTACTGTTTTATTTGATTCTGGAGCATCACATTCATTTATTTCCCGAAATTTTGCTGTTCAAAATGATATGGATATAGTGAATCTTAAATGTGTGGTTATAGTCCAATCTCCTGGATCAGAACTCCGATCCAAAGTAGGATGTTCAAGGGTAAGACTAATAATTAATGGAGTAGAGTTCCTAGCGAACTTAATCGTCCTTAATACCCAAACCCTGGATGTTATCCTGGGAATGGATTGGCTAACTAAGCACAAGGCAGTGTTGGATTGTAGAAAAAGGGTTATATCAATCGAGAGCTCGGAAGGGCGAAGGATTGAGTTTGAAGCGACAACATTGCGAGATGGTCAGTTGATGATCAACAGCATGAAGGCCGTCAGCTTAGAAGATGTTCTAGTAGTCAGAGAGTATTCAGATGTTTTTTCGGAGGATTTACCTGGAATGCCGCCGGATAGAGATATCGAGTTCGTTATAGAACTTGTTCCAGGGACAGCTCCGATAGCCAAGATACCCTACCGAATGTCCACAGATGAGTTGGTAGAGATGAAAAACCAGATTGAAGAGCTGTTGGAGAAAGGTTTTATCAGACCTAGTTCATCGCCATGGGGAGCACCCGTCTTGTTCGTCAAGAAAAAGGACGGGAGTTTTAGGATGTGTATAGACTATCGTGCACTCAATGATGTGACGATAAAGAATAAGTATCCGCTACCCAGGATCGATGATCTTTTCGATCAGTTGAGAGGAGCAGGAGTCTTTTCTAAGATTGATCTCCGATCGGGATACCATCAATTGAAGATCCGATCAGAGGATATTCCGAAGACTGTATTCTCGTCAAGATTTGGACATTACGAGTTTACAGTTATGTCCTTTGGATTGACAAATGCACCAGCATACTTCATGAACTTGATGAATAAGGTTTTTATGGAATATTTGGATAAGTTCGTTGTCGTGTTCATAGATGATATTCTTGTCTATTCCAAAACAAGAGAAGAGCACGCCGAACATTTAAGGTTAGTTCTTGAAAAGTTGAGGGAACAACAATTGTTTGCTAAATTTAGCAAATGTGACTTTTGGAAGGATAAAGTGGAATTTCTTGGACACATAATGACCGCAGAAGGAGTCGTAGTAGATCCAAGTAAGGTGGAGACAGTTTTGCATTGGGAGCAATCAAAGACGGTAACTCAAATCCGTAGTTTCCTTGGAATGGCGGGATATTACCGTCGTTTTATTGAAGGATTCTCTACAATTGCTAGACCCCTTACGCAATTGTTAAACAAAGAAAAGAAATTCTTGTGCACACTTGAGTGTGAGAAGAGTTTTCAGGAGTTAAAGAAACGGTTAACATCAGCACCTGTATTAGTTTTACCTGACGTTCATCAAAGCTTCGACATCTATTGTGATGCATCGCATCAGGGATTGGGATTCGTGTTAATGCAAAACCGAAAGGTAATAGCATATGCATCGAGGCAATTGAGGCCACATAAGGAGAATTATCCGACTCATGATTTGGAATTGGCTACCGTAGTGCATGCACTGAAAATATGGCGTCACCATCTCATCGGAAATAGATGTGAAGTGTATACAGATCACAAAAGTCTTAAGTATATATTCATGCAAGTTGACCTAAATATGAGGCAAAGAAGATGGCTAGAGTTAATCAAAGATTATAATGTTGGAATTCATTACCATCCTGGCAAAGCTAACGTGGTGGCAGATGCCTTGAGCAGAAAGAACTACAGTGTAAATATGCTGTTGGAAGCGAGTCAGGCGGAATTGTGTAAGGATTTTCAGAAATTAGAATTGGAAATGGTGCTAGAAGGATTCTTAGCAACCTTGGAAGTAAAACCTACCCTGGAAGATCAGATCAGGGAAGGACAAAAAGATGACGATAAAATCAAAAGAATTAAGTCTAAGATGGATGCAGGCAAGGCAAATGATTTCAAACTGGATGAGCAAGATACTATGTGGTTTAAAGGGCGCATTTGTGTGCCAAACAAAGAGGATCTGAAGCAGTTAATTTTGGAGGAAGCCCATGACTCCAAGTACTCAATTCATCCAGAAAATGCAAAAATGTATCAAGATTTAAAATAAAGATTTTGGTGGCCAATCATGGAACGGGAAGTCGCCGAATATGTTGCATTATGTGACATATGTCAAAGAGTCAAAGCTATGCACCAGAGGCCAGCAGGATTATTACAACCCCTGAAAATACCTGAATGGAAATGGGAAGAAATTGGTATGGATTTCATAACCGGTTTACCCAGAACTCAAAGTGGATATGATTCCATATGGGTCATAGTAGATCGTTTAACTAAAGTGACACATTTCATACCGGTAAAGACCACTTATTCCGGAGATCGGTTAGCGGAACTCTACATGGCAAGAATTGTTTGTCTGTATGGAGTATCAAGAAAATAGTGTCAGACAGAGGAACTCAGTTTACTTCCAGATTTTGGGGTAAGCTACACGAAGCAATAGGGACTCGTTTGAACTTCAGTACAGCATAACATCTGCAGACAGATGGTCAAACTGAGAGAGTTAACCAGATATTGGAAGATATGCTGAGAGCCTGTGCCTTAGCATATGCTACTTCATGGGACAAATGTTTGCCTTATGCCGAGTTCAGCTACAATAACAGTTACCAAGCAAGTTTACAGATGTCTCCATTTGAAGCTCTGTATGGTCGATCCTGTCGAACACCATTGAATTGGAATGAGACAGGTGAACGACATGTTTTTGGTCCGGATATACTTCAGAAAGCGGAAGAGCAGATCGCTATGATCAGAGAAGGATTGAAGATTGCTCAGTCAAGACAGAAGAGCTATGCCGACAATCGTCGCAGGGAGTTGTGCTTTGAACCTGAAGATTTTGTGTATCTCAGAGTCACCCCCCTCAAAGGAGTCATAAGATTCCATGCAAAAGGGAAGCTCGCACCCAGATATGTCGGACCATCAAGGTTCTGAGTCGCAAAGGTGAAGTTGCGTACCAATTGGAGTTGCCACAGTCCTTGGCAGGAGTGCATGATGTATTCCATGTGTCCCAATTGAAGAAGTGTCTCCGAGTACCGGAAAAGCAAACACCTTTGGAAGCAATCGAGCTGCAAGAAGATCTGACTTATAAAGAGCATCCGATGAAGATTCTAGACATAATGGACAGAGAAACAAGTCAACGCGTTTTTGCAGAGTTCAGTGGAGCAACCATTCGGAAAGTGAAGCAACGTGGGAACGCGAAGAAGATCTAAAGAAAGAGTTTCCTGACCTATTTCTGTAGTCAGCCCTGAATCTCGAGGACGAGATTATGTTAAGGGGGGAGGTTTGTAACTCCCTGAATTTTGCTCTAATTTAAATTTTGGAGTATTTTTTGTTTTTTGAGAATTTCCGAGAATTTATTAGAATTTAAATTGGATTTATTTATTTTTGACCTTTCTTGAATTTAATTAAATTTATGCAAAGTTTTATTGGAAATATTTTATCTGAATTCTAAATGTTCCAAAATATTTTCCAGAATTTTTCTGGGTATTTTTGCTATTTAATTTGGCTTTGTTTATTTATCTGAATTATTTTAATTCGATAATGTTTTAAAAATTGAAGGAATAGTGTTTGGGATGAAACCCTTCGGTCCGGCCCAAACAGCCCGCGTGCCGCCAGCCCGCGCAGCCCGCTACGTCGAAATCCCTAGCCGAGCGCCGTCCGATTCCGATCGAACGCTCGCCGTTGCGCCGCGTCGCCAAGCGTTGGCACCCGTCCGACCGAGTCCACGCGGACGGTTGGGAAGGAGCCACGTCGTCTCTTCCTCGCGATATCACCGGAGATGCGTGGGCATTGATGCCCGTGAGTTTCACCGGCGGTTTTCACGCACGTCGAGGCTCTTTAAGCCGTGTAAGTTAGCACGTTCTGCAGAGAACTTCAAGAAGCTTCTTTTGACTCTTTGCATGCGCGCCGAGACCCCCTCTAGCGCCCGCCGTTGCTCGGCGTAGTTGCTTTCTCTCGCCGCCGTTGTTTTTGCTTCCTCTCGTCGTCGTCCGAGCCGCTCCGCCATGCTCCGACCCCGTCCCGAGTTCGCCGAAAGAAGCCGCGTCGATTGGATCACTTCTTCACGCCAAAAGATCACCGTAGAGCCTTCGCCTACGCCGTCTTCCCCAGCTCCAGCAGCCTGCTTCACCAACATCGCCGTCGTCTTCACCGAGCTCCGTCAACCGTTCGATCACCATCCATCCGTTGCGGTACGTCCACGTAGCCCTTCTCTGTTTACGTTTGGATTAGATCGTAGCCGTTAGATCTGTGATGTGCGGCATAGATTAGATCTGGATATTAGGTCTTTTAGTAGATCTCAGCCGTTGGATCGTTAGTGTACGTGTGAGATTGCGCCGCGTAGTTAAGATGAACAGTAAACCGCTCCGGTAACCTACGCCGTTGGATCGGATCTGAACGGTTGAGTTCAGATCTGGTTTTTCCTTAAGGATCCGCGATGTTCAGATTTGAACGTGCGGCGGTGATGGCACCGTACCCTCGCCGAATCGCGTGCTAACGTGTGGGCGTTTTGACCGTGGCGAGACCAGATCCAGCCGTCGATTTCGGGTGCGCTGTCGCTATTGCGCAGCGTGTCGTTGCGTAGCCGAGGCGTTGCCAGGCGTGAGTGGGATCTGACTGTTGGATTCAGGCGCACCGTCATATGCGTGCCGTGTGGCAGCGCGGAAATCGAGGCGCCACTGAGCCGAATGTGCGCGTGAGATCTGACCGTTGAATCCTTTGACGGCCACGATTTCGCCACGTGGCTAAGATCTGGCCGTAGGTTGAGCGATGGCCGTGATAGTGACACGTGTTCGTGCACGAACTCGAGGCAGTCGGCTGACGTCAGCGCTGACGTCATCTGGTGGGCCAAGTGCATTGTTTCGTGGACCAGGTCCGCCGTGGGCCAGAGTCGGTCTATGGACCCAGTCCATAGACCGGGCGACGTGGCTGCACCAGAGTGCGCCGTGTGTCGGCTGACGTCTTGCTGATTCGGTTTATTCTTTTTATTTTATTTAAAAATTTTGAAAGGCAATAACTTTTGCATTTTAA
The DNA here is from genome assembly GCA_036346275.1 of Otatea glauca. NCBI lineage: Eukaryota > Viridiplantae > Streptophyta > Magnoliopsida > Poales > Poaceae > Otatea > Otatea glauca. The sequence continues at coordinate 3,867,814 of CM070722.1, read as the reverse complement.
CTCCGATTGAAGTGATTCCAGTCTCTAAAAATTTGTAAAATTGATATATTTTTAATGGTGAATTTTAATTTAATTTTTGAGGTTATATAGTCTATTATTTTGGTTATTTATTGCATATGGTATTTTTACGCGTAGACGCAAATTTGCCGGAAAGTTTTGAAGGAGAGTTCATCACTTCAGATCAAGACCAGCAACTCTTTGAAGGCAAGTGATGCTTTTATCATTTTGTTCCTAGATTTTAAAATGTAATTTATGCTTTGAAATTATGCATGCTAATTTATTTAAATGTTTTTAAATTGATTTGGGGTATGTAGCTAATCAACCCATATTGTTATCACCACCTTGAAATTACTATTTGTATGCCTTTAAATCATTGTCCACCCTAAGGTTATGTGTATTTGTTGGATATTATTATGATGCCAACACGGGAGGCTAGACCGTGATTAGATGCTTAGCCTTGCAACGAGTCATGAATGATCTTTGGAAAATGTATCAATGTTGACTAACAAAATATTGAATTTATTTTGAAAGTGGTGTGATGATGTCACATGATGAGATTGAGGTACAGAGACCTGTGTGGTTCTGTACCGATGTTGAGTTATTGTTGGCATGTGTTGCACAATAATCAACGGGGTGGGAAATGATTTAGACTGGGGCAAGTGGCAAGAGGCTTTGTGCCAGGTGGGCCTGTGTGGCAATAGGTTGATGAGTGATGTGAGTCTGTGTGCCACTGTTGAGTGTTGGAAGTCTTGCCTTGGTCAGTTAAGGACCTCACCTTGCAAGCCTTTGACCTGAGTCACCTGTACAACCACATGTCTGATATGGGACAGACCTAGTTGATTAGGGTTCTGATATCTTTCCTCTGATACCTCGGGGTGATAGTACACGGGGGTGTATCTGTGTGGGGGAGCGTACCTGTGCTATGGCTTGGTGCCCATCCAATGGTGTTGGCCTATCCTACACTTCGGCTCTGTGAGGGAAGTGATAGTGAAGGCAATACCGGAGAGGTTCATTGGTTAAGGTAGAGGTTCCTGAAAGGCTTTGTTGCGGACAATCACCTGTGTGGTAAGCGGCTGTATCTTGTGGGTAAAGTGTACAACCTCTGCAAAGTGTCAAATCTATTCGAATAGCCGTGCTCGCGGTATTGAGCATTGCTCGGGGATTACAGTCAAGGGGTAGATCTTCAAAAATAAAATGTGGGAAGGGTGGCTGTGTGCCGGTGCTAAGAATGAACTGTTTAAGGTCAGTGTGCGAGAATCTTTGAAGAAAAACCATTTGAAGAACTTAGCATTATATATAACTGTTTTCACTGCTTTTAATCTAAATAAGATGCTAGTTTAAAAATATTGTTTGATGCAAAAGAACCAAATAAGCCAATTCTTTGGAATAAGCCTTGCATGTAGTAATAGCACCGCATTCTGTGCATTACTTGTTGAGTGCCTTGAGTACTCACCCCTCCTTGCCTATCAATCCCAACATCAGTGGAGGAGTCTACGCCGGCCTGAGAGGAGGAGTATATTGAAGATCCGGACAGTTAGGGGGCAAGCCCAGTCGGTTACCTGTGGCAAGATGAAGGCTTCCACGAAGTTTATATGTTTTCCGCTGTTTCCTGTTTACTCTGATAATGTAAGACCTGCGTGGCTGATTTATGTAAGGAGACCATAAGGTCGTACAACTCAGTTTATATAAATGTTTGCACTATTTATTATGGTATCGTTGTGAATGTCTGTGATGTTCAACCCTGTAAAGACTGTGTGTGCTAGCATGATCCTAGACTAGCACAGAATATACAGAGGGTCCAGATTCTCAGAATCGGGTCCCGACAATGAGTCATAAGTCAAAGTATACACACACGCCGGACCGAAAATTTTGGTCCGGGGTACATAGGATTGGAAAGCATTATTTGCTCAGAATGACCTATTTAAGCCGGACCAAAAATATTGGTCCGTCGTACATATGCATTGTTTGATTTTGATATCAGCAAGAGAATGCTTGCGTCGGACCAAAAAGTTGGTCCGGCGTACACATGTATTTGTTTCTTTTGATTACCAGCAAATAACGTTTGCGCCGGACCGAAAAAGCTGGTCCGGTGTACATGGGAAATGGCTAGTTTTATCCGAGTGAAACATGTTTGCGTTGGACCGAAAAATTGGTCCGACGTACACAAAGAATTCTAGTCTGCATCAGACTTTATATTTCTGCTTAAAATAAATTTTAAAACAGACTAGAATTTTATTTAGAGTGAAAATATAACTTATGCCGGACTAATTTTATGAAAGAATTTAGATTGTCCGACGAACATAGTTATACTTGGTTGAAAAAGAATCAAAGGAGAATTTAGAACGCCGGACCATCAAAAATCGGTCCAGCGTACATGAAGTACACTCGGTGAAGGAAGTTCTCAGCGCCGGACCGAAAATATCGGTCCGGCGTACATGGTGTACGCTCGGTTAGAGCTAGAACTTAGGATTTTTGAGCACCTGAATAATATGAAGTTTGATCTAGAGAGAATTGATTCGGCTAACAAGATAAAGCTCTGGATTTTTGAGTGAGAAACATGAAAAAGTACTATGCTGCAAGTAATCTTAGTGATTTTGCATATGAACCAAGATCATTTCTTATGTATAATCCCTCTTAATAGTACGGTGATTTTAACTATGTGACTTGAATCAACTCCCAAGCCAAAACTAGAAAAACACCTTAGCCTTGATCATCAAATCTGACTATTTTCGGTTTTCACTGTATCCTTTTTAGTCATCAACACCAAAACCTATATAATAAGCATAATTTACACAAATAGGGAGCCTAGATGCTCTCACAACGACTAGTTTTAGTGCATTCAATGTCTATTTTACCCCCAATGGCTAATTTTCTTTGTTAGGCTATAAAAGGAGGCCTTTGGGGGCCATTTGTTGTAGGTTGGGCTTATTGAGAGTCTTGTGGAGGTGTTGCATTTGTTGCTCTCTTCCATTTGGTTTTTGAGCTAAGAGTGAGCTCTAATTGCATGTGTTGCAATCAGGAGAGGATTGACAGCCTCTTGTGCATGTGTTGCACTTGAGGAGAGCCTTGTGCATGTATTGCACTTGGTGAGAATCCTTGTGCATATGTTGCACTTAGTGAGGATCAAGCTAGAAGGCTTGGCTTATTACTCTTCGTGTTTACCGACACCTAGACGGCGTGTGGAGGCATCGTGCGCAGTGACCTTCTCAAGGAGATTGTGAGAAGGCTCGGCAAAGTTGTGAAGGTCGGAGCTCGCCTACCCGAAGGGAGAAAGAGCTACCACTAGTGGAATCGAGACGGGTGCTCAATTCGTGGAGCCGGTCCAAAGTGGTTTGGGCTTGCCTCAACGTGGATTAGGTGAGATCGACAAGTCTCCAAACACCACGGTAAAAAGTATTGTGTCTCCTTGTGTATGCTTGCAATTTCTTATTTATATTGTTGCAATTTACATTCCTAGAATTAAATTTCTTACTTGTATTTAAGGTTGTAATTTATTGTTAGAGACATAATTAGCTAGTGCGCTTAGTGAGCCTAGTTGATTTAGGCTTTAATTTGTCAAAACCTTAGTTTATCGCTTCCGCATTGATTATTGTTTAGGTTTTGACATAGAGATAATAGAGCGTGTATTTAGCAAGAAGAATTTTTAAAGCCGCCTATTCACCCCCCTTTAGTCGGCATCCTCGATCTTACATGAGGGCGCAGGCATGAGGGGGAGGTCGTGAGGGTGCAGGCGTGAGGGCGACGGTGGCGAGGGCGCCATGGGTGTCAGGGCTAGGGTTACGAGAATGAGGTGGGGTAGTGACATGAGCGGCTTGGGCCGGTAGTGAAAGCCCAAGAGAGTTATCCTAGATGGTTCCGGACTTGAACTGTCTTGGATACAAGCTACCTCATATATTAAATGTGTATGAACATCAAGTGGTACTTAGCTCGGTTAGCATAAGGCTTGGCCTGCATACGTAGGGTCCCGGGTTCGAATTCCAGGGAAAGCAATTTTTGTTTTGCAGTTACAATTCAGACTGTTGTAATATTCTACCGTCTGTGATGAGGGCTAGGGCACGGCAAGTCCAAGGGGCTAGGGCGTGGCAAGGGGCTAGAGGCAGTGGATCATAGCTGGTTTTAATTTTAAACCGTCAGTGATTCTGCCTATCACAGACGGTTCAAAATGAAAACCGTCTATGATGTGTAATTTTTCTTTTTTTCCATGTTACCATTAAGTAGATTATTTTAAGACTATTTATTTTTAACTAGTTTTTTTGAAGCCTATTTTGCATAGGTAGTTTTTAAGCTATTTTTTCCTACTACCCAAATTAATTTGTTTATCCAATGTAAGTTCTTAATTTTGGTCGAGTTAATTTTTGTAACCCAAGTTAATTTTGTTATCCAACTTAATTAAGATTTTCTGAAATTATAATTTTCCCTCAAGTTAATAATAAAATATAATACATACATCTCATTAATTATAAATAGTACATACGTAAGCTACATTTAAACTCAGCATCTTCAATTCTCTCTTTACATAGCTAGCTACATCTTGAGTATAATGCAATTAGAATCAATTACTACTTTGGATCAAAAGAACAAATAGATCTACACCAAGCTATATCAAAACCATCTTCAATTGCCTCTTTACCAAGCTAGATGTATATACCTTGAATATAATGCTATTGCAACCCATTATTAGCCTAGGTCACCTTCCTTTAAGTAACTATCTACATATTGAGTATAATACAATTAGAACCAAGTACTACTTTACATCACTAAGAACAAATTGGATCTACACCAAGCTAGATCTAAAATTTAGCTAGCTTCATTTCCCTCTTTACCAAGCTAGATCTTAAACATAATGCAAATCTGAACCAGTTACTACTTTACATCACAAAGAACAAATGGATCTACACCAAGCTAGCTAGATCTATAAACCAGCTTCATTTCCCTCTTTACCAAGCTAGATCTTAAATACAATGCAAATTTGAACCAATTACTAACCTTAGATGACCTAGAGTACAAGCATCTACAATTACACCTCCAAATCTAGAGTCTCATTCCACCAGATCACTTCTCAATCGCAACCACCTAAAAAATAGCTCAGGACACCCTAAAAATTCAGAGGAGGTCGAGGCTTTCTATTCTTATTTACTTAGAAATGGTCATCACAGACGGTTTTAGCCAAAAACCGTCTGTGATGTTCTCCCCCTCATCACAGACGGTTTTTGATAAAACCATCTGTGATGTGCCCCTCATCACAGACATTTTATCCAGAAATCATCTGTGATGTGTCCGGACTCATTGCAGACAGTTTTTTTTATAAAAAACCGTCAGTGATGTTGTGTCTAATATAATCCCTTTTGTAGTAATGATACTTGAATCATGGATGCATACTTGAATCAATGCAATGAGCAAGATGGACAGTAAGCAAGATGGTCAGTGGGCGAGATGGATAATGATTAACGAGCTGTCATACAAGCATCAAGATGGATAATGAGCTGCCATACACTAAGCAATGCCCCTGTGAACACTAGCACCCGGCAATGAAAAAACTCCCACAGTGAACACTAGCAACTACACTTAGGATATGCTAAAAAATCTCCCTTAATCCGGCCTGATCCAGCTATTAGAAGCAACATTTCGGTCAAAAACACCGAAATTTTGAGCTATTATACCGAAATTTTTGACAAATTCAACGAGATTTCGTTACCTATTCTTGCGGCTATTGATTGAGATTTCGTTCTACCAGCCCGAGATTTTGGTTCTCCAGGCCGAGATCTTGTTCCACCTGACCGAGACGAGCAGATTTGGATGCCCGAGCTGGCCGTATTTGCTTCAGAGCTGCAGGAAGAGTGGGGAGGGTAGACGAGCTCAAGTGACATAGGTTCTCGTGTGTCGGTGGAGAGCTCAAGCGATGGAGGGAGTGAGTAAGGGTTTATTTGGGAGTGTAGATTTTTTGAAAAACTGTTTTTTAGTTTTTTAAACTGAAAAACGACTATAACTTTTTATAAGAAATCGTTTAATAGATAACTAATTTCTCTTAGTAATAAGCTGCAAAAAGCAGGTTCAGCCCAGCTTTTACCTTTTGTTAGTTATATATGGCTTTTGGCTTATGTCAAAAGCCGATTTAAACTTGAGCTATTTGAAAGGATTTACTGGCTTTTTAGAAACTGAAACTAACTTTAATCCCCAAACAGAGCCTAAAGCTAGTCTGCTTTTGGGTTTGGCTTTGGGCAGTGAGTCAGTGACTCACTTTTGTTTTGGCTGAAGTGAGAGCTCGAGTGTCAGCGGTGTGAGTCTGAGAGCTAGCTCTCCTTTCCAGAATTTTTTTTAAATAATATATTTCTTTATTCAAATTGTAAAAATATACTTTGATCTCAAAAAATTGCAAAAATATACCTCTGTCGCCTTTTTGAAGGCGAGAGGGAAATATCGCCCGTTCAAAGGGCGACAGAGATATATGGCATGCCTCTGTCGCTCTCTGAATGGGTGATATTTCCTCTATCCTACAGTCAGTTTCTAAAAAAAATCATAACTTTTTCATATGATCTCGGATAGAGATGAACTTTATATGAAAATTGTAGCTCTCGACGAGATATACAACTTTGGTATACAAACTTTTTTCATTTGAATCCATTTAGATGACCAAAAATAGGATAAAATATTCAGATATAAAAATTAGATCTGAACCTTCTACCCCGTGTTTGGCCATCTAAATTGACTCAAATGAAATAAGTTTGTATACCAAAGTTGTAGATCTCATTGAGAGCTACAATTTTCATATAAAGTTCATCTCCATGCGAGATCATACCAAATATTTATGATTTTCTTTAGAAACTGGCTACAAGGCAGGGGAAATGTCGCCCGTTCAAAGGGCGACGGAGACCTCTGTCGCCCTTTGAATGAACGACATTTCCCTCTCGCCTTCTAAAAGGGCGACAGAGGTATATTTTTGCAATTTTTTGAGATTGAGACATATTTTTGCAATTTGAATAAAAATTACTATTTTTAAAAAAATTCCTCATTTCCACATACTAAGTAGTAAGTACTAAGTTAGTACTTGCAGATAAATTAATGAGTATTTTCACAAATTAAGTACTAAGTACTTCCACATAAAATACTAAATATTTGCACATAAATTACTAAGTAATTGCACATACCAAGTACTAACTACTAAGTATTTGCACAGTCACATACTAATAAGTTAACATGTTTGCCTGGTTGAAGTTAGGGTTTAGGGTTAGGGTTTGTAGTTAGATTAAAGTTACAGTTTAGGGTTAGGGTTATATAATTAGTATATATATTCAGTAAAGGTTAATTTTTTTATAAAACACATGCGAATGACTGAGGACTGAGCACAGTGAGCTAAATAGCAAGGTGAGGCATGAGATGGCGTGGATTCGAATTCCAGTCCCAGCAAATTTTTCCACTTTCTTTTTTTTATTTGCGTATACAACATGGATTTTATTGCTTTCATACATTTGATTGAGCAACCAAAACATGTTTAAATTTTTTGACAATTTTAGATAAGGGTTCTGAGGTAATTATTAAGCTCTCCTAAAATTTTTGAATCATGATCACACTCGAGAGAATTTATAAATTTCTAACATGGTTACAGTCTCATTTTTGTTCATTCTATTTTTGATTTTTTAAAGATAACAAATAAAGTTCAATTCTTTTCAATTTTTTTTGTATGGTTCTAGAATGCTAAAGATTGTACCATAAATGTTTTAGAGCATTATCAAGTTTGTAAAATTTTATAAAAATCTGAAAGTGTTTCTGCCAAAATTATAAAATATCTCAAAAATTCGATTTTTCAACAATTTTTATGGAAGATGATTTTCTTAAGGGTTATTGGGCCAAATCTAGTCTTCAAAAGTCAAAATACCTGAGATTTCGGCAAAATCTCGTTGAAAATATTGAAAATGATGTAGTAATTTGAATTTTTTTATTTTTTTATCCGACTGGGATTTTGGAGCTCATCCCTGACCGAAATTCGAAATCTCAGCTGAGATTTCTGAAATCTCGCCGATTTTTGAAACCTTGCTAGCACTTGAGCCTAAGGCAAACACGCAGCAACTGATAGACGCAACTGTATGTGATACACCATTGTCATCACTGACACATGATTACATACGGTTCACATAACCATGTGTGATGAAGTTTTTGAACGTCTTTGATAAAGTTTTTTGTACTAGTGTGAGTTCCAGCTTGAGAAGCTAGATGTACCTGCTGTCACACAAAGAATCAACCATGGTGTTTAGCTAAACATAACTTTTGGACAACATGGAGATCTAGAAATTCATTCACTGCTCTCTTGTTACGTGAAAAGATGAAACTAGATGTAAGCATTACACTACTTTGTGGTTCGCAAGCATGCATGACAAATAATCACGGTAAGTTTTTGTAGCACACGCGAGGTGGACGCGACGATGATGGAGAGAGGAGGCAGTGTTGGAAAATTAACGTGGCATAACATTAATTTAATTTCATAGGTACATAATAAAAATATGATATTAAAAATTACGTCTATAACAAGATAACAACAATAATCCTCATTAGAATTAATAACAAAGAGAGATTTCTTAGACCAATAACCAGTCGGTCTCAAACACTTACAGCAGGCTTGATGTAAAAAAAAGGAAGCTGCGCAGAAGCGATGCGACAATCGAAGATGAAGACAAGCAGCCGAGTGGCGCTTCCCAAAACCTGATCGTTGGTCTCCTTTGCAGGGCGCCAAGTGGTTGGCATTGGATCGGAGACACTACTCCCCCTCACGCTTGTTGCACGATAAGCGAAGGGATGGAATGACTCAGGAGGCAGCATGTACTGGAGGAAGTATAGATCGCCAGAGAAAGACGAGACTTGATTGGTTTTGTTCGTCGCTACCTTTCATGCACAGGGTCATCTCCAATATGAATGCGCGTTGCCCGAAACTATCTCGCAAAATCTCAGTGCTACAGAAATTCAACTGCCACGATTCTAGGAACCGCCCTCTAGAATCTCGCAACGCGGGACGAACGGACTAAGAGCACAAAAACGTGTGTTTCCCTGAGTCCATGGTGCCATGTTAGCAATCGAGGTGTAAGGTGATGTAGCATAGCCGGTACACATGACAAAAGGTTAAGTACACTTAGCACATCTCGGTCACAGTCGCACATCGTCTCAAGTCACAAGTCATACGATAAACACACGAAATACATGATATACACGCGCACGTGATGCGTGTGTGTAATAGTCTAACATAGCCAACTATGTGTACCTCTAGCTTTGCCACTAACTCATACTAGAGTTTATGCATGAGCTCCCCTTAAAGTTGGTTGCACTCCACCTAGCTAAGCAATATAGTACTAAAGATCATACCCTAAACTCAACACCCCTTTGACTTCTTCCATTAAATTAATTCAGGATTAATCCAACAATCCCCACCAAGAAGTCAAAGTCTGCAAGAAAAAGCTTCGTAGCACTTTTAATATACCGGTTTTACAGTGTAGACCCATCATGGTTTGAGCTACACCTAGCACACCAAGATCCACTTACTTACAACTATGCAATAGCCAAAGTCTTGAATTGCCAGTCTTGTGCAAGCAAGGTTCACTTAAAGGCATCGCTGATACTAGGCCGCCTAGAGGCATGCCTACAGTTTGAAGCGTTACAGTCATGCTCCCATACCCTCTCGTGAGCTTATTGGAGATTAACCAAATCTCATAGACTGCGACCTCACAATCTAGCTCATATAGGTGTATTCTTTCTAGTGTACTTTGTAGGATAGTATCTCGCCATAAAATTGGCCTCAGAACACATTAATACATAAAAAATCATCCTCCCATGTAGTACTTCAGAGTACGCATCTCCTAACGGGAAAAGGTAAGTACAAATGTACTCTCCAGTTACCCCGACAGTTTGTTTTTCCCATCACCTAATTCACGGGATCTCTGTTCACATAAGCTGGGTTTCCACTGTGGAATAACTCAGGTGGGTCTCAAACCAAATTCCCTCGATGCTCCATCTATCACTGCACGTGATAGTCCCTTCGTAAAAGGGTCTAACATGTTTTTAGATGTATTAATATAATCTATAGTGATCACTCCAATATTTCTCAATTTCCTGATGGATTTTATTCACCATTTCACATGTCTTGAGGACTTCAAATTATCTTTTGCACTCTTAACCTTAGTGACCACAGTTTGATTATCGCAGTACAAAAGAATAGCCGGTGTTGGTTTTTCAACCATCGGCAAGTCTAATAAGAGCTCATGCAGCCACTCTGCCTCAATAGTGACTATGTCAAGTGCTACAAGCTCAGCCTTTATGGTTGACCTCGTCAATATGGTCTGTTTGTAAGACCTTCATGAAACTGTAGCACCGTCCAAAGTGAATACATATCCACTAGTGGCTTTGATCTCATCAGCATCTAAGATCCAGTTGAAATCACTATAACCCTCCAGTAACGCAGGATACCCTTTGTAGTGAAGTCCATAAGCATTAGTACCTCTCAAGTATCTCATGATGTGATCTAGTGCAGTCCAGTGATCATTTACCGGGTTTGAAGTAAACCGACTCAATTTGCTTACAACAAATGAAATGTCAGGCTTGGTTGCACTAGCTAGATACATTAGAGAACCAATTATTTAAGAGTATCTCAATTGATCTATCCCTTGTCCTCTATTCTTTTAAAGTTTTAGACTCAGGTCATAGGGTGTTGGAGATATTTCGCAATCTAAGTATCCAAAATGACTCAAAATTTTCTCCACATAATGAGACTACTTTAAAGTAATCCCATTCTCACTCTTAATAAGCTTGATGTTAAGAATAACATCAACCTCTCCTAGATCCTTCGTATCAAAGCTTTGAGACAAGAATGATTTAACATCATTTATCACATGGATACTAGTCCCAAAGATCAGTATATCATAGACATACAAACACATAATCACTCCCTTAGCCCTACCAAACCTATAATACACACATCTGTCGGTCTCATTTACAACAAAGTTGTCAGAGGTCAGAGTTTTGTTGAACTTTTCGTGCCACTGTTTAGGTTCTTGCTTGAGGCCATATAAAGACTTTGAAAGCCTACACACCATATTCACTTGTCTAGGTGCTACATACCTATCTGGCTGCTTCATATAAATTTCCTCATCCAGTTCTCCATTTAGAAAAGCTGTTTTTACATCTATTTGATGAATGTAAAACTTATATGAAGCTGCTAGTGCAAGAAGCACTCTGATAGTAGCCAGTCTAGCAATAGGTGAGTAAGTATAAAAGAAATCATCCCCTTCCTTTTGGGTAAAACCCTTGGTCACAAGTCTAGCCTTGTACTTTTCAATAGTACCATCAGGTCTAACCTTTTTCTTGAAGATCTATTTACACCTAACTGGTTTGTAGCCAGTAGGATATTCACAGACTTCCCATGTTCCATTAGCAATAATGGAATCCATTTCGCTTTGGACCGCTTCCTTCTAGAACTCTGCATCAGGTGATGCATATGCCTTTGAAAGGGTTTTTTGCAAATTGTCCACGAGATACACAATAAGTCATCACCAAAGGATTTTTTAACCCTTTGTTTCTTACTCTTACGAGGAGCAACTATATTGTCATTCTCCTCAATAGTATTTTCAAGAAAGGTGAGAGGTTCAGAAAGTGGATTAAAGAATGCTTGACTGGAAGATGCATTAGTATCCTTCATAGAAAATTTATTCTCAAAGAAGTTTGCATCATGAGATTCAATAATAGTGTTAACATGAACATCAGAAATCTCGAATTTCACTACTAAAAATCTGTAAGCTACATTATGCTGCACATAGCCTAGAAAGATACAATCCACAGTCTTAGGTCCTAGCTTACGTTTCTTGCATTGTGATACATTAACTTTCACCAAGCACCCCCATGCACGTAAGAAACCAAGAGAAGGTTTTCTTCCTTTCTATCCCTCATATGAAGTAACCTCACCTTTTGATGAGGGGACTCTATTAAGGACGAAACATGTGGTCAAGATGACTTCCCCCCCACCATGGCATGGTGAAACTAGAACTGTCCATCATGGCATTAACCAAGTCTATAAGTGTTCAGTTTTTCCTCTCAACCACCCCATTTGACCGGGGTGAATAGGGAGCCATCGTCTCATGGATAATTCCATGTTTCGCATAGTACAAGCAAACTCATTATAGATATACTCTCCTCCTCTGTCTGACCTTATACGTTTGATTTTCAACCTCAGCTTTATAGATTTTAAAGTACTCTAGTGCCTCATATTTAATTATAAGTAGATACAATTGGAAATATCTAGTAGCATCATCAATAAATGTTATAAATTATCTTTTCCCTGTCTTAGTTAACACTCCATCATCTCACATAGATCAAAATGAATTAAATTTAATGGTGTCAGACTTTTCTCCCCTATAGCTTTGAAAGGCTTTCGAGGTTGCTTAGAATGCACACAAGTTTGACACTTAGATCCTCTGACTATAGAAAAGCTTGGAATTAAATTTAGATTAACCAAAATGAGCAATTCTATCATAATTAATATGACATAAACGAGAATATCAAACAGTGGCATCTCCATCATTATTTGCCAAACAAGATATTGTGTTCACAAGGTTACAACCATCAAGAACAGAAAGGCAGAATAGGCCTCCATAATCATAACCTTTGCCAACAAATAAACCAAACTTCGAATTAATAAATTTATTCGACTCAAAAACTAGCCGACAGTTATCACGACATAAAAGAAAAGCACTGATGAGGTTCCTATTTATTCTAGGAGCATACTGCGCATTGTTCAATGATAGAGTCTTCTCTGAAGTTAACCTTAGATCCACTCTACCAATCCCGTGCATAGCAGCTCGTGATCCATTTTCCATCAAGACAAAGGAACAACTAACAGCATGATAAGAGAAAAACAAACTGAAGTTAGCACACACATGTACATTAGCTCATGTGTCGATCCACCAATCGATATATTGACATGCTAGAAGAAAAACTGGTACATACCCTGATACTCTAGCCTCGCTAATAGTAACATTGGCAAATCTTTGCCCCTGCTAACTGTCATTTCTTCCCTTACATCGACGGCATTTTTTGGCTATATGGCCAGGCTCACCGCACACAAAGCAAGTAAGGTCCTCCTTGTTCCTCTTCTTTTTAAAGCTAGTTGTATGTTTGGCATTTCCTTTATTCTTGTTCTTTGCCCCACCAGATTTGCCATCCACAAAACTGGCATTGGAGGTGCCTTCCTCTGAGGGACGAGGGGCATCCTTCGCTCTTGCCTTATCCTCAACATCAAGAGTTGCGATCAATTCCTCAACGGTCATGATCTCCCTCTTGTGCTTTAAGACTGCAGTAAAGCTCTTTCACGAGGGAGGCAACTTAGCAATTATGCCACCGACCACAAACTTATTTGGAAGAGCGCAGTCAAAGCACCAAGAGTTTGAGCTCATGAGCCTATTCCACTACAGAACGGTTATCCACCATTCTGAAGTCATGGTACTGCTCATTCACATAAAGCTCACGTCAAGCATCCGACACCGTATATTTGCGGTCCAGGGCCTCCCACAGATTGGCAAAATTGGCGAGGTGCATATACACGTCACACAATTGATCTGAGAAGAGAGACAACAGGCAGTCGAGACAAGTGTCATTGCTCATCTCATAATCACTCTACTGTTCAGCAGTGAGGGGCCTCATGGGGGCTATCACGCACCACAGATTCATTGACATGAGCCAAAATTTAGCCCGTGTCTGCCACCTCTTGAAGTTCTCTCCTCCGAACCTCTCAGGTTTCATTGCATTGTAATGTTGAGCCATATCAAGTTTCTGGATTGTTGGGAAATTAACATGGCAAAACATTAATTTAATTCCATAGATATGCAACACTAACATGATGTTAAAAATTGCGTCTACAACAAAATTACTAGTAGCAAGCATCCTCATTAGAATTAATCACAAAGAGAGATTCCTTGGACCAATAACCAGTCGGTCCCAGACACTTACAGCGGGCTTGATATAAGAAAGGAAGCTACGTAAATGAAGACGAAGACAAGCAATCGCGTGGTGCAGCGCTTCCTAGAAACCTGATCGTTGGTCTCTCGTGCAAGGCGTCAAGTGGCCGACGTCAAATCGGAGACACTGCTCTCAGTCACGCTTGTTGCACAATAGGCAAAGGGATGTAATGACTCAACAGGCAGCACGTACTGGACGAAGCAGAGATCACCAGAGAAAGACGAGACTTGATCGATTTTGTTCGTCGCTACCTTTCACGCACAGGGACATCTCCCATATGAAGGCGTGTCGCCCAAAACTATCTCGCTGAATGATCGAGATGGCGACCAGAGGGGGTGAATAATCCCAAATAAAATTTTCTGCCAATTAAAATAATCCAGATAAGACCTCAACCAAAACAATCAAAATAATAAAATGAGATGGAGGGAGTTTCCTGCAAGGCCAGTATGACCGGGGTGAGCTCGGTAACACCGAGGTCCGGTATGACCGGGGTGAGCCCGGTAGCACCAGAGTCTGGTATGTCCGCACGAAGGGTGGTATGACCGGGCTCAAGAACAACACGAAGAATTGTGAAGCCTGAAAGGAAAAGAGCAGTATTTGGGGGGAAAGGTTTAACCCCATAGCAACAATTTTTCCCCCACCTAATTTTTTCTCTCCCTCTCCTTTTTTTTGGGCAGCCATGCTGCTCCCAGCTCCCACCCCCTTCCTTGCTTTCTTCTCACTCTAGCCTTTGGGCTCCTCCTCCTCCAAGCAGCAGCTCCCCCTGCTCCCTTTAGCTAAGGTGCCTCCTCCTCCTCCCAGCCGAGCTCCTCCAGCCAGTCCTCATCTTCTTCCTTCCTTGCTCTTTGGAGGTAAGTGAAGGTGAGGGCTTCGTAAAGTCTTAGATAGGTTTAGTGCTATTCTTAGGAGGGGATTTGAGGTATTTGGATGTTCTAAGGTTTGGGGATTTGGTGGATTTGGGGGGAAATGGTAGATTTAGATTTGGGGATAGTTCTGAAATTTTTGACCTGTGCAAACTCTCATTTTGGATCTACGATTTGAGGACCCTAGGGGCATTTTCTGCAGGGTTGAATGTAGAAGAATTTATAGATCGTGGTCTTAAGTTTAATTGGAGTCTAATAACATGATTTTTGGTTTATCCGTTTAGAAGATATGGGTATTTTTGTGAGTGCTATCCAGAACTTGCTACTGTTGTCAGCAGTCTCGGTTTCGTGCTGTTTTGGGCAATCTAGAGCCATTTCCTGAGGGGTTGGCTATAAAAGAAGTTATAGATTGTAGTCTAGTGATCAAATTAGAGCCCAAAAATGAGAACTTTGGTTCAGCCGTTTAGGAGTTATGGTCATTTGTGTGTCTGCTGTTCAGAGTTTGAATGTCTGCTGTCCAGAGTTACTGCTGATTGGCAGTAGCTTCGGATTTATGTTGGTTTGAACTATTTAGAAGCTTTTCCTGAGAGGTTGTATGTAGAAGAAATTGTAGATCGTAGTATTTTGATTAATTAGAGACCAAGAACATAATTTTTTGTTTAGCCATTTAGAAGATATGATCAATTGTGTGCCTGCTGTCTAGAACTTGCTGTTGTTGACAGTAGTTCGAATTGTGTTGTTTAAGGTTATTTAGATGTCCAATTAAATTATTCCTATAACTAGAGAAAGCTAGAAATTTTTTTTAGATTCCAAAAATATCTTTGTTTACTGAATTTGGATTTGTATGCTAGAAGTTATGTTAGTTTGAAGTTAGCTGTCCTGGGTGGCAGCATGTTAAAAAAATTGAGCTAGGTTTGGTTTTGCTAGGTGAAGTTTTGGGGCATGTTGAGCAAGTTGAAGCTTGAGAGTAAGCTTTGGTAGCTCACCTATAGTCCATGCTTCCATTGTTTGGGTTTTGGGTTAGAATATGTAGCCTTTCTGTTATCGGGATATCAAGCAATAGATTTTAGTTCTTCATGTGAGAAAACAAAGTTTGGTTTGAACGTAGGTGCGACGTTGAAATGTTGTGATTGTATGATATTGAAATGTATGCAATTGTTATTTCAGGTGGCGTAACTTCGGGAGTGGCCTCAACCTCGTGCCACTCTGCTCCTCGCGGTTAGATGAAAGTGTATCATGTAGAATGAATTCTAGAAGAATTTGTGGCTTGCTTTGCTTTGTGATTTTAATTATGTTGATGACTATGAATATGAATATGCTTAGAATGTTGACTATGGTTAAGAGGATACAAATGTTAAGCTTATGCATTTAAGATTATGCAAATGCTTATGTTTATGTATGGTGATGAGAATGTTGCATGAGAATGCAATTTGTAATTTACTTTATTTCATTTGCATTTGTGCATTCATAACAGAAGAGGTATCCCGAATGGGCCTCTATGTCTCACACGTAGTGAGACATAAAAGTCCTACCTCAGTAGGCCCCTCCACAGATAGATGGGAATGAGAGGGAGCACACCGATGGGTGAGCACCCAGCAATACCGATGTTTGCTATGAAAATGTGCATTATGAGCATGCATGTGCATTACATGATTAAAGAGTAAGGAACGTTAAGTTATGATGTTGTTCTTATGTGCAAGGGTCTTACCATATTTGAATTGTTCTAATCTCTTATTTTAAGTTAATTGTTATAGTATGATACACTTTGCTGAGTTTTGAACTCACGCTTGTTTTGTGATGTTTTATTTTAGGTACCTCCACAACGGCATTATGAGAGAGGGCTTAGCATCACTTCATTCACTCGTTATCACTTACTCTAGACTTTTGAGTAGATAAGAAGGCGATGTATTTTGTTTTACTAGTGGTTGTGGATTAAGTTCTTACTTTTGGTCTAGTTCATTATATAAAAAGATTATAGTTGTATGGGTGTTTGTTTGGTCGAGCTCACCACACTTAAATTACTTATGCGATGTTAGTTCAGGTTTATGGTATGGTGTTGTTGCTATGCTTTACTTTATGCTTGAATGGTTATGCCGTAGTTGCTATTATGTTGTTGTTTGTGTTGTTTTGATCTAATTGTGTAGAGGTCATGCTAAAATTTTTAGTAATTTTGGTAGTATTTGATGATTGTTGGTGTAACATTCGGGGCATGTGTGTGCCAGGGTGTTACAAGAACAGAGTAAAAAACAACACGAACTCAAAAGCCAATTTAATGAATCTTTTGATCGGCTGGAAAAAAACTCACGAAACTTGGTAGATGTCTTCCTATGGATGTGAGGAACTTATTCTAACCTTCAATCACAAGGATTGACGGCAAAGGTCTATCCTTTTTCACTTTGAAGGAAGAACACACCAAGTTTGAGCAAAACTCAAGAACTTGATTTTGGACTTACTCATGGGGTTTTGATGATCAAGATGATTTTGGACACAAGATCGATTTCTTGCAAGAAAAACACATGGATTGCATGGATGATTGAGGTAAAATAGGAGTTCATCCATCAATCAACATCCTTGGCATAAGAAGCAAAACCATGTCGAAGGAGGGGAGACAAATCCAAATTGCATAAATGTAAAGAATGTAAGTGCTGAATTTAAATGCTGAATTTAAGACATAATGTAAATGCAGAAAGTAAATTCAAGCATAAGGAAAATTGTTTTGGATTTTTGGAAGGGAGGTTTACAAATCCTCACAACAAGGTGGGCAAAAGCTCAAAGGATCACAAAACTTCTAAAATCTTCAAGAGGAGGAAGGCTACTCCCCCCTCTATTTATACTACTCTTGAGTCACCCTCCACCTTCGGATGAGTTCCTTCTACCCTAAGGATCACCATCAAAGGCTAGGAATGACTCCCACACACAGCCATACCTGGGCTAACCCGAAACCCAACAAGCATACCGGGTTTTTTGCACTCTTTTCAAAGCATACTAACTGGACCCGCTACTCTATCACCTAGACCGCGATCTGACATCCCTCCTTGATCCGAGTAGCTCGAAGTTAGCATCTCATCCATTCCTTGCCTTCTTGGCTCGTAGCGACTTCGTCTCTGATCATCATCCGGCGATCCTCCATCGTCTGGACCTTCGGCGCACCTCGTCTAGTCCCGATCATCCTTCGCCTCACCATGATCAAGCTGCGATGTCCTGCAACCATCAAAAACAAGGAAACACATCACATAGCACTGTCCAAAAAGAAATGCAATGAATTTTGTCAAAAATTATAATTTATAAATTCATCCTCGCTCATAAGGGCCAGTGGCACCGCCCTACAGCCATACTAGAAGAGATGCTCTCTGGAATTTTCACATCGTTCATTTGGGCCGGTGCTACCACTCAGCCAGTAGCACCGGACTGTCATGGTCAGTAGCACCGGCCTGACTGATCCCCCAAAAACTCCCTCTCGGGTTTTCCTGCACTGCTCTAGGGGCCAGTGCTACCGCTCGGCCGTAGCACCGGGCTACCTGGTCGGTAGCACCGAAAAATACAAAGAGAGATCAAATTGCTTCAAATTTAGAATAACTCTTAAAATAAACTCAAACTCTGGTACCTAAAGCTTAATCACAGTCAATAACAAATCACCACTAAGAATAGACATCCACATAGTCTTTCAATCTCCCCCTTGATGAGTATATTGACAAACGCCTGAAAGGCATAGAATTTTGAGTTTTAAAAAGAAAAAGAGAAGCAATTTGAATGCAAAGATAAATTTGGTCCAAAGAGAGGAAAGGAGATCATGACCAAGTTGGCAAGAAAGATTTTTAGAGCAAGGCAATAAAAAGAACAAGTTTTCCATAAAATCTCTAAAAATCCAATAGAAGCTCACAAATGCTTATGATTCTTAAGATTAGCAAGTTTTCACCAAAATCATAAGATCCAAGATGCAATTCCATTTTTTTAAATGATGCCTTTTCTACAATTTTCTCCCCCTTTTGGCAATATACGCATCAAGATTTCGATATTTTCTCCCCCTTTGGCTAGCATGAATGAATGAAATGCATATAAAGACCTTTGATGATTATCCAAGTAATCATAATGACAAGATATTACACCAAGCTCGTCAATGTCAAATTAGACTAAACTAAGACATGTCCGAATGCAAATAACAAATTTTGCGAGCAAGCTTAGTTTAGAATATGTCATTTTTAGCAAGATTTGACAACTGCACTACTTAGCATTATTTTCAAAACTAGAAGCAAAGCCACTCAAAGGATTAAATGGAAAACCTAGAGTTCAACCTACATAACACTTTGGGGAATCTAGAAGTGCATACAAGGTCCTTCGAGCTTATTTTTCAATTAATGCAAATTTTGCTTCAAGACTTTGAAAGACATAGCGGGATGCAAATATTTGACATTATTTGTATTCTTTACCCACTTATGTTTTTTTATTTGCATTTTTTAGAGCAATTGACTTAAGCCATATTCGACCATCTCAAGAAGAACTCTTAAGAGGATGGTCTTGGTCATACATAATGCATTCCAAGTTCATCCTAAGTGCAATGGGAGGCTGTCTTGTGAATGTAAGGTGTTAAGTCTAACACGCACAAAAAAGTCATTTTTTGCTTAATTTTCATTTTTAACACATTGATTTATGAGCAAATGAAGGACTCAAGTATGGATCAAACAAGTTTTACCCAAGTTGCTCTGGAGACTCTAGAGAAATCCAAAATTTCACAAATCATGGCAAATACACCTAGAGAATAAACTTAGCAAGTAAAAGCAACATGTTTCATCAAGTTTTTCTTTTAAAGCTTATTTGCAATTTTTAGTAAGCTTAGCAAGATAAATGAACTAGGACATATCTAAGCTAGTGATTTTCTTCATATGATGTAGCATGGTGTGTAGCATGATGAGTAAATCATTCACATAATAGACAAAGCTATAAAACAAAAAATGCAGTCTATATGCAATGCATGAACAGATTCCTAAACTCCCCTCAACAAGTAAATCAATTTTAAGCACAAATCTGGTTAAACCGAGTTATTAGCAGAATTATGAGCAAGGAAATCCCAATGAACTCGATAGAAATTAGAAATATAGAATGAGGAGAAGAAGTCGAGAAAACTACAAACTAGGTAGCTATAGAGCATAGAAAAGATGGAAAAGAAACACTAAGGCTCAGACTCGCTCTCATCTTCCCCAATGACTGACATAGGGAAGCTGACTCTAGATCTCTGAAAGATCAGAATGGTGATCAGAGGAGGGGGGTGAATGATCCCAAAACAAATTCTCCCACCTCTTGGATAAATACCACCCAAACAAAGCACTACTTGAAAAAAACAGAGACTAGAGAAAACAAAAAGCAGTAAAAACTGTGTTCAGAAAACAGCACGACTTCAAAAGCAAAATCAATGGGATTTTGAATCTATCGATCCAGTGACCATACAACTTGGTAGATGTGATCCTTAGGATGTCAGGAATGTATTCCAACCATCGATTTGAAGAATCAACTTCAAAGTTCCACCCTTTTTCCCTGAGAAGGAAAATCCACCAAGAACAAGCAAAAAGCAAATCTGTGATCTAGGCTTGTTCGCGAGATTCTAATGATTAAGATAGATTTGAATGCCTTCTCACAAGTCACAGCAAGCAAGGAATGACAAGAATAAACATCAAAACTCGATCAATCAATAATTCATCATGAAGGGACAAAAGATCGGTTTCTTGCAGAACTTGAACCAAGATTACCTAGAGGATTGGGATATGATCTGAGTGAAGATTCATCCAATCAATCTCTCATCCTTGGAACAAGAACAAGAAGCAAGTAGAAGGAGAGGAGGCAAATCCAACTTGCATAAGGTAAAAGTGAGAATGTAAATATTGAATTTAAATTGCATGAAGTAAAGATATAATGTAAGTGCGGAATTTAAATTCAGAATTGAGAGAAAGATCTTTGTAATTTTTGGATGGAAGTTTTACAAAGCCTCACAACATGTGGGCAAAGCTCATGAGAGTAACAACAATTTTTCAAAAAACTTCCACACAGGGGAGGCTGCCCCTTCCCCTCTATTTATAGTGTCCTGGGATCAATTCCCACCCTTGGATGTCTTGCTTCAATCCTAAGCCAACTTCCAAGAGTCAGGATTTGTTCCCACACTGTCACTCTCAACCACTCTCAACTACTCTCGGGTACTCTCAGGTAAACCCGAAACCCACTACCATACAGGATTTTACACATATTTCAAAGCAAGCTACACTTATTGTCGGGACCCGAATATGCAAATTCGGACCCTCTGTGTATACTGCACTAGTCCAGGATCACGCTAGTGCACACAGGATCAACATCAGTAAATATCACAATCATACATAGCGGAAATATTATGAAAGACATCATATGATACATACTACTAGTTGAATGACCTTATGGCCCACTTACATGACTATGCCTCGCAAGGCTGAATAATATATTAAATCTGCAATGAATGAAAACGTAGATAACCCTCGGTATACCACAGTAATGCGACAAGGCTTGCGCCTAAACATTCGTCTCCTCCTGGAATCTTTCCTCCAGCATTGATGTAGACTCTTCAACTGGTGAGGTTATTTTTGGCAAGGGTGAGTACTTAAAGCACTCAACAAGTTGTGCACAGAATGCAATTCTATGTATCTATATGCAAGGCTTATTTCAATGGATAGGCTATCATGGCTATTTTGCAATAAGCAGCATTTATGAACAAATACAGTATATAGGTTATAAAGACTGTAAAACAAATAGCAATAGTAAATAAATTCGGTATTTCTCAAGTAAACCAAGTTTCCACTCCTAAGTCAAATTCCATCTTCCATATGGCAATCCCGCCATCCCAACCAAGTTGTTCATTTTAATTAAGCTAACCCTTAACTGTAATTCCCGAGCATTGCTCAATACCGCGAGCACGGCTATCCGAATAGTTTCACACTCTGCAGAGATTATGCACTTTACCCACGTGACATGATCGTCTTTTGGTGCCATGCAATTAACACACTTCCTTTGGTGTGTCGGCGAAGAGATCATGACAAAGCCTTTACAATGCTCGGCTTAATCCAAGATTACTACCGCTAAGGTTTCAACACTGGTGGGTCTGAAAACCACAACCAGGGCCCCCCTCTTGCGCCATGTGAATTACTCCATAACTCGGGAACTCACACCGACCAAGATAGTACCAAAGTTAAGACATTGCAAATTAATCAGCTAGGCTGGCCCATACCAGACATGTGGTTGCATGTTGACTCAGGTGAAAGGCTTGCAAGGTTAAGTCCTTAGAGTGATCAAGGCAAGACATCCACATACCCTCTGCCCATCGGGCCCACCTTGGCATACTCGCCCCTTGTCACTTGCCCCAATCTAAATGATCATAACCCAGTTGATTACCAAGCACCACATGCTATCAACAATTCTACATCGTTGCGTGACATGACTCACCACAACAACTCAATCTCATCGTGTGATTCCACATGACACACAAGTTCTTAACATTGTTCCATATTCCATTAATCAAGATTAATTATCAATGATTCTGACACATGTGATGACGTGGCATGGCTAAGCAACTAATACGGACTAACCATCCCATGTTGATTATAATTATTAACCAACTATATTGAACCAATCTAGGGTGACAATGGATCATGGCATACAATGACAAGGTAGGGTATAGATCAATCTGGTATATTAACTAAGCCCAATCTAATTTGAAACAATTGTATACTGGAAATATATGCAATAGGGTAAAACAAATATAGCAATTTTATAAACATGGGTTCAACATGATCAAAGCACAACTTGCCTTTGAATAGGTCCTGATCTTGATCTGAAGCTTGCTCTTGAGTTGCTGGATCTTCCTCCGAAGCGTCGCACAATTCAACGTCTACGCGTACCGAAGAAGAAAAGCAAATAAATACCAAAACAGAGAGCAAATGAACTCCAAAAATCAAATAAAATTCACCATTAAATAGATCTCAATTTTACAACTTTTTAGAAACTGGAATCACTCAAATCCGAGTTACGATGCAAAAGATATAGCCTTTTGAAGTTTGAAATAAATTCTGAAATCAGAAAATCAGAAATTCAAAATTAACAGATTTATTTTTATTCTGAAAACCGATTTATCGCGCAAGCCTGATGTCATCACGACGCCAGCGCTGAACCGGACCAATCAGAAGCCGACGCGTGGCCTCGGTGCATAGACCCAGACCACCACGTCGCGCTGGTCCACGGCGAACCCGGCTCATGACTCCTCGGCGCTGCGCCTCCACGCGCAAGACCGATAAGCGGCGGTGACGGCGCCATCCGATGCATCCAGATCCCATCGGGCGGTTGCTGATCGAAGCACACGCGGCAGGATCTCAGGCGAGGGTTTTAGATCTAACGGACAGCGATTAACGAAGGCTTACGGCTCACCGAGTCCACGCGGCTGAATCTGGGACGTTGAGCGACGATCCGACGGTCCAAATCTTCTCCCGCTGCTAATGGCGCCGCCGAGACGAAACTCACCGGCGATGAAGGCGACGACGCTCCGCGAGGCGTTCCGGCGGGCTCTGGACGACGAAAACCTGGGGTTTTAACGCGGCGCGGGACAAGGACCTCAACGCACTCGTAGGCTCCTTAAATAGGCGGACGGAGAAGCGTGTAGGCGAAGAACACGGACTCCGAGTCCACCGGAGACACGGCGGCGCGGCGGAAGAATCCGAAACGGAGACGACAAACGAGAACCCTCCGATGACAAATGAGCGGTGGGATTCGAGGAGACGTGGTGGATCGATCCGCCGAACCAACTAACGAACACGATTCAAACCTTCCCAAACCGGTGCGACTTAACCCCGACCGTCCGATTCGATCCTCGTCCCATCGGCGCTAGGGTTTGCGATTTACACGCCAAGGCTCTGACCGTCCGATGGAAGATCAAGGGTCATTGCACAAGACTCCACTCATGGGCCAACCGGGCCACATCGACGCTGAGTTTCAACGCACGTTGTTGGGCTTCGGCCCAACACTGTTCATTGCTTTTCGAAAGATTTTCTAATTAAAATAATTCCAGAAATTCATTTTATTTATTTTAAGCAATAAAACTATTAGGAAAAATCCAGGAAAAATCTCAAAAATAATTTGAGACATTCTGGACTTAAATAAAATATTTTTGGCAAAACTTTATTTTAACTCTGCACAGATTTAAATAAATTTGAATAAAAGGCAATAAACTTGAATTGAATTTAATTCAAATAAATCCAGAAAAATCCAAATAAATTCTAGAAAATCGTAAATGCACAAATAAGAAATAAAAACTTTAATTAAGCCAAATTTTGGGATGTTACACTTATCTACTACTCTATCTTTCAGAACTGCAACCCAATAGCTCTCCTTGATCCAAGTAGTGATAAGCTAGCTTCTCCACTGATCTCTTGTCTCTTGGGACTACACCGACTTCATCTTCGGCCATCTTCCGGCGAACATCCGGCCATCCCATGCCTAGTTCCAGCCTCCCTTCGCCTCACCATGACCACCAAATGAAGTCCTATAATCACAAAGACAAGAAAACCCTTCATGGTTCCACCATGGACCCAGCGCATAAATTCGATCACGAATTGGGGTTAGAACAGACCAAAACGAACCAAAACACTTCATCTTGTTTTCAATACAGCAGTAATCTTCTCAATTTTGTATGATTTTTTATGTTGCTCAGATGAAAAACGTGTCAACATGCAAACGATGCGTCTTGAAATTCTTTACAACTTTCATGTAAACCAAATAATTTTTTGAGCAAGGGAAGACCTTCAAAAACGCTAATTACTGTTGGCTATCAAAACCGGTCCAGCGTAAACGTGAAACTCACTGAGACTTGGTCCGACGCGAAAAAATCAGTCCGGCGCAAATGGGAAACTCACTGTTTCCCTCTTCCTTTGGTCTGGTGCAAAGGAAAAACTCTATGTTTCTCATTTCCCTTGGTCCGGCGCAAAAGGAAAACTCTCTTTTTTCTCATTTCCCTTGGTCCGGCGCAAACGTGAAGTCTATCCTTACTCGGTCTGGCGCAAAAGCAAATCATTTCTACCCTGGTCCGGCGCAAATGCAACTATGCAACATTTGTCTGGTGCAAACATGAAACCGATTAAACTTGGTCTGGCGTAACTTATCAGGCCGGCACAAAAATACTTTCAACTTGAAATCCATTTTAAATCCAAACTCAAATCTAAGCTATCCTAGATCACATAAAGTCAAATACTCATCACAAACATGGATGGACCTCCACATGGTCCTTCAATCTCCTCCTTGATGAGTATATCGACAAACCACACAAAAGGCATAAATTTGAGTTTGAGTAAGAGAAGAAGAAAGCAATTTGATAGCAAAACCACACATGGTCCAGAGAGAATAGACTGAGAACATGACCAAGTTGGTAAGACAAATTTTAGAGCTAAATCAAGGAGAGAGCAAGTTTTCCACAAAAAGCTCTAAAATCCAATCATAAGTGCCAAATGTGATTATGATCCATAAGAATTAGCAAAGATATAGCATGATGTATTTCATGAAGATTGAGTCAATTGTATAATAGACAAAGCTCATAAAATAGAAAATGCAGTCTAAATGTAATGCATGAACAGATTCCCAAACTCCCCCTTAACAAATGAATCAATTTTAAGCTCAAGTCTGGTTAAAGTTGAGTTATTATCAAGATTAGGCATAAAGAAAACCCAAATGAACTCAAAAGCAACTAGAAAAACAGAATGAGGAGAAGAAGTTGAGAAAACTGCAAACTGGGTGGCTATTGAGCATAGAAAAGATAGAAGAGACTCACTACGGCTCAGACTCGCTCTTATCTTCCCTAGTGACTGACATAGGGAAGCTGACTCTAGATCCCAACTAAGGAGTACACACAGACCCTGTCTACCTAGGAGGCCCAACACCTGCTAGACTTATAAGACTGTGAGGGAACTCAACCTAGAGAGAAGAGAAAACAGCTAATCACGCATGATAACAACCTAAAGTACAAGATAAGAGGTCCATGCAAGGCATGCCAGAAATCTAAGTGAGTGAACTCAACTCAAGAAAATAAACCCAGGATCACCCAGAAGAAACACAAAGAAAAGAAAAGCTGGAAGAGAACATATTATACATAATATACAAACCAGATCCCCCTCACGATAGGCCGTAAGGGCTCACGACTCTAAGCTCACTCTTCAAGGCAACAAATCTGGAGCTATCCAAAGGCTTGGTGAAGATATCGGCTAACTGGAGGTCACTCTCTACAAACTGAAGCGTGATATCCCCCTTCTCCACATGGTCTCTAAGGAAGTGATATCTAACATCAATGTGCTTGGTCCGGGAATATTGCACTGGGTTTTTAGCAATGCAAATAGCAGAAGTGTTGTCATAAAAAAATGGCACACTCTCTATCTCTAACCCAAAGTCCCGTAAGGTCGATCTCATCCAGGCACCTAGCTACAGCAACTAGCTGCAGTAACATACTCGGTCTCAGCGGTGGACTGTGCAACTCCGAACTGCTTCCTAAACGACCAAAAAACAAGAGAAGTACCAATGAATTGGCAAGTGCCAGAAGTGTTCTTCCTATCTATCCTACAGCCAGCAAAGTCGGCATCGGAAAAGGCTCTAAGAGACAGACAATAAGAGGAAGAGTACAAAATATCATAATCAGTGGTAGCATGAAGGTACATGAAGATGCGCTTCACCGCCTGGCGGTAATGTATGTTCGGCCTCGAAGCGGTGAGATACAGAAGGGAGCCAATCATACTCCGGAACTCCTTGTAACGTCCCAAAATTTGCTTTTAGTATATTCATGGCATTATTGAATTATTAGAAATTTTCGAGAATGTATTTGGAATTTTTGGAGTTAAACCGAATTTAAGCCTTATTGAATTAATCATATAAAATAAAGATCATGTGTGTCACGTGCGCATAAAATTTCAAAATTTAGTTTAAAATAACGACATTTGAAAAAAAAGAATGTTCCTTTCAAATATTTTCAAAAAAACTTGATCTATAAATTAAGTTGTTGATTTTATAAAAACCGGTACAAGTGTTTGACTTACTGAAGCAATTTCCGCGGAAAATCTATATATCAAAAAATCACGAAACCAACTCCGCAAGGTTCCAAATATTCCCTAGTATTTTATAGGATTTTTCCAAGATTTTTAGAGCTTTTTTGCTATTTTGTCGTTATCGCATTTTGTCTCAAGCACTATTTAAATTCCTAATTTCAACTGGAGGCGACGTTTCAAAATGGAAGGACATTACTACATGCTCTTTTCCGTTTTTCTGTGTGCATCAATTAGGAGGATCTGCCATTCGTTGCCTTTAGTAGCTTCCAACAGTTACTACTCCCTAATCACCCCCTTAATCCCTCCTTTACACTGCTGTTATTCCTCCTCAACACTTTGGCTGTCTTCCTCTTCACATCTCCACGCCTCCCTGTCATTTTCCCTGGTTTGGACGCTATCTGACCGAACACCGTCTGGTCGCCTTCACCTGCACTGCTGCCTGTGCCGATCGGTGCTCTCTCTTCTTCCTCGCGCGTGCTTTAACTTTACCGATCGGATGATTCCGCCTGTGTGTATTTGTGCATGTATGTGTTTGTATACTTGCAGATAAGTCAGGTTTGCATATATATGTTAGGACGTGTACTGTGTGTTTTCATATATATGTTAGTATATATACGTATATTATTAGGCATTGATTCGGTTTCCTGCTGTCACTGCTGTCAACGAGCAACTACGACCATGTCTTGGTGCCGTCATCGTCGCCGTCGTTGCTGTTGTCGCCACCGTTCGCCGGTCCCGCGTGCTCGCCGGCCGTCGGCACAGACCCGACCTTGCATTTCTTCTCTGTCTCTTCGCGTAGCCAAGACACCAAGTCGAAGAAACGCATCAAGAATACGCATATATATGATGAATAGTACCATGCATGCATTCAACCAAATCGTTAGTTATACATGAATTTTTCCAAAATTGCGAAATTTGTCTTTTTCGCTACAAATTCGTTTTAGCTCCAAACTGCATGCGAAAAATTTTGTAAATGAGTAAAAATCAATGTTAATTTTACTAAATTTTATAAATAAATTTATACTGTTAAAATATTCACGGAAAGTCCAAACTTATGAATTTTGTAGCACTTAAACTATATGTCCAAAAATGTCAAAATAAATTTTATAAATCTTAGAAAATGCTAAATTAAATATCTGGAAGTTTTTATAAAGCTACGAATTAGTTTGATTTGTGGTAGTTTCTGAATGTGTGTTTGTACGTTGTTTTGTATGTTTATTTGGTTCTTTATCTGTTACATGTAGACGTCGAGCTGTGTGAGGACGCATATTTCGAGGATCAAGCTCCAGACCAAGACCTAGACCAAGGTTCGCTGCTGTTCGAAGGCAAGTTATGCGTAGATCATTTTTCTCCTAAGTTTTAAGAATGTATTTTGATTCAAGTTATGCATGCTAAATTAATTAAAAATGGATTCAATTAATTTGGGTAGTTTAGTTAATCAACATATCTGTTATTGCCACTTTGACTTTAATATTTGTATGCCATGATTCATTTGTTGCCCTAAGTTATAATATTAGTTGGATGTAATGATATGCCAACACGGGAGGCTAGACTATGAATAGTTGCTTAGCCTTGCATATATCGTGAATAATCTTGTAAAATACAAAAGCAACATTGACTAAAGGAATAGTGAATGTATTTTGGTAAATGGTGGGATGTTGTTGGTAATGATTTTGAAATGTGGAGACCTGTGTGGTTCTACATGAAGGTTGATTTACTGGCATGTGTTGCACCGTAAGATAATTTGGGGTGAGAAATGATTTAGACTGAGGCAAGTGGTAAGAGGCTTTGTGCCAGGTGGGCCTGTGTGGCAATGGGTTGACAGGAGATGAGAGGTTGTGTGCCACTTGGGGCTGTGTGCCACTTTTTGAGAGATGAAAGTCTTGCCACAGTCGGGCTTAAGGACTTCACTTTGCAAGTCTTTGACCTGAGTCATCCGTACAACCACATGTCTGATATGGGCAGACCTAGTTGATTAAGGTTCTGATATCTTTCCTCTGATACCTCAGGGTGACAATACACAGGGGTGTATCTGTGTGGGGGGAGCGTACCTGTGCTACGGCTTGGTGCCCATCCAACGGTGTTGGCCTGTTCTATACTTCGGCTCTGTGTGAGGGGAGTGATAGTGAAGGCAATACCGGAGAGGTTCTTTGGTTAAGATAAAGGTTCCTGAAAGGCTTTGTTACGGACAATCACCTGTGTGGTGAGCGGCTGTATCTTGTGGGTAAAGTGTACAACCTCTGCAGAGTGTCAAATCTATTCGAATAGCCGTGCTCACGGCATTGAGCAATGCTTGGGGATTACAGTCAAGGGTTAGATCTTCGAAGTTAAAATGTGGAATGGGTGGATGTGTGCGAGTGTTGAAAATGAATTAGTTAAGGTTGTGTGCCAAGTTTGATGGAGAAAAACTATTTAAGGAATCTAGTATCATTTATAACTGTTTCACTGCTTTAACCTAAATAAGATATGAGTTTAAAAATGTTGTTTGCTGCAAAAGAACCAAGTAAGCCTGTCCCTTGTAATAAGCCTCATATTTAGTAATAAGCACTGCATTCTGTGCATGACTTGTTGAGTACAGTGTGTACTCACCCTTGCAATCAACAATATATCAGAGGAGGAGTCCACCTGGTTGGGAGGAGGAGTTTGTCGAGGAGCCAGAGAACTAGGGAGCAAGCCTTGTCAGTTGCCTGTAGCAAAATGATGGGTCTCCACGATGCTTTATTTTCCGCTGTTATTATTCTGATACTTTGATTAATGTAAGCCCTGCGTGGCAGACTATTTGTAAGGTGACCATAAGGTCATGCAACTCGTTTATATACATGTTTGAAGTACTTTATTATTATTCCGCTGTGTATGATTGTGGTACTTTAACCCTATTTAGCCTGTGTGCACTAGCGTGATCCTGGACTAGTGCAGAATACACAGAGGGTCCGGATTTGCAGATTCGGCTCCCGACACTCCTTCTTATCAGCAGGCTCACCATCCTCGTCAGGCTCGAGGACAGCAGTGGTGGCCACAGGAGTCATCACCGGCTTACCATCAGACATATCAAACCGCCTCAGGAGGTCCCGAGTGTACTTATCTTGGCGCAGAAAAGTACCCTCCCGAGTCTGCTTGATTTGGAAGCCAAGAAAGTAGCTCAACTCGCCCATCATACTCATCACAAACTCTGTGCTCATCACCTCAGAAAACTGAGACACAAGCGAATGAGGTGAGCCACCAAAAATGATATCGTCCACATAAATCTAGACGAGAAGAAAATGCGACTTATGGTGTTTGATGAACAGAGTCTTGTCTACTATGCCCATCTTGAAGTCATGGCTGAGAAAATAAGACTTGAGCCTCTCATACCATGCTCTGGGGGCCTACTTGAATCCGTACAGGGCTTTGAAAAGCTTGTATACATGACTCGGAAACTTGGGGTTCTCAAATCCTGGAGGTTGTTTGACATAAACACTCTTCCTCAATATAGCCATTGAGGAATGCACTCTTGACATCCATTTGATAGAGCTTGAAGCCCCGAGAAGTAGAGAATGCAAGCAGGATCCAGATAACCTCTAGTCTAGCTACAGGGGCAAAGGTCTCCTCAAAGTCAAGAACCTCAACCTGAGAAAAGCCCTGTGCAACTAGCCTAACCTTGTTGCGAATGACAACCCCATCCTCACTCTGCTTGTTTTTGAACACCCACTTGGTCCCAATGACATTATGACCAGATGGATGTTCTACAAGCTGCCAGACTTTGTTCCTCTCGAAGTTTTCAAGTTCCTCATGCATAGCATTAGTCCAAGACTCGTCAGATAATGCATGAGTCACATCCTTCGGCTCAAATGAGGCAACAAAGGCAGAGTGAAGGCTGAAACTGGACAAACCTAATTTTGAGCGAGTGACTCACTCAAACAGATCGCCGATGATCTGATCAGGTGGATGAGAACACTGAATATGACGAAGAGATCTAGAAACAGAAGTAGCCTCTACCTCATGCACAAAAGAGGTAGGAGCAGAGTCAGAAGGCAAGGGCTGGCCTTCCTGAGGTGCAGAAATGGAAATAGGAGGCACCTCAGGTGTAGAGGGGACTGGATCAGGTGTAACACCATCATCTCTATGATCCTCATCCTCTACAAAGATGGTCTCAGAGAAAGAAGAAGAGCCTGAAATGTCAGGTCTAGCTCCTGGGCTAGCCTCATCAAAGGTCACTTCACAGGTCTCTATGATCCTATGCGCATCGCAACTACAGACCCTATAGCTATGAAAAGAAGTCGAATAACCGAGAAAGATACCATCAGAAGAACGACACTCAAACTTATCCAGGTTACCAGACTTCAAAATAAAACACTTGCAACCAAACACACGAAAATGAGAAACACTGGGCTTTCGCCCATACCTCAACTTGTAAGAAGTGCGGTGCAAATGTGCTCTCAAGAATACACGATTAGAAATATGGCAAGCAGTAGCTATAGCCTCAGCCCAAAACTTCCTAGGAGTACTGTACTCATCTAGCATCGTCCTGGCCATCTCTACTAGGGTTCTGTTCTTCCTTTCCACTACGCCATTTTGCTGAGGGACGTAGGGAGAGGAGAACTGATGCTCTAAACTAGACTCCACACAGAAACTCTCAAAATAGGAGTTCTTGAACTACGTACCATTGTCACTGCGTATAGCTCGTAGGGCAACAGGGAGCTCAAAAGACAACCTATGAACCAAACCCCTAAAATGGGTAAAAGTCTCATCCTTCGAAGACATGAAAAACACCCAAGAGTACCTCGAAAAATCATCAACAATGACAAGAACATACCACTTCCAACCCACTGACTGCACTCTAGCTGGACCAACAGTGTCCATATGTAAAAGCTGTCCTGGTGCATCAGTCATCACAACAGTGACTGGTGGATGAGAAGCAGCAACCATCTTGCCATGTCGGCAAGGAGAGCAAACTAAGTCTTTGACCATTTTGAGTTTAGGCAAACCACGAATGAGATCGTGACTGCTAACTCGGGTCAAATGATCAAATCCAATGTGACCAAGTCTCCTATGCCAGAAGGAGAGATCACGAGACTTTGAAGCAATCAAACAATGAAGAGAGTCTCCATAAGAAGCAGAAAAATCAGCACGAAAGACTCTCCCATATCTAGAAATCCCGCAAACTAACCCTCTCGAAGAATCGAGGATTCTATAGGTGTTACTCTTGAAACTCAGCTCGAAAAAGTCATCAATAAGCTGAGAAACAGAAAGTAAATTATATTGCAGCTTACTCACTAAGGCAACATCTTTAAGAATGAAATTGTCATTAATGCAGATGGTACCTTTAGCAATGACTCTACCTGAAGAAGCATCCCCAAAAGTGATCAACTCATCACCGGAGGCTCGAACTAGAGATGAGAACCATCGAGAATCTTCGGTCATATGACGAGAAAAACCGGAGTCAACAATCCAAACATCTCCTTTCCCCATCCGACAAACCTGATCAAGACACAAGAGAGAAAGATGACTCAGTACTGGGATAGAGTGAAGACTTGGGAAGCCAATACTAAACCACACGACGCCTCAGAGTACTAGCCACAGGAGAAGACTAGACTCGAGTGTCTCTCTGACGTTTAACCCTAACACGATCAGTAGCAACTCTAGTAGATGATCTAGGAGCTGGAACTGGGTTGGCCCGCCATGGTGCAAAGGCCGGACCACCCCAGTGAGGCTGCCTAAAATTTCTACCAGAAAACACCTCACGCCGCTGATATCTACCTCGATAAGAAAAATGAGGAGTATCAAGAGGACGGCGGAAAGACTGACCACGAGTGGCTCCAGGACTAAAACTCGAAGAAACAGCATGAAAACTGAGTCCTGGACGCTGCCAAAAAATAGGCGACTCTCTAACTTGTCTAGAAGTAATGTATGCCTTAGGAGCACTCAGAGTCTGGGGATGACCCTGAATACCCCTAAGAGCAGCAACACGCTCACGCCGAGTGTTCTTGGCGCGCTTGAAACATAAATCTACTAGGTGACCATCTTTCTTACAGAAGATGCATGTGTACTTCGCCTTGCTAGAGGCAGAAGCAACGAGAGTAACAACCTTCTGATCAGAAATCCCATGGACAACCCCAGCAGACCTAAACACAGTGGTACTCACTCTGGGAGCTACCACTATCTCACCACTCTTAGAGCCGTGCACAATGGTAGGAGGATGCGCCCGAGCATGCTCCAAGGGGTCAAATCCTAGACCCTGATTAAATCTGCTAATTTTGGATTGGTCTAGAATAAGATTGAGTTCCTTCTTGCCTTCTACAAACTTCTCAAGAGTGCTCATGAGATACTCACACTCCCGGAAGAAAGAGGCACATGAAGAACAGGGAAGAGAGGAAGAAGAAGAACCAGAAAGGGAAACTCTCTCAGCACGTGCATTTTTCTCCCTCAGTACGGCTGCCTCAATCTTGAGGGCCTGACAAGAAATGCACAACGCATTTCTAATCCTATGGACTTGATCTTCTAACTTCTTCCTAAGTTCGACATGGATTTTATCCAAGTCCCCCTCAATCACATTATATCGCAAGCAACTTTGTTGTGACTTATCTAGTAAGTCCTTAGCAATTTTAGCACACTTGACATTTATTGATTCATTGTCAAGTTTTAGTTGCCTAAAGCCCTCACATGAGCTGACTTGGTCCTTAGAAGCATGTATTTCAAGTTCATCGTTTCTAGAAGAAAGCTTTCTAAGGTGATCTCTCATGGCATTAATTTCAGCAAGCAATTTAGGGCAATTAGAGCATGATGGAGTAGAGTGAGAATGAAGAAAACTAGCATCCAGTGCAATAGCATCAACAGAATTATCGCTACCATTCTTCAACCTAAGACTATCTAGTTCAGATAACACACTATCATGCATAGTCTTTAGGTTCTCCAACTCCACAAGAAGTGCAACACACAAAGAACAATCATCAGTGACTCGAGAGGGAGAAGATCTAAGAGAAGCTAACTCTCGAGTCAAGGTACCTACTTCCTTCTCTAGCTCCACACACCTAGCTCTAGCTCTAGCATGAAATTTTTCTAATTTGCATAAAGCTTCATTGAGCTAGTCATAGGAGGGTACCTCGTCCGAGTCGCTGTAGAGCTCGGAGTCGCTGATGCCGTTGGCGTCGGCTATGAAGCACATGCCGAAGAAGTCATCACCGCTCTTTTTCTCTTGCGGTTCATCCTCGCCCTCGTCGCTCTATGTCTCCGTATTGGAGAGGTTGATGTCGTCAAGCGCGGCGAGGACGCGGTGGAAGAGCTTCTTGTTCTTGGAGAAGTTGAGGTACTTCTTCTCACGCGCCGGCTCGTGAATGAAGGCTTCATGTTGCAGTTCTTGTCGATGTAGTCGTTTTTTGCCGAACCGCCGGTGTCGTTCTTTGCCTTCTCCAGTTTGGGGCAATTGGACCGAATGTGGTTGGGGCCACCACACTCGAAGCAAGTGATCATGCCACCTCTCTTCCTCTCTCTCACCCTCTTGTATGCATGTGAAAATTTGCAAGCAAGAAGAGTGAGCTCATTTTCTGGAATTTTTTCCAGTTGGTCACCGCTTAGCTCGCAAAGGACGGAAAGAGGGAAACCAACAGAAAGATCAAGGGAAGATCCAGTGGAATCAGTGACTAAGGCCATCGACTGAGATTTCGTCTTGCGAGAGACGATGTCGATCTCATGAGTCTTGAGACGGGAGTAAAGCCCATCAAGAGTCAAGGTCGATAAGTCGGTAGTGTCCTTGATGGTGGTCACTTTCATTTCCCAAACTCGAAAGATCTATGAAAGAGCAAAATCGGCTCTGATACCAATTGAAAGATCGGAATGGCGATCAGAGGGGGGTGAATGATCCCAAAATAAATTTTCCCACCTCTTGGATAAATACCACCCAAACAAAGCACTACTTGAAAAGAACAGAGACTAAAGAAAACAAAAGGCAGTAAAAACTGTGTTCAGAAAACAGCACGACTTCAAAAGCAAAATCAATGGGATTTTGAATCTAACGATCCAGTGACCATGCAACTTGGTAGATGTGATCCTTAGGATGTCAGGAACCTATTCCAACCATCGATTTGAAGAATCAACGTCAAAGTTCTGCCTATTCCAACCATCGATTTGAAGAATCAACGTCAAAGTTCTGCCCTTTTTCCCTGAGAAGGAAAATCCCCCAAGAACAAGCAAAAAGCAAATCGGTGATCTAGGCTTGCTCGTGAGATTCTAAAGATCAAGATAGACTTGAATGCCTTCTCACAAGTCACAGCAAGCAAGGAATGATAAGAATAAACATCAAAACTCGATCAATCAATAATTCATCATGAAGGGACAAAAGATCGGATTCTTGCAGAACTTGAACCAAGATTGCCTAGAGGATTGGGATATGATTTGAGTGAAGATTCATCCAATCAATTTCTCATCCTTGGAAACAAGAACTAGAAGCTAGTAGAAGGAGAGGAGGCAAATCCAACTTGCAAAAGGTAAAAGCGAGAATGTAAATACTGAATTTAAATTGTATGAAGTAAAGACATAATGTAAGTGCAGAATTTAAATTCAGAATTGAGAGAAAGATCTTTGTAATTTCTGGATGGAAGTTTTACAAAGCCTCACAAAATGTGGGCAAAGCTCATGAGGGCAACAACAATTTTTATGAAAACTTCCACACAGGGGAGGCTACCCCTTCCCCTCTATTTATAGTGTCCTGGGATCAATTTCCACTCTTGGATGTCTTGCTTCAATCCTAAGATAACTTCCAAGAGTCAGGATTTGTTCCCACACTGTCACTCTCAACCACTCTCAACTACACTCAGGTACTCTCAGGTAAACCCGAAACCCACTACCATACAGGATTTTTCACATATTTCAAAGCAAGCTACACTTATCTACTACTCTATCTTTCAGAACTGCAACCCAACAGCTTTCCTTGATCCAAGTAGTGATAAGCTAGCTTCTCCACTGATCTTTTGTCTCTTGGGAGTGAACCGACTTCATCTTCGACCATCTTTCGGCGAACATCCAGCCAACTTGAACCTCCGGCCATCCCATGCCTAGTTCCAGCCTCCCTTTGCCACACCATGACCACCAAATGAAGTCTTACATCTACAAAGACAAGAAACCCTTCTTGGTTCCACATGGACCCATCGCATCAATTCGATCATGAATTGGGGTTAGAACTGACAAAACGGACCAAAACACTTCATCTGTTTTCAATACAGCAGTAATCTTCTTAATTTTTTATGATTTTGTATATTGCTCAGATGAAAAACTTGTCAACATGAAAAAGATGTGTCTTGAAATTCTCTACAACTTTCATGTAGAGCAAATAATTTTTTGAGCAAGGGAAGACCTTCAAAATGCTAATTACTGTCGGCTATCATAACCGGTCCGGCGTAAACGTGAAACTCATTGAGAATTGGTTCGGCGTGAAAAAATCAGTCCGACTTAAATGGGAAACTCTCTGTTTCCCTCTTCCCTTGGTCCAGCGCAAATAGAAAACTCTCTGTTTCTCATTTCCCTTGGTTCGGCACAAAAGGAAAACTCTCTGTTTCTCATTTCCCTTGGTCCGGCGCAAAAGGAAAACTCTCTGTTTTCTCATTTCCCTTAGTCCGGCATAAACGTGAAGCCTATCCTAACTCAGTCCGACGCAAAAGCAAATTATTTCTACCCCGGTCCGGTGCAAATGCAACTCGTGCAACTTTTGGTCTGGTGCAAACATGAAACTGATTAAACTTGGCCTAGCGTAACCTATCATGCCAGCACAAAAATACTTCCAACTTTAAATTCATTTTAAATCCAAACTCAAATCTAAGCTATCCTAGATCACATAAAGTCAAATACTCATCACAAACATGGATGGACCTCCACATAGTCCTTCAATCTCACCCAAGGAGTGCACACAGATCCTGTCTACCCAAGGGGCCCAACACCTGCTAGACTTATAAGACTGTGAAGGAACTCAACCTAGAGAGAAGAGAGAACAGCTAATTGCGCATGATAGCAACCTTTAGCATAAAATGAGAGGTCTACGCAAAGCATGCCAGAAGTCTAAGTGAAGTGAACTCACAACTCTAGAATTAAGCCCAAAATCAACCAGAAAATTCAAAAGAAAGGAAATGCTGGAAGAAAGAAAAATATATATAATACATAACATACAGACCAGCTCCCCCTCACAATAATCCGTAAGGGCACACGACTCCAAGTTCACTCCTCAGGGCAACAAACCTTGAGCTATCCAAAGTCTTAGTAAAGATATCGGCTATTTGGTTGTCACTCTCTACAAACTGAAACACTATATCACCCTTCTCCATATGGTCTCTAAGGAAGTTATATCTAATATCTATATGCTTGGTCCTGGAGTGCTGCACTGGGTTTTTGGCTATGCAAATAGCAGAAATGTTATCACAGAAAAGTGGAACACTCTGTATCTCTAACCCAAAGTCCCACAAGGTTGATCTCATCCAGAGCACCTGACTACAGCAACTAGCTGCAGTGACATACTCGGCCTCAGCGATGGACTATGCAACTCCGGACTGCTTTCTAGATGACCAAGAGACAAGAGAAGTGCCAATGAATTGGCAAGTGCCAGAAGTGCTCTTCCTATCTATTCTACAACTAGCAAAGTCTGTATCGAAAAAGGCTCTAAGGGACAGACAAGAAAAATAAGAGTACCAAATACCATAGTCAAGGTTAGCTCGAAGGTACCTGAAGATGTGTTTCACCGCTTGGCGGTGAGAAGCACGAGGAGAAGCCTAAAATCGAGTGCACAGACACACAGCAAAGTGTATGTCCGGCCTCAAAGCAGAGAGGTACAAGAGGGAGCCGATCATGCTCCGGAACTCCTTCTGATCAACTGGCTCACCATCCTCATAAGCTCGAGGACATCAGTGGTGGCCATAGGAGTCATCATGGCTTCCCGTCAGACATGTCGAAGCGCCTCAGAAGGTCTCGAGTGTACTTACCTTGAAGCAAAAAGTGCCCTCCCAAGTCTGCTTGATCTGGAAGCCGAGGAAGTAGCTCAACTCGCCCATCATGCTCATCTTGAACTCTGTGCTCATCACATCTGAAAACTAAGACACAAGAGAGTGTGAGGAGACACCAAAGATAATATCGTCTATATAAATTTGGACAAGGAGAAAATGAACATCCTGGTATTTGATGAACAATGTCTTGTCTACTATACTCATCTTAAAACCATGGCTGAGAAGATAGGACTTAAGCCTCTCAAACCAAGCTCTAGGGGCCTACTTAAGTCCATATAAAGCTTTAGAAAGCTTGAAGACATGGTTTGGGTATTTGGGGTTCTCGAATCCTAGAGGTTGTCTAACATATACCTCGTCCTCAATATACCCATTGAGGAATGAACTCTTGACATCCATTTGATAAAGCTTGAAGCCCTTGGATACCGAGAATGCAAGCAGAATCCTAATAGCCTCTAGTCTAGCTACAGGGACAAAGATTTCCTCAAAGTCAAGACTTTCGACCTGAGAAAAACCCTGTGCAACTAGCCTAGCCTTGTTCCTAATGACAACCCCATCCTACTCTGCTTATTCTTGAACACCCACTTGGTCTCGATGATATTATGACCAGATGGGGACTCGACAAGCTGTCATACCTTGTTCCTCTCGAAATTCTCAAGTTCCTTATGCATAGCATTAATCTATGACTCATCGGATAATGCATGAGAAACATCCTCATGCTCAAAGGAGGCAACAAAGGCTAAGTGGAGGTAGAAACTGGATAAACCTGATTTTGAGCATATGACACGCTTAAACAAATCGCTAATGATCTGATCAGGTGGATGATACCTTTGAATATGGTAGGGAGTCTAGAAGTAGAAGTGGCCTCTACCTCATGTACAGAAGAGGCAGGAACAGAGCCATTCGCTGAAGGAGAGTCTGAAGGTAAGGGCTGGTCTCCCTGAGGTGTAGAAATGGAAACTGGTGGTACCTCAGGTGTAGAGGGGACTGAATCAGGTGGTACATCGCCATATCCATCATCCTCATCCTCTACAAAGATGATCTCGGAGAAGGAAGAAGAGCCTAAAATATCAGGTCTAGCTACGAGAAAAAGGTCACCTCATAGTTCTCTATGATCCTATTCGCATCACAACTCCAGACCCTATAGCTACGAAAAGAAGTCGAGTAACTCAGAAAAATACCAACAGAAGAGCGAGACTCAAACTTATCCAGGTTACCAGACTTCAAAACAAAGCATTTGCAACCAAACACACGAAAATGAGAAACACTGGGTTTTTGCTCATACCTCAACTCATAAGAAGTGCGATGCAAATGTGCTCTCAAAAATACTCGATTTGAAACATAACAAGCAGTAGCTATAGGGTTAGTCCAAAACTTCCTATGAGTACTGTACTCGTTTAGCATCGTCCTGGCCATCTCAACCAAAGTTCTGTTCTTCCTTTCCACTACACCATTTTGCTGTGGGACGTAGGGAGAAGAGAACTGATGCTCTAAGCCAAACTCCACACATAAACTCTCAAAGTAGGAGTTTTTGAACTCCGTGCCATTATTACTACATATAGCTCATAAGGCACTAGGGAGCTCAATAGACAACCTACTGACCAAACCCCTGAAATGGGTAAAATACTCATCCTCCGAGGCCATAAAAAACACCCAAGAATACCTCAAAAAACATTGACAATGACAAGAACATACCACTTACCACCCGCTGACTGCACTTTAGCTGGACCAATAGTGTCCATATGTAAAAGCTGTCCTGGTGCATTCGTCATCACAACAGTGACTAGAGGATGAGAAGCAGCAACCATCTTGCCAAGTCGGGAAGGAGAGCAAACTAAGTCTTTGACCATCTTGAGTTTAGGCAAACCACAAATGAGATCGTGATAGCTAACCCGGGTCAAATGGTTGGAGCCAATGTGACCTAATCTCCTATGCCAGAAGGAGAGATCACGGGACTCTGAAGCAATCAATCAACGAAGAGAGTCTCCAGAAGAAGAAAAATCAGCACGGAAGACTCTCAAATCTAGAAGTCCCCAAACTAACTCCCTAATGAATCAAGGATTCTACAAGCACTACTCTTAAAGCTTACCTCGAAAGAGTCATTGATAAGCTAAGAGATAGAAAGCAAATTGTATTGCAGCTTACTCACTAAGGCAACATCCTTAAGAAAGAAATTATCATTAAGGTACCTTTTCCAATGTCTCTACCTGAAGAAGCATCTCTAAAAGTGATCAACTCATCACTGGGAGCTCAGACTAGGGAAGAGAACCATCTCGAGTCTCCGGTCGTATGACAAGAACAACCGGAGTCAACAATCCAAGCCTCTCCCTTCTCCATCCTACGAACCTGGTCAACACACAAAAGAGAGAGATGACTCAGTACTTGGACAAAGAGATGATATAGGAACCCAATACTTAACCAGATGACGCCTCGAAGTACCAGCCATAGAAGAAAAAGACTGGACCCTAGCATCTCTATGACACTCTATTCCCACAAGACCAGTAGCAGCACTAGTAGAAGATCTGGGAGCTAGAACTAGGTTGGCTCACCATCGTGCAAAATCTGGACCATCCCAGTGAGACTGCCCAAATCTCTTACTAGGAAACACCTCACACCGCTGATGAGAAACACGAGGAATATTAAAAGGATGGCGGAAAGACTAACCACGAGCAGCTCCAAGAAAAAAACTCGACTGAACAGTATGAAAACTGAGTCCAGAACGCTACCCAAAAACAGGCGACTCTCTAACCTGTCTAATAGCAGTGTGTACTTTAGGAGCACTAAGAGTCGAGGAATGACCCTGAATACCCCTAAGAGCAGCAATACGCTCACGCCTTGTGATCTTGGCATGCCTGAAGTAGAAATCTACCAAATATCCATCCTTCTAACAGAAGGTGCATATATACTTCGCCTTACTAGAGGCAAAAGTAGCAAGAGGAGCAACCTTCTGATCAAAGATCCCAGGGACAACCCTAGCAGATCTAAACATAGTGGTATTCACCCTGAGAGCTACCACGATCTCACCACTTTTGGATCTACGCACAATAGTGGGAGGATGCGGTGAACGTGCTCCAAGTAGTCAAATCTTAGACACTGATTAAATCAGCTAATCTTGGATTGGTCTAGAATGAGATTGAGCTTCTTCTTGCATCCTACAAATTTCTCGAGAGTGCTCATGAGATACTCACACTCCGGAAATAGAGAGGCATAGGAAGACCAAGGGGAAGAGAAGAAGAAGAACCAGATAAGGAAGAACTAACAGCACGTGCATTTTTCTCCCTCAGCACGGCTGCCTCAACTTTGAGGGCCTCATATGAAACGCAAGGAGCATTTCTAATCCTAAGGGTCTAGGCCTCAAGTTTCTTCCTAAGTTCAACTTAGATTTCATCCAAGTTCCCCTAAATCACAGCACATCACAAGCAACTTTCTTGTAACTTAACTAGTAAGTCCTTAGGAAGTTTAGCACACTTGATATCTAAAGATTCATTGTCAAGTTTTAATTGTCTACAGCCCTCACATGAGCTGACTGAGTCCTTAGAAGTATGCATTTCAAGCTCATCATTTCTAGTTGAGAGCTTTCTAAGGTGAGTGCTCATGGTATCAATCTCAGCAAGTAATTTAGGGCAATTTTCACACGAGGGAGTAGAGTAAGTATGAAGAAAATTAGCATCTAAAGACATAGCATTAACAATTCATTGCTAGCATTCTTCAATTTAAGGCCATCAAGTTCAGCAAGCAC
Source organism: Otatea glauca (assembly GCA_036346275.1). NCBI lineage: Eukaryota > Viridiplantae > Streptophyta > Magnoliopsida > Poales > Poaceae > Otatea > Otatea glauca. The sequence goes on along the minus strand of CM070722.1, from coordinate 3,826,188 downwards.
ACTATCATGCATGGTCCTTAGGTTCTCTAGCTCCACAAGCAAGGAATCACACAAAGAACAGTCATCAGAAACTCGGGAGGGAGAAGATCTAAGAGAAGCTAACTCCCGATTTAAGGTACCTACTTCCTTCTCAAGCTCCATACACCTAGCTCTAGCTCTAACATGAAAATTTCCTAATTTGCAGAACGCTTCATTAAGCCGGTCATAGGAGGGTACCCCGTCCGATTTGCTGTAGAGCTTGGAGTCGTTGATGCTGTTGGTGTCTGCCATGAAGCGCATGCTGGTGAAGTCATTGCCGCCTTTCTTCTCTTGCGGATCGTCCTCGCCTTCGTCGCACTAGGTCTCCATATCGAAGAAGTTGATATCGTCAAGGGCGGTGGGAACGTGGTGAAAGAGCTTATTATTCTTTAAGATGTTGCGGTACTTCTTCTCATGCGCCGGCTCGCGAACTGGAGGCTTCTTGTTGTAGTTCTTGTCGGTGTAGTTGTTCTTTGCCGAACCACCAGAGTCATTCTTGCCCTTCTCTAGCTTGGGGCAGTTTGCTCGAATGTGGTTGGGGCCACCACACTCGGAGCAGGTGATCGTGCCACCTCTCTTCCTCTCTCTCACGCTTTTGTATGCATGAGATAATTTGCGAGCCAAAAGAGCAAGCTCATTTTCTAAAAAAATTTCTAGTTAGTCATCACTTAGCTCTCAAAGGGCAGAGAGAGAAAAACCAGTAGAAGAATCAGAAGTGGATCCAGCGGGATCGGTGACCAAGGCCATCAGCTGAGATTTTGTCTTGCGAGAGACGACGTCAATCTCATGAGTCTTGAGTTGGGAATAAAGCCCGTCAAGAGTAAAAGTCGATAAGTCGGTAGTGTCCTTGATGGTGGTCACCTTCATCTCCCAAACTCAAAGATCGAGCGCGGTCAAGAAATGTCGAGCATTATCTGAGTTAGGGTATATGCAACCGACTGCTCGAAGTTCGCTTAAAATCTTCGTAAAACGACCAAAGTACTCGTCAAGACTCTCACCAGCGTGTTGTTCAAATTTGTTGTACTCACGCTTGAATTGATCCTGTCTCACCGTCTTGATTTGGGTGGTGCCCTTATGGTAGGCATCGAGGGTCACCCAAATCTGATGAGCATAATGGAGATGAGAAATCCTATCGTACTCACTGTGGCTAAGATCCTGTATGAGGATGTTTCTTGCCTTAGCGTTCGCCTCAATGTCAGCCATATTGCCGGCCGTGACATTTTCATCGACAAGAACCTCGTACGGGAGTTTCACCTTCTGCCAAATCAGGAAGCCTTGGGTAGTGATGTACGACTCCATTCGAGACTTCTAGAAAGGAAAATCAACTCCAGAAAAGATGGGAGGCTTAGTGGAATACTTGTCGATCGCCATGGCTCTTGAGACCGGTCAAAATCTATGGAAGAGAAAAATCGACTCTAATACCAATTGAATGATCGAGATGGTGATCAGAGGGGGGTGAATGATCCCAAATAAAAATTTTCCCCAATCAAAATAACCCAAACAAGCCCTCAACCAAAACAATCAAAAGAAGCAAATGAAATGGAGAGAGTTTCCTACAAGGCCGGTATGACCGGGGTGAGCCCGGTAGCATCGAGGTCCGGTATGACTGGGGTGAGGCCAGTAGCACCGGAGTCTGGTATGACAGCATGAAGGACGGTATGACTGGGCTCAAGAACAGTAGGAAGAATAGAGTCAAAAACAGCACGAACTCAAAAGTCAATTTGATGAATCTTTTGATCGACTGGGCAAAAACTCATGAAACTTATTAGATGTCTTCCTAAGGATGTCAGTAACTTATTCCAACCTTCAATCGCAAGGATTGACGTCAAAGTTCCAACCTTTTTCACTTTGAAGGAAGAACACACCAAGTTTGAGCAAAACTCAAGAACTTTATCTTGGACTTGCTCGAGGGTTTTGATGATCAAGATGATCTTGGATAACCTCCCACATGTCACAACAAGTTAGAACACAAGGACAAAATCCTACAAATGCTATCTAGGAGAACTATTCACTCAAGGACACAAGATCGATTTTTTGCAAGAAAAACACATGGATTGCCTATATGATTGAGGTAAAATAGGAGATTCCTCCATCAATCAACATCCTTGGCATAAGAAACAAAAGCATGTAGAAGGAGGGGAGGCAAATACAAATTGCATAAATATAAATTGCAAGAATGTAAGTGCTTAATTTAAATGCTGAATTTAAGACATAACGTAAATGCGGAAATTAAATTCAAGAATAAGGAAATTTGTTTTGGAATTATGGAAGGAAGGTTTATAAAACCTCATAACAAGGTAGGCAAAAGCTCAAAGGAGCACAAAACCTCTAAAACCGTCAAGAGGAGGAAGACTACCCCTCCCCCTATATTTATACTAGTCTTGAGTCACCCTCCACCTTTGTATGAGTTCCTTCTACCCTAAGGATCACTATCAAGGGCTAGGAATGACTCTCACACAGCCATACATGGGCTAACCTGAAACCCAACAAGCATATCGGGTTTTTTGCACTCTTTTTAAAGCATACTCACTAGACTCGCTACTCTATCACCTAGACCGCGATCCGACGGCCCTCCTTGATCCAAGTAGCTCCAAGTTAGCATCTCATCCATTCCTTGTCTTCTTGGCTCGTAGCGACTTCATCTCCGATCATCTTCCAACGATCCTCGACCGTCTGGACCTCCAGCGCACCTCGCCTAGTCCTGATCATCCTCCGCCTCACCATGATCAAGCTCCGATGTCCTGCAACCATCAAAAACAAGGAAACACATCACATAGCAATATCCAAAAACATATGCAATGAATTTCGTCAAAAATTACAATTTAGAAATTCATCCTCGCTCATATGGGTTGGTACTATTGCTTCCAGGCCGTTAGCACTGCCCTACAGCCATACCAGACAAGATGCTCTCTGGAATTTTCACACCGGCCATTTGGGCGGTGCTCTGATCACCGGTAGCACCGGTCGCCATGGTAGTAGCACCTACCGACCGATCCCCAAAACACCCTCTCGGGTTTTTTCACACCGCTCTGGGGGCCAGTGCTACCGCTCGGCCGGTAATACCAAAAATTGTAGACAGAGATCGAATTGCTTCAAATTTAGAATAACGCTCAAAACAAACTTAAACTCAGGTACCTAAAGCTTAATTACAGCCAATAAATCATCACCACTAAGGATAGACTTTTATATGGTCTTTTACTTGCGAAATATCAGCGCTACAGAAATCCAACTGATACAATTCCAGGAACCGCCCTCTGGAAGCGAACGAACTAACTGCACGAAAACGTACGTCTCCCTGCCGGTACACGTGACTAAAGGTTAAGTACACTTAGTATGTCTTGGTCACGGTTGCGCGTCGTTGCAAGTCAAACACGCAAAATACGCATGCACGCGTGCGTGTACATAGCCTAACATAGCCAATCTTGTGTACCTCTAGGTTTGCCACCAACTCATACTGGAGTCCATGCATGAGCTCTTCTTATAAGTTGATTGTACTCCAACTAGCTAAGCAAAGTATGATACTAAAGATTTTACCCTCAACTCAAACACTCTTTTAACTTCTTCTATTAAATTAATTCAGATTAATCCAATAGGCAGCGGCGAATTTGGGGCGGCGGTGGCGATGATGATTCAGTAGTGGAGTTAGGGTGGCGACGACAATGTGGAGTTTAGGGTTGCCCATATATGTGGGGGCGATGGGGGCAGTGAAGGTAATTTTCCTGTCGGGTCAATTACAAGTGTCGTTGCTGTACCTAGTCATACACTATGTCTGCATCCACTCGCAAGCTGCAAGCGTACGGCAGATAATGATCGCAGGATTCAGACATCCCAGCGTCTGTACCTGCTATATCAATGCAATCATTCAGGCATCTCTCTCTCTCTCTACTGGGGAACGCATCACCCGGAGGAGGTAGCTAGTAAGACCGTTGGCACCACCCTACTAAAAAACGCATCACCCGGAGGAGATAGCTTTCTTCTATGAAACGCATAAGTAAGAATATATAAGAAGATGACTGACGCTGCAACTTTTTAGCATCTGTTTTCTATCTCCTGTTATTCTTCCCTCTACTTAAGACGACTTAAGATTATGTCCAGCCATTTCCCAACATTTCGTTCCCTTTCCATCCTCTGACAGAATCCTTTCCCAGATTCCATTCTCTTCCCAGACTGCATCTCCAACAGCATCCCTTCTCTACTCCCTTCTCATCCCTTCTCCCATATTATAACAATACACTGTAACCGCCAAGGGTTGCTTACGGAGGAAGGAACTAGCATGTGCGGAGGCATCATCAGCAGGACATTGCCTATTTAAAGGAGATTGGGTGTGGTGGCAAACATCATACAACTGAGAGCTAGCAAGAAGCATGAGTTGGTTTCGTGGTGGTTCGAGCTTTTCTCGGCGTGCTCATCAGGCTATGTTACTGGAGGATGAAGAGGAAGATCTGCTTGCACGCATTGCCATTGAGGAGGAGGAACTAGCAGCACAAGAGAGCGTCCCACGGTGGGGGGGCTCAGTTCCTGGCCGGGCGGTGGTGCACCGACGACACCTCGAGGGTGCGGCGAGGCTATACAATGACTACTTCTCCGACACGCCCGTCTACGGCCACATATTCTTCAGGCGTAGGTATGTGAGAGGTGGTACTTTTTGACTACGACACCCACTATTTCACTAATATGTGCTATGCCCTTCCAGGTTTCGGATGAGCAAGCACCTCTTCGTTAGGATTGCAAATGCTGTCGAGGCCCATGATGATTGGTTCGAGCAGAAGAGAGATGGCGCTGGAAGGCTGGGCTTGTCTTCTCTTCAGAAGATGACCGCCGCTATCCGTCAACTTGCATACGGTATCTCCGGCGATGCTACTGACGAGTATGTTCGTATTGGGGGTAGCACAGCCATTGAAGCCCTGAAGAAGTTTGTTCGGGCCGTAGTCGAGGTATTCAAGGATGAGTACCTCTGTGCCCCTACGCAGGCTGACACGGAGCGTCTGCTTGCCGTTGGGGCGGCGCGAGGATTTCCTGGGATGCTTGGCAGCATCGACTGCATGCATTGGAATTGGAAGAATTGCCCGAAGGCATTGCAGGGCCAATTTACAGGGCATACTCGCAAGCCCACATTAGTTTTGGAGGCTGTGGCCTCATACGATCTATGGATCTGGCACGCCTTCTTCGGCATACCATGTAGCCTCAACGACATTAATGTGTTGCATAGGTCTAACGTTCTTTCCAAGTTAACTGATGGTACTAGCCCCCCCGTTAACTACACCATCAACGGCAACACGTACGAAATGGGGTACTATCTGGCGGACGGTATTTACCCTGAGTGGGCCACCTTTGTGAAACCTATTCAGGCGGCTCGAGGGAACAAGCGTGTCCATTTCGGCAATGCGCAAGCTGCGGTGCGCAAGGACGTGGAGCGAGCTTTCGGTGTACTGCAAGCTCGCTTTGCTATTGTTAGCGGGCCTGCCAGATCTTGGGACCAATCCACCTTGCACGACATCATGACTGCATGTATCATCATACATAACATGATTATTGAGGACGAGAGGGAAGGTCCCACCCAGGAATTCGTATATGATTTCATGGTGAACTCGTCCCAATCTCACGTCCGCCGTGTAGGTCTGTCCTCCATTTCGTCGAGGCAACACAACAGATCCGTGACAGGAAGAAACATCGCCAGCTTATGGACGATCTTGTGGAGCACCTATGGTCCATTCATGGAGGGGACTAGGTTTCGTTATATTTATGTTGTGCCAGGTACTCGTTCAACTACTAGATGTATCTGAATGTCATGTAGGTCGCTATGTACCAGCAAATCTCGGTTATGTAGTAGAAATGTCATCTGTACCGCAATGTACCGTAATTACGATGTAATGGAATAAACAGGCAGATGTATAAGTTCAACTGGGCAAACAAGTCATCCAATTACAGTAGCACATACTAGATTAACCATGCAGTACAGAATCTTATTTAAGCGTGACACACATAGCTAGCAAAACATAGAGCTCGCCAGACTTTATGCAACTATTAAGGCCCGTACCTCCTGGCAACAATCTCGGCCTTGCGGCGCACGAAGTACTCACGAGAAGCCTCGTCCATGGTACTGATATCCATCGCCATGATCTTGTCCTCCTCGGCGTGCCTCTTGATGGACACCTCCTCACGCAGATGTTCTTCATTGCACCTCATGATGGACACCTCCTCACGCCATAGTTCAACCAATTCTGCCTTGTGCTTGTTCAGTTGTGTCAACTCATCTTTGTACGTGCCGCTGACCATACTCCCGGAAGACGTGCTGGCCATTCCACCGCGTGCCCGAGCCTTCCGTGCGGCATCACGGCCAAGTCGCCTGGATGACTCAGGAGTTCCAACGGACATCACTTCGTGCGGTGCCGGTGAAGTAGACACTTCAAAAGCACTACACGTGTGGAGGACCCTTGCTCGGTCTTGTGTCGCTTTGCATCTATATGAGCGCACCACTTCGGGTGCTGACTGAGAGTGGACCAAAGATGCAGAAAACCAAATGACCTTCCCTCGATTTCCTTGAACATCTTCATCGCCATGGCAATCTTGCAATGGGCAAATAAGGAAATGTATAATTGCACATCAAGGGAAACCAAAATTGTATGTATGAAATGGCAATTGAAATTTCTTATTTACCCTGTTTTCGAGAGTAGTGCCGCTAGGGTGAATCTCGTCGACCTTCGCCATGTAACCGCAAATTTGCTCGAATCCGCACTAATGTGGGACCAGTGATTGATTAGACCCTTCTCAGACCTCGGAGTCCAGTCCGCGGTGGCATGTTCCTCACAATACTTCACAATGTTGCCCCAGTAGGTCTCGGCTGACTGATCAGTGCCAACAATAGAGTCTTGGCTCACATTCAACCATGCGGACATTAGCAGCTCTCCCTCCGCTGCCTTCCATGTTTTCCTTGAAGTCTTCGGCGTGCACTTCTTCTTCTTACCCTTTGTTTGAACTCATCATCCACCCTGTGGGGTGACACCAACCCGGGGTGAAGGACGACACCGGCAACGGCAGGGTTGGCTGGCCCCCAGGATCATTGCAATTCATGTCGCCACCTGCCTCATTGAGCAGACTCTCTAGAAATGGATCTATGATATCCCTGTTTACAAATTCCCTGACAAACAAGTTTAGTACGCAGTGCATAAACTTAACAATAGAAAGTTCTCACATTCCACCATAACGTTAGATAACAATAGACAGGAAACACAACGTTAGACATGACAAGTTGTCACATTCCATCATAACATTACATAATAATACAGAGCACATGAAACATTAGACATGGCAAGTTGTCACATTCCACCATAATTCTACACACACACCACCGTACATAACATCTGCCGCACGTATTAACCGCGGAGATGGCCTGAGTGGTCCGACTCCCATCCATCATGCTCGGATCCCTCCGAGCTAGCCCCATCAGCGCCGGTCTGATATGGCACCGGTGGTTCGACGTAGTCAGCAGGGAGAATGTCGTCAGGGTCGACGTCCATCGAAGGATCAACATCCCCATGATGGCCTGCATTCTCTGCTGCTGCCACAACTTCTGCAGCTTTCATGCTCAGTTCGTCCAAGCAAGTAGCGATGGTATCCACAGCGAGGAGGGCATAGTTCAGGCCGATAGAATGGCAACATTGTGCCGGGCTGAAACTATCTTTTACTATCTTCCTAAGAGCTTCGACCTCCGACTGAACATGTTCTTCCATGCTTCGCACAAATGCTAGGAGTGTTCGTTCATCCATCTACAAATATAATACATGTCATGCTGTCTACTAGTATATAGCTAATTGCTACAGAACACAGGGCTTTATTACGATCTGTACTCACTAATCTGTATTGTCCAACCATGGTGGTACCATATTACGTGTCTTAATAATCCACAGCTTTGAGTCACACTAACTACATATTAGATGAGCTTATGGTACAATTTTTGGAATTTGTTCGCATGATATCTTAGGTACTGAGTCTTAAAGATGACTGCGATAACCAACTGCATCCTTTTGGAAAAACAAAATATAGATGTCTTTTGACCAACACGGCCAGCGTAGGTTTGGGCAGCACCAAACAAATCACACCTTTTAGAACGATCCATTCAGCAACAAGGCTTCGAAAAATAAGTCGGTCATGCAGGATTCAATCAAAGCACAGGAGGAAACACAAATACACACGTTTCAACAAACAAAATTGTATACAACCAAAACACAGAAACAATCTAACATCTGAGATAATCAATTGCAGCATGCGAATTTTGTTATAACAGCAAAAGATCATAGTGATGGCAATTACACATGAGGCTTCATGGGGAAATCGCAGAAATGTGAAGAATATGCTATCTTGTCATGACAATATAGCAACACAAACAGCATTGTCTAGCATCTTGCTTAGTGCTATGTAACCACAAAACAAAGTCATTTCCTATTTTGGCCAATACATCTTGCTTAGTGCTTACTAATCAAGGTGCAAAATAACCCTCCCTCTGAAAACATGAAAACAACTTCCTATGACCGCAAGAACCAGGACAATGTCACGCTTGTGCTAAGAGCTCTCAGGTTTTGTTCGCATCAACAGCTAGAACTTGCAGAAGGCTCTGAGCCCATGAGCTGCAACTTTCAACTAAATCGGGCATTCCATTGTTTACATACACAATAAGAGATCGACCACACGAACAGCAAAGGTTTGTTGGTGATGCAAAACCTGGACTATTAGTTGAATCAGCTAGAACTTGCAGAACACCAAAGGTTTGTTGGTGATGCAAAACTCATACCAGGTAAATCTGACATTACACCTCATACCAGGTAAATCAGATCGAAGATTAATGAAGAACTAGAATATTTCTTGCAAGAACTGCAGTCAGATCGAAGCTTTAGGGTTAATGGCGGCCGCCCAAAACCCTAATCGACCCTAGATCGGAGCACCGATGCGCACCATTAATCCCCAAATCCGGTTGCCATGACACATTCATCAACAAATTCGCTTGGAAAGGTCGGGGAAATTTTACCTCGCGCGGGCGGCTGTGGTCTCCGTGCACGCCGGTGAAGACGCCTAGGTCCTCCCTCTTCAGCACCCACTGCCGCTGCCTTCTTCGCCTTTCGCCGGCCCTTTCCTTCGTCTTCTGCTGCTCGCCCCCGTTTCTGCGCCGCTCCAACCCGTCTTCCGCCCCAGCGCGCGCACGGAGCTCGTCTGGCCGCTCCTCGCATGGAAGGGAAAGGCGAGAGAATCTCCCCCGCCCGGGATTCTCTCTCTTCTCCCTTCCGATCCGCGCACGGGACGAGAAGCTGCTGGATGCCCGCCGTCGTTCCCTTCGGCCCTCTTTTCCCATCCCGAAGCGAACATGCGAGGGACGGGGACTCGCTGGACATAGTCTAACAACATAACTCTTTAAATAGACTCAGTGCACACACGCAACAGAAGCTAACAGATTCCCCTAGCCAGTCTATCGCCACTAACTAGGGGTGGGCATTTGGATTTTTCAGTTTAATCGGTTCAATTTTTTCAGTTTTAAAATAATTCGGTTTTTGAAAACTGGCTACCGAATTTCTCGGATAAAAAATGAAAAACCGAACTGAATTAACCGAAATATTTTGGTTCAGTTAATTCAGTTTTTCGGTTAACCGACATATCAATAAACACTTGATAGATTCGATTTAGTCCTTCTCATATCGTAACACAGAGTAGGGATAAACACAAACAATATTCATAGGTCACTACAGTATAAGCATAATAGAACATATTAATATACCAAACATATGCATAACTGTGTTAGAACATGAGAATTGTTTAGTGGCTTTAGGAAGAACATTATAAAAGTGGTATTGTACACGGGCTATTCGGTTATTTCGATTTTTGGAAGCGAAAAACCAAACCGAACACCAAAAACCAAATTATACCAAAACAAAATCGAACCGAAAACCGAAATAATTGGTTAATTCGGTTCGGTTCGGTAATTCGGTTTCGGTTTAAAAATACCCACCCCTACCACTAACAGAAGCTAACACAAGCGCACAAAAACTAACAAATCAATCCTAACAAAGTCATCTTAGTTACAATTATTTCCAACATTCCCTAATCTTGACACGTCGACTCTAACTCGTTAAGACAATTGGTCTCAACTATAACTTGTCAAACTCATAATTGACACAGGACAACGATATCTCTTCAACATCTTGGATTCATCTACTATAGACTCGACTCATGACGACAAACACATCTCCTCAACATCCCGAACTCATCTTGTTGGAAATATTAGGAATTTTCTCAATATTTTAATCCACGCAATTATGTAAATCATGATTAAACAATTGCACAATTCTAGTTCAAAGCCAAAGGTTCTAGATAATAAACTATCTATCTCAAACGCAAAGGCTAATGAACAAGAAATTAACACGATAAAAACACGGTATAAGAAAGTATACCCTTGAGCCGGTGCCACCATAGGCATAGGCGCAGGCGGAACTGTTTCGTTCGCCATGACGGTCGGAGTAGAGGATCACAAGTTATCGCAGAGAAGCCTTGGTGCAGTGGAGAGGTCGATGCAGTTGAACGTTGGAGCAGTGCAGATGCGCTTCCAGAAACGCCGACACACTCGAGCAGTCGCGTGGTACGCTCCCAAAAACCTTATCGGCCTTCTATCTCGAGCAAGATCTCAAGAAAGGCGAGGTTCCGGAGGCCTGCTCCCTCCGCTACTTGTGCACGCAAGGAAACGGAGGCGAAAATGCAAAGACAGCAGCAGCTACAAGAGGAACAATGGAGTATTGTGGAAGAGCCCAGCAGATCGAGAAAGGCACAGCCGTTGCCCTCCTTGTATAGCCTTGCGAGACTCGGTTCGGCTCGGCGCGCGCACGCGTGTGGCACAGCCTTTACCCTTTTCCACCTTGCTAATTGAGAGACACACAACTCAACTATTTAAGTTGGTCAAACCTTCTCTCAATTACCCATATGGTACTAAACCAATTTAATGACTTCTAGTATTTTAATGGGCCTTTTAGAATTTCTATTAAATTAATTATGGGCGATCTTCATAATGATCTAACACATCTACCATGGACTCGACTCAGGACTACGAATACATCTCCTCAACCTTCTAGACTACCTGCTCCCGCATGACCGCCACCCCCACCACTTTGAACCGCCGGAGCACGTCCTGCACCTGCACAGTCCCATTCCGCACGCCGTCTATAGCACTAACTCCAAGTACAATGAGTAGTTCCCTGGCAGGCAGGTGCCACCGGACTACATCCAGGGTTTCGGATTTCGTTTTCGGATAAAATACCGTCGTGGGCCGGATACCGAGATTTCAAGAAATTCGTAATTTCGAGAAATCTCGTCCAGAATTTCAAATTTAAAATTTGAATCCGCTTGTTTGAAACCGAGAAATAGCGAAATTCGGCGAAATTGGGCGAAATTTCAAGAAATTGCGAAATTTCGGGTTTTTGCACTGGCAGAAAAGTGGTCCAAACGTTAACGAAAAATTTTGAAATTTTTTTTGGAGGTTCCTGACACATTGATGATGTTCTCATAAAAATTTCATCTGATTATCACATCTGAGGAATTTTTAAAAATTCAGAGAGTGGTACTGTCCTGATTAAACACTGACCGACAAATTTGATCCGAACGAAAAATGGTACAAATCAAGTTATAAACTGCTCAAATTTTTTTTGAAGAGTCATTACACATTTATTATGTTTCCATAAAAATTTCAGATTATTATGAAGTGTGTGTAATTTTTAAAAATTCAAACATTAGAACTGTCCAGATAAAACGCTGACCGTAATTTTGAACCGAATGCAAATGGTTCAAACCATGGTAAAACATTTGAATTTTTTTTCATGGTTACGATGTATCTATAATGCTCTCATAAAATTTTCAGATGATGATCAAACTGTATGAATTTTTAAAAATTCTAACAGTACTACTGGTCTCATCGCCTGTTAAAACCTCGTTCTCACGCCGACCACTTGAAGTAGTCCGCGTTAGGGTAGTGTTCACGCCGGACTACTTCCAAGTGGTCCGGCGTGAACTGACTTTTATCCTATTTCTGATTTTTATTTTTAAAACATAACAAATGATGTTAAAATATTTTCATAAATTTTATGTATTATCCTACATATCTTATGATACTCCCATAAATTTTTCATAGCATGAAAATGCATTCTCAATTTTTTAAAATTCAGAGAGTGTTTCTGCCGAAATGCCAAAAAGTCTAAAAAATAAACTTTTTCGAAACATTATCATTGAAGATCACTTCCTGAGAACTTATTGATATAATTCCGGTCAGATCCGGCCAAAAAAATTCAAATTCCTGTTTAAAATTCCGAAATCTCGGCAGTTTTTGCCGAAATCTCGCCGAAAAAATAAAAATTCCGGCGGTTTTACTGTAGCAATTTCAATTTTTTTCCGGATTTTCCCATCCGCGCAATAGTTGCTCACGCCGACCACTTGAAGTAGTCCGGCGCAAGGGAATCGTTCACGCCGACTACTTCCAAGTGGTCCGCGTGAACCGACTTTTTATCCTATTTCTGATTTTTATTTTTAAAACATAACAAATGATGTCAAAATATTTTCATAAATTTTATGTATTATCCTACATATCTTATGATACTCCCATAAATTTTTCATAGCATGAAAATGCATTCTCAATTTTTTAAAATTCAGAGAGTGTTTCAAAGTGCCAAAAGTCTAAAAATAAACTTTTTCAAACATTATCATTGAAGATCACTTCCGAGAACTTATTGATATAATTCGGTCGCCGATCCGCCAAAAATTCAAAATCCGGTTTAAAATTCAAATCTCGGCGGTTTTGCCAAATCTCGCTGAAAAATAAAAAATCCAAATATACTGTAGCAATTTCAAATTTTTTCGATTTTTACATCCGCCGGTCTATGCAAACTCGCTGGGGTCCGAAATCCGAGATTTCGGCGAGATTTCGCCGAATTTCGGCGGTTTTTGTAACCTTGACTACATCTAAGCCGAGCCTAGGTGGAAGAGCACAGTTGGCAAGCATGGCGTCGAACGCCGATTGCCGCATGTACGAGTCTCCCTGTGGCTGAAAGCAGAAGACCGTGCTCTTGAACAGCCACGTGACCGCGCGCACTGGCAGGGTTCCAAAATTCGACGAATTTCACCGAAATTTTGGATTTCGGACCCCCGAATTCTAAAGTATTGGCCAAAAAAAATCTAAAAAAATTGAATTTGCTACAGTACCAAAAAATTTCGGTTTTTTTTTTGCCAAAATTCCGTGTTTATTGGCCGGTTTTGAAGCTTTTAGGGCCGGATTTGGTCCAATAACCCTAGGAAAGTCATCTCCTATGAAAATTTGTTGAAAAAACGAATTTTTTAAACATTTTAAAATTTTGGAAGAAACACTGTTAGATTTTTATAAAATTATACAAGCTTGATAATAAGATGAAACTTTTATGGTACTATCATTAGTAGTTTAGGATCATACATAACAAATTTCAAAATAATTTAACTTCATTTGTTATCGTTAATAAATCAAAAATAGAATGAACATAATTGGGACAGTTATATTGTCATAATTTTATAAATTTTCTTGTGTGTGATTATGATCTAAATTTTTTTTTGAGATATTAATAATTGACTCAGTACCATTATATAAATTTTTTAAAAAATTTCAACTTTGTTTGTTTGGTCAACCAAATCTATGTAAGCATTGAACTTCGTTTGTTATATTATATTTCAAAAATCAAAAAGAAAAGAACAAAAATGGTATTGTGCCTTGTAAGAATTTTATAAATTCACTGGAGTGTGATCATGAATCAAAATTTGTATGGGATATTAATAACTTTCTTATCACCATTCTTTAAAATTTTCAAAATTTTTATGGTTTACATAATTTTTCATTTTGTTCAAGTTTGCCGTTAAGCCTTTTATCAGGGCAGTAGTACTGTTCGAATTTTTGAAAATTAATACAGTTTTATAATCATCTGAAAATTTTATTAGAGTATTATAGATACATAATAACCATGAAAAACAAATTTCAACAGTTTCTAACTTCATTTGTACCATTTTCCATTCGGATCAAACTTGTCCGTCAGTGTTCTATCAAGACAGTGCCACTCTTCGAATTTTTAAACATTCCTCACATGTGATAATCAGCTGAAATTTTTGTGAGAACATTATTTATGGATCATAACCATGAAAAAATTTCAACAGTTTATAACTTGATTTGTACCATTTTCCATTCGGATCAAACTTGTCGGTCAGTGTTTTATCAGGACAGTACCACTCTCTGAATTTTTAAAAATTCCTCAAATGTGATAATCATCTGAAATTTTTGTGAGAACATAATAAATGTGTCAGGAACCTCCAAAACAAATTTCAAAATTGTTCGATAACATTTAGACCACTTTTTAGCCAGTGCAAAAAAACCCGAAATTTCGAGTTTTTTCATCGAATTTCGGATTTTTATTTCCGGAATGGATCGGATTTGAATTTTCAAATTCAAATTTTGACCAAAATATTTCCAAAATTTCTCCAAAATTTCACGATCCGCCATGGACGAAATTTATTCCGAAACCAAAATTTGAAACCTTGCGCACTCGTCGTCGATGATCCAGTCACGAGCACGGCTGTTGCTGTTGTTCCGCTGCGTGTTGCCAGCAAACGCGAACAGCCACAACCGCCACATGATTGTGTGTGTGGGGTTGCCCGATCTTTACAGTATAAGATTAATTAGAGATAATTAGACCTGTGCAACCTGATAAATGGCACCATCAACCAATGGGCTACAGTACCATGAACAGTGTGTCTATTTGGACAGTAAGTCATCTGCTACAGTAAGAACATCACGAATTGGAATTGTATTATTCAAAATATCAAACCATTTCCCATCTTCCGTTCACACTTGGGCTGATTTTTTCGATGTTGCTTCTTCCTTTTGCCTTCTTTCCTTTCCTCCTTGGCTCGCCTTACATTAGGGTCCACCATAATATACTGACTCAATTTCGCTCAGATATACATTTATGCAATCTTCAAACCTAGCAACAAGAATTAAAGCACTTGCTATTAAGTAGAATATAATTGTGATGTAAATAAAGTGAAGATTGTTTAAGAGAAAGATTCACCTATTGATATTTGATACGGCTTAGTACTTCTTTCTAGTTAATTAAAATACTAAACCGGAAAGTATTAGATATATGCATATCTACATCATCCTCCTCCTCTTTAAAAAAAAGTAGTCCTCAACTTTTGCTTATCTTCTGATAATCTAAAAACATACTAAACTTAGCGACATAACTCTTTAAATAGTCTCGATGCACACACGCAACAGAAGCTAACAGACTCCCTTTGTCAATCGCCGAAGCTAACACACGTGCACACAAACTAACAAATAAATTCCAACAAACTCAACTAACCTAGTCAAAATAATTTCCAACATTTGGCTCAGACCGTGGTGAGAACTCACACATATTTCACCATGAAAGATGGCACTCAATAAAGAGATGCAATAAATTTTGGTACTCGGCTGCAATTGTTTAGCCTCGAGTGATTTTCTCTCTTCCTCTATTCTTCGTTCCATTTGAAAGCAACACTACTACAGAACAGCACATCACTACCGGATCCACAACGACATCACTGTCGGTTACCGGGACCGGCAGTGATACTAGGGTCTATCACTGTCGGGTCATGAACCGGCAGTGATGAGTATTATCACTGTCGGTTCTACCTGCAACCGATAGTAATATCGAACTATCACTACCGAATCAAACCAAAATCCGGTAGTGATGAGAATTATCACTGCCGGTTATACATAAAACCGGCAGTGATATCGAACTATCACTGCCGGGTTATACCACAATCTGGCAGTGATATGTATATATCACTGCCGGTTTTGTCTAAGAACCGGCAGTGACAAGCTGTTCACCAAATATTTTTATTGCATATTTTTTTGTGCAATATATATATATTTTATACAATGTCCATATATAATATATAAAGCATCGTTCAAATCATAATTCAAATATATCCATATATTATAAAGCATCGTTAAAATCATAATTCAAATATATTAAAGCATCACAATATTTGGTTTCTACAATGATTTGTTTACAAATATAGTTTGACTACATCTCATCTCATCTCATTCACTTTGATTTCGCACCGACTACAGGAGAAAGAGTCGAAGTAGCCATGTCATGGGTCTAGATCGAAAGAATGAGGGCGATGAGGCTACACGTGGAACTCGCCGTTTGGATTGATGACCTCATCTTGAATGAATCCGGCGATCTGTTCTTGAATTGCTATAATTTCTGTCAGTAATAACTTATTGGTTCTCAGTTTGGAGCGCTATTATTGAAGAAAAGAGAAAGTTAATTAATGATGATATATGTTAAATAAAAAAAAGTAGACATCAATGTGTAATTATGTACCATGGCTTCGTTATAGCCCACAATCTCCGTGACAATTGATGCATATTTGTACATACATAGTATGCACATAAATTGTTTCTCAGGTCCTGCCTCATGCATGGAAAGTCGGTTATTATTTCAAAATATTTCCTGTAGGGATGATACTGAATACTCTTCTTGCAGTATCGTGCGAATGCCCTGTGAATGATTTTGAATAGTAAGTAAACTTAAATACAATAGAATGGAATATTGTTAGAGCAATAACGCAATGATCGAGTTTACCTGTTCAGCATGTCCCAAAAGTCTTGATATAGATTAGTTGGTTTTCTCCTAGAGTCCAAGACAAAAATCCTGCTAGCATCTAACTAGACGACGAGGAGAACCTAGTGAAACCTGCACATATATGACAACGTAGTCAATTACTCCCATATCGTACGTGTTACGCAAAAATAGTAAAATGATATTAGAAGTAGGGAAATGCATACTTAAAGTTATAAGGTAAAAGTATGGAGGTTTTGTATTGCAGCTTGAAGAAAGTATTAAATAAGTAGTCTTCATTATACTGTGGATTGTCCTTCACAAGCTTCTCGTGATAAGCCCCGGATCTAGGAATGCTAGATTGTCATTGCCATTTCTTCTACATGTCTGTGTCTCCATTCTACATAAGAAAGAAGTCAGGCATGCAATTAAATAGTACAAGAATGAACAATAATCTACGTAGAGACTTACAAAGTCCACAGTCTAAGTATATTCACGTCCAAGGCATCTTGCTGGTACAACATATACAACTCCTCGAAACCCACCCAGAAGATGCTATCCCCATTGTGAAAATCTTGCTCCATGTATCTGACTGCGAACGCCTCCATACCATTGTTGGACTAATGCATGTACCACTGATGGATGCACCGCAGTTGTGTTGTTAGGTTGTCGAAATGAGTTGGTTCAACCAGCGGTTTCCCCATAAAGAACTTCCACCTTAGACCTTGCTCCTGAGCATCTCGTTGAGCAACATCTGCTTGAGCATCCAACCTCAATGCGTCAGCACTAGCCACCTTCAAGTATTGCTTTCTGGATATGCGCTCGTAGTCCGACATTTTGCAAGGTTCAGAAGCCTGCCCCGTCTTTTGCACTTTTGCCATACTCAAGAAAAACTTTTGCTCGTTAGCATCAACTTTAGTCTTCTCAGGTGATGGCACCTTTTTAAAGTGAGATGTTACACTGGTGCTTACATGATCTTTTCGTTCTTCTTCTGTCATCTCAGCTGGTAATTTCTTTTGGGATTGTCTTGGCTTCACAGATGATTGAGATTTCTTCGAGGACGGTGCTGACTTTCGAGATGGTGCTGGTGTTCGATTCTTTTCAGATTTTGGCGGATGAGTCAAACTTTTTCTGGTTAGTGCCGGCGGAGGAGTTGAACTTTGTCTGTGTGGTGTCGACAAGGGCGAGGGGTCTCTGTGTGGAGAGTGCGGCTGATCATCATCTTCATCGCCCTCATCGTTCGAGCCAAACTTAATCAAGCTCTTGCGCCACGCGAGGAAGCCATGCATGTTTTCTCCTACTTTTTTATTTCCGTCCTCGCCAGGGACCTCTACCTCCATTTTACGATATTGGCGGACTACACTGTATACTTTGACCCTGGCGAATCCTTGTGGTATCAAGCGACGGTGCAAAACCTATGACTTCTGGCATGGCCAAGCCCTGCCCTCAGCCATCTTGATGGTAATGCCATGTGCGGACAAATGTAGCTTGCACAATGTCGGTTCTTTGATGTCATCCACAGGAAAATGAAGTCCATGATCTTCGGGAATCCCTATGGACGCGCAGCTGCTCTTACGAGCACCAGGACTGATGAGCTTAGGGCTTTCACTCGGTGGCGGTCGTGAGTTGAGAGCTTTTTGTACTGCTTGCTCCACAGCCTTATCTAGTTCTGCTCTCTGTTCCTCTAACGCTCTCGCCACAGCATCTTTTATTGGACGGTCTAGTTGATATTCTCTTAATCTCTTTGGATGCCTATACAACCATGTGTCAGCTGGGAAGGCTTCTTTCCATGGAACCAAACCAACTCCTCGGGTGCGACCTGGATGCTCCTTGTTACTCAGGGCTACGGTTAGCTCGTCATTCTCCCTTCATAGCTTGAAAGATCCTTGGGAAGACTACACGTGAGCATCTGTGATTCTACACGACACTTCCTGCTCTCTATCACTTCTGAAGCTTAAGCCGCCATCATCCGAGATAGAAGCACCCCTCCCAAGCAACCAGTGCTTCGATCGTTCGCTCAAGGCGGCCATCGCAGGAATGACACCCTTGCGGGTTAGTTCTTCTTCGGACCAATCACATGCTATTATTTTCTTCACATACCCTCCTGTGCCTAGTGTGTGAGGGTAAATATTCTTATCCGCGTTTGCCTTATTCCTTTGACTTACTATATGCGCTTCTTCAGACCTCTTGTACGCCACAAAGTCCTCTCAAAACTCCTTTAACTTTGGGTACATGTCAAAATTTGGCGTTTCATTCTTCTTCACATAGTTCTTATTTAGTGATGTCTTCCAATTCTTCCACGCTGTATCCGACGAGTTTGAGGTCCACGGTAGTGATACCGTACTTATCGATGTTCATGCCCCTTGGAAGTCTTACCCATTGGAACCGAAAGAGAGGGACCTTGAAAGGTCCATAGTCAAGCTCCCAAATCTCTTCTATGAATCCGTAGTCGGTTTGCCTATTTCTGTTGCTATCATAGGCATCTATATGGATACCATTGTTTTGGTTGGTGCTCTTTTTATCTTGTGCTCTTGAATAAACTGTAAAACCATTTATGTCGTATCCTTGAAATGTCCGAATTGTAGTTGATGGTCCCTGAGCCAACACTTTCAACTGAGCGCACTCTGTCTCCGTATGCATCATGTGTCTACGCAACCAATCGCCGAAGTTATCTCTATGCTCTTTTGCGATCCAAACCTCTGACTTCTCTGGGTTTGTTCTGGATAGCATGCTCTTGTGCATGTTGACATACGGAGCCACCACAACTGATTGTCCTAAAACTGCGAAATGTGCTTGTATGAATGAAGCTAGATTGCTAGTACGGAGTGATTTCTCGCCTAGTGTCCCTTTTCCCTGTAGCCTCCCCTCATGCCGAGATACAGGCACACCAATCGGTTTGAGATCCATATAATCGACACAGAACTCAATGACCTCCTCGTTTCCCCAACCATCGGTAATGCAGCCTTTCGGTCGATGTTGGTTACGAAAATATGTCTTTATAACCCCCATGAACTTCTCGAAAGGGTACATCTGATATAGAAACACGGACCAATGAGATGGACCATAATATCAAAAAAAGATGAAGGAAAACACATCTCAAGCATGCACAGAGTGTGGACCACGTCTTCCTGTAGCTTATCTAGTTTTAACGGATCGATGGCCTTCTGCGAAATCGTGTTGAAGAATGAACACAACTTTATAATTGGGTCTCAGACTTTCTCTAGCAGAACACCCTTAATTGCAATTGGAAGTATCTGTGTCATCATCACGTGGCAATCGTGAGACTTCATGCCAATTAATTTCAAGTCTTTCATTCAGACTAGTCTCTTTATGTTGGCAGAGTAACCAAACGGAACTTTCATTCCGTGCAAGCATTCGCACATGCTAATTTTTTCTTTCTTGCTCAGAGTGTAGCAGGATGCAGGAAGTTACTTTTTTCCTGTATCCATGTCTTCGTGATAAAGCTACTTCCTGAGTTTCATATCTTAAAGGTCCATCCGTGCTTGGAGAGTATCTTTTGTTTTGTCAGGTATATCCAGTAAGATACCAAGCAAGCTGTCACACACGTTCTTCTCTACGTGCATGACGTCAATTGCGTGTCGAACTTTCAAGTGCTGCCAATAAGGTAGGACCCAAAATACTGATCTCTTTTTCCACAAATGAGTCTTATCACGGGAACACGGGATAGATGTACTGCTGGCTCCCTTTCCGTGAATAATTTTAAGATCCTTTACGGCTGCAAATATCTCTCTCCCAGTGTGATTCTTCAGAGCTAAGGCAGTCTCCTTTGTCCCGTCAAAAGCTCTCTTATTATTGCGGTATGGGTGATCCTTGCGGAGGAACCTACAATGCCACATATAAGCTATTTTCCGATAGTTCTTCAGCCACCGACTAGCTGTATCATCCAAGCACTGGAGGCATCCGTTAAAGCCTTTTGTCGTCTAGCCCGACAGGTTACCAGGGGCAGGGTAATTATTGATGGTTACAAACAACAATGCGCGTAGGATAAAGTTCTCTCTTTTATACTCATCCCATACCCGTACTCCATCGTTTCACAATATTAGATCTTCAACCAATGGTTTGAGGTACACATCGATATCGTTGCCAGGTTGTCTGGGCCCTTGGATCAGTAGTGGCATCATAATGTACTTCCGCTTCATACAAAGCCAAGGAGGAAGGTTGTAGATACATAGAGTCACCGGTCAAGTGCTATGACGACTACTCATGTTGCCGAAATGATTCATCCCATCCGTACTCAACCCGAACCTTATATTCCTCACATCATATGCAAAGTGCTTCTTATATTTTCTGTCTATGTTCCTCCATTGCACAGAATCAGTAGGGTGTTTGAGCATTCCATCCTTCTTACGCTTTTCGGCGTGTTATCGTAGCAATTGGGCATGCCTTTTGTTCGCAAACAATCGATTCAGGCGGGGGATTATAGGAAAATACCACACCACCTTACGAGGGGATCTCATCTTCTTATGCTTCACCCCGACATCATCCTTATCGATATCATCATCATTGCCCTTATACCACTTTTCTTCACAAACAGCATTGGCATCCAAGTCTGCAAACTCATTGCGATACAATATGCAATCGTTTGGACATGCGTGTATTCTTTATACTTCCAGTCCCAACGGGTAGACAACCTGTTTGGCCTAGTACGTAGTTGTAGGCAACACGTTACCCTCTGGAAGCAAGTCCCCCAAGAGACATAACAGATCAATGAAGCTTTTATTGGACCAACCATTGCTTGCCTTCAACTGCAGTAGTGTAAGCACGGTATGCAGTTTTTTGTGCTCCTCCTTGTAGCCCAGGTACAATGGTGTTGTGGAGTCCTCTACCATACGCTGGAACTTTTGAAACTCTCTTTAACTCGTAATGTCCCCCTCCCCATCACGCAACATTTGATCCAGATCGTCGTCGTGGCTATCGACAAACCTATCTTCAACCTCGTCATATCGTTATCTCCGTCATCTTCAGCAATGTGTTACCCTTCATGTACAATCTCATCTTCACCGTGCTCAGTCCAACAAGTATAGCCAGCCTTGAAACCCCTTCGAAGCAAGTGTGCACGTATCGACTCTATGGTAGAAAACAGCTTCTCGTTTTTACAATCAACGCATGGACAACACATATAGTCCGCCAGATTCTTCGACTTGTGCGCCGCAGCCGTGTTTACAAAACAATTCACACCATTAAAGAACTCTGGGCCGCAACGGTCCATGTCATACATCCACCTTCGGTCCATCTACAATTAATTAAATCAAACTTCACATAAGCATATAATTGCAAATAACAATATAATTGTAAATGATTAGATTTAAAAATCCATATAGCAATTTTGACTATATTAAAATACATCAACCTTTTT
Organism: Otatea glauca; assembly: GCA_036346275.1. Classification (NCBI taxonomy): domain Eukaryota; kingdom Viridiplantae; phylum Streptophyta; class Magnoliopsida; order Poales; family Poaceae; genus Otatea; species Otatea glauca. The sequence continues at coordinate 3,804,144 of CM070722.1, read as the reverse complement.
TCATTATGTAAATATCCATCTAGCAATTTTTTATTATTTTAAAAAATGAAAATAATTCTAAATATTTAGGATATATTTTGACTATATTAAAATACATCAATCTTTTTTCATTATGTAAATATCCATCTTACAATTTTTTATTATTTAAAAAATAATAAATAATTGTAAATAGTTTGGATATATTTGACTATATTAAAATACATAAACCTTTTTTCATTATATAAATATCCATCTAACAATTTTTTAATTACTTTCATAATCGATAATATCAATGTTACAATTTTTTAATTACTTTAATAATTAAAAATAAGCATATAATTGAAAATAAGAATATATTTATAAATAATTAGATTTACAAATGTATCTTGCAATTTTCATTATTGCAAAATCCATCTACCATTTTTCATTATTTCAATATTCATCTAGCAATTTTCACTATTCAAAATTCATTTAGTAATTTTCACTATTTAAAAATCCACTAAATCACTGAAATGAATAAGAATTGTAATTATCAAAATCTAGAGCAATCTATAAATTAAAATCCAACTACAAATATAATGTAGATCAAATTACTAACCTTGAAGAGAAATACGATATGAATTTTAATACAAAATTTCAGCAGCAATTCGTCACAATCTCGCAATCGAGCAGAGACAGGGCGCCTCTCTATTATGCTCGATCGGTCGGGGGAAGGGATGGCCAGATATATAAAGGACCTATCACTGCCGGTTCTGCACAGAACCGGCAGTGATAAGCTCGAATTGTGAGGGAAAATAATATCACGCGGGAAAATAAATATCACTGTCGGTTCTGATGTAAAACCGGTAGTGAAAATTCCAATATCACTGCCGGTTGATAGACGATTCGGCAATGATATATCACTACCGGTTTTGGATATATACTGGCAGTGCCGGTTGGTTGGCCGAACCGGCAGTGATAAGTTCTCTCCCCCGGCTTAACTTTTGAACCGGCGGTGATATGTTATCAGTGCCGGCTCTATTCCAACCGGCAGCGATATGCCGGCAAGGATTGCCTATAGAACTATAGTAGTGCAAGTCTATATAAATACATGATGATATGGGTTCCATGACTCCATTTAACCAACAAACTCGCTTAACTTGCTAAAGCAAATCTACATGCAGACTAACAAACAAGACGTACACGTAACTAAGTAATAAATCACTAGATAAGCTCAAAATAGCTAACTAATGCAACTCTATCTCTTAACTTCGTCAAGATTATTTCCAACATTCTCCCTCTTAATCTTGACGTATCTCTAACTCGTTAAGGCAATCGATTTCAACTATGACTTTTGAATGTATATTCGATATAGGACGGCGAACACATCTCCTTAACATCCTTGGACTAATCTCTCGTGGACTCAACTCAGAACGGTGAACACATCTCTTCAACATCCCAAACTCATCTACCATGGACTCAACTTAGGACGGCGAACAAATCTTCTCAACATCCTAGACTCATCTCCCACGGACTCGATTTAGGATGACGAACACATCTTCTTAATGTCCCGAACTCAGCTCCAAGCTGCATCACATCACCATCGTTGTCGGACACACATTAACGTTCTCAAAGCGATCAACATCGGCTTGACACTGACTCTTCTTATGACGATGGCCGCTGCCACCACCATCGGCTTCACGCCAAATCATCTCATGATGGTTTTGCATTGTCGCTCGTGCACGTTCCCGTGATGGCATCACAATTTTACCTCGTCTTAGGACGATGAACATCACATTCACCAACAACTTCACACCGTTGATCTTTGGCGTGCCATCGTCGTAGCACCATGACGCGCCACCCGCCACCACCTCACAAGGAGCCTCGATGTCATAACACCCTCTCATTGCTAAACTCAACGTAGCACCAGACAACACCATCTTCACTTCTCCTATGTTGAATCTCACTCTGATACCAATTGTTGGTCTAGACCTAGAGATCGAGGACTCACACATGTTTCACTGTGGAAGACAACAGAAAATAGAGAGATGCAAGAAATTTCGATGCTCGGCTGCGATTGCTCAGCATTGAACGATTTTCTCTCTTCCTATGTTCTTCGTTCCATCGGAAAGCAACTCTATATAAATACATGACGGCATGGTTCCACGTCTCCAACTAATTAACAAACTTGATTAACTTGCTAATACAAATCTACATGTAGACTAATAAACAGGACGTGTACATATATAACTAACTAACTAACTAACAAATCACAAGATAAGCTCTAAATAGCTAACTAATGCAACTCTATTTCTTAACCTAGTCAAGATTATTTTCAACAAAACTAATCAAGACAGATGCCTATGTTTCTTCTACTCTTCATCGATCTGCTGCTAGCTGCTGCTGCTGCGAGCGTCGACGTCGGAAAAGCTAGTGTCCCCTTCGGCCGGCCTTCAATTGAACGGTGGAGTGGAGTACGTAAGTACGTAATTAGCTAGAGCCAATTTCTAGTCAAGAGTACGTAGCTAGTACAACTTTAACTTCAAGAGGAGTGCTTCAATGCTTTCCCTCTCAATATAGGTTGCACAAATCTTGAAACAAACGAAGAGGTAAGTAATCATTATCTATCATTCATTCATGCTTTAATATTTGTACAACTGACAAAAGGAAAAGCATTGAATCATCCCTCTAACTTCGACGATCCCACACCAGCTGGCCAGCTAACTAGCTAGCCAGTACGCACTGTGTAAAGGTTTACAAAGTGTATTTTTTCGACACGTAGATAAAAAGATACTAAAAATAACTAGCTTACTCCTAATTACTTTCACCAATCAATATATTTAATACACATATGTAGAGAATATAATTAAAGTAAAGATGGATATATATTTATTAAGAATATAGAGGGAACATCACATTAATTTTTTATTAGAATATAAAATACGTCATATATTTATAGATAAGACTATAAAAAAATACGTCCAGTAAACATAGACAAAAGAAGTTGTTTGCACCAAAATTCGGCAAGTTAGTCTAAATCAGGCAAATACAAATTAAAGATGCGGGAGCTAATAGAAGTTTGGAAACAGTCTGAGATGTTTGGTAAAACTAAGATTTTTAAGGAAACAACCTCTAAAGATAAGGCCGATACGGATACGGACCTTGAAGCGTGTTGGAGTAGGATACGATCGGCCGAAGGGTATAAAAGAAGAGCCGAAGCAAACTGCAAGAAAAAATCATCAACACATACAAACAATCAGCTTTACTTTTCATCTATTTTTCCTGTCGACTAGGAGTAGTTCTTGTAATTTAGCCTTTGTAATCGATCTTGATCAATAAAGTTGCGATCGCCGATTGTTGATCTTCGCCAATTACGCCCGTGTTCGATTTATTCGATTTTGTTGCGCATCGCCTTCTTCGTAATCGACCGCTTTATCCTCCGATTAGCTTTAATCGCTAATTAGACTTACCTTGTTACTTTGATCTTGATCGGCTTCAAGTCGATTGAGTATAAGCCGATTGATCTTAACGATCGGCTTGAGTGAATTTTATTGTTTTTACCTTGTCGATTCCGTGTCAAATCGACCGCACGCTCAACTGTGTTTCGTGCGGTGTCGTTGTCGTAAACCCTACATCAAGTTTTTGACGCCAACACACTCTTAGCACGCCGGTGGGACCCGTAATGTCTTCATCGTGAAGTCGATTCCGCCATCGGATCTCAACTCGTGCTATAATCGTCCCAACAATGGACGATTTGTCCGCAGAACAACGCCAAGAAATTGAAGCTCGGAAAGCTGCTCTTAAAGAGATGATGCTAAGTTGCTATCGTAAAACAAGACGTGGCGTTACTCAAAAATCCGCCCTACCGACGGTCAACGCCCGGTGATGCGGGCATAACGTAACAAGTAAGCCGATATCTCACCGCCAAGCCGATTATCGGCTATGATTAATCAATCAGACACCACGCCTTGATAAATCAATCATCGGCTCTAGTGACAACCCTCGCCGATGATAGCAAATAGCGCCAAAACTATAGCCCGTGAGTTGGCCTCGTCAGAAGTTTGCTAGATCCACTACAAGCTCGCCAAATTATCCCGTTTTTTCAGTATCACAAAACACGCAGAGCACACCAGTCGATCCTAAACCATCGGCTATAACCTCACCTCCCACGATGATGCCCACACAACCCACGGTCATACTGCCTAGGGATCCTCGGTCAAGTGGGGTGAGTCATTACCACGCCTATACCGACGCTGCTAAGTTAGATTCGTCCATCAACCTACCGCCGCGGCTCCTTTTTACGCTTTCCCAATCGGTTTCACAACCGATTGATCCGAGAGATATCCCAAGAGCCTACCCCGCTTAGAAACCCGGGTCCACACAGGTAGTAACGATTCGTAACCGCTTATCCCGTGCGGAACCACAATTAGGCATAATCGCACGATCAAGATAATCGAATGCCGACGGCACGGCGTAATTGGCAACCCGAGCTTGCACTCGGGGGGCAGGATGCAGATTATGATCGACATTATCAGGGGCCTGCTGTGCCAGTGGCCGATAATGCCGATTGGACCGATCAGATCTGTACCGTTTTGAGGGATCAGTTTGGCATACAACCGAAAGGAAAAGTGATCGGCTATAGAAAGCCGCACTCGATTACATAGATCGATGGCCTACCCTCATAATTTTAGAGTCCCGGACTTCGCCAAATTCTCCGGGATGACTCGATCACAACCTTGGAGCATGTTGGGCGCTTTATCGCACAATGCGTGAAGCAACCAATCCGACGGTTTGAAAATTAGATTATTTCCGTTATCTTTGTCTGGGGCAGCATTTACTTGGTTTACTTGTTTGCCTCCGAATTCGGTCCATCTGTGGAACGATTTGGAAAGCCGATTCCATGAATATTTCTTTTCGGCAACCGAGCTTAGAATTTCAGATCCGAGTTCTGACGCGTCAAAAATTTGGGGAATCGGTATGATTACATCAAGAGGTTTAGAGAAATTAGGAATCGTGTTTTAGTGTCACGCTACCGACAACCAATTGGCCGATTTAGCATTTCAAGGTTTGATCCCGCCACTTAGGAGAAATTCGAGGACAAGAATTCACCGACCTTAGCCATTTGTTGCACCGTATCGGCTCAAGAAAGCCGATTTATCGATCACAAAGTATTTAAAGACAGATTTAAGAACAATAATAGCAATAATAAAGAGAAGGATAAGGCCAAGGTTAATATGGTTGAGTATTGTCCTAGTGATTCGTCTGAGGATGAGGAAGCGTATAAACATAGCCGAATGGATAAGAGGGTCTAAGAAATCCTTAGTCTGTTTTGGTGGGCCGACTAGGAACAAGTCGGAGGCCAAATACTCTTTTGACGCTTCCAAGTGCGATCGCATTTTTGATTTACTTTTGCAAGAAAAATAATACGGTTGTCGGAGGGACATGTAATACCATCAACCGACGAGATCAAAAACGCAGTATTGCAAGTGGCATCATTCTTATTCACATAACACTAATGATCGCAATATCTTCCGTCAACAGATCCAAATCCGCCATTGAAGATGGTCGGTTGAAGTTCGCCGATGAGCCGACCATGCGGTGGACGCCGATCCATTTCCTATTAATGTGGTACAATGCTCGCTAAAGGAAAAGAGCCGATGCAAAATGAGCGTAAGAAGGATCAACAAGACGATATACAATCGAGCTCGACGGCGCCGACACTAAAGATTACCATCGGCTCCGTACAAATAGAAGCCGATCGAGACGGAAAATTCAAGGACCATTAAACCTAAGGGGAATCCCGGATAGGCAAATGGTACAAAGCGTAAAAGGTTCCATTAAGGCAACCAAATAAAAGGCCAGTCCTACGCTCACAATTAATGGAGAAATATGAAGGGATGAATAGCCGACCACGGTACCACACCCGCGGCCGGATAATTTGTACCGCACAGAGAACGTGGAGAGGGCACATAGAAGGTGTCCTTTGGCAATTTTGTGGGAGAGGAGAGAAGCGCTGCCATCACCGTATACCGCCTGATGGAACATTATCCTCGAGACGGTTATTAACACAATCGGCCGACACGTGCTATCCGGGCCGATCGAGAGCAAGACGAAGTCACTGTAAGGCGGTCCATGAAAGATTATCTAAACCAAATCAAGAGCAAAGCCAAGCCAAGACACACACAACCGCTTCTACGCAAGAAGACTTGGTGGTCGATACGAAGCCGGTGGAACCTAAACCTAGGTGGTGCCCATCAGCCCGAGCAAATCACAACGACGACGGCTTCAGAGGCTAAGGACACAAGAAATTCGTGAAGCCGATGCCGAGAAAGAAAGAGACGGCGTTTAATGAACTTCGCCCAATGAGATGCGCCAGAAAGGGTGGAGAAGAAAAGATCAAGCCAAGAAGATTTCGAATCGGTGATGACTCGACTCTCCCATGATTAGGGACGATACACCTCCCATGGACGCCAACATGGTGTTCACCTTGCCTACCGAGTTCAAAGTCGAAGAGAATCGCCAATGAGGCCGTTGCTCGCTTATGCTCCGGTACGTAACGCCATCTTTGAGAAACCCAAAGACGATCATCGCATCTCAAACCATTGTACCTAAAAGGATATATAAATGGCAAGTCGATATCAAGAATGTTGGTAGATGGAGGCGCCACGTTGAATCTAATGCCTTACACGACATGTAAAAAGTCGGGTAAGTCCGATGAAGACTTAATTAAAACTAACATGGTTCTCAATGACTTCACAAAGCGACCCTACGTAGCAAAAGGTGTCATGGTCACAGAGCTAATCGTCGGTAGTAAGACTTTGCCGACGCCGTTCTTCGTAATTGACGCCAAGGAAACTATAGTGTGCCGCTCGGTCGAGATTGGATTCATGCAATTGTCGTATCCCATCGACCATGCACCAAGCACTAGTTCAATGGAACGGAGAAGAAGTTGAAATCGTCACACCGATACATCGCACACATCGCCATGGCTAGCCCGATGCAAATTGGCAACACGAAGAAGTCGGGTGCATATCGGGCAAGGCAATCGGACGATTGCGACTTCATATGCGTGAGCAACCGACTAATGCCGATTAGTGTCAAGCTCGGCACTTTTGATCGGCAAATGAAGTATTGCGCCGATGGGGACAAGAAAAGCATTGAGGGTGCTACAAAACAAAATGCAAAGCTATCGGCAAACAACAGATAGCTACGAAGTCATAGAAGACTATGAAGAAATCGAAAAGTTAGGTCAAGGATTCACGCCCACCGACTTGCTCAAGAAGTCGATATAGGTGAAGGTGATAGAAAAGACCAACTTTTGTCGGGCAAATTTAGATGTAAAGTACAAGGAAAAATTAATAAAAATACTTAGGAATTATAAAGATTGTTTCGCTTGGGAATATCACGAGATGCCCGGATTAAGCCGTCACCGGTGGAACATCGGCTACCTATTAAATCGGCTATCGACCGCTCAAACAAGATCCCGTGCGTTTTAATCCAGCCTTGTACCAAGTCATAAAAGAAGAGATAGAACGATTGTTAGAAGCAAAGTTTATCGTGCCTTGCCGATACATCAATGGGTTTCCAACATCGCTCCAAAGAATGAAGAAAATGGAAAACTTCGAGTATGTGTCGATTTTAGAGATCCGAACAAGGCGACGCTAAAAGACGAATACCCTATGCCAATAGCCGATATGCTTATCGATGTCGCATCAGAAATAAGATCATAAGCTTTTGGACGGTAATGCCGATATAATCGATACTCATGGCGAAGCCGATATACCCAAGACACCTTCGATGTCCCGCAATAGGTTTATTCGAGTGGATCAGAATGACTTTCGCTTGAAAACGCCGGTGCAACATATCACGGGCAATGAATCTTATTTTCCACGATTTAATCGGCCACATCGTTGAGATTTATATAGATGATGTAGTGGTAAAATCTGCAAAAATCTCCAACATCCGCCGATTTGGAGAGGGTGTTCAAAACATAAGAGCGCATGGTTTGAAGATGAATCCTTACAAGTGTGCGTCAGCGTGTCGGCAGGATGTTTTGGGCTTTATGGTACATGAAAGAGGAATCAAGTCACCAAACAAGAGTCAAAGCCATAGCCAATACCAAACCGCCAACATGTAAAAACGAATTACAAAAGTTGATCGGCAAAATTAACTATCTTCGCTTGGTTCATCTCGAACCTCTCTGTAGGATTCGTGCTTTTACTCCTTTATCAAGTTAAAAGACAATGAAGAATTTATATGGGGAGCCGATCGTGAGTAAAGCATTTGACGAAGTAAAAGGTATTTATCCAACCCTCCATCCGGCCGCACCTCAAAAGGTGTTCCTTTCAGATTGTATGTCTCACCAAGAAGATACTATTGGAACTGTTTTGGCACAAGAAGTACATGGTAAAGAGAGGGTTATCTTTTATTTAAGTCGACGGTTGCTAGATGCGTAAGTCGCACCCTTTCATTGAAAAATTATGTTTATCTTTGTACTTTTCATGCACAAGGCTAAGGCACTACATACTAGCATCGGCTTGTAAAGTCATCTCAGAAACCGATGTTATAAAGTATATATTGTCGGCTCCAATTTTGCGAGGTCGACTTGGCAAATGGGCTTACGCCTTGGTCGAGTTCGATTTATCATATGAATCACCAAAGCGCTTAAGGGACAAGTCCTAGCCGATTTTATAACAGACATGACACAATGCAAACTTAGTCTTGATCGCGCCATGGCGATCGTTTTTGATGGATCAAGATGCGAGGAAGGATATGGTATCGGCATTGTACTCACTTCACCTAGAGGGCATAGCTTTGAATTTGCATTTCGCTAAATAGCCGATGCTCAAACAACCGTGCCGAGTATGAAGCGTTACTCAAAGGCTTACAGCTTGTTGGAAAATATTGGAGTGAGCGCGTTGAAGCGTATGGTGATTCACTATTGGTAGTACAAAGAAATAAAAGGAGAATATCAATGTCGAGATGAAGTACTAACGAAATACTTAGAACAATGCTTAGAGATGATAAGCTCTTTTACATCATTTTTTATTGGTCATGTTCCTCGAGGATTGAACGACAGAGCTAATGCTTTGGCCCAACAAGCATCAGGGTATAGAGATGTTGGCCGAAGTCAGGAAACTGAACTTGTAGATAAAGCAATAATGTGCACGGATATTGCTGATTGGAGGACGCAAATAAAAGATTATCTAGTTGATCCATCTAAGCCAACGGAACGAAGGATACGGCAACAAGCATTGAAGTACGTTATCATGGACGATACACTGTATTATCGGACTATGGAAGGCTTGTTGCTAAAATGCCTTGAGGCTGAAGAAGCCCGAGTGGCGATGGGTGAAGTGCATGAAGGAATTTGTGGATCTCATCAATCGGCACATAAAATGAAATGGATGCTTAGGCGACAAAGTTATTTTTGGCCAACGATGCTAGAAGATTGCTTCAAATATTACAAAGGATGTCGACATGTCAAAAGTTTGGCAACGTACAACTAGCACCAGCATCGGCTTTGCATCCAATTATCAAACCTTGGCCATTCAGAGGTTGGGGAATAGACATAATCGGCCAAATTTTTCCTGCTTCAAGTAAAGGCCATAAGTTTATTTTGGCCGCAACCGATTATTTTTCAAAATGGGTTGAAGCTATACCACTTAAGAAGGTGACTAGCGTTGAGGCGATTAGCTTCGTGAATGAACATATCGTCCATCGGTTTGGAATACCACAGACAATCACGACCGATCAAGGGACGGTATTCATGTCTAACGAGTTTCAAGGTTATGCAACGAGTCTAGGGATCAAATTGTTAAATTCTCGCCGATACGCTCGGCTAATGGACAGCCGAGTCGTCTAATAAAACACTTATTAAATTAATCAAAAGAAAGATTGATGAAAAGCCGAGGAATTGGCACTCGACACTATCGGAGTCATTGTGGGCCTATCGGCTATCTTATCACGGGCAACGGCTTTCACCCTACCGGTTGGTGTATGGACAGAAGCCATTCTACCTGTGGAGATCAACATTGAGTCGATATTTAATAGCCGGACAAAATGGTTTGTCGGCTCAAGATTACAACGATTTAATGATAGACAACTTGGACGAGTTGGCTGGGTTACGTTTGGTTACACTTGATCGGCTTAAGAAGAACAAGATCAGAGTAGCAAAGGCGTATAACAAAAGGTCTTGCCTAAATCTTTCGATCGCCGATTTAGTATGGAAAACTATACTACCGTTGGTTCCAAAGATAACCGATTTGGGAAATGGTCGCCACGTGAGAAGGACCATACAAGATTAATCGACTAGTCGGTGGGAACTCGTACTTACTGGAAACACTTGAAGGGCATGTCCTGCCTAAAGCCATTAATGGGAAATATCTAAAGAAATATTATCCTAGCGTTTGGATCGGAGCCTAGCCGACTAAAATCATGTTCAGGGCCAAGATTAACACGATGCTGTTAATCGGCTGAAAGGATTACAGACTAGAGATGTAAGCAAGATAAAATCGGTTAAAAAGCCGATTATAAACATAACAAGTACAGATTACAAGAATATTCAGGATAGATTCAGGACAAGTTTTCCAAAACAGAACAATAAAGTTTTATTGGATGCCAGATCCTGGAAGAGTCGCGCCCAAAGCCGATAAAACACCAGCTGCCTTTGCAATGATCCTTGATTTCGCCCGTAAGACGCTCATCGCCCTTGGCATTCCCGGCACCATTTTTACCTTGGCCGATTGCTTGGTCACATTTTCAACACCAACGCAATGCTAAGTTTTTCTTCCTTCACCCGTCGCAAGGGTCTCCAAGGTTTGTTGGCCTTTTCCGATTTGTTTCGAGCTTGACCAATTCTTCCGGAGAAATTTCTTTGTTTTTTCCAATTTCAAGAGAGCTTCCTTGGTCGATTTGAGATGCCGAGCACCAAGATCAAATTTGCGCTTTTGGCCTTGGCATCGCAAACCGCCTCCAGAGTTTCCGATCGGCCTCTTGGGCATCACGGCGCTTGATCCGGTTCTCTGCCTCCTCAACTTCTTTTCTTCTCGTCGTCCAAATGACATACATCCGTAAGAGCTTGCATTGCTTCGGAGGAAGATCGGCTTCAACGGCAGCCATGGCATCCCTTATCGGTGATTGTTAACCAGATCTCCGATCGTGGTTGCATCACAAGCTTGAAAAGCCCGCCAAGACGCTCTTTCATGCTCGAGCGGAGGTAACCACAGCCGATGCCTTTTCGATACTTCAAGAATTCTTCGATTTACGCATCATAGTCGTCCGTAGCCATAATCTCGGGTCGCCAAGATCGCCGGTGAAAATCCAAGCGATTTGTTTGATCCGATGGTTCCGGAAATCGAGAATCAAGCAGAGTTGGCTCGTGCAAGAGTTGGAGCAGATTGAAATGTTCGAAAATCGGCAAGGATCTTCTCGACTTGAGCAGATTATGCTGGCTAAAGAAAATAAAAGATAAGCCAATGCATTGGAGTATAAAAGTTATTGCACAAAGTGTTGTGACCTACCTTTCCAATAGCCGATACATGAGGCGAACTCTCGCCGCTTGCTCTTTAGGTTTGGGTCCTTTCTTTGTTGGAGCCTTGGTATATTTTGCCTTCTTCTTTTCTGGAAATTTAAATCGGATAAAGGTTAAATCAAGGAGGAAGAGGAAATGTCAAAGCTAATTTATGCTTACTTGGCTGTTTTTTCTCGATATCCGACAAAGAAGGACTATGCACTCCCAGAGTGCCGGAGGTGTAGCCTGTAAGGCCAGTCGATGGATGAGCTCTCTTGCCTTGCTCATTCCCAGATTGGCTAGAAATGCCTTCTTGCCGACATCCTTAGCCTGGCAAATATATAGGAAGTGTGATTATAAAATGCATTCGAATTAAGGCCGATACATGAGGCAAGATTATTCAAAGCCGATACCTTATCTACTAAGCTTGAGTTAGTATAATCCGACGAGCTAGCTTCATTGCTAGATTCGCTGTTAGATACTAAGGATGTCTCTGGCAGATTTGGAAAAAATTCTTTGACAATAGTCGAAGGGGTCTTCTCCATATACAAACATGCTGCGATAGCCGACCACCATGTCGTGAAACCCCCTGCGCGGCGAGCATTCAGATGGAAGTGAGGAGACTGCGCAGTTGGAGTTCGTCGGCTAACTCCAGAACTAGCCTCGCGGATGTGGCATTGCGGACCCTGGCTCTTGGTTGAAGCCGATCTAGAAGTGGCGATTTGGTATCACTTGGCCAAAGCCGAGCCGCTTTGCATATATCAAGGGTGATAAAACTCGTATGAAGGCCGGAAAGTCCGATTCGAGTATGAAGGCCGACATGGAATATGCATGGAGAAATAAAAATTTATACAAGTCCGTAGTCTCCCGAGGCATCGAGAGCTATCGGCTTCTGGATGAAGAAAAGAAGGCCAAAGAAAATCGGTCGCAAAGATCAGTAGCTAAAGAAATCTTGTCGCTTGAAACTTTCGTGTCCAATTGCAAGAAAAATGACAAAACCTTCTACACCGCCGTCGGAAAGGCCCTTGTCTCATTTCTCGAGCACATCATAAATCTTTCACCAAAGGATCGGCATTCTCTAAATTGAATAGGTGCCCTTCGTATATCTTCCTTGGAAAAGGAGTATCATCGGCTAAATCCAAATTAAAAGAACTAATTTGAATAAACAAGATGACCATATTTGCACAAACCACATTGGGCCACCTACATTACCAACGGTGAATTTTCCAAAACCCGTATAAAGCCGACTCCTTATTATGTAAAGCATTTGGTACACAAAGACCCAAGAAGATTTTTCCTAAAGCCACCGACGACCCTCAACAAGTCGCTCGCTATCATTTGATATACTTGAGTTGGTCCAAGAGATGCACCACGTAATAGAAAACGGTCTAGCCAAAGATTCGTAAAAGCCACATGTTCCTCGTCCGATACTAAGCCATTGACCTTGTTATTATTTCCAATATATTTGGCCCAACCTCTCCCTTGGATCGGATGAGCCTATATTTTGGTTTTCCACTAAAGTCGATATTTGATCTCCATCCGCCAAGACAACACAAATGAGCAACATCTAAAAGAGTTGGGCCAATGGGATCGGTGCGGAATAAGAAAGCATTAAAACAAATTCACCAAAAATAATGTGCCGTGGCCACTAAGGGCTCATTGGCTTGTGGTCGGCTAAAGAAAGTGAAATACACTCACTATGCCCATTCTTTCCCATTCACTCCTCTTTGGGTCTGCTACCGATAAACCAATTTCTCCATCCTTTGAGAACTGCTTACCAAGCCTCAAACTCTTATTCCACCCTCTATGTTATGACCGTGGTTTACAGAGGTAATCGAGGGACTTCTTGGTTTGTTACGGTATGGACGCCTAGATTTCCCAAAGGACCCAAAAATATTGGTCATTGCTTGTGCGGAATCGAATAAGTACCGACTAGGATCCATTGTAGCCGATGAAGGAAGTCAATGAGTTGAATTGCCTCAAGAGTACTTTAAACGGAAAGTTCAAGCCGATTGAAGGTGATTCGAGAGCTTGTGCGTGTGAGGAATGAATGAGGTGGGGCCGATTTTATAAGGATGCTGAAAATTTGAAAAGGCGGAAGTGAATTTCAAAAGGCGTGAGCGGTTAAAACGCACTACCCGCACGTCGAGATTTACTACGAATAAAGCAAAGAAGCAATGGGTGAAGATCAAACGTTAGCCGATTGCACAAGCCGATAATTGTGATTTTTGACAGATGACAAGTCATCTCTCAAAAATGGGGGGCATATGTTTGCACCAAAATTCGCAAGTTAGTCTAAATCGTGCAAATACAAATTAAAGATGCGGAGCTAATAGAAGTTTGGAAACAATGCGAGATGTTTGGTAAAACTAAGATTTTTAAGGAAACAACCTCTAAAGATAAGGCCGATACGGATACGGACCTTGAAGCGTGTTGGAGTAGGATACGATCGGCCGAAGGGTATAAAAGAAGAGCCGAAGCAAACTGCAAGAAAAATCATCAACACATACAAACAATCGCTTTACTTTTCATCTATTTTTCCCGTCGACTAGGAGTAGTTCTTGTAATTTAGCCTTTGTAATCGATCTTGATCAATAAAGTTGCGCATCGCGATTGTTGATCTTCGCCAATTACGCCTGTGTTCGATTTATTCGATTTTGTTGCGCATCGCCTTCTTCGTAATCGATCGCCTTTATCCTCGATTAGCTTTAATCGCTAATTAGACTTACCTTGTTACTTTGATCTTGATCGGCTTCAAGTCGATTGAGTATAAGCCGATTGATCTTAACGATCGGCTTGAGTGAATTTTATTGTTTTTACCTTGTCGACTCGTGTCAAATCGACCGCACGCCTCAACCGTGTGTTCGTCTCGGTGTCGTTGTCGTAAACCCTACATCAAGTTTTTGACGCCAATGTATCATCGCTTTCTTAAAGCTTTGCATAATACGTACAACTGGCTCGATCAGTAGAATTTTACTAGTACTAGCCGTAGCACCACCAGCTGTAGCTACTAATTAATAATGTGAATAATACTATATATATTAAACCTCGCAGCTTTTTGCGCCTCGCTGCGCCACGCCTATTTTGGACCCACGTGGTCGCTGCGGACGCCGTCGTCGCCACCGCTTGCTAACGCGTGAATACGATTTAAGTATTTTCTCCTCCCCTCTCGGACGTATCGCGTGCGTAGCGCAGCGGTAACGTTCTTCGTTGAGAGGCCCGCGGCGCGCGTTCGACTCCGCCTGCTCGCGAGCGCAGAGCGCCCCAGCGGGATTTTTGCCGCGCGACATGTGGCTAGCATGGCTGCCGCGTTACGCCTGTTTTTTGTGAAAGGACGCCCAAATATTTATAAAATTGCATATTAATCCTTTTTCGCGGAAAAGTCCTAAAAAATTCTGTTTTCTTACGAAAATGCCCCCATAGATTTACATAATTTCTTTTTTCACGGAGAGGCCCTAAAAATGCTGCTTTTTGTGAAAACGCCCACCACAGATTTACAGAGTTACATATAATCCCTTTTTCCCGTGTGAATGTCAAAATTTCCCTAAAATTACAGAATAATCTATTTTTTTGCTAAAAGATCCCCGAGACTTCTTTCGTTTGTTTTTTGTCGCCCTATTTTTTATGGAGAGGCGATTGGATTTTTTTCGCAGGCCCTCCGGAGCTTCCGCGGTTCATTTTTAGCATGTCGGTTTTAGATGGAAGTTTATCCAAAACTTTTAAAAAATACATATTAGTCCATTTTTCTCCGTTAGACCCTTGAAACTCACACGATTTTTACTGTTTGCCTTACGGCCGCGCCCTGCATCTAGTATATGTAAATGGTGGATATATATGTACGTAATTGTTCAGTATAGCTAGGTACCTAATGTAATTTTTGTCGCGGATATCGGATCGGATTCGGAGCGTCGTTATCCGGAAAATATGGATCGGAACCGGATATTTTTTATCCGGATGGAGAGGCGATTGGATTGATTCGATTGAACAACTAAACCCTCTTCCTCCGCAGAGTCCTTTCTAGGGTTAAAACGGACGACGAGTGGCGACTCCCTTGGTCAAGGCGAGCTTCCGGCGTTCATTTTTCCCAGATTTGAGAGCCTCGGCGCATGTCGGTTTTAGATGGAAGTTTATCCAAAACTTTTAAAAAGTTCGAACCAACTACATATTAGTCCATTTTTGCAAGTATAGTTGTCTCCGTTAGACCCTCATCAAAGAAATTAGACTCACACGAATATTTAGTTGGTATTGGCTAGTAGAGTAGGTCTATGCAACTAGTAATTTTTCTATAAACTTACAAATATTCCCTTTAGCCAAATATAATTCTAGCAGGAAAGAAGATGCATTTAGTTCTGTACATATATGAATATTATCTTGACATTCGCAGCATAACCATGTGATTATTGGCTTCATATAAAATAGTGTGTGAGCTCTTTGGAAGCAAGTTTATGGTAAAGATACTAGAATAGCATGAATTAGTATCGAGATAGAAAGCAAGGTCATTGTAAAGATGCTATTTGGGAAGTATTTGCCATTTTCATGCAATTCTATTGCCGAACATCCAAGTAGCATTGAATCGATGATTTACATAGAATTGGTTGGTGAGTTTCTCTAAAGAAACAGTCCAATCAATGATTGAAAAACTAGAAAAGCGAAGTAAAAACAATGCATCTTGTTGCGATGAATCGCTCTTGCATTGGGGTTTAATTAAGGATAGGAACAGCCGAACAGCTCACATGATGTTGCGATACTTTTATCCTGTTCCTTCAGGGTTTACTAACTTCTAAGACAATCATAACACCGAGGTAATAAATAAAAACAGCTTAACAAGCGTGAGACATTGGAAGCCTTGAAGTGATTCTAACATGCCAAGAATCTTGACAATTTCAAAATCAACAACTATTTGAAAATCAAGACAGACTCTACAAATTTGAACCATCACAATTGACAATTTCAATGCTCCATTAATAGTCTTTCGTCTTTGTGCTTATATTCTTGACTTAGCTATCTCTTGGACCATGTAGTTGAAACAAATTGTTTTAGACATGTTTGAGCTAATTGGGCACTAGTTATCGTGTAATTTTACTCAAGAAATTGTTATGTTATTATTGGACACCGCTTGTCCATAAGAGTGTATTGTTTCAAATCTTAATATGCTTTGATAGTTGACTTGTTGAAGCCTTGACAACACTATTATTATTACATTGATAGGTTCAAAGAATCAATGAGGCTTGCTGTGGACAAATGGGGCCACATTCAAGTAACTGAACCGGCAAGCTTTAATGTAAAGGAGGACCTTCTGAAGTTAAATTGGAGACTTAACTAGTGTTAGTTCCTTCTTATCAAGCATATCTAATTGTCTATCTATGATTAAATATTAGTTGCTGTAGCGGTTGTGGTTGTAAGAACAAATGTGTTGTACTAACTAATTAATTTGGTGGTGCATTTTGAGCTTCTAAAAGTATTGATGCATTTGAGGCAATTGTTTCAAATTTTTGTTTAAAATTAGATCTTCTCATGTTAGTATCATCAATCCATGTTAGTCTATGCTGCATTATCTGTATGTATGTGTGTGTGCATTATTCGTATTCATGTGTTTTAATTCAACATATATTACTTTATGTATATGTCTATTATCCGTATATCTTTATCATCCGAATCCGTCACTTATCCGACCCGTTTTTTATCCGGATTCGTATCCGGATCGTCGTTTCGAGCATCAACAGATACATCTCGATCGATCTCATGCATTATTGCTAGTACCCCTCCTTAATTTCATCACTTGTCTTAGAATGGGTGTACACACTCAATCGAGCTGCCCTATCTATACTAATAATTAAGAGTTAACGATGGTCGTCCCTTTCCCTCCGTAGTCTATTTTTCATCCGCACCCTCCATTTTCTCTGTCGCTCACAAAAAAAACCAACACCCCCAACCTAACTCCTACGAGCAGAGTTCACAAAACCGACGAAAACCGCTCGAAATCAAAAACCGATCGGTAAACCGGTCCATTCAAAAAAAAAATTTAAAAATTTTGAAAAAATCTATGCGCTCAGTTTTTCGCTAAAAACCGCGGTTTTCGTCAAAAACCGCTCACAAAAACCGTTTTGCGACGAACATCTAGTTGGCAACGGTTAAAAACCGCGGTTTTTCATTTTTTTTTTGAATTTTTCAGAAAAAAATTGATTTATTAACCCTTCGATTTTTGGGCGGTTTTTACAGTTTTCGTACCGGGAATTTCGACGCGAATTTCAAAATTCGGTTTTGTGAACCCTGCCCACGAGCTTCGTTCGCCTCGCGCTTGGTAGGAATGACCTGCTTGGCAACCACACATGCCTCAAGGTTCGGCTCCTTGAGAACAACTGCTTCGTCGATCAGATTCCGGACCTTAACCTGCCTCAGCTACAGTAGATCAATGTGTTGTTTAACCAGGTGAATGGATCAATCCCGGCCTCGCTCCGGTCCAAGTGACATTTGGTGTTCCTGGGGACAAGGTTCTGTGATGGGCCGTTGGGGCCTTGTCCTGTAGAGGGCTCGCCTTCCCCTGCTCCGACGGGGCAGCCGTTGTTACTGACGCCGGCGACCAATGGCTTCAACGAGCTGTTCGAACTGTACAACTTTAACGCGCTCGGCGCATCACTCATCAGATGCTGAACATGATCATGAAAGCAAAAGCAAGAAAACAACTGATGGGTTTCCTCGACCCACACATGGTGTCCAAGCAAACGATAGACGAAAATGTAGAAGTCATCTACGAGTACGTGAAAAAAGTATTGCTGGCTCAATGAGACAAAAAATTCATACTTTTACCCTACAACCCAGGGTAAGTGCTTCATTCAGTTGCTATACTTGTTGCTTTATACTATATAACGCAGTTTGAAGTTAGGTTGAATGACCATGGCGACATGACTGTGTAGGTTTCACTGGGTTCTACTCGTAATTATGCCAAAACAGAGTCAGGTAATTTACCTTGATTCTAAAAAGGGCGACACCCACAACTTAAAGCTTATTAGAGATTTACTCAACACGTCGTTTGGTGTCTACAAAGCTCGTGGACGTTCACACAGGAAGAACTCAACGATACTGACGTATATTTATAACTTTTCGGTATCCACTAATACGTAATAATCCTTCATACTCCATAATAATACCTTTTGAAACTAATTAACCTATTATATTTTGACGGTGCCATCAGCAACCAAAGGGCACTAATCAATGTGGATTCTACGTTTACCACAACATAGAACTCCTCATTGGTTCAAAGACTACCAACGTTATAGAGGTTTGTCGATCTTGCAACAATTATTTTCACTTATTAATTTATATACACGCAAGACTTTACTCTTCCTATCACCAGCTTGGCAATACGCTGAATCTCGTTGGAACAGGCTAACCTGCTAGGTATTCGAGGACAAATCTGTACCTTCTTGATGTGTGAGGTCATTAATCCAAAAGGCGAACACCACTGAAGCCTCGCCTAAAGAGTTGTGAATTTGTTAGATATCATTTCTATTAATTTGTGAACCTTGTGCTGTGAATTTGTGAGTTGTAGTTCTCAATTCAATTGGTTTTTATATATGTGAGTTGATTTCTTAAATGGATACGTTGTACATTGTAAAGTGCGAGAGTTGATTTCTAAAATGGATGCGTTGTATATTCATATGTGATCGGAGCTTATTTCTGAGATGTATGTCATAATAATGCTGGTGATGCTCTGTATTTTATCTTTTCTTGCAGAGGGCATGGCTAGCATTTCCTGAGGTTAGCCAATAAAATAAATTTAAAGAAAAAATGAAAAATCAACATCACAAACGGTTCCAAACTAAAACCGTCTATGATGGTCACATATCCCAGACGGTTCCAAATTGGACCGTCTGGGATTTAGAGCTCATCACAGACGGTTTCAAAATGGAACCATCTAAGATGTGGGATCATCACAGACGGTTCTAGTTTGAAACCGTCTGTGATGTATTTTTTATTGACGGTTGCAAAACCGTCTATGATGACATATTGTCATCACTGACATTTTAATACAGATGGTTCGGAAAACTGTCTGTGACGACGGTTTCGAACCGTCTGTGATAAGTAGTTCTGTAGTAGCGTGGGTATCTTTTTTTACTATGTTCTTGAATCTTGAGCATTGAGGTTAAATCATAAAGGAAACATCATTTCGACGATATATCTTGTCGGGAAAGTTGGCAAGGAAATCACCATATTTAAGCATATCGGACCCTTCATTGTCAAATTGAACGAAATCACAATCCATGAAGCTAATAGAATATGGTGTCTTTCTTTATACTTAGGGCGTGTTTGGTACGACTCCAGTTCCACCAGATTCATGGATCTGGTGAAGCTGGGTATTTGTAGCTCCACAGATCCGCGAAATTGGATCTGTGAGTATATTAAAAGTGTTTAGATATGTCATTTTATTTAATTTTAGACTAAAAATATAAACTTAATTCTATTTATTTTAGCCTACAAGATTTAAATCTAAGATGGAACTAGAATCTAGAGCTCTACCAAACAAGGCCTTAGTTGACTAAAGCACTGCACGAAGCTTTGTCTGTACTGAATCTGTATCTGTTTGTTGTTATCAAGGTTAGATCTAGAGCAGCAAACCAAGAAATTGCCGATGACTTATCAGGTTGGGACTTGAACGAAGACCAAGGGCAGAGTACAACACGTAAAAGATTAGTTTGGTGAGACGTTATTAGGTTGTTTTCTGCATTGGATATTAAATTTCAGACCATAATAACAATGGGTGAATAATATCATGCATACCACTGATGTATCTGGTATTAGCTGTATATCAGCATATATATTGTAAAGAAATACGTAATTCATAGGTCCTTCAGAAAGATGCAGCAAGTAGTGCACTACAACGTTCTTTTTGTCAACAGAACACCACTGAAGATTCACTGTACAAAATTGCTAGGCTAGACCTTTCACACCGAGGACAAAACAATCATGATTTTTGTGACCACATTCAGAATATACTAGCAAAGTAGCATTGTTATGCTATAGAGTAGGTTGAACGCAATTCCATTCTCCAGCTTAGTGGGTCCAGGAAATTTAAAATTGGACAATATTCTCTTCTTGGGCAGTTTGTCATGCAAATAACAACAAGCTTTCTGCATGCCATGATAATCAGGGAATTTAGATGTGGGCATTCGGGCCGGGCTCTTTTAGGCCCGCCCGAGGCACGACGTCACGGTCCGGCACGAAGCCCGACCCGACACGAAGTGGGTCGTGCCGAGCCTGCACGACACTGTAGCACGGGCCGTGTCGGGCTCGAGAATCAGGCACGATGGGCGGCCCGGCCCGGCACGACACTGTAGAATGGGCTGTACTGGGCCCGATGATCCAGGGCATGAGGAAGAAGCCTAGTATGAAGGTCACTGACTCACAGAGCATGACTGTCATGGATGCACCCAGTAGCATGAACGTCACCCTATCGTCGACACCTGAGAGAGACGGACAAAACAGGAGAGAGAGCTAAGAGAGATTGAGAGACGGTGAAGCTGCTATCTCTCGCTCGTCCCTCTCAATCTCTCTCTCACCAGTCTCTCTCAATCTCCCTCACAATCTCTCTCGTCTGTCTCACTCACTCTCTTTCTCGCCCATTGCCCCCTCTCTCGCCCGTATTGAGCACATCCTTCTCGCTCTATATAATTGTTCAATAATAAATAAATTTTAGTTCTTTTTCTCATAATATTTGCATTCATTGCCTTAATTCTATGTATCTTCGGCTCCTTTCCTCTCGTTGCAATAGTGTAAATGGGTCGGGTCTAGGCCGGCACGGCACGGCAGCAGCACGAACGCAAATGGGCGTGCTCGGCTCGCGAAGGCGAGCCGGGCAAGCTGCGACGCACGCACGACGAGCCATCGTGGCCCGGCACGGTTCAGGCACGAAGCACAATGAGCACGTGCCGGGCCGGCCCGGCACGGCACGATGCCCACCTCTATCAGGGATGGAGCCAAGCCTCGGATCACTTGAACCTGGCCTAAAAAATCCATACAAATTCTCTTAAAAATTTATAAAAAATCATAAATTGATCCAATAACCTTTGGATCAGTCCGAGGCTTGATTCTAAACTGACCCTGATGATAGTGATAGAAATAGGCTATTGGCTTATTTAGTAGGAGGTTGTCATGAGTGTCAGTAGCAGAGGGTCTAATGGTAGTAGCTTTGACGATTGACCTTTATTATGTTAAGAGAACCTCCGCCGTTGAATCTGCCTGTCCGTGTTAAACCATTGCAAAACGCCGCCAACAACTCAACCAATCCTCTCGTTTTAGAAAGCCAAATACTATTTAATTTGGTCTGCTTTTTTCTTCAGACTTTTATTTTCTCTTGCTCGATAATATTTTGACGTAAATCATGTGCTCGTACTTGTAACATAACTTGTGTTGTAATGACATGTAATTTTTCATCTTTTTTATAGGGCCATGCATGCATGCCCCTATTAAATAATATACTCCTTCCATCCAAGTTTATATGGTGTATTTTCTCTTGTACATAGGTCAAGAAGATATTAAAAATAATTATATTACCACAAATTTTTACTCCCTCAAGTCACAAAAACTTGTCATTTTGGATATAGGTGAAGTCAAACTTTTGAAACTTTGACTGTCAATATCTTTTTAAATATTAAAACCTGGTGCATGAAAATCATATATGTAGATTCATTCTCCCCCGAAAAACAAGAACAGTGACCACAGCCTGTGCATCCCAATGAGGAGCTGCTTCTGCGCCCGCCGCCCGAGGTGCCCGTCAAGGAAACCATGCTCCTCGCGCAGGTACAGATTCGAATCGCCTGCCGCCTCAGTTGCATTCCATGGTTTTGTACTTGAGCCAAATTTTGGGTGCAATTTTGGTTTGGATCTGGCCCCTGTGGAGATTGGGGCATTTGGATATGTGGGGAGAGGGTGGCGACTAACGTTGACTAGGAAATCTGGGAATGGCAACAGCAATGAGCAATGGCAATGATGTACATAAACAGCTCTAGATAGATTACCAAAATTTTCTTTTAGATAACTGCTGTTAGTGAACAACAAACTGTACTAAGATAATTTATTGTGTCACCACAGCTTGTGATAATGTGAGATCATGTGGGTGGAGGTCATCCCATTGATGTGTGATGAGTATTTGATATTTGTTAGGCTTGTATCAATTTGTGTGAGTTTGTTTTAGTTTGAAAACTGAATTTGCAATTTTAGGTTGCGGTCGTCCTTCTTAGTGAGCTTGAGTGATGCATTTAATTGGAAATTCATACTGGTATTAAGTACATGCGTGTTGCATATTATGTTGAGCAATGCTATGTGATGTTTTAGAGACCAGACTAGGCTAGGAGAGTTGAGGTCTAGACGGTCAAGGTGATTACGAAAGATAACTAAAGCCTCGCTGTAAGCCAGGATGACAAGTGAATGGATGGGATGCTAACTTAAGCCATACTCAAGTGAAGGAGGATCATTGGATCAAGGGTTCGCGGGTGGAGTAGTGGTTAAGTTAATGTTAAAATCTATTATGTTATTGGGTTGCAGGTAGACCATGTTTGAGAGTAAGGGAGTGAATCTCAACTCTTGATGAGGGTTCTTAAGGGCCAAGAAGGTCATCTAAGGGTGGAAATTGCTCTAACCATGTATGAGTAAGGAAGTGAATCTCAACCCTCAATGGGGTTTCTTGAGGGCTAAGAAGGTCATCTAAGGGTAGAAGTTGCTCCTAATGTGATATAAATAGAGGGGTGGAAGGATGCCTCCATGCCAAGTCTTAGAGAACGATTTTTGGTTTCCTTATGCTCTTTGAGCTTTGCCCACCTAGAAGTGTGACTTTGTAACCATTCCTCTGTAAGCAATGCAAGATTCAACCTCATCTATATTTTGAAATTTATTTTATTTCTTGTATTTTTGCTTGGTTCTTTCTTGCAACTTGAGCTTTGCTTCCCCTCCTTCTACTTATTATAGTTCTCTTAGGATGCGTAAGAGGTTGAGAAACTCATTTAAATCATGTCCCAACCCAGTAAGATCTATTAGAACTCATTTTTACTCAAGTTGTGCTTGCAACATCGTGTTCATGATTTGAAATCGTTATTTTTTGGTGAAGCTTGAACCATTTGCATGAAAGGTTGAGACTTTAGGATTATTCTTCAATTGCTCTTGGAATCATAGTCCTAAGGTTATTTTATAGCCATGGTTTAAGTTTCATTAAGTTTGGTTGGATAGATCAAAAGTTATTGAGGTTTCTTTGTGGTCAAAGTTTTTGAAATCTCTACTTTTATGCAGTGTGAAAGTTAAGCATGATAGGTCACTCAGGGATTTACTTTGAAATTCCTTTTGTAATCATAACTTTGAGGACTTTATCTTGCTATGTTTCAAATTTCATAAAGTTTTGATGAGTAGATCAAAAGTTGTTGATGTTTCTTGACATTTAAGTTTCTGAAAGTAATGTTTTAGTGCAGCGTGGATGTTAAGCTAGATA
This sequence comes from Otatea glauca, assembly GCA_036346275.1. NCBI lineage: Eukaryota > Viridiplantae > Streptophyta > Magnoliopsida > Poales > Poaceae > Otatea > Otatea glauca. The sequence continues at coordinate 3,780,199 of CM070722.1, read as the reverse complement.
GGTCTCTCTTTTAGGCTTTATTTTCAAATTCCTTTTAGAATCACGACCCTAATGACCTTATCTTTCTGTGATTCAAATTTCATCAATTTTGGATGAGTAGATCTAAAGTTATTCATTTTTCTTGACGGCCAAGTTTGATATTTCTACTCATCCGAGTTGCTGAAATTTCTAATCCATTTATTCTGTTTTGCATGTTCTTGAACCTAGTGTTTGCTCCATAGCACTAGTGTTCTAGAAGAGGTTTTAAGGGAAAATTTTTATTTGGCTCCTATTCACCCTCCTCTAGTCGCCTGGTTCAGTCCTTCAGATAAACTAACAGCGAACATTGATTTGAAAAAATACTGCTGGCCAGCATGCTAATTAAATTACTACTCCACTTGAATGAAAAATAGGATAATTTCCAATTGTAAGCTTTGGTGGGATTAACACATTTGGGATAGAAGTACTTAAAGTTTCTACTTTCAAAACATGTCGCATACCATGTCTGTTCTTTGCTATGAAAGCAGCAGCATCACAATTACAAAGAGCTCCACTGGTAATAGTGAACTTTGGGAGGCCTAGGTTTGGAGCTTAGGCGGTGCCTCTGACCCAGTCCTTGTCCTCTTTGTCTTGGTAGAGAAGCTGCTGCAGTAGAAAAAGAACAGAAGCTGCACAAAGCACTGCTTCTGTATTTTTTTCATACACCGTGGAGCCAACGAAAGCAGATTATGGCCAAATGGAGTATACTAATAGAACTGAAATAGTTTGCTTCGTAGTAGTATAAAATAGCAAAACAACAATTTTTTTATTAATGTTAAACATGTCATGCACTCTTGTTCTTACCTTTTGTTTTGTAGGATGAGATTATGGTTGAGGCTGCTAATGACTGAATGCTTGAGTGTCGAGAACAAGTAGCCATGATAATGCACTCGTGGTCTCCTTGAGATATTGCCACCTGCATTGGCCATTTTGGTCTTCAAACTCTTCTATAAGATTGTGTCATTGTTAAGTCTTGTATCTGTATGTTTGTATGATGTAATCCTAATATTGTCGATTTGTCTTATTGTCTCTTTCATGGAGATATGGAGTCATGATCATGTTATTATGATATTATTTACGTATCATTACATGTTTCATAACTTTTTGTACGTGTACTGTTAAAATTGAATGTACTTTTGCAATTTTACTGGACTACCTGATAAAATTATTAGTTAAATTGCGATATTCTTGTTGCATTTTGAACTTATACGGTTAGTTAATTATTGTTATATGTGTGCTATATGCAGTATCTATTTTTTTGCACGATATCTGATAAAAAAATATTCGTTACCGTATCGATTCCGCTCTATATTCACTTTGAATCCGTGACCGATATTATTTACGCTGTATTCGTATCTGGTAATATCCATTTTCGACTCTGAATCTGACAAAAAAATATAGTTTAAGATACGAAAAGAGCGATATCTAACCGAATCTGAGCCGATTGCACCCTCTAACTTCATTCGGATTCCTCTTCAATTCGGATTCGGCAGCAGCCTCTGTAAATAAATTTTGGGATCATAGACTGATAGATCGATCCACAAACACAAATGCAACCAGAGCAGAATACAAGAAATGATGTTTTGACTACCGTGCAAGTGCAGAAAGTAAGAGACTCTCGATCTAAGGGGAGCTACGATCATGTCTAAGCAGCCGGGGTAGGACAACCAAAACCAAAGCCAATGCAACTGCGGCAAAAGGTCGTGGCCACTGCGGCAGCACAAGCACCTCTATCTCATGTTGGATGACCGGGAGGAGATATACAGCATCCACAAGCTTGACGATGATAGCTTATTGTTGGACGCCATAGGCCGCTGACACTGCTAGCACCAACACCGGGCTCAAGCACCTCCCTTATCCCCTGGCACTCCGGCTAGCTAAGCCATCTCACCTTTAGATATTCTCCATCACCCTAGGCGCGCACCAACATCTTCATCGTGAATAAGCTATACATGATCAGACCCCAACCCTCATCTATGACACAGAGACAGCCAGATGTGCTCATCGTTGGCCCTCACCTCCCGCAACACCTGCATGGTTTGAACGTCGCCATGGCGGCTGTCGGCGGTGAGATGGCGAGGAGAGATGTTGTATGCGTTAACATATGACCATCAAAACTAGGACTACTCCTTCGTGGTCTTGTCATGGGCGCCCAATCCTGTTGCCATCATCGAGCCATGTCTGCCAAGCCACGAGTGGTCATGGAGAAGCATGTCTGTGTCACCGCCATTCGGCAACAATGAAACCATTAGGTCCTATGCGGTGGACCCGGACGGCTGTACCATCTTCGTGTCCATGTGAGACAGGCATGATTGGCATCGTGACATAGGAACCAGTGCCACTAACTCCTATGATGTGTCCAAGAAATACTTGAGATCTTCTCATGTAGCATTCTTGATGTAGGATGAGGATGCCATGGTTTGGGATGTAAAATACAATGTGGTGTAGATGACAAATGCCCAAGTATTTTGGATGTAGGTTACAATCAGAATTTAATGTTCTACTTTAGAAGGTGTGTAGATGACAAATTAGTGCAAATGTGGTTTGATCAATTCCATTGTCTTCTCTCAGAACGAGGATGCCATGGTTTGGGAACTGCACTCCTCTAACCTTTACAATCTGCAATCGCTTTATGCTTTGGTTAACTTTCGAGGGGTAGTTCTTGTACATGTGCCTGCTATTTGGAAACTATTGGAACCTCCTGGAATTTATTTCTTTTTGTAATTGTTGTCTAATAATAAAGTCTTGACTCATGATAATTTAGGAAAACACCAACATGTTGAGGATAAGAAATGCCTATTTTTCAATGAGCTAGAGTCAATCAACCATTTGTTTTTTCAATGCGTAGTTGCCAAATTTTTTTGGAACTCATTTTCTGATTATTGTGCGTTTAACTAATAAAGCAATGCAATACGGTTCTACACTTCAGATCATTTCTGTCGTGGTTGCTCTTTCCAAAAATTATAGTCAGTCTTGCTTTAGTTGGATCTGTATGATGATGCAGTTGCTTCTCTTACCATTTTCTTTAGCCAGCATGTGATTCAAACTTTTCTAGCCCATGTATTTTTCTCAATGTGACAGACGATTCTAATTTACTTGTTCCTGTTTACGGTTCTATTCAGTTTGCATGTGCTCCAATTTAGTGCTCACATCAATGATAGAATAGTGATTGCTGGACAAGGGATTCCAACGGAAGACAAGAATCCTGTGAGGTAAGTGATCCTCAATTTGGGATTCTTAGGCATAAATGCACTGGTACAACACAAGCTCCTTCTGGGGAACCATCACAGAGAGGAAGAGGCAGGGGCAGAGCTAGAGGTAGGGCATCCTAGAATGTCTTGGAAGCTCCCAGCCATGAAGCAAAATCCAACGAGCCATTCAATACATTTTTCTTTCTATATGTAATAAATCCATGAACCTGTGAATTATGGGGATTCATGTTATTCTGCTCATACTTGCTATGGTATTGTAATTGTCGTGATGTTGTGATACTTGGATATTTTGCCATAATACTTGCTTATTCTGAGGTGCAGATCTGATACATTTTATTGCAAATCTATTACATGTTTTCTGCTGAAATAAGCTATGGTTTGGCACCTTAATACTGAAGTTGCATTGTCACTTGGACTGTATGCTTCTCTTGTGAAGTGCTTCAATTATATGCACGCTACATATGAAGAATGAATGTTCAGTAGGAGTTAGATATTGCACAGCTAAAGTTGTCATTCTATTTTGGTTCATAATGAAGTGATGGCATGCATATGCGCAACCTTCTTTTGGTAATCATCATTGTGTCATGAACAAGCATGACAAGTAAAACTGAACTCAATTCACAGTACACAACCTCATGGCAAACAACCTATCTGCATGTCCACAATTTATATCACATCACTAATATCAGAGAACAAATGCGAAACAAGATAGTAATGCAAACTAATATCACAGAAAACAAGATAGTAATGCAACATAACGGATATGAATAGCCAATGTATTTACACAGTGGAATAGTGAGACATTGTGAGTAAGTATCTATTCAATGAAGCGTTGAAAGATTGTTAGTGGATATAGTATCACGGCATCATATATTTCAATTTTAGTTTGGGAAGATACCCCTTTGTAAACATAACCTTTTAAAAGTCAAACATAATTTTGCTCCCTAAACATAACACACAATTAGCTCCCTAAACATAACAGAAGTGATGTTCACTGATTATGCGTGCGAAGACATGTTCAAGTGATTTTGCTGAGTGTTATCTAGAATCCTGTAGGAGTTTAAAAAGTCCCCTCACATCATTTATGTACTTAGGAGCCTTTTGTCACAGGATTGACATAATTCATTGTATTACTGAGATAGGTATTATCATAGTTCTCATCTATGTATTTTTGCCCTTTTGGATATTTTGCTAGATCTTTGTCATTGATCACACTGTTATAGCCAAAGAAATCTATTGATTCCATCTGCAGCAGGGTATCATACAATGACATGAGTGCAGCAACACAACGGTGGTCTATTGCAATGCAAGCTCATCATAGCTTTTCTAGCATGTATCAATCAAATAAATCCATATTGATATGTCCTTGGGTGGTGCAGACAATATGAATACCTCTCTTTTGATCATATGGACAAAACTATTATGATTTTCAGCAGCATCGTTACCCTTTCACTTTCTTACAACTCTGTTTGGAAGGTTGCCAAGCTTCATGTTGTTGTAGGAGTCAAGCTGGAAGTTTCTAGAGTTGAACTGACTACCAAGGATGAGTCCAGCTCTATGCACAAATTTTAATAACTGAAAGCATTTCCTGAGAATAAACTTGAGCTCCATTGGCGTGGTTACAGAAGTGTGGTGGTCCCTGCTTCCTAGTGTAGGTAATGACTCTATCAAGTTTTTCATATTCTTTTCATCATACTGACTTAGAGCTGTATTGGTTAACTTGTCTAACTTGCAAACAAAGAGTTAATGGTGTTGATGATAAATTTCTTCATGGTAGTCCAGCTAACTTATGTCTATTGTCGGTTAGTACTGTATCAAATCTGATAACTAGCATATAGAAGTTATATTCATTTCTTTTTGTGGTTTCTTTCTAATAATAAAGTCTTGACTCGTGATAATCTAGCAAAACACCAACACGTTGAGGATAGGAAATGCCTATTTTTCCAAATGATTTTGGAACTCAATTTGTGATTATTGTGGTGTTCAAATTGGTGATGATTTTAATTATGTTACTAAGTGTAATAAGAATCACCTAGTCTTAAATATGATTTCTTCTGCAACTCTATGGTGCTTAGGGAAAAAAAGGAATGACATGTTGTCATAGCAGCAGCCCACCGGCCCCATCGACCAAGTGAAGCCACCACATCCAACATCACCGAGGAGGATACAAAACATGCTTTAGTGCCCATAGGTAAATCTCGAAGGCCAATAAGACAGGAAACAACTCCTTCGCTAGGTGAAAGTGTTCGCATGACCTCTAAAGCCAGATGAAGGGGTCTTTATACGCCCTTGCACCATGCAAGGGTCGAGGGGTCTCTGGAGGATTAGCTGGTGACCCTTGTAGGACAAGTCAGCACTTTAGCACTAGTGAAGGGGTTCCACCTCGAAAGGTTCCAAACACCATTCAAGGGGTGGAGGTCATTACCGCTTATAGACCAATGAGGAAACCATCAGCTTCTACAGAGTGCACCAAGACGGCTGAACCATCTCTGTGTCCACTCATGATAGGTACAACTGGCGTCGTGACATGGGCACCTACCCCTTCGACACCGAGTGTTGCGAGTGGAGGTCGTATGGGGAATGGGTGTTTCCTTTCCAAGTTCAGGGCTATTTCAACACAAGCTGGACACATGGGTTGGGCTTCACAGGGATGGGTATTATGGATTTAGGAGCTAGAGCTAGATGTTTGGTTCTTTGCTGCATGCCATATCCCTTGTAAGCACTGTTGGAGTAATAACACCCATAAAAAGTGTGGCTAGAGCTGGTGCAAGTTGTGAACCATGGTGATTACCTAGGATACCTGGATACACATATACAAATATGAATATGCGATACGCTGATACCGCGATATGCCATTTCCCTAAAAACACCGATAAGGGCGATACGTGTGTGTATATATAACAAAAATAAAAATATAGAGAAACATACATGAGATATGATATGCCACACATAAAATAGACATAAAAGAGAAACTATAATAAAGAAAATAACGAAGCAAATGGGCCAGATCATCTCGCAGGCAATCATCCCACAACAAGCGACTTAGAGCATCAAATCTATTGTTGTCCCAAACGTTCCCACCAAGGTTTTAAATCGTGGTTTTTGTGGCTTCGCGGCTAGATCCCAAAAAAGCAACCATAGTATCACCAGCTATCACGAAAGCTATCGTTCATCGTGTTTTTAGTATTAATTTTTAGAAAAAATAAATATGTATATAATATAATTCACCTCCAAAAAAATCATAAAAACATGGTACTTTAAAAGGTACTAATATTTTTATAATGAAAATATGAGTCAAGTCCGGAATCAACAAATATACTAACACATGTCCGAAAGACCATAAATGATAACCATATCATAATGTTCTTAACAACAAGTACTTAACCACTAAGAAATATGAATGCTGGATTATTAAAAAATGGTGAGATAGGGTCTTTTTCTAGGTTTCCTCAAAGTTCAGCCTTATAATAGATGTGGAGTACGAAGCATTGCTTAAAGGCCTACAGCTGCTCGATAATATCGGAGTAGATTCTGTTGAGGCCTATGGCGATTCCTTGTTGGTGGTCCAGCAAATTAAGGGAGAGTATAACTACTACGATGAAATCTTGATCAAGTATTTGGAGCAGTGTCTCACTATGATCGGCTCATTTACTTCTTTTTCCATCAGCCATATTCCTCGAGAGTTAAATGACAAGGCAAATTTGCTAGCTCAACAGCCATCGGGCTATAAAGTTTTTGGCCGATTAGAGAAATGTGAGACGATTAAAAAGACGATCATGTGTGTTACCACCGATTGGAGCGCAAAAATAATGGAATATTTGATTGATCCCTCAAAACCTACTGAAGTATGTTGTCCTCGATAATGTGCTATATTATTGGACTTTAGAGGGTTTGTTGCTAAGATGCCGAAGCCGAGGAAGCCAAAGTAGCTATGGAAGAAGTGCATGAAAGTATTTGTGGATCTATCAATCGGCTCATAAGATGAAGTGGCTGCTAAAACGTACTGAGTATTTTTGGTCGACAATGCTAGAAGATTGTTTCAAATACTACAAGGGATGCCAGACTTGTCAGGAATTTGGCAACATACAATTGGCTCCGGTATTGGCTTTGCATCTAATTATTAAGCCTTGGCCATTCAGAGGATGGGGAATAGATGTAATCGGGCAAATATTTTCTACGTCAAGTAAAGGCCATAAATTCATATTGGTTGCGACCGATTATTTCTCTAAGTGGGTTGAAGCAATTCCACTTAAAAAGGTTACAAGTATTGAAGCCATCGAATTCGTTACAGAACATATTATCCATCGGTTTGTAATACCGCAAACTATTATGACCGATCAAGGCACTGTGTTTATGTTCGATGAGTTTCAAAGTTTTGCTAAAAGTTTGGGCATTAAGTTATTAAATTCATCGCCTTATTATGCTCAGGCTAATGGTCAAGCCAAGTCGTCCAGCAAAACATTGATCAAGTTAATCAATAGGAAAAACCAAGGAATTGGCACATAACGCTATCAAAGTCATTATGGGCTTATCGGCTTGCATATCATGGTGCAACGAAGTTATCACCTTACCAATTAGTTTATGGATAAGAAGCTGTTTTTGCCGTGGAGATTAATATTGACTCCGTGCGAACGGCCAGGCAAAATAGCTTGTCGGCTCAAGATTACAAGGAATTGATTATGGACAATTTGGATGATTTGGCAGAGTTACGTTTGCACACACTGGATTGGCTTAAAAAGAACAAGGTGAGGGTTGCGAAGCCTTATAATGAAAAGGTAATGCCAAAGTTATTTTGTGAAGTCGATTTAGTTTGGAAAACTATATTGCCTGTCGGCTCTAGAGATAATCGATTTGGCATGTGGTCCCCAATATGGGAAGGACCATATGGGATTCATCGGCTTGTGGATGGCAATTCTTATGTTTTGGAAACGCTAGAAGGTGTGGTGTTTCCTAAGGCGATTAACGGAAAGTACTTGAAGAATTATTAACATAGCATTTGGACTGGTTCCTAATCGGCTAGAGATAGCTATCGATTATAGAAGACCAAATTAACTCGTTGTAGTTAATTCTGGCTATAGACCTAAAGCAAATTTTTAGCCGATTACACACATCACACTTGGCAGAAATGAACTAAAACATGAATAAGAAATCGGTTAAACAGCCAATTATAAACATTACAAAAACATTCAGAATATTCCAAACATTGTTTTAAAACAGCCGGCATTACAAACATTCAAAATGGTTTTAAGACAGCCTCATTACAAGCATTACAGATAAATCGGCTAAATCCCTGAGTTGTGCAATCTGGCTCCCAAAGCCGATAATGCAATGACGGCCTTGGCGATGATTACTTCCACGTCCTTAAGAATTTTATCGTCTTCTTCCTGAGAGCCTGAAACGGGAGTGATCTTGGCCATTTGCTTTTTGACCGACGCAATGGCCATACTCAGACCAAGCTTCTGGTCCTTTAAAGCTGATGCATCGGTCGCTAGATGCTCCTGCGATTCGACCAGAGATGTGTTCACCTTGGCCAGCCCCTCCTCTAGAGATTTCTTGGATGATTCTAGTTGAAGCACCATTTTCTTGGTGGCCTTGAAGTCTTTAGAGTCATCGTCAAACTTGGCCTTTAGAGCTCTGGTATCAGCCATTAACTTATCGAGCAGCTTTTGGTCTTCATGTTGTGCTGCCTGATGAGTGATCCTGGCCTTAGCCACCTCCACCTCGCTCCTCTTTGCATCAAGATGGCATACATCTAGTAGAGCAACCGTTGCTTGTTTTGGTAGGTCGGCTTGTACCGCCGCCATAGAGTCCTGAAGAGGATAGGAGTTCTCCAGGAGTTTAGCCGATGGGGAGCAGACCAGGTTGAAGAGGTGGTTTAGTTTCTCCGTCATGCCAAGAGCCGAAGTCACCTTAGCTGACACATCCGTGGAGACTGCTAGAATCTTCCTAATTTCATCCAGGAATCTTTCCACTCCCAAGTCGACGTCATCTTCGAGATTAGACCAATCGAATCCGAGCACGTTGCTCACGGACTTGATAGGCTTGGCGGAAGGAGTGGCAGCATTGGGTGGTGAACTTGGGGAGTCTGGGCTGAAGGTGTCAAATGTGATGGAGGAGGAGGCAGATCTGCATCGGCTACGAATGCCAGTGGAGAAAGAGGCAACCGTAGGAAAAGTTCAAAAATCAGGCAATGCTAGTTTATATCCAAGAGAAGCACCACAGAAGATGAATTTGTTGAGCCAGAGATTAAGGAAAGCTACATGTTCTTCGTCTGATATGGAGCCAGTGCCTTTGTTATTGCTGATGTACTTGCTCTATCCTTCACCCTTAGCCTGGATTAACTTATATTGGGGCTTGGCACTAGATGCCGATATCTACTCTCCGTCTGGCCTCAAACAGCAAAGCTCAGCTACATCCAAGAGGGTGGGGCCGATAGGACCCATTCTAAATAAGATGGCATTGAGGGTGTTCAACCAGAAATAGCAAGCCGTGGCCACTAAGGGCTCATTGGCCTCTAGATCGGTAGAGATAAGGGAAGACATTCCCCTATACCCATCCGTTCCCATTCAATCATCTTTTGGGCCGCTAGCCGATTATACCAGTCCCTCCAACCCCTTAACGTTGTCAGCCGGGCTCTAAAACTCTTACTCCATCCCTCTATATTATATTTAGAAGTTGACAGTGGAAGACAGGGTATTTCCTGGTCTATGACAACCGATGGGTTAGGGTTACCTAGCGGTCCTAAGTAATACTGGCCATCGCTGTCAGGTATAGGGATGAGTACCTAGCTGAAGGAGTTGCTGGAGGAAGCTTGAAGTCTTGAAAACGATGATGAAGCTGATTGCAGAGGGTCCGAGAGCTTGTGCGTGTGAATATGACGGTGAATGGACCTCATATTTATAGGGTGGGGAATTTTTGGAGGGGTGTGTGTGGTTAATGGTGAAGATACGCGTCTCAAGATTTTACGGCACCATAAATAGAGTGGTTACCAACGAGAATGTTGCGCTAAGCCGATGATAATGGAAGCCGATGAAGAAGATTTCTGGAAGTAACATATTATCTCCCAAAAATAGGGGGCATATGGTTGCACCAGAATTTGGCAATGCATGACCAAATTGTCAAGCTAAGAATAAAGGGATATTTTAGCCAATATCGGATAAAGAAAGGAAAAGTTAAAGATGGAATTATGACCGATACTGATCTAAACTTGGAGATTCTGTCTGAGTAAAGGCCGATACGGATCATGATGAACAACGTGTCGGAGAAGGATACGATCGGCCAATGTGCTATAAAAGATAGTCAAAGGCAAGCAAGAAGAGGAAACAAAATCAACCAAACAAACTCGCATTTTATCTTTTATTTTCCTGTTAACTAGGAGTAGCTTTGTAACTTAGAATCTTTCTTGTAATCCGATCTTAATCAATAAGTATGCCAATCAGGTTTGATTTTCTCCGATTTTGTTACGCATTGCCTTCTTCGGGAAAGTCTACCTTTATCTACCATCTATTCAGCCCTAATCGGTTGTTTAGGCTTATCGTTACCTATATTTGATCAGTTTTTTTGGCTGTTTAGATCTTTGCCGATTGTTACACTAGATCGGCTTTGAGCATATTTTTTCATTCATCTTATCGATTGCAGGATCAAATCGTTTGGCACACCCTGAACCCTCTGAACCCTGCGTTCTTCGTGTGTTGAAGCCGATAAATCCTTCGTCACATCTTTTGGCGCCAACATATTGTTAATCTTCGACCATCCTCGGATGCATGGAATTTCTTAAGAAAATTAGATAATTATATGTAGAACTGAGCTGTACTGTAGTCTAAATCAATGAGCAATACTTAATTTTCCTGGTTTCCTTGGGTTACAGTCAAAATCATCCAATGTGTAAATCTGAAAAGAGGCCATCCAAAATGCTAGTGGTTCATAGCTCATGGACAATTGACGATTATCCAAAATCCACGAATGACCTTATTAGTTTGCTTTGGAGTAGTGTTTTGAGTTCTGTCCTAATCTTTGTCCTAGACTCAAAATTTTTAAGTCATTCAAATAAAAAAAAGTGGTATCTTATTATGTTATGCCAGTCAACCATATTCTCAGACCATGCTCAGGTGATCTTCAATGATTCTGGATTCCCACAACAGTAGTATATTTATGTATGAAATAAGAAAAAACTTCATACAATTCCTTTTTTGTGGGCTAATATGTATTACTGTAAGTACGTACGAGAATGTTTCTCTACACTATGGTTTGGTTTGCATGGGCATGCTCTTCCTTTTGAATGCACGAGCGATAAATTCAACTCCCAAGTTACCTGAAGTAGTGAAGTATGTTCTGTGTTACCGGTGCTGCCACACATCTATGGCCATTGCCGTGAAGATGTATCAATGCTCTGATACCACTTGTTAAGTTTAGCAGCATCATAAAATAACTGGAGATACAATTTAACATGAAAAAACTTTTGCGGAAAAAAACTACGGAAAACATTGTATATGTAAACATTAAAGTATTATAGTGGATTGTTTTCTGTGATTTTTTTCCATAAGTGTTTTTTCACGCTAAATTATATCGTCGGTTATTTTATGGTGCGGCTAACTCTAACATTTTCCGATTACCGTCGCTATGCTAAAGGTCACTTTGACACTTGTGCAGGTGTGGCCGTGAGTTCTGCTACTCCTGTGGTGCCGAGTACATTGGTGTACGGACATGCCAATGTGTGTTCGGGGATGAAGACAGCATTGAGCCCTCCTTCTCCAGCAAAGCATCCGAGACATGGGCATGCATGGGACACATTCGGCTGCATGCCTATCGCCATTGAAGGGTACTCTGAGCAGGAGAGAGCGCAGCTGGCTCTCATTGAGGTTTGTGCGATTTGTCTACGTGATCAGGGATAGCCGGTGGCGGACCCACGACTAAAATTTAGAAGATGTTAATGGGTTTGGAATCTGTATAAACTTTGGTTCACTCTGTTTCACTCATTTAGAAGGCAATACTTAAAGCATGAGCATGCACTGTAGCAACACTTCAGAGTCTCTGAAGCAACACTCTAGTATTCAAATTTACAGAACGAACATGCCAAGATAAGAAACAAGAAACAAGCATACATACTTCTCTTGTATTTTAGGCCATGGCACATGTAGTCCACACTCCACACTAGGTTTTACGAGCAGCATGAAGAACTGCTCAGTGCTCACCATGCATCTGGTCACTGGCTGAAAGCCGTTCCACCCTTGTGAGTTTTGAGCCTGCTGTCCCTGAAGCCATCTCTTCTCTGAAATGAGACATACCAACACAGCTCTGCTTAGAAATAATTAGCAGGAGCAGGCAATGCACATTATCTGCGCAGCAAACAGCTGGTAAATTCTACTGGTGTTCAGAAATCCATCCCTGAGATGATTTCTAGTCTATACTCACCGATCTCGTAAAATACATCGTTCACGTTGATCGCAGTAGATGCCATTCTCTTGAGCGAAAGTCTTTGCTTCCTGCACCATACAAAATTGAGCTTTTGCTAATTGAAACCTTTTCATTAGAAGAAACGCATCATGTGTCACACACACGAAATCGTATTTTAGAGTAGATAGAACACTACAGTAAGCAAGCAAGCTGCCTCGGGATGCAAAAAATTGTTGCTTTCATGCCGTGGCACCGTAACTTTTTATATTCCCTGCCTGCCTACATGACACTACCTAACTGCTTGGAGATTGCCAATTTTCTTATGTTTCTTTTGGGGTCAAAACTACCCTTGCAATTTGCAAGAGAAAAGTGTTAATTTCGGTGACTCATACATAGTCTTTTAGGATTTAGAAATGTGTGCTAGACGAATCTTAATAGAATTAGCATTCCTACTTGATTTGGATGAGGACTAAGGGGGCTATATAAACCCATGCGGTGGTCACGGAGAACCCAAGCAATCAAGAAGATACAAACCAACTCATCCGGAGCAAGAGGTGCATGAGAGGAGTAGAGGTTAAGTTATTCTTTAGCACTAAATTCTTGTATACTGCAAGAATCCAAAAGTCCAAAAAGGATCAAGAGGGTTGTGAGAGAGCAACAATCCTTTATACTTTTTGAGGTTGTGCTTAAAGAATTTACGGTCGATTTCACCAAATATTTCTTTCTTGTTGTGGTTGCTTCATCGTTGTTATTTTGTTTCTCTTTACAACATCTTTTTCATTCTTGAGATCATGCATACTCGTGTTGTATTTCACATAACTATGATCTGGTTTAGAAGCTGCTGTATATAAAAAGGGTATCAGAGTGTAACAAGAAGCATAAATTTGTATATGTACAGTTTGAGAGCTCTAGGTTCTTATTTAGAGCAGGTTTGTGGTTTCTCCATGAAACTAGAGCAGAAGATTAGCCAACCTAAATTGGTGCTTTTTTTATCATACCATACCATCTTTACCATCCATATATCCAATGCAACGGGAGAAAATGCAATATTTGAAATTGCAAGGTCCCTATTATGCTTATTGCGAAAGCAATGGGGGAGAAAATAAGCATCATTACAAGATGCTGATGGCAAGTATCATCTCAGCGACACAGTTGCTCCAAACGAAGAATACTGTAATGCATACATATAATGTCGAAAATGGGATTTAAGAAGCAGAATTGCATACATTCCCATTGGCACCTGCCTTCGCCTCTTAACAAATCAGCCTTGTTCCCAGCAAGAGCCATTACTGTATTTGGGTTTCCTGTATGAAAACAAACAAGAATTTTTCTTCCACAAAAAAAAAGGAATTAATAACTTGTATATCAGCCAGCCCATTCGCGTAAAACATCCAGAGATATCCTGTCTAAAAATGCCATCACATTCACTATATCAAACTTCTTATATGACAACTGTACAAGTGGTCCATCAGGTGTGAAATAAATACATAATTTCTTTTGAAGTAACATTATCTCATGCATGTAAGTGCATATTTCTAGAGGCTCTAACACAGAAAAAAGAATATAAATAAAATGGATTACCTTGCTCTTGAAGCTCTTGAACCCATTTCTTTGCATGTGTAGAAAATAGGCCTGTAAGGTGAGAATGGACTTTGTATAGTCCATTGCATTCAAAACCCTAATCTGGACCGTTCGTGTAAAGAAACATAAGTAATTCACTCATTGGTACTGCAGAAAGATTCAGCAAGTATTATATCACAATGTTCTTTTTGTGAAACAATCACCGCTGAAGATTGAGTTTCTTTCCTAGCCTACCCAACTTATTTGGGACAAAAGGCTTATTTGTTGCTGTTGTTGTTGTTGAATACCGCTGAAGATTCACTCTGCATATTTGCTAGAAATTCCACACTGAAGACAAAACATCATGATTTTTGAGACCACATTCAGAATACACACTCCGACGCAAATAGCACTAAAACCAATTCCCCACAGCTTTTCAACAGTTTCCTCACTTTATGTCAGAATTTACACTGTTCACAGTTACCAAGTGCATACTACTATAGCTGTATAAAAAGATTAACATCGTACAATTCTGCAAAGTCGATGGCTTGATGCACATCGCAAAACAACTTGCCTACCAACAGATGTTATGTAGGTACAACATAGAGCTCTTTGCGATCCTCCTTCCACCAAGCTAACAAGAGCGCAATGATTACTGCAACACAAACAAGAAGAAAAATTGGAGTGCCAAAATAGCTAGCATTTCTTTTCTTGCCTCCAATCATCTTGTCATTCTCAGTTTGGCATTCTTCACATGGAGATTTGCCTGTACTATCAGAACGCTCACCATTGGTGGGGAACTTCAGATCTTCAACCAAGAAATCAGTATTGTGTACATGGCATTGATTGTTACGCTGAATTGAGTCCCAGCAACCTTTTCTTTCCTCAACTTCACCATTCTTCTCAAACAGAAGACCGTCTGTACAATGTCCTGAACAGCACCATATCTGTTTCAAAGCTGAGCTTTCAGGTAATTGGCGGCCATCTCTTTCTGAATCACTGCAGAAGTTGTAAGAGTGGACCTGCTTCCTTGGAGTTGATTGCATCCTAATGTTATCTGATAAAGCTCGTCGTCTAGATATCTGAAATGAGTTCATGACAGAGGAAAAAAAGAACTGTAAATTTATTTGCATATCTGCAAAAGGTGAACTTTGTGTAATTTCATTCTGCAGCCCAAAATCATGCCTAAATTGAAACCATTGAAAGACAAATCTTCAATGCATCAATGCAAAGACCATAGGTAAACTACAAACATATATGTGGAAGACATCTGTTTGTGGTTCGTATCATTTGCAGGATATCATAAATACAAATAACATTACAAAGAACAATCAGTAACTCATATACCACACCTTGACATGTTAAGCACATCGAAGTTACTATAATAGCTCATACATACAAGAAGGCAACAAAGTCATCAATTGAAATGAAGATCTGCCATATATACCTGAGAGCATTGATTAGTCGCTTGGGCTGTTAAACACATAGGACATGGATCAGTAACTCTTGTTGGCACATCTGAGCAACTCCTGCCTGACTTAACCAAACCAGCAGAATTAGATTGTGCTATCACACCCAAAGCATCATGAGTATCAGGTATACCAGTGTGAAAGAAGTCATCATTGGACATGCCATGTGATTTGCCAGATTCATTACTCCATAGTTGCCGCCTAGCACGTGCACTTCCAGGTACTACCAAGCATTGTCTCACTGAAGGCTGCAAATCATAATCGGTAAACAAATGAACAGATTGCACCTCACAAGAAAGAGATCCACATGAATCGTTGTCTCTGATATCCACATCATCCATAAGAGAATGTGAATGTGACCCCTTCCTGCTGTGCTTTACACTGTTGTTTGCCAATGAACTCAATTTTTTGCCTTGTCCACACACTTTCTGCTTACCAAGCATCTTGGCAGTCTCAGCTGCCTGAAAAGCTGCAGTGCTGATGTCTGGCATACAATCATCCTGGAATTGGTCCATAGCATGGATAATGCTACTAATCTCAGAAGGTATAATTCTCAGATCCAAACTTTTCATTATGGAATTTATCGTTTGAATGGATGATATAATCATCTGGAAATTGCTTGCTTTAGTACTCTCATCCAATATCTGTAAGCCTGATCTTATCAAAGACCGCCCGTAAGGCTCAAGAGTCAAAGGATTCTGTTTTGACAGAGCAACTACCAAGCTTAAGTGTGCAGCAGTCTGGCAGTGTGCCTCCTCTAAGGCCCCAGAGGCTTTCAAGCAGACATCATTAACCAACTCATTAGATGCAAACTTCCAGCTGTAGGACTGGACAAGTGCAGTGACACAAAGAGCAGAACCAGAAGAAAAACTCTCCTTAGTGTCCATCAAGCAATCTGATAAGGGACGGCAAAGAGAGGCAATGATCCCACTTTTCTCTTCTATTGCCAGAGGATCAATGCAATAGCGGGATAATGTACGAACCATCTTGGAGCAACCAACACTATGCAGGGACCCTGTAACTGATGACATGATTCTAATTACTGTCAAAATGATCTGGCTGATATGTGGTACAATGCTGCGGCCATGGACTTCTGCAGCAGTCTCAAAAATGCATATGATCTCCTCCTCAGAGAACGAGCATGGCTTGTTGGTGTTACAAACACGGGCAAGGAATGGGGGGAGTGTGCTCAAATCAAGATCTTTCACATACAACTTCAAACCTCTGAAGGCAGCCTTGTTGTTAACAGGATCCAACACAGCGTCTTCCAGTTCTGTATGTTGTCCCACTATAAGGCTCCTAGCCATTGCATACACTGGATATATTCAAGAAACAAAAGAAGATCCATGAGTAAAAATAAAACCAGTAGTCAGTTTTGGAAGCAGGTAAATAAAATCAGCAAATCTACATGAATATAGGATGGTTTCTTCAGTTAGAACATGCTAAATACAACATCATATATTCGAAGTTATTCACTTGATTTGTCACGATCTGACATTTTGCCTAAAGCATATACAAATACAACACGAAGTAGAGCACAGTAGTCATAAAAGAAAATGCATAACTACTAAGCTAAAGACAGAGACAATGACTTGAACACTTCACTCAGGGTCCTATATGTCCCAGATGCTAAAATTTTTCGGTGCAAACTTTTGTGGTAAGGTTCAAAGAAAGATCATGAGAAGATATATATAAAGGAAGCAAATCTTCACCGTATTAATAAAAAAAATCTATTCAAAGAACACATGTGTGAATACTACTATCAAGTTCTATCAAAAGAACAGTTATTGCAGAATACTACTGATAGGGTTATAGTTCCTTCTTAAAAATCCCAAGATCAAGTAGTGCTTCTATGCATCACCCTCTAATACAAGTTGCACAAATCTTAAAACAAATGAAGAGGTAAGTAATCACCATCTACCATTCATTCAAGCTTTAATATTTGTGCCACTTTCAAAAAGAAATGCATAGAAGCACCTCTCAGATCGCAACTCTTAACACGCTGCCCGGCAATTGAAGGTTTGGGTCAAGAAGACACTAATGGGCTGTTTGGTTTGAGGGATGGGATGGTGAATGGACCATCCGATCCTAGCTCTGAACCTAACTCACTTGTTTAGTTTGATTAATGGAATGGGTTGGTCCATCACCATCTCATTCCTTATAAGCACAAGTATAAAATGAGGGATTTTATGGGATGATCCCAGGATGAATCAACTCATCCTTTGATGAGGTGATCCCTAAAACTAAACAGATCATGATTTCTCATCATATATTACTAACTGCATTCTCCACCAAATGTCCAAATATCCAGTTCACAGAAGAGAGAAAAATCACAGGCAATGCTTAATGGCTCTGATATCAACCGCCTTCCAACTCCTGGAATTTTGTTTCCTGAATCTCCCCTAGAGAAATAAGAAGGACGGAACCAGCAAGATTCTAACATTTCGTGGACACAGCACCATTCAGAGCGGAATCTATCGCGTAAAAGTTCTTCAGCAAGTTCTTATAAAACGGAAAAGAATTGCCCACTACCAAAAAAAAGGGAAAACATAGGGATGCAATGACGCATCGATCGCACCGATCTATCGATTCTATCTCGCGCTAGGAACTATAGGATTGGAAGATGAAAAGAGCCCTCTTGCGAATTGCAAACAGCCCTAGATTTCTTTTCTTTCTTTCCGTACTCGTAGCAATCAATCCCTCAAGAAACAGAGCAAGAAGAAGGATTACTGTGGAATCAGAATCGTTCCCCCACAAATCGGAAGATGCAACCTTTTCTCTATTCCTAACGATTAATCTTGCAGCAGAGAAACCAAAGAACGCGAAGAGAAATCAGAGAGACGAACCGGAACGGGCGTTGCTGTCCTCGCCTCCTCGGAGCGCTTGGATCGATCTTGCCGGGAGCGGAGAACCCAGAAATCGTTTTTTCCCCCTCGTTTGGGATTTTTGAGGGTTTAGGTGGGGGATTGGAGTGGAGGGAACTGCGGCTTTGAAGAAGCCATTTCGATTTTCGTTTTCCACGAGCGCAGGGAATTAATGAGTGATTAATTGCTTTCCCTCCTAGTCAGGGCTCAATACCCGTGGAGATTTTAGATTTCGGTTAGAGATGGGATTTCAAATCTTGGTAGGATAAACAAATTTGAAAATTAGAGGTGCTACAGTTATTTCAATAAATTTTAGTGAAATCTCAGTGAATTTTACCGAGATTTCGCACTAATTTTTTTTTGTGAAGAATTGTAATACCTTTTACGAGGAATATATGTGAAAAGTTTGCAAAAAATTACTTATACAAATTTCGGCCTAAACCTCTAATCCTAACTTGGATTTTGGCCATAAATGAGGTATTTCGGACTAAACCCCTAGTCTTAAATTGTATTTCGTTCTAAACCATAACTTGTATTTCAGCCTTACATGATGTATTTCGGCGTAAACCCTAAACATTAACTTGGATTTTAGCATTACATGATGTATTTCGACCTTAAATTGTACTTTGGCCTAAGCCCTAAGTACTAACTTGGGTTTCGGCCTTAAATGATGTTTTCGACTTAAACCATAAACCATAATTTGGATTTCGGCCTTACACGATGTATTTTAGTCTTAAATTGTATTTCAGCCTAAACCCTAACTTGGGAATTTATATGCAAATACTTAGTATTTTGCATTCACACAGATAGAAAATATAGATAAATGCTTTCATGATTTTTTTCTATATTTTTTCTCAATTTTTTCTAGCCTTGGGAGACCATTTTCACATGGGGTTGAAAATCACCGAAATTTCGGTGATTTCAGCCAAAATTTTGGTTTTCCCAGTTTCAAATTTTCTTTTTAAATTTCGTCTAGATTTAGGCTGAAATTTCGGATTTCGGCCACCTCCGAGATGTGGTCTAAAAATGAAATTTGAAACCTTGCTCTTAATACAATTGGCACTAATCTTAAAGCAAGTAAAGGTTAAGTAATCATCGTCTACTTTTTTTCACGCTTTAATATTTATATAACTTTTAAAAAGAAAAGCATTGAAGCCCCTCTCTGAATGAAACAGGAGCGATAGAGAAAAGGCAAAAAATATATATAAATTTCCAGCTAAAGTTTGTTTTTTTGTTAAAGGTAGCTAAAGCTGATTTTTTTTAAAAAAATGACCAAAACAATTTGGGCGATGTGAACCTATATATTACGGTTTTTAACTTTCATTTATGAAAAACTAGTCATGTGTCCATGCGTTGCAACGAAAACTCAATTTGCGATAAAAAAATTATTTACAAAGAACACTAACTTTAGTTATGTTTCAATAGTAGAAAAAGTTTGTTCCTCCGAAGAGATTTGACTATCGGGTTAAATCCCCTTCCATCTCAACCGTTCATGTTAGATCTAATGAACGCCCTGTCCTCCTGAAGATGAGAGTGTGTGCCCTCTAATAGGGAGTAGATGAAAGCAGAAGGCAGTGTACACAGGCGGATGGAAGCCAGGTCTCCCCGGCATCTTCGTGATTGGCACGTGATTTAGTTGCGTGATTCTTTCCTTTTAATCTATGCATTTCCAGATATGATGAGATAGAATTCCCGTATTATGGGATATGGTGAGTATATCCTTCTATCCATGCAGAATATGATGAGAAAATCCTTCAATTTATAAGATATATGAATAACATCTTTCTATAGTAAGAACATGTGAATAGAGATATGCTAAAATAATATTTCTATTCAAAAAAGATATGATAAAATCCTTCCATTTAAGATATGATTAAATCCTCTTCTATCTCAGCCGTTCATGTCAGATCCAACGAATCAGATACTCTAGAGGAGAACGGACCACTGCCACCAACTCCTAATTAGAAGTAGTAGAGATTATAATCATTTTCGCTTTGTGTTGAGACCCTCATGTGCACATTGTACTAGTCCCATGATAAGTGGTTAGTACGCACATTTGTAACATTGTCATCACATCTATACTGAAAAATCACAAATATATTAAGGTAATATTGTTCATACAATACGATCGTAATGGCCAATTAAGATGCAGTGAAAGATACAAAAGTTCAGTAGTATGCCTTTTCCCAAAATATCAAAGACAACTGACAAGGAGTAGACCCTAGAACATCTTGTTGTCATATTCCCCGTAACAGCGTTAAAGTATATATCTCTAGGGACGTTGCTTTCTTCGCCTACTGAACCAACAATTTAAGCAAGGTTGAGTACTTTTGTACTCGGCAAGACTTGTAGTGTATCACAAATATATAGTAAATGCAGGCTATGTCAAAAAGTGACTACCAAGTTTATTTGCATAAAGCGAAATTGAAACATGAATATCAAGTAACAGATTGTAAATAGAATTTGTAAGAGCAATTCGACAGATATGTAAATAGCAAGTATGAATAACAAAATATAACAAATTTCAGTCATCCATGATTGTGAGTATTGAATCACCTCTTTGCCATCTTTTGGCTTAATATCTGAAAACAACATTTCACAATATTTTCATTTCAATCCTTTTTATGAAAACATAAAACTCTAACTAATGTTGGCACACCAGAGCCACTCATGACCGTGTAAGGACTCGAATCCACTGATTCGAACCCACTGTGTTTACCGCACTAGTCCCAGGATCAACGCTAGTGCACACAGCTTAACATTGGTATATATCACATCATACACAACGATAATAGCATAATAGTTCATTTATTGATATAGCTAAATGTATGATCTTATGACCAACTTACATTATTAAGCCACGCAGGGCAAGACTGGAAATATAAACTAGTAATTAAGCAGCGAAAAGTAGAAATGTAGATAGCTCATCAGTTCACCACAGGCAACCGACAAGGCTCGGACCCTAATGACTCGTGTCTTCCTGAACTTCCTCTTCCAACACAGGTGTAGATTCTTCAACTGTTGATTATTGTTGTTTGGCAAGGGTGAGTACTTAAAGCACTCAACAAGTTGTGCACAGAATGCAATTCTATGTATCTATATGTAAGGCTTATTCCAATGGATAGGCTATCATGGCTATTTTGCAATAAGCAGCATTTATGAACAAATACAGTAAATAGATTATAAAGACTAAAACAAATATCAATAGTAAATAAATTCAGTATTTCTCAAGTGAACCAAGTTTCCAATCCTAAGTCAAATTCATCTTCCATATGGCATTCCGCCATCCCAACCACGTTGTCCAATTAATTAAGCTAACCCTTAACTGTAATTCCCGAGCATTGCTCAATACCGCGAGCACGGCTATCCGAATAGTTTCACACTCTGCAGAGGTTATGCACTTTACCCACGTGATACAACCAAACACCACCAAGGCGAGTGATTATAACAAAGCCTTTACAATGCTCTGGCTTAACCGGATACTACCCGCTAAGGTTTCAACAACGGTGGGTGCGAAAACCATAACCGGGGCCCCCTCTTGCGCCATGTGAATTACACCATAACTCGGGAACTCACACCGACCACGATAGTACCAAAATCAAGACATTGCAAATTACTCAGCTAGGCTGGCCCATACCAGACATGTGGTTGCATGATTGACTCAGGTCAAAGGCTTGCAAGGTTAAGTCTTTAGTGTGATCAAGGCAAGACATCCACATACCCTCTGCCCATCGGGCCCACCTTGGCATACTCGCCCCTTGTCACTTGCCCTGATCTAAGTTATTATCACCCAGTTGATTACCAAGCACCACGTGCCATCAACAATTCAACATCGTCGCGTGACATGACTCGCCACAACAACTCAATCTCATCGTGTGATCCCACATGACACACAAGTTCATGACATTGTTCCATATTTCATTAATCAAGATTAATTACCAATGATTCTGACACATGTGATGACGTGGCAAGGCTAAGCAACTATTACGGACTAAACCTCCAATGTTGATTATAATTATTAACCAACTATATTTAACCAATCTAGGGTGACAATGGATCATGGCATACAATGACAAGGTAGGGTGTAGATCAATCTGGTATATTAGCTAAACCCAATCTAATTTAAAACAATTGTATATTTGAAATATATGCAATAGGGTAAAACAAACATAGCAATTTTATAAACATGGGTTCAACATGATCAAAGCACAACTTGCCTTGGAATAGGTCCGATCCGTTCGGAACTTGCTCTTGAGTTGCTGGATCTTCCTCCGAAGTGTCGCACAATTCAACGTCTACGCGTACCGAAGAAGAAAAGCAAATAAATGTCAAAACAGAGAGCAATTGAACTCCAAAAATAAACTAAAATTCACCATTAAATAGATCTCAATTTTACAAATTTCTAGAAATTGGAATCACTCAAATCCGAGTTACGATGCAAAAGATAGCCTTTTGAAGTTTGAAATAAATACTGAAATCAGAAAATCAGAAATTTAGAATTAACAGATTTATTTTTATTCAGAAAAAAACGATTTATGATGTCAGCGTGACCTCATGATGACGTCATCATCACAGAATTTCCAATCGGATTATTTTTCCAATTGAAAAATGCAATTATGACGCAAGCATGACGTCAGCCTGGCGCCAGCCCTGGCGCCAGCCAATCAGAGCTTGCCACGTGGTCCCGGTGCATAGACTGAGTCCACGACGCAGCGCGAGACTACGGTGGACTCGGTCCATGGCGCCTCGACTGCTGAGCCCGACACGCGGCACACCCTGATTGGTCGCCCGCACCGCTCGATCTGATCCGCAGAAAACCAATCGGGCGGTCAGCGTTCACGCGCGACGTGGCAACGCACCAGCCAACAGATCTAATCCGACGGCTCAAAGCTTCCGAAACCCGACGATGGCTATGCGACAGCGAGGTCTTACCGGACTTGAAGACGAAGACCAAGACGGCGGCGTTTTGGCGCGACTCCGGCGACGAGACGCAACTGGTTCTGCGCGGCGTGGTCCGGCGAATCCGAAGATGGCACCCGCGGCGGCGGAGACCCAACGGCGGCGACGAAACCGAGCAAAAACCGAGACGTCCTACGCTTCCAACTCCGGTGAGCTCCTTTGCGCGCTTGACGACGATTCACGTGAAACCCGTCCGACCAAAAGATGCGGCGCACACGGATGAACCTCGGGGCGCTACCCCCTCCTTTTATAGCCTCGGCGTCTGAGCTCTACGGCGGGAAGTCGGAGTTATTCTGGGCGGACTCGAGTTCGCATCGGAGACGATGACGTGCCACCGTACACGTGTCGCGATTCGACGGCCACGAAACGGCTTCTACGCGGCGCAATCTGGTCCGTTGAAACATGATCGAACGGCTGCGCAAATTAGGGTTTTCCTCGCTGCGACTCGTGGTTTGGGGGGGCGCGCGCGAGCCTCAAGCACACGATCTTTGGGCTCGGCCCAACACTATTCACCAGATTTTTTTAAAGATTTCTTATTTAGAATAATTCCAGAAATTCAATTTATTTTTTCTAAGCAATAAAACTATTAGGAAAAATCCAGGAAAAATCTCAAAAATACTTTGAGACATTCTGGACTCAAATAAAATATTTTTGGCAAAACTTTATTTTAACTTTGCATAGATTTAAATAGATTTGAATAAAAGGCAATAAACTTGATTTCTAATTAATTCAAATAATTCCAGAAAAATCCAAATAAATTCCAGAAAATCATAAGTGCACATTTAAGCAATAAAATAATATTTGGGCAAATTTTTGGGATGTTACAGACCATGAGCATGGCTTTTCAAAAAGTTTTACACTCTACAGAGGCGTACATCTTTACCCACAAGATATGACCAACTGTTTTCTCGCTATTTTGCGCTTCCTTTGGCGCGTTGCCAAAAGGTCATGACATGAACTGTTACATCAACTAGACCTAACTTTGCTCCAGTCCGGTGGTGACAAACCCTCACTATGGCGGCGAAATATATTTGTACACTATGTACCAACGAATGGTTATATACCCCGCCGTGCCACTTTCTCCCATAGCAAGGCATGCACCATTGTTTGTACACTATGTACCAACAAATGGTTATATACCTCGTCATGCCACTTTCTCCCATAGCAAGGCATGCACTATTGTATCGGCAGGCGTTATTCTCAACACCTCAATGAGGTCACCCTTTTGAGTAATCCGTCTCAGAAAGCCTGTATTACTTCGGCCTTCCAATGTACAAAGCTCGACCAAAGTAACTGTCGGGATCCAAATATGCAAATTCGGACCTACTGTGTATTCCGCACTAGTCGAGGATCACGCTAGTGCACACAGGCTCAACATTGATGAATATCACAATCATACTTAACGGTAACATAATAAAGACTTCATCAATATTAAATATAACTGTTGAACGATCTTATGGTCAACCTTACATGAATACGCCTTGCAGGGCTAAGACTGAAAGTAAATAAATTGCAACGAAAATAAACATAAGCGTAGAAACCCTTCAATTTGCCACAGGCAACTGACAAGGTTCACACCCTAGTTATTCGCCTCTTACTGATACTCTTCCTCAAAAGCAGGCGCTGCTTCTTCTCCAAATAGTGATGTTTTGCAAGGGGGGTGAGTACATAAAACACTCAATAAGTTGCACACAAAATGCAAGTCTAATATTCTATATGCATGGCTTAATACAAAGGATAAGCTGACATGGTTAATTTGCATAAATAGCGTTTGTAAAAGAATAGCATTAATAGATTGAAAGACAGTAAAACAAATAATATCAATAATACATTTTTTTCATTTGTTTTCCAATAACCAACTCATTACCTGATTCCACATTTCACATCCATACCCCATCTGTTTTGAATAAAATCTAACTCTTGACTGTAATCACCGAGCAATGCTCAATACCACGAGCACAGCTATTCGAATAGGTTTTACACTCTCAGAGGTTATACACTTTACCCACAAGATACAACCATACACCACAAAGGCGAGTGATTATAACAAAGCCTTTCCAATACCTATCTAAACCCAGTACTATCCGCTAAGGTTTCAACACTGATGGGACTGGTTACCACATCCAGGGCCTCCCTTTTGCACCATGTGAGCACCCGTGCGAGGACTGGTTACCACTACCTGGGCCTCACACCGCTATAAATAGTACAAAAGTTTAGACTCAACAAATTAATCAGCTAGATCTATTCCATAATAGAAATATGGTTGTATGAATGACTCAGTTCAAATTCTTGCAAGGTTAAATCCTTAATTGACCAAGTGAAGGATCGAGTTGGCCTAGAGGGGTGAATAGGCAATTTCAACAAGTTCTAACTATTTTAAACAACTAACTGAATTTAGCAAAGAGCAACTTACTGCAAGGATAATACAGAATACAAACAACTAATGATAACAGCGAAAGCAATAAACAAAATGACACAGGAGAGACAAAGATTTATCCCGTGGTTCAGAGCCGCACTCCTAATCCACGTTGAAGCACTTCTTTCGAAGTTACGCTTCTCCAAAGCTAGTCGCATAGCTCGCGATCACTCGTAACTCTTTCACTACTCGAGTGAGGTGAGTTCCAAACCTCTCACAAATACAGTTGCCTTCCACAAACACCTTTGGACAGGTCACACTGTTCACTTCCTCCAAGCTGTCTAGGATCACTAAGATCCAAGAGTAATAAACTTTGCACAAGTCCTGTCTCATGGTTCACTTTGCAATTCACACAACTAGACACTGACTTGGAGCTAACACACTTAGAGATGTATGAGAATTTTTGTGTGAAGATGAAGCACAGACTCCTTTTTGAGAATGAGAGCTATTTTTCAATACCAAAGTGTAAGGAGTTCATCTATATAGTGGAAGATGGCTTAGGAAATGCTTATATAGCCATTTGGAGTGAAAGTAGCCATTACACCTCTCTACGGTGGCCGTTGGACATGTCGGATGTCGAAACAACAAGAAAAATACACGTACAACGGACTAAGTATTAGTGCCTAGCGATACTGGATATGTGTATGACGGACCAAATTTGAGAGTTCACGACGGACCAAAAATTTTGGTCCGTAGTACATGGGTTACTCATAGAGGATGGTCCGGCATACAACTGAGAGACAAACTGAGCAACCGACCAATTTGTTTAGTCCGTTATACATAGACTTTTTAAAAGATAGGACTGGTCTAGAGACCTATGTACGTCGGACCGAATTTTTGATCCGTCATACATGGACTTTTCAGAAGATTGGTCTGGCACAGAGACACATGTACGTCGGACCAAATTTTTGGTCGGTCATACATGGACTTTTCAGAAGATTGGTGCCAAGGACCTTTTCAATAAAGATAAATTTTTATCCAAGCTTTTTATTTTAGCAATGAACTGAGATATTTTAAACACGAATGCTTGGTCCGTTTCCTGAGTAAAATTCTTTTGAAGATAGAGAAAACTCATTTTAGGTTTCGATTCAAAAGGACATCAAAGATTCAGTCCGGCCAAAAATTATAAACTGAAAGAGTGCCGGACCAAATATTTGGTCTGCTGTAGACGGGAAACCGAAGATATTTTGGTCTGTCATACATGTGCAAACCTTTGGCTATCGGATGATTTTCAAAAAGGTTTTAATCAAGGATATGTGAATAAGAAAATGAATATCTAATGATCAGATATTAAAAGGGAGTTTTGACGTAAAATAGTTTCAAGGTACGCAACGGACTGAAGAAAAGGATAGATAAACTTTGGTCCGTTTGAACTAAGAGATATGATTTCATAAGGATAAAGTCTAAGTGTCTTATGCTCCGATAGATCTAGTTTTGCCTTTGCCTAACAACCTATTTGCTTGTGCAAAGTCCCTCTTTTGGACAACCAAAAAGAAAACAGACCTAGGCTATTTGACTTGAAACATCTCCCAAGTCATAAACTATAAACTGAATACTTTAATCTTGTTAGCCCAACTTGTTCCATCATAGATTCCAGCTTATTTTCTTCAAAGCTTTGAGTATTACAAACTTAGTCATCAATACCAAAACCATAATAATTGTCGGGACCCAGATTTACAAATCCGAAACCCTCTGTGTATACTGCACTAGTCCAGGATCACGCTAGTGCACACAGTGGAAACATAGATGAAATACCATTCCATACAACGAATTAATTAAGAAGAAGCAAATTATTATTAAATAAAGCAAACGACCTTATGGTCAATGTTTACACCATTATGCCTTAAGGGCTTAAGAAACAAATACTATTGCAGCGGAAAAGATAAATTGAACCATTCGACATGCCACAGGCAATCGTCTGGGGAACGCCTTCCTAATCCACATAGTCTTCAAGAATTCCTCCTCATGATATTCATTATCTCCTTCAAAGAATCGATCAACAAGGGCATAAAGCCGTGAGTACAAAGGTACTCGACAAGCCGTAGGAAATGATGCAATATATTTATGCACGGCTTGACAATGATGGCTATATAGTTCTTTTGCGAAAAGCAATAACTTGAATTGAAATACAATAAATAGATTGAAAGCATATTTATGAAAACATAAATAAATAATCGATAGATCAATGATAGACAACAAAACAACGGTGAACTCCCGTTCACATCCCAACAATTCCACATTCCACATTTTATGAAACACTCTATACCCGTGTGAAATTCCGGGCTTTGTCCATGACCATGACGCGCTATTCGAATAGTTTTACACTCTGCAGAGGTTGTACAACTTTACCAACAAGACATGAACATCTCTTTGTGCAAATGTTACTAACACACTTCCTTTGGTGTGTCGCAGAGATATTATGATAGAGCCTTTACAATGCATTGTCTAAACTCTGATCGCTTGCGCTAAGGTTTCGCCATTAGGGCCCCTCTTGCGCCTTGCGAATCTACCCGTCCATCCCGGAACCCACACCACCAACTGGCAGTACTCAAGGCTAGACATTGCAAATTAATCAGCTAGGTCTGTCCCATTCCAGACATGTGGTAGTACGGCTAGGCCCAGTTCAATGGTGCACAAGATTAATCCTTAAATTGTCTCAGGCAAGACATCCACATCCCAATGTGCTAGAAAGCACCCCCTTTACTTCACGATCACTTGCCCGAGGGAAAACAATTCGTTCAACCAAGACCAATGGCAAACCCCCGCCATGGTACAACAAGTTTTACAACAGTGGCTACCGGCCACGATTCAATATCTCATTAGGTCAAGATTAACATTATTCAACATGTGACATGAATCCCAACGTATATGTAAGCATGTCTAAGCATAGCTACGATAACCCAATGTTGGTATAATAATTATGTCCAACTAGTAATGTCCCAACCTAGGTTTAACAATGGATACATGGCATACAACTAATCAAGGTGGCATAATGTCAGCTAGGTATACATCTACACCCATTAAATAAACATTGATACGTAAATAGCATGCAAGTGTATAAAATAAATTACTTTGCAAACATAGGATCAATATGATCAAAGGATTACGACTTGCCTTGCTGATCTAGTGCTAAATCTTGGTCTTCGAAGTCTTCGTTCGCCCCCTCGGAATTAGCGTCTACCGGAAAAGAAAGCAACGAAACCAA
Source organism: Otatea glauca (assembly GCA_036346275.1). NCBI lineage: Eukaryota > Viridiplantae > Streptophyta > Magnoliopsida > Poales > Poaceae > Otatea > Otatea glauca. The sequence goes on along the minus strand of CM070722.1, from coordinate 3,751,103 downwards.
ATAAATACAAAACAGAGACTCAAACAAGCTCAAAACTGAAAATAAATGGCTCTGGAAGATAGATCTTGATTTTATAAAAATTTAGAAACTTGAATCGCCTCAATCGGAGTTCGTATGAGTGAGAACGGGCCTCCGAAAGATTAAATTCAGAGAAAATACAGAAAATCGAATTTCGGATTTATTTTTGTCTTGAAAAGGATTTATTGCGCAACGCCGCGTCATCGGGTTCACGGTGGACTGGGTCCACGGCGCTGCGCCGATCCACCGCACCCGGCGCACTGCGTGGCGTCATCGCCGACGCAGTGACGGCCGACGCGGCGGCCGACGCAGCGCCACGCCAACACGACGCAGCGCCACACGCCGCACATCCGCAACTTAGCCGACGGACGGCAAGGAGGCGGGTTGCGGCGATGGCGACGCGGCGAATCTGGAGCATCGGTAGCGATCGGACGGCCAAGATCAAGCGAGGGCGACGACGGCGAGGCGGCGGCGGAACTCACGGACGCGAGGAAGAAGGACCGCAAACGGCGAAAGATGGCCGGATCGGGCGCGGGGCAAGGCGGAACTGGGAGAGGACGACGCGGAGAATGCGAGGGGACCAACGGCTGCGGCGGAGACGCACCGAAGGCGAAGAAGAAGACGGCCGAAGGTCTCGGGCACGGCGGAAGCAACGGCGAGCTCGTCGCGGCGGCGGCGGCTCGGGCAATGGAGGTAGGGTAAAGGGGCGGCGCGAGGAGGCGATCCTCGGGAGGTGCGGCGCCTTAAATAAGGGCCTCGGGAGGCGTGCCCGACCCGAAGACCGAGAGCGACGGCAGGACTCCGAACGGCGGCGCTAGGGTTTCGCGGCGCGACGTGGCGCGTCGCAACCGCCCACGCGTCGTCCATCCGACGGCGCGGTGGCGCGATGGTGGCCCAGGCGCGCTGCTGAAGGAAGTGGTGGCGAGGCGGTGGGCCAAGCGAAGCGAAGTGGGCCGCAGAGGATTCGGCCCGACAGCTTTTTTTTGGAAATTAAAATCATTTTCCGATTTTATATAATTCCAGAAATTCGAATAAATTCAAATAAATTCAAATAAATATCAAATAAATTCAGAAAAAATCCCTAAAAATACAGAAAAATTCCTTGGAGCACAAGGAACCCAACTAAAACTGAAATTTTTGATTTTGATGAATAGTTTAGTCAAATTAAATCCTTTCATTTAAGGAAAATTCAAATTAAGCTGGGATTAATTCAAGAAAATGCAAATGGTTTATTTTTGAATTCAAACATTCCAAAACTCAAATTTTGGGATGTTACAATAATACAGTAATAGGATTGAGGGGTGCCTAGATGCTATCACCAAGGCAAGACTAACTAAAAATCATCATAACTATGATCCAACCATTATCATAAAAAGCAATACGACCGCCCAAGTGCCGCATTGGTCCACCACAAATACATGCCACTTGCCTCAGTCTAAATCATTTTACCACCCCAGTTGATTACCATGCACCACATGCCATCAACAACAGCAACATTGTGTGACAGCACCGACACACAATTAATAAACATGTTCTATAATCATTAAGCAAGATTACCCATTTTTATATAAAATGATGACTCGTTGCACGGCTAAGCATTCTACTTGTGTTCTAACCAACCATATTGGCAATTATAGCTGCCAATTAGTATTAAACCATTTTAGGGTGACAAATGAAATACGACCTACAACATGGCAAGGTGGATGTAACTCAAAATGGACAATAACTAATCCCAACATATTTGAAACATCGATACTTGAATTAATATGCAATACTTTGAATCAAAATAATATTTAAAGCATAGGTTCAACATGATCAAAGCACAACTTTCCTTCAAACAGCTCTAACTCCTGCTCTGGACCTTGCTCGGGTGCTGCCTCCTCAATCACAAACTCACCGAGCAACTTGTTGTCTACGCGTAACAACCGAGAAAGCAATAAATAGCAAGTACAGAGATCAAGATCAACTCAAAAAATTAAATAAAATTCACCATTAAATAGAGCGTGATTTTACAAATTTTTAGAAACTAGAATCACCTCAATCAGAGTTCAAATGCAAAAGATATAGCTATTCAAAGTTTGGAATACAAGATAATTCTGAAAAATAGAGAAACCGAATTACTTTTACACTGGAAAATAGCATTTATGACATCACACTGGCGTCAGCACCGAATATGATTTTTGGCTAATTATTTTTCTAAAGAAGAAATGATTTATGACGTCACGCTGACGTTAGTGGACACGTGGCCCAATCGGGTGCTGACACGCGGCACAACCACGGTGCGACACGTGTCACCGACGTATGGACTCGATCCACGGCCGACACTGGTCCACGGTGCACCTGTGGCAATGTGCCCGTGCACCGGCTGACGCAAGTACACACGTGTCACCCTTGGATGAATGGCACGTGGCACAAATTTAACGGACGCGATTAAACATACAGCAGCGATGATCTCGATCGTTCATTTCAGATCGGATGGTGGAGATCAAAGGCGATGACGTCAGCGACACTGGGACTGGCCTGGCGCGCGGTGCGATCACAACTATTCGGTTTGAATCCGATGGCTCAGATCTAACGACACAGTGGCACACGCGGGGACACGTGGCACGATCTGCACCGATCGGCGCGGATCCAACGGTGACGGTGGGCGAAGCAACAGACGAAAACATGGCGAGATCTGAACCGCATGATTAAAATCTAACGGCTAAGGTTGACGGAGTTGTTTACTATAGATGAGACGACGTGGCTTGATCCTTACCGTTGGTTCCAGATCCAACAGTCCTCAAGCTTCAGTGCTCGGCGATGGCGTGCGTGGAGAAGGCTTGCCGGAGACAAGGACGACGACACGGACGACGGTGTTCTGGGGCGACTCCGGGACGCTTCCTCCTCGGTTCAACGCGGCTAGTTGAGGGCGACACTCCGGTGACCTTGGCAACGGCGGAAGCGGACCGGCGGCGACGGAACGAGGCAAAAACTCACGGTGGCACCAAGCGCAACTACGGTGAGCTTTTGCGGGCGAACGGTGGTGGCTTGGGATGCGCGCTAGGGCTACGGATGCGTCTCGACGTGCGCGACACAGGGGTGACAGCAGCGCATTAAATAGGACCCTCAGCTTCCGTGCAGGGCGCGAAAATAAATTCTGAATCTCACGGGATACGGCGACGCGGCGGATTCGAACGAGCTGATGTGGCACGATCACAGACGTCCACGCGGATCAGATCGAACAGCTGGCAGCAAGCGGCGGCGCAGCACGATCACAGCCGTTGGATGAAAATCCAACGGTCGCACGGCTAGGGTTCGACGGGGTGGGCTACGCAGGCTGGGCTGTGTGAAGAAATGGGCCGGACCGGGTGGGCTTTGGCCCAACACTGTTCAACCGATTTAAAAAAAATTGAATTAAAATAATTCAGATAAATAGATAAAGCCATAATACATAGCAAAAATATCAAAAAAAATCCCAAACAATTCCAGAAAATACTTTGGAACATTTGGAACTCAAATAAAATATTGCCAACCAAAGATCATTAATATTTTTCTCTGAATAATTAAAAGATAGCAAAAGGCTTTATTCAAAATTCCAAAATGAATTAAATGGAATATCAGAAATTCAGTAACAAAGAAAAATCATATTAAATTCAATAAAAGCAAAATTTGGGATGTTACAGTAACTTAATAGGTTAAGGCTACCCATAATAGTACTTGTGGTTGCACTGATTACCTTGGGTTTAGCGGACACTATGTTCGTTCCATAATCTGACACAGGCAAGAACACTCCCTACACTATGTGCAAGTCCCATGCACTTTCGACTATTGCCATATCTCGCAAGCGTTAAACTATAGTTTTATTTTAATTTTTATATCAAAATACCAACAACTACCATTTCCATCATGTCCAAAAATTTTATTACTAAATGAACACTACATCCGACCATTGGTTATCCCAAGTCTAAAGCATGGCTAAGTAGATGCGTAATATCCGATTATACCTAATTGATATTTCTATAATGTATGAATCTACCTTAAGGTTATCAAGGTTGACATGACAATATTTATTAAATAAATTCCATGAATTATGGGGATATACCTACCGTACCCACAATATATATAGAAATTTACGGAAAATATACGCATGCATAAATAGATTTGACAAAGACAATATAAATTATGTGAAATACTAGGATCAACATGATCAAAAGGAGTGCTTGCCTTGCTCGCTGATTTCAGGGGCAAAGTCGGGGTTGTCGGTGAAAGTATCCGGAGCGTCGATGTCTACTCGCAATTTGACGAGAAGCAATAAGAAGTAAAAGAATCTAAACAGAGTCAAAATCTAAATATTATTACATAAACAAAGAGCTCATATTTTTAGAAAACTCTAAGTTTGGTTTTACCAAATTCGGAGTTCATTCGCAAAAGTTATGGATTTTTAAATTTTAAATGTGCTATGAATCATCCTTCTTAGTAATTTAATTTACACAAATCCCAAAATTAGATATTTTGTAGAAATGGCAATTTTATGATTTTAATTGAATTTAAAAGTTGGTTTCATCAAATTTGGGTTTTATTTGTAAAAGTTATATGCATTATAAATTTAAAAGTGCTAAGAATCATTCTAATTAGAATTTAAATCTAAAAAGAGGTCAAATTATAAATATTTTTGTAGAAATGGAAATTTTGTGATTTTAGATAAATTTAGAAACTGGTTTGACTAAATTCGAAACCTATTTGCAAAGTTATAAGCATTTGAATATTGTATGTACTAAAAATCACATAAAATGATAAAATACGCTTTCTAACAGTGAATACGTATTTTCAAATTTCTCATTTTTTTATTAAATTTCAACCACTGACAATGGGGACCCACATGTCATACTTATATTTAGTGAACATGCTTTAGTTAAAAGGTTGACAGGTGGGACCGCTATGGTAGTGGCTCGGTGAGAGAGGGGGCATAGGGCACCAACAGGTGGGTGTAAGATCGAGGATGCCGACTAGGGGGTGAATAGGCGGTTTTAAAAATTTATCTCTAAATGCTCTTTACCAAAACCAAGAATTAATGTGGAAGCGATAAACTAAGGTTTTAACAATTTAAACCTAAATCAACTAGGCTTACTAAGTGCACTAGCTAATTATGTCTCTACTCAAGGATATACAATCCTAAAGACAATCAAGCAATTTAATTCTAGGAACGTAAATTGCAACAATGTAAATAGAGAATTGCAAGCAAACATAAAGAGACACACCGATGTTTTACCGTGGTGTTCGGAGACTTGCTGGTCTCCCCTAATCCACGTTGAGGCAAGCCCAAACCACTTTAGACCGGCTCCACGAATTGAGCATCCGCCTGGATTCCACTAGTGGTAGCTCTTTCCCCTTCTAGGTAGGCGAGCTCCAACCTTCACAACTTTGCTGGGCCTTCTCACAATCTCCTTGAGAAGGTCACCGCATACAACACCTCCACACGCCGTCTAGGTGTCGGCAAACACCAAGAGTAACAAGCCAAGCCCTCTAGCTTGAGCTTCACCTAGTGCAACACATGCACTCCGGTGACCTTTTAAGTGCATCACATGCACTAGGATTCCCCTCAAGTGCAACACATGCACAAGAGGCTCTCAATCCTCTTCTAATTGCAACACATGCAATTAGAGGCTCACACTAGCTCAAGAAGCAAATAGGAGATAGCAACACATGCACAAAACTCCCACACACTCAGAATAACTCCAGCATCCAGTCATTGCCCCCCATGGCCTCCTTTTATAGCCTCCAAGCCAAAACTAGCTGTTGGGGGGAATCTGGAAAAACTCAGCAAATCCGGTGCTATCACCCTACTAGGCTCGGTAGCACCGGCCTACAGGCCAACGACTAGAAAACTAGCCGTTATAGGAAATCCGGTAACACCGGCCAACTAGGAGCGGTAGCACCGGCCTCCACCCCGGTAGCACCGGCCTCGAGACGATCGCAAAAACACCTCCTCTGGATTTTCTACACCAGCCAGAGAAGCGGTAGCACCGGACCTCCAGTGCTACCGGGCTACCATGGACGGTAGCACCAGACTGCCAATCCGTCCAAAAACAGCCCTCTCTGGAATTTTCACACCGGCCAGAGGGCGCGGTAGCACCGGACCTCCTGTGCTACTGGCCAAACTGTGGTAGCACCGGCCCAGCAGTGCTACTGGCCAATTAGGGGCAGTATGACCGGCCTCCCAGATCAGAAATATATTTTTTTCCCAAAAATCTTTTCTTTTCGAATCAAACACCAATAAGGATTGATTCTTTGAGCCATGTGATGATCAACACATGATCAAGCAATTTGCAAAACACATTTGCAAACCCAATTCACATTCTCCAAAGAATCACATTAAGCACAACTTATTTGCAAAACACATTTGCAAATAAACCGAGAACCTATGAGATCAATCCTCTAGCCATGCAAGGATCAACACATGATCCCGACACTTTGCAAAACACATTTGCAAATGCCAGCACATGCTTTAGGATCAAAACCCATAACCTCCAAGCTTATTTGCAAAACACATTTGCAAATAACAAATCAACACTTTGCAAAAACACATTTTGCAAACACAAAGTATAAAAACCTCTCTTAGCCTTGTGATGATCAATACATGATCAAGTCACAAGTTAAGTCTCCAATGCATGAGCTTTCCATTTGTAACACATGCAAAAACTTGCTCCATGCAAACAACAAACATTTAAAACCAAATGCTTGAGCTCTCCTTTTTGCAACTCATGCAAATCTTAGCTCCAAGCAAACCACAAATCGAACTTAAGTGCATGAGCTCTCTATTTGCAACATATGCAAATCTCTAGCTCCATGCAACCACTTTAAACCAAATTGCTTGAGCTCTCTCCTTTTGCAACACATGCAAAACTTAGCTCCAAGCAATATCAAAACAAATTGAGAATTCAAATAAGAAACAAGCATGAGCTTCTCCTATTTGCAACACATGCAAATCAAAGCATCATGCAAAAACCAATGTACGAGCTTCACCCATTCGCAACACATGCCAAATGGTTAGCTCCATGCAAAATCCAAATAAGAGAGTGAGCTAGAGTGAACCGGATTGAGTTTATCAACACATGATGAAGCTCGAGCTAAATGACTCAACCCCTCTTAATAGTACGGCACCCTAACTAGCAACCCAGTCTCCCATCCAAACACCGAGACGGTAAAAAACTAGGAACACATCCTTAGTCCTAGCTAGTTATACCTTTACCTCTAGCGATCCACTTGGAGCTTCTATGATATCCAATCATCTTGTCTCAAGGATCAAGTCTCCTTCTTCTTGTTCATCAACACATGATGAATCTTCTCTAGCTCTTCTTTTCTCTTCGGGGTCTCCTCTTGAATCTCATCAACACATGATGACTTCTCGTTCCCGATTCTTCATTTTCTTGGACTCAACCTACTTCACAACTTATGAAAGATTGTTAGTCCAACAAACACAGTTGTCTCAATCATCATTTGCACTCCTTTAACACATAATGGATGCCTCCAAGATCGATTGAGCACAACCTAAATCAATTTGAATAATTAATTGTGTCTTGAGTATTTTGATGCAACTAATGCTTCATTATACTCAAGAACTTTTCATTTGTCCTTAATCAACAAAGAAACAACATCAACGCATGATGAAGCGTTCTTTGATTTGATTAAAAGACAACCGAACTCAATTTAAATTTCATTTAAATTGACATGAGTATATATAACTACACAAGTTTCATATACTCAATTTGATGGAAAGTAATGATCTAATATGTTGGAGTGATGGAAATGGATCAATACTTTTGAGGCCATCAACTATAGAATATACTTCATTTAAATATGTGCATATAAATAATTGAACTTGAATCAATATGCACATAATCAATCTTAGATAGCATTTGAGTTTATTCTATATTTGCATGAGTGTACTACAACTACACAAGTTATATATATACTCAAAGGATTGTTTCAAAGTATTGATCCTTCTATATATTATTTGGCAAGAGAACATGGATCAATACTATTGAAATATCAAGTTAAATTATAAACTCCCCCTAGATGTGTGCATTCATGTAATATATGGAATTGAAAACATAATGTACATCTTTAATATATAAGCAATTGAAGAGTTCATCTTTTAACTTGATTCCTAAGTATGCATTAAACTAATAGAGTGAATACGAGTGCATACCTTGGGTTTTTCATTTTCCATCCAAATTTGAGACTAATAAGAATGTAGCTCAATTAAACATGTTAGTCTCATAATGATTAAATTTATCATTAAACAATAATTAAACATTAATATTAAACCAATCACCAAAACTAATGGAGCTTGAACTTACAGCGGGCCCACATGTCGGTGACCTGAGAGTAGAGGAGGCTATGGTGGAGCTCACCGGCAGTGAGGGAGGGCCAATTTAGCTCAGCCGTCGACGGTGCTAGCTAGAGGGGAGGACAGTGACGCTAGGAGACCAGTTGGTGGTGGCTGATAGCAACTAGAGAGAGTTCACGGTAGCGCAAGGCATCGGTGGAATTAGCGACCAGCTGTGGAAGAAAGCTAACCATGCTTAACCTCAGGAAAGAGAGGGGAAAGGATCCATGGGGCGCTACGGCCCCGTTTTGGTACCTGTGGGATTGGAGGAAGGCCGAGGGAGCTTGGCGGCTTGGCACGGCGGTGCTTCGAATGGCACGAGCTGCATTTGAGTGCGGAGAAGTGATTAGGGGTTTCTAAGCTATCTTTGAGCAAGAGCAATTATAGTTTGACTCACTGGTTAGCTCGATTGAGCTCACCCTGCTTCTTGATTCCTCGGTGGCTAACGGTTGTATGGTAGCACAATTGATGTTGATCTCAGGTTAGGGGAGAGGCTAGAGGGTGAGGGGAGGCAATGGCATCCACGGTTTGGCCTTTATAGGCACGGGGAAAAGTTTTGGCGCACATGCCTGAGAACTCATGAAGGACCGAGATGGTGATCAGATGGGGATGAATGATCCCAAATAAAATTTTCCCCCACTCAAAATGATCCAACCAAACCCACAGACAATTCAATCAAAAGGAGCAAATGAGAAGGAGCAAGCTGCTCTGGATGGCCGGTGCTACCGCTGGGAGGCCGATAGCACCGAAGGTCAGTAGTACCGCACTAGAGGCGGTAGCACTGGGCTCAAGAACAGCTGAAGAACCATCACGAACTCCAAAAGTAAATTTTGAGGAATCTTTTGATCAGCTGGACAAAAACTCACGAAACTTGGTAGATGTTTTCCTAAGGATGTCAGGAACTTATTCCAACCTTCAATCGCAAGGAATGACATCAAAGTTCCACCCTTTTTCACTTTGAAGGAAGAACACATCAAGTTTGAGCAAAACTCAAGAACTCGATCTAAAACTTGCTCATGGGGTTTTGATGATCAAGATGATCTTAGATGACCTCCTACATGTCATAGCAAGCTACAACACAAGACCAAAACTCCACAAACGCGATTTAAGAAGAATTATTCACTTAAGAGCACAAGATCGATTTCTTGCAAGAAAGATGCATGGATTGCCTAGATGATTGGGATATGATCTGAAGAAGATTCATCCATCAATCAACATCCTCAACACAAGAAGCAAAAGCATGTAGAAGGAGAGGAGGCAAATCCAAAAGCATGTTGAAGGAGGGGAGGCAAATCCAAATTACATGAATGTAAATTGCAAGAATGTAAGTGTAGAATTTAAATGCGTAAAGTAAATTCAAGCATAAGAGAAAGTGATTTGCATTTCTAGAAAGGAGGTTTACAAAGCCTCAAACAAGGTGGGCAAAAGCTCAAAGGAGCCAAAAACCTCTAAAACCTTCAAGTGGAGGAAGGCCACCACTCCCCCTCTATTTATACTACACTTGAGTCACCCTCCACCCTTGGATGAGTTCCTTCTACCCTAAGGATCAGATCAAGGGCTAGGAATGACTCCCACACAGAGCCATACATGGGTTAATTCAAAACCCAACAAGCATATCGAGTTTTTTGCACGCTTTTTAAAGCATACTACCAAGACCCACTACTCTATCACCTAGACCGCGATCCGACGGCCCTCCTTGATCTGAGTAGTGTCTAGCTAGCATCTCGTCTGTTTCTTGTCTTCTAGGCTTGCCATGACACCGTCTCTGATCATCTTTCAGTGATCCTCGACCGTTTGGACCTTCGGCGCACCTTGCCTAGTCCCGACCATCCTCCGCCTCACCATGATCAAGCTCCGATGTCCTGCAACCATCAAAAATAAGGAAACACATCACATAGCAATGTCCAAAAAGATATGCAATGAATTTCATCAAAAATTACAATTTAAAAATTCATCCTCGCTCATAAGGGCCAGTGCTACCGCTCCTAGGCCGGTAGCACCGCCCTACAGCCATACCAGAAGAGATGCTCTCTGGAATTTTCACACCGGCCATTTGGGCCAGTGCTACCGCTCAGCCGGTAGCACCGGCCTAACTGATCCCCCAAAAACACCCTCTCGGATTTTTCCACACCGCTCTGGGGGATGATGCTACCGCTCGGCCGGTAGCATCAGGCTACCATGGCCAGTAGCACCGAAAAATGCAAATAGAGATCAAATTGCTTCAAATTTAGAATAGTGCTCAAAACAAACTCAAACTTAGATACCTAAAGCTTAATCACAGTCAATAACTCATCACCACTAAGGATAGACCTCCACATGGTCTTTCAACTCAGTTCACAGGACAAAAGGAAGAGGACACCGGCACAGAGGGGGTCTCAGCATGGAAAGTATGCATGCGTGCTAGTGCTCTCGGTGGGGCAGCGGGATGGGATCTTTGGTGGCTAAGGCAGGCACGGGGTGGCAGGGCGATGGAACGGGCGGTGGCTCAAGTTCAAGAGTGGCGAGGATCAGCACTTTGTAAGGTCGAGGATGCCGACTAGAGGGGGGGTGAATAGGCGATTTAAAAAAAATCTTCGATTTCTAAGAATAAGAATCAACACTTATGTCAAAACCTAAATAATATGCGGAAGCATAATTCTAAGATTTTGATAATTAAAGCCTAAATCAACTAGGCTCACTAAGTGCACTAATAAACTAAGGGCCTGTTTGTTTCAGCTTTTGATTCTGGATTCTGACTTTAAAAGCTGAATCAGAAACAAACATCTCGATTCTAGGAATCGATTCTCACAATCCAACCCACCCCAGTACACTAGAATCCATAATCCAGTTCAAAGGTGCTTTTGTGGATTCTGGAATGCACCCATATGAAAATACCACTAAACTTCAGACATAATTACCCACAAATGCCATCAGCCCTACGTCTCCCGATCCCCCACCCTGCGTTGCGGACGCCTCCTCTTCTCCCTCGACCGCCGCCGCCTCGTCATCTCCCCCGGCCACCGCCGCCTACTCATCTCCCCCGGCCACCACCTCCTCCTCTCCGCCAGACGACGCCACCTCCTCCTCTTCGCCGGACGCCTCCGCCCGCGGCTTCCTCCTCTTCGCCAGACGACGCCGGTCTCCTCCGCTTCTCCCGGCACCGCCGATCACCTCCTCTCCGCTCGACGCCGCCGCCTCCTCTCCGCTCGACGCCGCCGCATCCTCTCCGACCAAGGTAAACCCCACTCTTGATACATCATACCCTGAATCTTGTTGTTCTAGTGATCACCTGTTCTGAATTTGCCCTCCTCCTCCTCCAGTTCAACATCTACTAGTTCTCTGTTGAACTTGGGGAAGTAGAAATATGTAGTACAAATATGTAGATTATGTAGTCTACTTGTTCTCTGTTGAACTTGAGGGGCACAAGGATGTTATGCAGGAAGCACATTATTCAGGAGAGGGTAGCTTGAGATATTCAGGATCTGTGAGAAAAATACCTCATCCAGATTCGCCATCCTCTTTTGTGAATATATCATTTGTGACTTGAACAACAAAAGTGCAAAGAATCAAAAATGCCAATCACACGCTTAACTGGTGGAGACAATTAGGTCCCAGATTGCATTGTTGATACTGGCACTTTTCTGCATTTAGGTATAAAAGTGGTACTAACCTCTAACACATCATGCCCAATTGAGTTTCTAAGGTCAGAATAATGAAATGTTCAACAAAATATTGAAAATGCGTAAGATTTGCAAAATATGTTAAGTCAATGCAGTCAAGAACCTCCATCTTTCTTGCCATTGAACAATTACAGGTTGTCCTCTTATTATCCATTATAACATTCAGTTCAGGATGGTAGTGCCAACTTTCTTTACTTCAGCTGATTTCTTTGGTACTCTTAAGCACAGAAATAGTGAAGAAAAAAAAGAAACGTGTTTACATCTATAACCAGAAAAAAGGCATGTCTTCAGGAATAAATAAAAAGGGAACAAAGTGTTCACAGGTATTTCTTACCTTTCCCTTTCTGCAGCAGCATCAGCGAAGAAGATCTGCATTCCGTAAAGTGCCAATCACACGCTTAATTAGTGCCAGAATCAAGAGAATGTTAGAGGGAAATGAGACCATTTAAACAATCAAAACACAAAAGGGCTCTATCAGCGACTCAATTTGTTAAGATGAGCCAATATGGATCGAGCAGGAGATAATTTGTAATGGAAGTGTGTGAGAAAACGCAAGTGATCACATAGAAGTGGGTAGATGGGACATATATGCATGGGCAGAGCTCATCTCTCTGCCACTAGTCATCCAAAATGTCATATGAGCATCCTTAAGTTCCTAACCCATACCTAGTATCATTGCATCTATAACACACTCCCAACACATCATAGAGAGCTGAGAATCTTTACATACAATGTAAAATTTTGCAGTTCAGAAGAAGGGAAAAATTAAGAACTGCATGATCAATAGAATATCCTTCAGTAGTATGATGGTGCATGCAAAACATATGATGCCTGATTCTGCAATACTACAACAACATAGCAATAGCCCACCTTTTGTTGCAATTATAATATCCTATTTGATCTTTATTATCACTTCATTTGGAAATAGTGTATTTTGCTATTATATTTTCCATGCTTTTAAAATTGGATAACCTTTGAGAAATGCAAACCTAAGATGTCTTTAGCTAGAACTCATTAGCAAGCAGGTCAGATGAACTCATTTTTTGGGAGGCCACCCTTGCTTTATCTAAACATTACTTGTTGAAAATTAGATGGAGGACAAGACTACTATCAAAGCCTATTGGGATACCTTTCAAACTAGGGTGTTTTGCACTATTTGCGTGGAGGAGATAGATGCTGGTAATAGGCCTCTTGGAACTTTGACTGCCAAAGGGTACAAAAACTTGGCTGAAAAGTTCTTCTCTAGGACAGGGAAGGATTACAAGAAACAACAACTTAAAAACCGATGGGATTCGTTGAAGGCGTTGTACAACTTCTGGGTATTTATTAATCGTTCAACTGGACTTGGGTGGGATAATGCAAAAGGAACAGTTGTGGCGGACGATGAATGGTGGGCAAAGAACACAAAGGTACTCAATTTGTGTACATCCATTTCATCATATTATTTATCAAGCTTAAAGTAATATTATATTGAATGATTTTCAGGGACATGTCGAATGGAAGAAGCTTCGTGAGGGTCCACCTGAGAACCTCACTGACCTTGAGAAGATGTTTGAGAAAAGCCATGTCTCCGGTTCTTCAGCTTGCATTCCTGGCCAAGGAGTGGAACATAATGACATTAATGTGGACTGTGAGGATGAATTTGCTGATGAAGGCATGGAGGAAAAAAATACCAACAATGAGGGTGGCAAGCAATTGAAGAGAAAGGCTTGTACCACTACCGCCAGCCCGAAGCAGCAGAAGAAGAATCCTATGGTTAGGGTTATGAAAGGCATGCTGGAAAATATGCAAAGTTCTAGTTCAGTAACCTCGAGGGCATTGCAAGGTGATTTGACTATTGAAGCCATTAAGGAAGTGATGGATCTGGTTGTGCAGTCTGGTGCTCAAGAAGGAAGTGATGAGCATTACATGGCTACAAAGCTTTTCGTCAAAGCTGAAAATCGTGCAATATTTCTCACTTTTAAGACCAATGAAGGAAGGCTCAACTGGTTGAAGAGATGCTACGAAGATAGGAAAAAATAGTATGCCTTTATGAATTGTTGCTTGAATATTGTTACTGAATTTATGTATTGATGCTTGAACCTTGAGATTGCATTTATGCTGTACTATTTGAACCTTGAGATTGCACTTCAGAATCGTTGTTTCATCATTGTTATTGTCAGTATGTGACTATTCTTGTGTTTGTTTGTAGATGAGTTCAAGTGGTAGTTCTGACAATGGATCAAGTGATGATAATGATGATGATGAAATATTTGAGATTGCAAGTAGACATCAATCTATGCTTCAACAGTATGCAGTAATAGCATGTGCCATCGGTACGTACTATAGTGACACCTACTTAAACAAATCTAAGAAGAAAGAATCACTTATCTCTGGTTATCAATGGATTATTAATACCTTGAATCATCCAAGAGATTGCTACAAAATGTTTAGGATGAATAAGCCTGTTTTTGATAGGCTACATGACTTGTTGGTGTCAAATTATGGCTTAAAGACAACTACATCTATGAGTTCTATTGAATGTTTGGGAATGTTTTTATGGATTATTGGTGGTCCACAATCATTTAGACAAGTTGAAAACCGTTTCGAGAGGTCAACTGAAACAATTAGTAGGAAGTTCTGTCATGTCTTGGATTGTGTCAATCGCCTAGCAAAAGATAATATCAAACCAATAGATCCAGAATTCAGAACGGTGCATTCTAGACTTCAAGATGCCCGTTTTTCACCACATTTCAATAACTGCATAGGCGCAATTGATGGCACACATGTACCTGTTATCGTGCCTTCATCTGAGTTGGTTGCACATATTGGACGCTATGGATATGCAACTCAGAATGTGTTGGCCATATGCAACTTTGATATGAGGTTCACTTTTGTTGTGGCTGGATGGCCGGGTTCAGTGCATGACAACAGAGTGTTCAAGGAGGCCCTACAAAAATATCCTAACACATTCCCATACCCCCCTAAAGGTATTGTACATATTATCTCATAATTATTTGTATTGCAGCATTGTCATTGTTAGTGCTAATGATATATGTTTCTGTTCAGGAAAATATTATCTTGTTGATTCGGGCTATTCTAATCAAGAGGGTTACCTAGCTCCATACAAAGGGGAAAAGTATCATTTACCGGAGTTTCGACAAGGCCCACGTCCGAGCAGTAAGAAATAAGTGTTCAACCATTTGCATTCATCCCTTCGTAATGTCATCGAGCGAGCCTTTGGTGTTTTGAAGATGAAGTGGAGAATATTATTGAGCTTGCCAAGCTATCCAATGAAGAGGCAAACAAAGATTATCATTGCATGCATAGCCCTTCATAACTTCATTCGAGATAGTGCTTTGAGAGATGAACTATTTGACATGTGTGATCAAGATGAATACTACACTCCAAGCATTGGTGAACTGACGTCATCTCAAGGAAGTTGTGGCAATGCAGTAGGAGAGGAAGATGGAGATATGAATACTTTCCGTGATAGTATTGCTAATGCTTTATTTTCTATGAGAGGATAGTTTATTATGTTCTGTGATATATATGACATTATGTGCGTAACTAACTAAACAATCTTTTTTAGACATTTCCTACGTCTTTCTGTTAAAAATGTGAGTCGATTTACCCTTGTGTTTGCTTTGTCAAACTCTTGTTGAACTATCAAACAATCATAGTGTGAGAACAGAACAAGTAAAGCACGACACTAACAGAAGAGTGACCAAAAACAACACAAAATAAAGCAAAACGTGCTGATTGTTGACTGTTTCCTGTGAGAAATGAGACCACGAGCAATAAAGCATCACACAAAATAAAGTACAACGCAAAATGAGCCCTTCACTGTTGAGTAGCGATGTCAATGTGAAGATGTATATATGTGTGTGTATAAACACACATGTATATATATACATATACACACACACATACACACACATTACACTCAGAACAGCTAGGGGTATTACAGACAATATACTTTAAAAGCTACCAGCCAGCCCTTCCAAAAGTCAGGATGCCAAACAGCTCAGCTTTTGGAGATTCAGCTTTTGGAGAATCAGCTTCTCTATAGCCTCAATCCAGAATCAGCTTTTAGAGAATCCACAGCTGAAACAAACAGGCCCTAAGTCTCTAACTATGATTTGCAATCCTAAAAGACAAACAATCAATCAATTTAATTCTATGAATATAAATTGCTTGAATGTAAATGAGCACAAGAAAGCAAACCACAATGAGACACAATACTTTTTACCATGGTGTTCGGAGTCATGAGATGATCAACACATGATAACAACACTTTGCAAAACATATTTGCAAATGCTTATCTTAAGCTCCAAGATAAGAAGCATAAACATCAATATGTTTGCAAAAACTCATTTTGCAAACACCAAGCAATAAACTTGATTAGCCTTGTGATGATTAACACATGATCTTTAGCAATTTGAAAAACACATTTTCAAATCCTTCTAGTCACAAGCTAAAAAAACTAATGCATGAGCTTTGTAACATCCTAAAAATTTAATAAAATAAGAAAATTAAAATTTAATTATGTTAATTTTTGCATTTTTTATTTTTCTGGATTTCTTGGCTTTTTTTATTTTTGCTCTAAAGGAAAAATCCTTTTAATACTCATTTAAGCAATAGATGAAAGATAAGAATAAAGACATATAATAAAAATATGTGTAAAAATTATGTTTAATTTAAATAAATCCCCAGAACATCATTTATGAATTTAAAAAGTCATGCAGACATAATTAATTGTGAAAAGAAAGGTAATTTAATAAGATTTGACTATTAATAGTCACACCATCAGAATTAAATAAACATATTCCCACATTATATTGAACTAAAAATTTTATATTATCCTATTAATGGATATACCAAACACAATAAAAAATATAAAAAAATAATTAATTAATTTTCATGTATTTAAAAATATAAAAACAGAAAGGTTGAAAATCTAAATGATGCACTTTAAGAATTTTTATAAATTAAATACAAAATATATTAATTTTAAATTTTTACATAAGAATAATATAGTTACGAGGAACCCAAAAAAAATTTCAAAAATCATCGATAAGATATAAATTCCCAGATAAATTAAAAACAGAAAACACAATTTTGAGCACAATACCTTGTCAGAATTTTTATAAATTCTGTACATATTATTTCGGCCTGAAAATTTTTCATGACAGTAAAAATTATCCAAGAGTCGCTGAGAAAAATTATAAAATTTTTAATGACAATATTACTACCTCATTAAATGAACCAAAGACGGTTAAGCTTGCTGTCAAAACTCAGTTTATAACGTTTGTCACTGACCGGTGGGGCTGATTCACTGTTTGGGCCCACCCGTCAGCCGAAGCCCCTGACATCTTCTTCTTCCTCTCACTGGCGCCTCGAAGATGAACTCCTCGCTGCTGTAGCTCACATCAGCACTGCAACCTCGCGTCGTTCGAGGCTCCAGCGACGTCACCACTTCGCCACGCTGCTGCCTCGCCCGCGTTTTCCATTGCTCTGGCCATTCCTTCCTCTGTTCAGGCTCCGCAAGTTTCCCGCCAAGTTCACACCCAAACCGAGCTTATCTACATCGATTCATCGGCTATAAAAGCCTCCCTGAGCTCTCTCTCGCACCTCACTCCATTACCCCTCACCTTCCTTTATCTTTCTTCAGCCAAGAGACCCCAATTTCACTCCACAACCGCCATTGCCAAGAGTTTCTAGCTTGGAGCTGAGGAAAAATTCGCTCGATATAGTGATTCATTTTAAAATTGCCTAAACACTAGTAACTAGGAGACCTCAATAAACGTTTTCCCTCGTCTAATTGCAGCAAACGACAAGTAAATTGCCGAAGCCTCGAGGGTCATCTTCTACCTCTCCAACTGATCGGTGCCAGCACGAACCAACTAAAACCCGAAGCTAAACTGAGGTAAAATGGATAGCTCACAGCCCCCTTAGCTCATGCAACCACCCATTTAGCTTGATCTTGCGCCATTCTTGCTCGCGCCCAACCGGCCATGGCACCGTCACCCAGACCACGGAGACATGGCACTTCCGGTCAATGCCAATTGCGTTTGAGCCTACCAATAGATGTGATGCGTCATGTTGATGCTCTCTGAGCTATCGGTCGCCGACCTCCGACCGTACTTCGCCACCGGCGAGGCCGTCCTCATCTTTCCCTTATCCCGAGTGAATGACAGGCGGGTCCCTCATGTCAGCCACCTCGCCTCACAGCTGCCCCTCCTCTCACTGACCTAGGGCCCCGCATGACAGTCAACCAGGTTTAAAATAAAAACTGTGAAAATGAAAAGACGTTTTCATATCTATGAAAGTGTGTTTATGATTTTATAGCCCATTTTCTTAACCGAGCCACTTTAACTGCTTATAACTTTTGCATCTTAACTCTAAATTCAACCAAATAAATTTATACATTCATCTAAAATCATTTAGTTTCATAATATGTAAAAACAATTAATCTTTGAAATCATTTTAAATTATTTGGATTTAAAAATTGAGTACGCCTTAATATGATTACTATTGCAAATATAAAGACCATAACTCCTTAAAATATGAAAAAAAAATTAAAATAATCCTGAAAACATGAGTATTCGAAATGTACAAAAATGTTTAGATTTGAACTTAGTTTGAATCAAATTTGTAAATAGATCATTAATCTATGCATTAAGACTCAAATAGTTATAACTAGTAAATGTAAACTCAAAAATTGGTAAAAATAATTTCTAGGCCCAGATTAAACCATGACAACCATGTTTATGCAACAATATCTCATATTTAGTTAAGCTTGGTCTAAGCATGCAAAAGAACTTTAGGCTCATATGAATAGTGTATGATCATATAACACCAATAAATACTAACCTAAAAGAAACCAATTTGTAAATATGCTATAGGTCTAGATTAACTAATCTTACAAAGATATATATATATGTTAACTTAGATTGAACCAGGTTCCTAAATAGTGTTGCTTTCTACATATAAGAGGTTAATGTATAACTATCATCAATAAGTGTTAATACAAGTAAAACTAGTTTGTATGTGCTCTAAAGATTGAAACCACCTAATACAGCAAAAATCATTATAATAAGTCATAAGTTGTACCTAACCTCTTAGTTGAAATATGCTTTCATATAATATATGAAAGCTTGAGGATTTAAAATATATAAATAAAATGTCAAAAATTAAATGTTGGATCATGTAGAGTTGATCTCAAATCATTTCTAAGATCGAGATCATATTAGTCGGAAAAAAGATCTAATTTGAATTAAGTTCATAAAAGACTTCATTTTTTCATATATACATATATATATATATATATATATATATATATATATATATATATATATATATATATATATATATATAAACTATCATGATAAAAGCAAAAAGATGCAAAACCAGTTTCAAAACACTTATGGGGTCATAACCTGCTAATGCTACAAAAATGGTTGCATGATCATGTAAAGTGCAGTCGCAAACATAAAACGAAGTCTCATCCCTTAAAATGTAAACTTTAGGAATATATAAAACTAGGCAATGAATAAAACATCTCGGATAAACACTAATACTAATAGAACCAGTCTAGAAATGTTCCATAAGGCAAGACTATCCTATTCTCGAGAAATAATTCTATTATAACATGCTTTGCATCTGAATCCTATTAAAAATATAACCCTATGTGTTATAAACCCTAAAATCAATAATATAAATAAGCGAACTTAAGTGATAAGGAATCAGTAGTTAAAATAATTGTATCACCAGAACCTTCTTAAAACCATGAATATATAACTAGCAGTCTAAACTTAGACCTAACATGACCAATTAACTCCTTATGTGAAAACACTTAGGGTTAAGTACTATTTACGCATAGCATACTACATAATGACTAATGTCTTAATTCTAATAATCCAAATAACTTTAACCTCTTCAATTCGAAATTATAAATACAAGAATACATAATTTTAGCCTCTTGAATTCGTAAAATAAAGAAAGGTAATATATAGAAAACAAGAATATGTATCATCGCTTAAACAAAAGTTGCTAGTAATATATATATACACGATTGAAGACAGACTAAAATGTAAAGTACATAAAATCAAGAAACCCAAACCCTAAACTACACTTGTTTTATGTAATAGGTTTCTATTTGATTTTTTCATCTGATTTCTTTTTGTCCTTATTGAAGTTTATTATTTGCTATGTTACCATTGAACGACGTGTAGAACCCGACGTCACTAATTCTGTCGTCAACAACGCCAATAGCGACCTTGACTTCATCGTATACAACGATCAGCAAGGCTAGCACCCCCCTTGATCATATTGATCCTAATATTTTAATTTTCATTTTGCTTTATTAAATCTGTTTATGCATGTGCGTATTTTCTATAAATTTGCTATATTGTGGTACTGGTAGACATACTTGTTATCTCATGGAACTTCCTTGATAAGTATGGACATATGAACCTTGATAAACCCTAGAATAAGGTTAGATAATACATAATTTCAACATGGGTAAATGCGATTACATATTAATCCTGCTTAGCCATGCTTTAGTGTCGAAAATTGAAAAATAATCAGATTAAACTGTTTCTTGAGAATTTAAAAAGGCTGGATATGACATTTTAGGTTGTTGGTATTTTGATCTAAAAACTCAAAATAAAACTATGGTTTTGACCCGGACGATTATTGGCAATAGTTGGAGATGCATGTGTTGCACGTAGTGTAGGGGGAGATTATCGCCCATGTCGGATTAAGGACTGAACGTAGTGCACGTTATATCCAAGAATTACCGTACAACCACAAGTGTTGGTGAGGGATGGCCTTAACCTATTAAGTTACTTAGAACTAGCTTTGCACATTGAAAGGCTGGAGTAGTACGGGCTTTCAGTGATTGATTGCTCGGAGGGGCGCCCGCACCGAGGTATTTGGAATAACGTTTAGTAATACAACAATGTACGCCATGCTATGGGGAGAAGTAGGACAATGAGGTGAATAACCGTTTGTCGTACTTCTGCCACCATAGTATGGGTTTATCGTCACCAGGCTGGTGCAAAGTTAGGGCTAGGTAATGTAACGGTTATGTCATGACTCTCTACGGCACACCAAAGGAAGTGTGCTAATAGCTTGCACAAAGAGTTGGTCATGTCTTGTAGGTAAAGCTGTACACCTCTGCAGAGTATAAATCTTTTTAAAAAGTCGTTCACGCTGTCAAGGGACACTTGGTGTATCTACACTAGTTAGAAGTTTTGGTATTTTCTAAATAGTTTGGATTGGAGACATTTGTTGGAAAGTGATTGTTTCAGATTTGTGCCACATGTTGGCAATAGATGATTCGAAGCTCACGTCGTGGAGGACTGTGAGTTGTTACTTACGCTTTACTTACTTGTTACTTTCATATCAGTTAGACTTGCTTTACAAATTCCGTTTGTAAATTACAACTTGATTTAAAAATTCAATCTCGCTTTATGCAAATTAATCGTAGAAGCCTCCTTTGACATAGCCTGTATTACTACACTTTACAAATACCACCTTAAGTCTTGCTGAGTACGAAAATACTCAACCTTGCTTAACTTGTTGTTTTAGGTGAAAAGAAAATGAGGATCCGAAGATTACTTTTCGTTGCAGGATACGGGAACCTCAATAAAGCGATCTTTCTAGGGTTTATGCCTTGTCAGTTGTCTAAGGATTGGATGGACACATTACAAGACTTTTGCTTCTTTCCGCTGCAATATACTTTGAATTGTAATAATATATTGTATAAATAGCTTCCGCTTAAATAATATGATGTATGGATATGATTCTAATTGTTGTAAATGTGCGTACTAGCCACTGATCATGGGACTAGTACTGTATGCACATATATTCTTATTTTAGCATTTTATGCAAAAATGAGGGTCGTTACAAGCTTTCACTCTTTGCAACACATGCAAATACTTAGCTCCATGCAAAGAACAACCGTTAAACCGAATGCATGAGCTATCTCCTTTTACAACAAATGCAAATCAATTAAGAAGCAAGCATGAGCTTCTCTTATTTGCAACACATACAAATATGAGCATCATGCAAAAACCAACTTAAGAGAGTGAGCAAGAGCAAACCGGATTGAGTTCATCAACACATGATGAAGCTCAAGCTAAATGATTCAACCCCTTTTAATAGTACGGTAACCTAACTAGCAACTCGGTCTCCCATCCAAACACCGAGACCGATAAAAGACTAGGAACACATTCTTAGCCCTAGCTAGTTATACCTTTACCTCTAGCACATTCACTTGGAGCTTTTATGATTCCCATCATTTTCTCTTCAAGTCGGAATCTCATCTCATTCATCAACACATGATGAACTTTATTATTCTTCTCTTCGGGATGTCCTCTTGACACTCATCAACAAATGATGACTTCCTTTGTCCCAATTCTCGACTTGATGGATATCAACACATGATACCATCCAAATCTTCATCACCGTTGAACTCAACATATTTCACAACTCATGAAATATTGTTAGTTCAACAAGCACGGTTGTCTCAATCATCAACGCACTCCATTAACACATAATGGGTGCCCCCAAGATCCTTTGATGATTGACCACAACTCAAATCAATTGATTGAAAGATTTGATTTGTCTTGAGTATATTAGTGCAACTAATGCTTCATATACTCAAGAACTTTCGTTTGTCCTTTAATCAACGAAGCATACCATCAACACATGATGAAGAGCCTTATGATTAGACGACAACCGAATACAATTTAAATTGAGTTTAAATTGTCATAAGTATATATCGACTACACAAGTTTCATATACTCATTTTGATGGTTTATAAGTAATGATCCATATTATATGGAGTGGTAGAAATGAATCAATACTCTTGAGTTCATCAAACATAGAATAAACTCCATTAAATGTGTGCATTTAAATAATTGACTTTGAATCAATATGCACATATTCAATTTGAGAATACTTTGGAGTTTATCCTTTGTTGATATGAGTATACTTCAACTACACAAGTTATATATACTAAAGGATTAGTTTCAAAGTAAATATCCTTAATGTATTTGACAAGAAGAAATGGATCAATACTATTGAAACTTCAAGATAAAACATGAACTTCCCCTAAAGGTGTGCATACATGTATATATGAAGTTGGAAACAAAATGCATATCTTAAAGTTAAAACAATGGTGGAGTTCACCATTTATCTTGAATTCAAGAAATGTATCTAGAAATAATAAAGTTGCATTGGATACATACCTTTTGAATTTCCATTTCTCCTTTTCATGAGACTAATAAAAAATATACTCAATAAACACGTTAGTCTCATATTTAAATTTATCAATAAAATCATAACATAGATATCAAAAAATGCAACAATATATACTATGTGTTATCGAATACATACATTTGATAAATCATCCTTTCATCCAATCGAGACTAATAAAAGATAATCTCGATAATGATTAGTCTCACAATAATTAGATTTTTCATTAATTAATAATTAAACATTAATTACCAAAACTAAAAGGAGCTTGACTTACACACTTCCAAGCGTTGCCACGGTAGGAAGAGGAGGGTTCAAGCCTGCCACGACATGGCTCAGGCGTGATGTGGCGCAAAGGTTCTGCTAGGCACGTGTCCACAACTCCACATCCGCTCGTCAACTCCACAGTCTTACCGGTCAACGGTCATGCGATGAACCAGTAAAGTTCCTCGTCTCGCTTTCTCAGAATACCTAACCAGTGTATACACATGGACAGGGATTGTATGCAAGGATTGAAAATTCGGTTTCGAAATAAATTTCGTCCTTAGTCGGATCGCGAAATTTTGAAATTTCGGAAATATTTCGGACGAAATTTGAATTTGAAAATTCAAATCTGGTCCATTCCGGAAGAAAAAAATCCGAAATTCGGCGAAAAACCCCGAAATTCCGGGCAAAATACCTGAAATTTCGGGTTTTTTTGCACCGGCTGAAAAGTGGTTTAAACGTTAACGAAAAATTTTGAAATTTTTTTGGAGGTTCCTAACACATTGCTGATATTCTAAAAAAAATTCAATTGATTATCACATTTGAGGAATTTTTAAAAATTCGGAGAGTGGTACTGTCATGATAAAATACTGACCGACAAGTTTGATCCGAATGGAAAATGGTACAAATCAAGTTATAAATTATTGAAATTTTTTGTGCATGGTTATGATCCATAACTAATGTTCTCACAAAAATTTCAGCCAATTATCACACGTGAGGAATTTTTAAAAATTCGGAGAATGGTACTGTCCTGATAGAACACTGACCGACAAGTTTGATCCAAATGGAAAATAGTACAAATCAAGTTAGAAACTGTTGAACATTTTTTTTCCATGGTTATGATGTATCTATAATGCTCTCATAAAATTTTCGGATGATGATTAAACTGTATGAAGTTTTAAAAATTCGAACAGTACTACTGCCCTGTTAAAAGGCTTACCGGCAAACTTGAACAAAATGAAAAATTATGTAAACTATGTTAAAAACTTTTAAAAAAAATTTTGGATGGTCCTGATGTAACATTAATGTTTCTTTAAAAATTTTAGATGATGATCATTCTCAAATAATGTTTAAAAATTCAGACAGTGCTACGTCCTGATAAAAGTCTGATGATCAATACATAGATTTGCTTTAGCAATAAAAAAAAGTTTAAAATATTTGAAAATTTTACTGAATGGTGATAAGGCAGTTATTAATATCCCATAAAAATTGTGATTCATGATCACACTCCAGTGAATTTATAAAATTCTTAAAAGGCACAGTACCATTTATGTTCTTTTCTTTTTGATTTTTGAAATATAATATAACAAACGAAGTTCAATGCTTACATAGATTTGATTGACCAAACAAAAAAAATTGAATTTTTTTTTTAAAAATTAATATAATGGTACTGATTCAATTATTAATCTCTCACAAAAATTTTAGATCATAATCACACTCAAGAACATTTATAAAATTCTGACAATATAATTGTCCCAATTATGTTCATTATGTTTTTGATTTTTTAAATATAAAAAATAAATTTAATTTATTTTGAAATATTTTATGTATGATCCTAAACTACTAAGGAGTGTACCATAAAATTTTCAGCTTATTATCAAGCTTGTACAATTTTATAAAAATCTGACAGTGTTTCTGCCAAAATTTTAAAATGTTTAAAAAATTCGTTTTTCAACAAATTTTCATAGGAGATGACTTTCCTAAGGGTTATTGGATCAAATCCGGTCAAATCCGGCCCTAAAAGTTTCAAAACGGGCCAAAAAACATGAAATTTCGGTGAAATTTGGCCGGGAAAAACCGAATTTTTTTTAATTTTTTTTCGGCCGGTACTTTAGATTTCGGGATGGTCCGAACCGAAATTTCGCCGAAATTTAGAACCCTGATTGTATGCAGTTAAACGGGGACTGTGAGTTTAGTGGTCCCCATTTAACTGTTCAATGAGAAATCAACGGGTGAGATTCCCTGATGATACTGTAGCGAAATTTTTACTGTAACAGCTAAACTTGATGTCCCTATTCAAACTGCATATAATCCTATTCCGAATAAACATATAGATAGATAGAAGAGTTTTTTCTAGAATTTCTAGCATAGTTTTATATCATCAGGTTTATTATATAGAGCATTCAACTAACCCATAGTCCATACATCAACTAGGCATGCCTAACAGCCTACACGCCGAGGAATCAGGTTCTTGAAAGTCATTCTAAAAAAGACAGTTCATGCACAGTGTGACGACGACACAATATACTTGGCCGCATGCATGCAGATGCAGTCATGAAACAAGTTGCCAGTATATCAACTTGAACACGGCCACAGAGGGCTCCAGCCCCGCACAGACAGGTTGCAAGGGCGACTAAAGGAAGATGAATAGAAGCCAAATAGCTGAATAAAAAAATTTCCTAAAGAAACTAACTAAAACCTTTCTAGGTCAAAGAAGGGCAGAAAAATAAATTTTATGAGAAATTCACCTCTAGGACGGCACTACCACGGTAAAATGACCGGTAGTACCGGAATGAGTACAAAAACGGTTAATTCTAAAATATGTACTTTTGTGATACAAGTTCTCCTAAATATGTAGTTTTGTGAAATAAAAGCTAAAATCTATAGTTTTCTAATAATTTGTACAAGAAACATGTAATTTTGTAAAACAAGTTCTTCTAGAATCTGTAGCTTTTTTAAATAGAAGCTAAAATCTGTAATTTTCTGATAGTTTATACAAGAAACCTATAGCTTTGTGAAATTTACTCTATATTTATTTAGGTGGTTTACACAGGAATTCGAATGAAAATTAAATTTCTAATTTTATTTTATTGTTACTAGGAATTTCAACTATTTCTGCGTTGTACATGAGATAAATTCTTTCTTTTAATCTAGACTGTTATAATCTAGACCTACAATGATAAACGATGTAAATCTTTCTCTTTTTTCTCTAATTAATGTGAAAATTTATAACCTTGAGAGTGAACGTGGTGGTTTCTTTTACTGCTGCTTTAATATTATAATAGATTTCGTTCACAGAGTTCAGAAAAGTCCAGCAATGGTACGTGCCATCTGAGTACGTTTTCATCTATACCCCTTTATAATGCACGTAAACATTTTTTTCTATGTCCACCCCAAATAGTGCATCCTACTAGAGATGGCCCAACATTCGTGCACCCAGCGAAACGTCCCAAGAAACTTGCCTCCATCAAAATTAATCTCTCAGATCTTTCCTCAGCTTTACTCACCCACATCCTATAGCCATTATTTAGTGTGTCTAATCATCCCTGTGGCCCACAACAGACCTCCCCCACCTACATATTTGGAAGGAGAGCGAATCAAACAAGGAAATAAACAGGGAGGATCCGCATGCAAGGAAACCAGACTTGAATTTTTTACTTGCCAAAATTGTACGTACTACATATTTGGAAGGAGAGCGAATCAAACAAGGAAATAAACAGGGAGGATCCGCATGCAAGGAAACAAGACTTGAATTTTTTATTGTCCTGGCATCGTGATCGTATTTTTTTCCGAATATGACCCTTCTCGAGACTTTTTTACGGATCTAGCCCCATAGAGCCTAATTTCAGCGCACGGAGAGCGCTGAATTTTTGTTTTCATTTTTTATCCACGGAACCAGCGGTCTGTGAGTGCTGCTTAATTTTTTTCAATTTTTTCTCGCGGAACCAGCGACTGGCGAGCGCTGTTTAATTTTTATCTTTTTTTCCTTACGGATCCAGCGGTCGGCGAGCGTATTTTATTTTTCCATATTTTTCTGAAATCATCCCTAAAACCCACAATAGACCTTCCCCTACCTCCAGCATCAACAAGGAAAAGGAAACAAACGTCCTGGAATTAAGGAAAAGGAAACAAACGTCCTAGAAAAGGAAATGGCCATACATTACGTGCTGGGAAAAAGAAACCGGGAGATGGAGCAGCGTGGTCGGGAGATTGCACGCGGCAGCCGGGAGAACGCAGGTCTGCAACGGCTCCACGGTCGCCATCGGTGGCTTTGCCGATACGGTGAGGTTACTGATTGGCGACCTCGCGGCCGTCGTGCCTCGGCAAATTTATAATTCAAATTTTTTTGAAAATAATTTTATTAAGTACAAAATAATCAAAGTTTTTTTGAGAAATTTTCTAGAAGTTTTTAACCTAATGTGCTATCTTTTCAAAAATCCTTCTATATTTTAAAAAAATAAAGGCAACCCACCTGTAGCTTCTTCTAGCTGCAGTCTAGACCAGAGAAGCTTCTTCTCTTCCCTCCCTCCGTTAAAGCAAGAAAGAAGCTCCAAAGCTTTATCAATCCCGCACCAAATCTCCTCTTTCCATCTATGGTGTTAATTCCCTAAATTTCGTGCTCTATTGCCAAAATTTCCCCCAATCTGATTTGACCCCAAACTATGGTTTCCATAAATATGCTTGTTTCGGGGCTAATAAAGCCGGCGAGCTCTCCTCCACCCCATCGCATTGCGTAAATCCCTAAGTGCTCCCTCTTGTAAAGATCGCCGGATTTTGGAGGTAACTCAAGTCATCACCGTCATCTTTCCCGTGAAATTCACATGGCCGTGACTCCTCCCCGAGCACGGTGCTGCGCGATCTCGTCGCACCGATCTTGACCATGCGACCACCGCCCACCCCCAGCCTTTCCTCCCCCCTTGCGCTGGCCAAGCCCAGAGAGCACGTTGTGCTCTCTGTGGAAGCTGCAAAAAAAGAAATCAAAATCAGAAAATTCTTTTTTCTTTCTTTTTCTTGATTTAAAATCTTTTAGGAACCCGTTTTCGCTCATTCGACCTCCATTTAGTTCCGTTTTTATTTCTAAATTCATTTAAAATTCTAAATTTCTCTTTTATTATTAAGTGTTGTATTCATACTTATCTTCTCATTTAATTGATAAGCGAGTGTACTGTCGTTGTAGCGTTAGCACGGGCATTATACTAGTTGGGTATAGTTATGCTATGAGTAAATACGAAATGAACATTTCTTTCCATGGATAAGTGGGGTTGTTAAAGGGGGATTTGTTTGTGCTGCTCAATGCTTGTGATTCTTGTGTTTTTTTTTGGTTTGTCGTGATTTTTGGACGGGATGGGAGGTCACTTTCAGAAATCAATAGTATGGATGTTGCTTCCTCTATGCAGATGACTCAAGGAAGTAATCAGAATGGTAGATCTTGTTACTAGCTGCCAGCTCCGAGTAGGGCTGTCTAAAAAATTGGAGACTCGCGAGCTACTTAAGCTTGGTTTATTCTAGGATCGATTCGAGCGCCAAACGAGCCGAACTAAAGTTTGATCCCGAACTTGCGAACTTCATCGAGTCGAGCTCGGATAGTTCACGAGTCTAGTAAATTTATAAATTTCTTGTTAAGTATTACTATATGTTTACTCTTATCGAGTTTACTCGAGTCAAGCTCGAGTTTGAACATTTTTTTATTCTTAAAAATAATGTATATTGAATTATTTACCGTTACCGAGTGTATTTGAGCCGAGCTCAAGCCTAAGTCCAAATTCAAACCCCAACTTGAGATCGTTTGAGCTCGGCTCGAGCTTTTACCAAGCTCGAGCTCGTCAGACCAGGCTCGTCCGAGTTTGGCTCGTTTACAGGCCTAGCTCCACTTAAAAGCGTACATATAGTCAGGCCTCGGAAGAGACTATACGCTCCATCTATTTACATATGCTCCGAAGCAGAACACCTGTTGTCTTAATCCACTCAATCTATTTGTGATGGATCATGCATCCATGCTTGATCATCATGAGTCTATTCGACTAGCTTTCATGGACAGTTGTTGCCACTTGCAATGCTCTGTGGAACGCTAATGAGACTGAAGCAAATTTTGCTCCCGGATTCTAGAGTCTTTTCTGAATGCATCTCATTCGAGTAGTGTATGTACTTCTTGACATATTACAGTGTAAAAAAAAAAAGAACAGTCTGGACTGTTGCTAGTTTTTGCATTGACAATCACTAACGGACTAAATAGGAAAGGAAATTTGTTTCCTCCCTTTTCCTCGTTGTGTCAGTACTCTTGTCTAGAGATAAAAACGGATGAGATATCGATAAATAATGGTTATGTCATATTTGTTTTCATATTTTTTTTCTCGGATATAGATACGAATTCGGATAACCCGAATACGAATATGAATAATATCAAATATGGATACAGAGCGAATATGAATCGAAACGAATACAATCACATATATTTATCGAACATGAAAACCCTTTAAATTATACTGACAAAATGAAAAAAAAAACATAACTAGTTTATTTGCTCCAAACATTCATGAAAAACATGTAATGAACCAGGATTTGTATTCTTAGTTGAATTATGTTTAAAATAATAAATTATGTATTTATTAGTTTTTATGCATTTTTAGCTACTTATTTAAAATATTTTCTTATTAAGGACAATAGTGTTTGAATTTTCAAGAAAATTTAAAAGCTAATAAATTCTTTAAAATATTTTTTTTAAATTTTAGATTTTGTCAAGAACTACCCTAATTTTTTTTGTAAATTTTGGAGTTGGTTTGCCAATTTTAATAATTGAAATTTGATTTATGGATAAATTAAATTAGAAAACAATTTTGAAATTCACAAATATTTTTGGACCAAAAGAGTAGTCTTAGCCTAACCCACGTGCATATCGATATTCGGCCCATAAATATTCGGATCTGTATCCGTATCCGACGGATAGTGAGCTACCAAATCCGTATCCGTTTTTGATCCGATATTATCCGATAAATAACCGATCCGATAAAATTTGTATCCAAAATTTGTCCGGATAAGTAAAAATTGTCTGTTTTCATCCCTACACTTGCCCTTGCATAATGCAAGAAAGGATACTGTGTTGCCCTGGTCCATGAAGAATGAGCTCTCAGCTTTTTTCTATTTGGAGTAATTTTCACCAATCTATAAGTTTTTTTTTGCAAACTATAAAAAACTACATGTGGAATATAAGAACCCGGGTACCCTCATGATAGGCTCAAGAGGGAGGCCCAGAAGATACTCCACGCGTCAGGCCCCGCTGCCGTGCGCAAGGGGACATATCTGTCGGGACCCGAATATGCAAATCCGGACCCTCTGTGTATTCAGCACTAGTCCAGGATCACGCTAGTGCACACAGTCTCAACATAGATGAAATATCACAATCATACACAGCGGAATAATAAATAAAGACTTCATCTATTAATATAGAACTATTGAACGACCTTAAGGTCAAACTTACACTTGTGAGGCCTTGGTGGCTTCAACTCAAAATAAATAAACAGCAGCGGAAAGAAGAACGTCGACGAATCCCATCAATATACCACAGGCAACTGACAAGGTTCAACTCCTAGATAATCGCCTCCTCGTGGAACTTCTCCTCCTTCGAAGTTGTGGTCTTCTCCTCAACTGATGATTTTGTGTGTTGTAAGGGGGTGAGTACATAAAGCACTCAACAAGTTGTGCACAGAATGCAATTCTATGTAACTATATGCAAGGATTATTCCAAAGAAATGGCTAACATGGCTATTTTGCAAAAAGCAGTATTTGTAAGTTAATACAGTATATAAATTGGAAAGACAGTAAAACAAATAACTGTATTAGATAGATTCAACATTTCTCAAGTAAAACAAGTTTCCAATCCTATGTCAAGTTCCAACCTTCCATGGCATCCCGCCATCCCAATAAGTTTTGTTTAACAAAAGTCTAACCTTTGACTGTAATTCCCGAGCTTTGCTCAATACCGTGAGCACGGCTATTCGAATAGGTTTACACTCTGCAAAGGTTATGCACTTTACCCACACGACGTGATATTCTCTTTGTGCACAGCCATCAAGCACACTTCCTTTGGTGTGCCGCAGAGAATTCACGACAAAGCCTTCAGAACCTCTACCTTAACCAAAGAACCTCTCCGTGTTGCCTTCGCTATCACTCCTCTCACGCAGATGCCACCAAGTATAGGACGTGCCAACACCGTTGGATGGGTACCAAGCCGCAAAGCAGTGCGCTCCCCGCACAGTACACTTCCGTGTCTTGTCGCCCGAGTATCGGAGGAAAATATCGAACCCTAATCAACTAGGTCTGTCCCATATCAGACATGTGGTCGCATGATTGACTCAGGTCAAAGGCTTGCAAGGTTAAGTCCTTAAGATGATCGAGGCAAGACTTCCACATACCCCCTGCCCATCGGGCCCACCTTGGCATTCTCGCCCTTGCCACTTGCCCCAATCTAAATCATAACCACCCGGTTGATTACCAAGCACCACGTGCCATCAGCAATTTAACCTCATTGCGTGATATCCTCTCGCCACCGCAACTCAATCTCATCGTGTGACCACACATGACACACAAGTTCATAACATCGTTCCATATTCCATTAGTCAAGATTATTTATCAAAGACTAAAGTACATGTGATGGCGTGGCATGACTAAGCAACTAATACGGTCTAACCATCCCATGTTGATTATTATTACTAACCAACTATAATGAACCAATCTAGGGTGACAATATATCATGGTATACAAATGGCAAGGTAGGGTATAGAGCAATTGGGTATAATAGCTAAGTCCCAAATTTAATTGAAGACATTTGTACATGTCAAATAATATGCAATAAAGTAAAACAATATAGCAGTTTTTGTAATCGTAGGTTCAACATGATCAAAGCACAACTTGCTCGGCACTTGCTATAAACGCTCTTTACTCTTTTAATTGATCTTGGCTTCATCAACCTTTGGCTCTTCAATCGAATGCTTGACTTCCTCGTCCTTGACTACTTGGGTAACCACGAGCGACACGTCTAACGACAAAGAAGCACAAATACAACAAAACTCAAAAGCAATTCAAATAAACTCCAATTTAATATTAGATTGGTGCTGAGCGGAAGGATTGAATTTAGGAACTTAGATTTGATCAAGATCGGATGAAAGAGAACGAGCTTTGGAAGATTTATCGAGAAGGTTACGACGGATAATTAGGGAAAAGCGGAGTATATTCCAGGATATCCTTGAGATTAATTAACTCGATTGGACAAATATTGACATATGGGCTCTTGATCTATAGATCGGGTCCATAAAGATATGTTAGTTCATGATGAACTAAAGCGATGCTCAATGTTGACTTTTGTTGACTAAACAAATACACATCAAACAAAAGAAAGATAGACTAATAGAATAGATATGGCACGTGGTATGACATATGGCCAATGGTCTATCGACCAAGTCCACGAATGAATTCAGGTTAATGGCGATTAGATTTTCGAGGATAAGACAGGGCGGATGGAATCGACATTGATGCGATCCGATCCGGGTTCATCATACATCAAAGAAGAGACTTGGCGATAACGAGGTGATGACGATATGTAGTAAGACAAGTACAAATATCTTACTACGGTGGACACAACGTGGAAAACCCAAATACCGGCGGTAGCTCACGATGAACTCGATCCATCGAACCGGTCTTAAGTTAGGTTTTGGTCCGCTGCGGATGATAGAAAGATAAAGCCGGACTCACAAGAAATGGGGTTAGATCACGATAGGACGATAGAAAGGATAATGACATCGCGCTACGCTCTTGCTGGAATGCGCATATGCGATGATAGCAAAGCGTTAACGGCGGAACGTTAACGAAGAAACGTTAGCGGCGGGCGTTAACGATGGAACGTTAACGGCGGAGGTTAACGGCGGGCGTTAACGGCGGGCGTTGACGGCGGGGCGTTGGCGACGGAACGTTAACGGCGGGCGTTGATCGGGGCGTTAACGACGAATTGGACCAAGGGTTAAGTCCGGGCTTGAGCGAAACGATTCAAGGATGAATACACTTGGCATAGGTTAGGATGGTAGGGTTGGCTCTGCGATTAAAGGTTTTCAAAGATGGCGAACCGAAATGCGCACCAACACGAAGGACTAGGCCAAAAGACGTCGGGTAGATTATAGAACATGGCTTTGACGGCAACCGGGGATCAATGAACTTCAACGGTGGGCAAAACAGGGGATAATGATTTTCTGGACACAATGACATGGCCACGACAAACCAAAATGGTTGGCGGCACAAGGCGGCAGCGGCGGTGGCAAAAAGCGACGATAACGAATATTAAAATTTTCGGTGGATGGAACAGTAGAGGGGAAGTGAGCACCACGTAGAACGCGGCGACACGAACTCAACGGTATATCCGGATTTGGAAGCAACCCAACGGACATATCACAAACTGCCGATGAACGGCTGCTAAAGCTAATAGATCAAACGGTCATAACTATTAAAATAATGGATGAAACCTAACCAAATTTTATAGAGAGCTATCTGGGATCATTTGGCACGATATGAAGTGAACGGATCTGAGTTTTACCTTCTGGATAAACGGGGAACGCGCGACGAAGTTTTCTGCCGTAAGTACGCAGTCTGATCGGGGAAGATTGAATTTTCTGCAGCAATCCCTTGGACAAAAGCTTGAGTTAGGGTGAGCACCGTGTAGAGGACATCAAGAGGAGTATACAGAAAAAATTGCACAGTCAAACTCGCAAAAACGAAGGAGAACGGGAGACGGCAAGATTCGAGATTGGAACGGCCATAACTTTTGATTTCCGAGATGAAACTGCACCAAATTTGGTGGAGAGATAGATCTGACCATATGGCACGAGATGACGCGAGAGGATTTCATAAAACCTCACCGGTACGACGGGGAACGCGATGCCAAGATCGGCCGGCGATGGCGGCGCACCGGAAGAGCTCGTCGACGTTGTAGGAGAAAAAGGGTCGCCGGTGGTGCTCTGTTTGGAATATTACAAAACTGATTCACAGGGGTGTTGAAACCTTCATGGGGGTGCTCCACAAAAATTTTGAGGATGAACGGAGTTCGGGAGCGCCCTGTAGAGCTCGCCGAAGTTTTTACCGGAGTTAGGGAAAAAGGCTTGCCGAGGGAGCTCCGTTGTGATTATGATGCTGATCTTTTAGTATGATGTGGGGAATGAGGAGAGGCGTCTAGGGTTCAATTTTCAGCTACAAAGGAGCAATGGATCAACGGGAAAAGCTCGCCGGAGTTGGGAGAGAAATCGCTGGCCGGAGGTGCTCCGATAGGCATTTGCAAAATCTGATTTTACTGGATGTAGAGGACAGCAAGAGGAAGCTCTGGTAAAAATTTTAGATCAAAATAAGATCGGGAGTGACCAAGAGAGCTCGCCGGAGTTATGCCTGAAAATCTGCCGGAATTACTGTAGCAGTTACTGATTATTTAATCCGAATTATTAAGTATCACCCATAAAATCGAAATAAATATCAAACAACCGTTTAAAAATCAGAAGAAAATCTGGAACGTGACCCACAGACTTAGTAACACAAATAAAATATTATTACATAAAATAATAATTTTATTCGTGTACAGTAAATACTTTTATATTGTTTTTAATATCTTTTTAATTTGGAAAATACTAAAACAACCCCAAAAATTCTAATAAAATTCAGGGAGTTTAATTAGGGCATTTTTAGATCAAATAAAATATTTTGGTACCATCAAATATTTTATTTTTGTACCCACATATATTTTTATTTTGTTAAAGTTTTCGGAAAGGCTTTAGAAAATATATAATTTGACAAATATAGAAAATTTCACAGAAATTCCCTTAGGTTTATTTATATTAAATAAGATAGTTTTAGCAAAACCAAATCTTTTATTTTGTCTCCAAACTATATTTTAATTGACGAGACTTTTGGAAAGATTTTGAAATCAGGATTTTAACAAATAATGGGAAAATTCACCGAAGTTCCTTGTGATATATTTTTTTAAAACAATTAATTCCAACTTAAATAGGGTTTTTTTAGGAAATAGTTTTAAGTTTTTCTAAAAATAGGCGAAAGTCTTTTTCTTTTGAACTCTAGAGAAATCCAGAAAATAAAGAGGAGTCAAATAAACTTGAACAACCGATAAAAATAATAATTTAATTTTTTTTTATTGTATTTTTGAAATGAAAATTTGGGATGTTACAATATCCTAAAGGAAGTTGAACTTATATTTAGATATGATAGGTACGATTGTAATCCGAGTCGTTAATAGGGTAGATAAAGATGTAAACTCTATCCTGTAACCGACTATAATCTTGTAACCGATCGAAATCTCTTAACCGATCAGGACTCTGTAAGCCGCCCCACCCCCGCTATATAAGGGAGAGGGCGGGCAATAACATAGAGATCCGATCATTCAAGAATAGAGCAATCAAGCCATAGAGCATAGCACACCTCATATCGTCCAGAGCATATTTCGCTTTGAGCAATCATAGATCCAAGAGATCTGCATAATCCTAGCGCACAGGACTAGGGTATTATCTCCTCCGCGAGAGCCTGAACCTGTCTAAACCCCTTGTCTTGTGTGACCTTCGAGCTTGAGATCTAGCGCCTGCCCTATAAATTTATTGCCGACTACAAAAGTGGATAGTTAGCGCGCCAGGTAGGGGGAGCGCTGTAATCTTTTCCTACAGACTCGATGGCAGCGATCGGCGGAATCGCCACCACCTTCATCTCCGGCCAGGCTTTCCGCTTCGGGAGCCTGGACTTCGTTGCAGATGCACGCGGAGAACTTGTCCGCCTAGACTTGAACCAGATCCAATCTGGTAAAGATCAGGCCGACTCATTTCAGGTATGTCACTTTGACTTTGCCGGCAAACCAGTCGGCGTCGCGAGGAATTGCTGCGATCTTCATGGCGTCTTCGCGATAGAAGAGCAGAAGACCGATCTCCAACGCAAACAAGAAGAACAGGAAGCTATGGGGGAAGATCCTCTTCGTAAGGGTAAGGAGGTGCAGGTGCGATCGCTTCGATCTCGCGGCCGCAATGTCCGCGAGGACCTCCTGCAATCCAGGTTGGGAGATCAAGCCGTCTTCCACACGCCAATGCAGAACGTCGTTGCCTCCAAGACGCTTCTCGACAAACTGGACCCGATGATTGCATCGGATAGCTCGACGGCCCTGATCGTGGCCCAGATCAAGGCCATGGTGACGGCGGCCGCAATTCAGCAAAATCAGGAAAAGCCGGTAGGTGAAGCGCTTCGCGCTCCCACGCGACTTCGGCGCGACCACGAGCCTACGCTGCGCCCGGCGCCGCCTCTGACTCATCGCAAGCCTTCGCCTGCGCCACAAGCAAAGATGGCACGATCGTCGGCAACATATGGAGCATAAAGCAGCTAAGGCGCTTTTTACTCAATTATATCATTATAAATAAAATTGTTGACTTTCCTGACTTGCTGCTTAGTTGACCCACAACTAAGTAGTAAGTCGAAACTACCTAATAGTGTGCGCATGCACACATCTTTTTCTGAGTTGTATTTTTCTTCTTTTGCTTAACGATTGCAAGTGAATCCGAGTGCGATAACTCCGAGTTGTGAAGCTCTGACCCCATGAACGGCGAACTTTAGTCACCCAAAACACGTGCCTGGGAAAAAGAGCCATGAGCCGACTCCCAACGCTCGGGGGCTAGACTAGTCGGGCAGAGTGTTTAAACAAAAAGAGTCAAACCACTCGGATGAATTCAAAATCAATAAGGAAAAAGAGTAAAAAACTCTAAAATTATATATACACCAGTCGGACATCACATCCGAGTGAATTGTTTTTACATTGCCTAAGTTCTGCATATACATGATTTTAGGGCTACTAAATTTGGATGCAACGTGTGTGAGCCAACGCTTCAACGACGACATCAGCAACTTCGGCGACGAATGAATTTAAAGGGAGCGGCGCTGAATTTTGCCTTGAGCGGGAAAAGCGTTTTGACTTCTGCATATCGTTTGGGATATAGTATGTCCCAAGATGAGCCGACTGCCAGAATTCCAATAATGGGGCTAGGAACCACTCGGAAAGTTTAATGCGTGGAACTCTATTGAGTCCTTCACGATCTCTTTGCCTACAACAGGGCACTTGACTGTAAAGGAAAACTAGTCGGGAAGCTGCATCAAGAACTGGAAGTACTCGGCGTGAAGCATGACTCAGTTGGGCTGCAACCAGGAAGGCGGCAACTCGATCGCAAAGGACTCGGGGGCTCTTGTGGAATATAAGAACCGGGTACCCTCATGTGAGCCCAAGAGGAGGCCCAAAAGATACTCCGCGTCGGGCCCGTTCTTTGTGCGCAGAGGACATATCCTAAAGGAAGTTGAACTTATATTTAGATATGATAGATACGATTGTAATCCGAGTCGTTAATAGGGTAGATAAAGATGTAAACTCTATCCTGTAATCGACTATAATCTTGTAACCGATCGAAATCTCTTAACCGATCAGGACTCTGTAAGCCGCCCCACCCCCGCTATATAAGGGAGAGGGCGGGCAACAACATAGGGATCCGATCATCCAAGCATAGAGCAATCAAGCCATAGAGCATAACACACCTCATATCGCCCAGAGCATATTGCGCTTTGAGCAATCTTAGATCCAAGAGATCTGCATAATCCTAGCGCACAGGACTAGGGTATTATCTCCTCCGCGAGAGCCTGAACCTGTCTAAACCCCTTGTCTTGTGTGACCTTCGAGTTTGAGATCTAGCGCCTGCCCCATAAATTTATTGCCGGCTACAAAAGTCGACACTACAAGATTTAGCTTCTATTTCGCAAAACTACAGATTTTAAGAAGACTTATGTCACAAAGCTACATGTTTTAGAGTTGTAACGATCTGACAGTGTGAGCCCACATGACAGCCTCACGCGTCTCTATTTCACGTTTCACTTGTGTATGAGGTTGCTATATGGGTCCACACTGTTAGTCCCATTACAAGAAATAATTAATTCTAAAATATGTAGTTTTATTATACAAGTTCTCCTAAAATCTATAGTTTTGTGAAATCGAAGCTAAAACCTGGAGTACTATGATAGTTTGTATAAAAAAACGGGTTGTTTTGTAAAATTTACCCTTCTATCTTCTGTCAATCAGTAACACACTAATGAGGCGTTGCAACCACAGTTTGCCACCTAAATATAAGCACATCTCATGTCATAAATGGCCTACTAACATCTGTTGTAAATTTGTAATGTGTCGATGATGTACTTTATTTTGGAACGCAGGTTCGGAAACACAATGGAACACCATTGTTTTGAAAAGCTTGGATCAAGTGCAGGAGTGGTGCAAGTTTAACACCGGGTAAAGCTAGAAAGCAACAAAGAGCCACATGATCTGTGCTGGAATAGGTGACTTGTGTTCACAAAAAAGCATGACAACATGAACAAAAAAAGATTAACTTATTTTTTTTTCAAGTGTGCAGTGCAGTTACAATCTACAACAAGTTGTGCTGTCCTTTTGGGGGAGGGAAAGGAGGGTAGTTCACACATGTTTGGCCTCTGTCTGCTTGCGTAGGAGCAGATACAACCAAGCAGAAAAGGGTGGGAGAGCAGTATGAGAATTGAAATCAGCCTGACTATTCAGTCCGGTTCCATACGGCCGACACAAAATAGATGAAATGTAAATATGAAGTTGGAGAGGAACAAACAAAAAATAAAGGAGATTTGCGGCAGATTTCCCCATTAATTGTAATGGATATATTGCAGAAGTCCTCTATCAAATGCTTCATTTTA
Source organism: Otatea glauca (assembly GCA_036346275.1). Classification (NCBI taxonomy): domain Eukaryota; kingdom Viridiplantae; phylum Streptophyta; class Magnoliopsida; order Poales; family Poaceae; genus Otatea; species Otatea glauca. The sequence continues at coordinate 3,712,052 of CM070722.1, read as the reverse complement.
TCACAAGATCGAATCCTGGCGCGCTTTAAATCGTTCTCTATTAGTCTACATTCTTTGTTTGTTGTATGAATCGCTTGCATTTTAATTTGGAGAAAACCTAGTCAGCGTTTTGTTTCTGCTGTTTCGTACTCCCGTCCAAGTTTATAATACGTATTTTTTTTGAATGATTTTATCCATAAATATATAATGTATTTCATATTCCAGTACAAAATCAATGCGATGTTCCCTATATAATGCACCCTTTATAATGCACCTAAACATTCTTTTCTACGTCCACCTCAAATAATACACCCCACTAGAGATGGCCTAACATTCATGCACCCAACGAAACGTCCTCAGAAACTTGCCTTCATCAAAATTAACCTCTCAGATCTTTCCTCAGCTTTACTCACCCACATCCGATGGCTATTGTTTAATGTGTCTAACTCATCCCTGTGGCTCACAACAGATCTCTTCCCACCTCCAGCATCATCTCAAGGAAAAGGAAACAAATATCCTGGAATTAAGAAAAAGGAAACAAACGTTCTAGAAAAGGAAAAGACCATATATTACGTGCTGGGAAAAGAAAACCGGAAGACAGGGCACTATACTAGTAACAAATAGTCATCTTTACTTCATATCCTCTCTATGTATGAATTAAATATAGTACTTAGTGATAATAATTAGGTGTAATCTAGTCATTTTTAATATTCTTTTGATCTGTGTGTCAAAAAGAAACACGCCTTGTAAACTTCGACGGAGGAAGTATGACAAGAGAAAATTGATAGTTCACCACTAAGAAAAATATTTTTATACCATGTAAATCATTTCCAAAAGCCAGTGGATATGTACTTATATCTAACAAGATGAAACCCCACAGCAACGAAAAAGAAAATCAAACCTCTCATGATTTTGTGAATCATGTAACTGATCAGATAGGCATGTAAACCCAAAGATTAAGGAAAAGGTAGGCAGTAAAACAAGGAATTTTGTAGCACATAGTAACAGCATACGCGCTCTCCACAGCTGTTGCCTTTCCTTTCTCCTCCTCTCCTCTTCCCCATAAAAACCTCCGCTCCAAAACAGAAAAAGCTCGCGAAATCCCAACCCTCTCTCTACTGTCTTCTTCTTCCTGTGTGTTGTTTGGGAGGCCTGGGCATGGATGTGCACCCACCGAATGCGGCCGTCTCGTCCCCCCTGGGCGATTTGTTCCCCCGTGAGCTTGCCATGGTCAGTTTCTTATCCCCTCTCCTTTTCTTTTCTTTTGTTGATTTTTTTCTAGGTGTTTTCTGGGTTTGTTTGCCCAAGAACGGTGGATTTTGGCTGTTCTTTCTTCTGTGCGAAGAAAGAGTTGGACGGCGATTTTTTTTCCTTTTCTTGGTTCTTGCATGCTTTCTTGGGAATCTCTGGAGTGCTTTCTTGAATGAATGCTTTCAAGAATCGTGGGGTTTAGGTGTTACCTGTCCAAGAATTATGGGTTTTAGGTGGTCTCTTGTGTAGGTTCTTGAGATAACACGAAATCTTTTTTTTTCTTGGTTCTTGAATGCTTTCTTGGTGGGAGTGCAACTGTTCAAGAATCATGGGGTTTAGGTGTTGTCTTTTCAAGAATTATGAGTTGTAGGTGGTTTCTTGTGTAGATTCTTGAGATTATTGTCCTTGACCTTATTTTGCGTTCTCCCTTTTAGGATGAGTGCTTAGAAAAGAAAATGGTAAGTTTTTTACTGCTTTATTCTTCTGTTGTGGAGGAATTTTCTTGCCCTTTTGTTTACTTCTCTATCTATTAAAAAAATATTACTTTGGTTCGGAGAGAAGAAATTTACATTTGTTGAGCAATTCAATGGTCCTTTTTCCAGAAGAGCTTTCACGGGGGAAAATTCCACAGCAGCGGAAAAATTCCACAGCAGCAGTTAGTGCTTTGTCCCCTAGGGTTTATGTAATGTTCATGACATTCTTGCACTTACCGATGAAAAAGTATGTTCTTTTGGTCGTTTCCTTAGTTATGAGGTCAGGTAGAGGAAAGAAATGGGTGCTCCTGGGGCCTTCAATGTTGATGTGCATATGTTCCTTCCCTCCTGTCATTGTCATTGCATAAGTGCATCCATTGTTAATATCATTTGGTCGCTATGAGATAATGTGTATGTAAGATCGTGACAGTTAAATTGTGTTTGTCTCAATTCAAGTGGAAACTTTAGCACTACAAACATGACAAAGTGACACTCAGCTTCTCGTTTTCTTTCAAGGATTGTTCTCTCCTTTTCTTTTAAGGACTTATTCTAAGGCTCTACCCGTAGAATTCAAGGAAATATCCTTTCCTGCTTCCCATATGAAATAACAACTTTTCTATTTAGAAAATGGTCCGAGATTTTCATTTCGTTTATGCATATGTAGCATTTACTGAAATTCATCCTATTTTGTGTCCTCTGACTGTAGTGTTTAATTGGATTGTAACTGAGAGAAACTCCTGTGGTGGTTTCTATTCTTTGGCACAATTACAATTGTAAATGCAGGACCTTTCTATTTGAAAGGATCATTCTGGCAAATTTATTTACCATTAATCTGCAGATGCTCTTCATGTCTGAACTCAAAATTTTATGACTCACAAATACCCAAAAGAAAAACTTTATGTCTGAAATCGACTACAGGAAATTATTCTTTGTTACTTTTTCCTTTAGAAATCTATTGGAGAAATTGATTAATCCATGCTTCAGCACCTCTTTGTTATGGAAGCCATATGTCTGGGAGCAATCCCTATTTGAGTAAAGGCTTCCCGAGAAATTCTGTCCATTTTTACATTCTTGTTTCTTGCAAAAATGTAGAACAAAACCTTTGTTGGACTGAAATTCCTTTATAGTTATGTAATTTTATTTCTGAAAAGATGCGTAGATGATTACTTGGGCAAAATTGCAATATTATCTAACAGGTTCCATGCCATGCTACTCTTTACTCTACAGGAAAGTGAAAAGAGCAGTGTAGAATTGTTCTCCATCCATGTAGAGGAATGCTTGTCTAGCTCTGCATCCTACACAAATTCTTTCTTTGCAGAACAAGCACCTACTACAATGACAAATCAAAACACCGCAAAACCGAAGTTACCACCACCTTCGTCTTCCAATTCCAGAAGAAAGAAAAGGAGTCTAGCCTCTGTAATAAACGACAACGATGACCAACACTGTTTCACATTGTTTGTTGAGCCACCGCTACTCCTTGATCAGAAGCATTGGCTAGCAGAGAGTGAGCTCATCCTCCCGAAGAAAGACAAAGACCAAGAACTTGTCCAACAACAAGAACGAGAACAGGAGGAAGAGAAGGAGTGCAAGATGAGTGCAGGAATGCTGTTCCAGCAAGAGCAGCTGGTAAGGAGGTGTAGCCGCTGTTTATCCAACCAAACACCACAGTGGAGGAGGGACCCATCAGGGCCTAAGACGTTGTGCAATGCGTGCGGCCTGAGACTCAAAGCAGGGAATGGGCTCACCACCATTTCCAAGAAGCTTTGTGGCCAAGAAATTGACAAAGAGCTAGAACAAAGAAAACGGCAAGATAAGAAGAGGATCAAGAAGAATGCATATGTGAATGAGGAGCTGCCACCGGAGGAGCCAGTGAAGACGTGCACCCATTGCATGTCCTACAAGACACCACAGTGGAGGGCCGGTCCTTTGGGGCCTAAGACTCTATGCAACGCCTGTGGCGTGAGGTTCAAGTCTGGCAGGCTGCTGCCGGAGTATAGGCCTGTTAACAGTCCAACTTTTGTGAGTTACATGCACTCCAATTCTCACAAGAAGGTGATGCAGCTGAGGCAGGCTGTTGCGCACTCAGGGAAGTGAGCTGATGGTGAAGAACATCTGAATCTGTCGCATTCGGTTTTAGAGCATCTTTGGTTTAGTCTTGTAGATGCTGAGAAAATGAAAGCAGAAGCTGGTTAGGTCTCAGTTCACCTCTTTGTTAGCTCTAGCCTCTAGCAGTGTTTTACTTCAGTAATCAATTCGCTAGGTGTTTGAGATCTCCAATTCAATACCAATGGTTGGTTGCTACAATATTATCCTGCCATTATCTTGCATTATTACATGATCTTGGCAACTACTCTAGCCTGGAACAATTGCACTAGTGACAGAAGTGGTTCATCCAGATATTTGGCATTATTTTTTTATGCTGAAAAAGACAAGTTTATCTTAATTTTCATTTAGCTATTAAAACTACTGAAACAACCTTCACTAGTCGTTTATGTCTTGGGCAGTACTTGCAAGATACGCAAGAACCTGCATGATTATATGCAGCAGCTGATCACAGCACTATAGACTGAGATATAGAACTGGTAACTGAAGCCATGTTTTCACAGTTCTTATTGACCAATCTTTCCTGAGGTGGGACTCTGAGGGCTTGTCAATTGTGATACATTCTGTCAGTTTACTCTCTTGTATGCTGTTACTGTGCACAAATCAAATCCTTAGACAAGCCCTCAATCACCTGATAGATTTGGGAATTGCGAGAGTATATTGCTTGTTCTTGTGCTAATGTTCAGATCAAACACCTGAACCCTGCAGAGCTACATGGCAAATGTCTGGTGCATTGTTATCGTCTTCCAAATGACTGATCTCTCTGACAGCAAATGTCATAAACCGATCGATTTCCTGGGAGCAAATCTTGTTCAATTGTAGACCAGATACACTGTATGAACCAATGCCCTGCATGTTTCAGACTCAGGCCACAAAGGTCTCTCATTCAGAAATCTCTGCGCGATGCAGGGACACTTCAGACAACTTTCTGTCGTTGGTGATGATAAATCATGATGCCGCCGTGCATACAGGTCCTTCCCTCCTGTTCACTCAAAGGAAAGGATAGGTCTTGAATACCTTTCTGCTGTTCTCTTATCATCATAGAGCTTTTTCCGTTGCGCATGGACGGCCCTTTTTTTCCTATGTACTTTTCGGTCAATGGCACATAAACTGACGCCATTCACTCGCTCATTGAAGCAACATCCTAATCATGTTTGTGCACTCCTGCCATTGCCAATTTGCTATACATGAGTGATGCTTGCTAGTGCAACTTTTACTCTCTTATACATAACTACTGGAAGTTAGAGCCTTACTCTAGTGCTGAAGCTCATTCTGTACTTGTCTGAAAAAAACTCATTCTGCTCATGTACAGTTGTTTTCCCTTCCTAACTGCCATTAACTAAAAGGCAAAGTTGTCTATTAAACCAGCCTTGTCTTACTGTTGAAAGTAGGAATTATTGTACTACTACCTACAAGGGTAGCCATGTTGACAATGGAGATGCTAGTCCTGTAAGGCTGTAATTGCATAAACCTAACTCACTGAAGACGTCAACCATCTTGGTTACTTGAATCTCAGGTTGAGAGATTCGGATGACCATCAACAGGTAGTCAGGCATAGTAGTATATCTAATCTAGGCACATAGATCATCTACAGTAGCAATTGCGACCGTAGCTTGAGGACTGCATGTGATGTCAGGCGTCCGTTCTAATAAGCAACGGCTTGGATCTACTTATACAGTAGGCGTGCTACAATGATATTATTGTCTACAATACATGTATAATATCCAGACTGATTTAGGCCATCTGATTTGGAACCAGCGGTCAATTGTGCAACTGTTTAATTGAAGTCATACTACCTACCCCATAGAACCGCGTCCCTAATCTAGGCCTCCAAGCATAGACGGTGGTCAAGTCTGTGTGGCTACAAGAACAATGGTGTACAAATGGAGGGGCAGTCCCGCAGTGGTGCAGTACCGGTGTCAATGAATGAAGTGGAATCCATTCTGGCACTGGCAACAGTGCTGCCAGTTCAGTGACCGGAACATGAAGATAGCCTGCATTACACCTTTTTGACTCATGTTGGTTTCTTTTGTTCTGCCAAAGCCAGTTAGCTGCTGCTGCTGCAGCAGCAACCAAGGACTACAGCATCAATGTTTCATCAGTACTCTACTATTTTACCATTCATCAGTCTCTCCCTCTGTGTGTGTGTGTGCTGGTGTTGCACAGTTGCACCTGGCCCAAGGACCGGAGCACTGGTTTGGGCCTAGCTGTCGTTATCAAGTATACCGTTTTCTTGCCAAAATTTATAGAACACTGGACGCTTAGTTTCATAGATTCTGACATGAAAGGCATCATAATGCTATAATTCACACTGTCTGACAAAGGCCATAGAAAAGGGGTTCAATAAACAGGGCAGAGAAAGTGCAAATTGTTAACACCACAGGGCTGACACAATGTATTCTCCATTGCTACACAAGCAGAATAAGCTTTATTTTAGGGGCCACAAGCAGAATAAACATGACAGCAGCAGATTGACGCTCAACACAAGCATAGACATCAAAGCTTTATTACTGTGGACTCCCAGGAATGGAGAGATCGACTTTGAAAATAGCTGCCGGAATTTTGCGCTTTAGGACTCGACCACCATGCTCTCGGCTTCCTTCTTGATGGACTGGAAGAGCACCGACGAAAGATAGCGCTCTCCGAAGCTTGGGAATACAACCTACATAGAGGTAATAATGTCAACATTGGGATGCATGCGGAGATTGTTGCTAAAAGCCTCTCTTCCCTTAGTGGAGTATGATAATTGTATTCATACTCCATTGTTTGCAATATGAGAATTGACAAGTATAGATGTTGCATTGACAAAAACAACTGAGGTTGGTCTCCCTATTGGGCATTCAAGTGTAAATCTGTAGTAGATCTATTCATTTGTGATTGTTTAAAAGATGAGGTGGATTTTGGGCAAAGACCCATGCAGCTGAAACATAGAAATTAACGGGAGGAAATGTATCACTTACAACAAAAAGTTTTCCTGCATTTTCAGGCCTCTGAGCAATCCTAATGGCCGCAGCAGCAGCCGCACCAGAAGATATTCCAACCTACAATATTTACATCATCAATGGCTGAGACAACGATGTAATTTTGAATGATCCATATATGGACAGGCTTGACCCAAAAAAAAACAATGTGTGTACTACTGCTTAATAATAGATAATTTCGGACAGAAAACCCACCAGCAACCCTTCTTTCAAAGCAAGAGCCTTTGCAGTCTCAATAGCTTCATCACTTGAAACCTGGGAAACAATTGAATGCACAAAAAGGTTACATCAGGGTAAAAAAATGCAGATGAATGCGAAGACAATCAAGAACGATGTAGATCTACCACAAACTTCTATTCGCACAGGAGAAAAGTGATACTATGAACCAAGTGAGCAAAAAATAATACGGTGACAAATTGTTTATATAGTGTCTTCTCTACAGCTCAACTTAATACAGGAGGAAAATGTACTTGTACAGCTTCATCAACAAGGTCAACATCCAAGACACCAGGGATAAAACCAGCTCCAATTCCTTGAATCTTGTGTGGCCCTGCTTACGAGAACGGAATCTCATGAGTCCAAAACAAGCAGGCATCAGGAAACAAAGCAAAATATGTTGATGGCTTTGTGCAAAATGGTTCACAAGGTCCCTTCTTCCTAAGGGATATCTTTCTTATATTGACCACCAAAAAAGCCTCCTCACAAGGCCATAATAAAAATGCTTAACAATCCATAATTTTTGTTTCCAGCCATCCAGAGACAACACCTGTTAGATCTACCTCCTTGACAAGATATTTAACATGACAAGTCCAAAGCAATGCAAATCACAAAAGGGGAACTCCTAAGGAATTTTTTTAGCTTTTGGTAATCATGGGAAAACTTAAAGTGCCGTTGATAATTTATATTGTTGTATATTCAGACACTGAAACCAACCACAAAACCACGAGATTAATCTAATGGATGACTCTGTATGTAAAATGAAAGGAATATATGCCAGAAGCAAACATTACCAGGCTTTCCACCAGATAAGACAGCACTCTCTACTGGCTCCACACCATAGAGCTTACATAAGAAAAACAAATAAAAATCAGATACTGTTTTCATAAAAGTTAAAGTGAGAAGCTAATACTGTGGCGTAACAAGGCCTTCTAGTGCTTACCTTGATATTAGGATTTTGCTCTTTGAGGTATCGTCCAGCTCCAGTTATGGTACCCCCTGTCCCAATGCCAGAAACAAGGCCATCAATTTTCCCTCCTGTGCCCTTCCAGATTTCAGGCCCAGTTGTCTCATAATGAATCTGCACGACATACTTCAGTATGAGAACTCACAAGCAAACATCAACATGGGCACTAAGATGTTCTCCAAATATAAACGTTAAGTTATGCTACACCTTTGGGTTAGCAGGATTTTCGAATTGTTGAAGGATGTATGAGTTGGGTGTCTTTGCTGCTAGCTCTTCTGCCTTTTGGACAGCTCCTTTCATTCCCAAGAGTGGGTCGGTCAGGATCAATTCAGAGCCAAAAGCCTTCAATATGATTCTCCTCTCCATACTCATGGAGGCAGGCATTGTTAGTACAAGTCTGTAACCCTTTGCAGCAGCCATGAAGGCCAGTCCAATGCCTGTGTTACCACTAGTTGGTTCAATCAGCACACTCTGGCAACCATTACATGGAAGGCAAAATATCAGTTAAATCACATCTTGGCAGTCTGAATTTTTTTAATAAATCTAGCTTTACTAGAAAGTGTTTGCCACCAAATAAAAGCTTAATATTTATTAGCATGAATCAAATGCCTATGTGCCCTAGTGGATCGGCAAGATTGCTAATAAGGGCCAACATATCATCATTCATCAAAGGCATTGTCATTTGTGAAATATTAAATAAAGAGGCTATACTAATTGGATCACACGAATGGTAATTAGAAAGCTGAAACCAATGTGCTCGTGAAGAGCTGAAATAAATATGCTTGGGTCAAGTATCTGCACACAAATTAAACACCAAGGTAAAGGAGAAAATGAACAATACAGAAAATCAAGGCCACATACATGAACCATAGACATTTTCAAATATATTAATCTAGAAGAAACATCACACATCAAAACATGTTGCTATCACAAATAATGTAATCATTGTTTAGAAGAGTAAGAAAATAAAACTGCTGTACTGATGCAATGGAGCCAACATATTTTGGCTGAAAAAAAAGTCATAGCTTCTGTTATCTGTTCTTATGTAAAAGGCACCTCTAAAAAGGGGGAACAAGGAACAATCGTATCTAACATAATAGGTCCAAAATAACCAGACACTTTTGAAGGTCATACTAGTTCTAATCAATTCAAAATGCTGTAAAATCAACCCAACAAAACCAGGTTATACCCAAGCATCAATCATTGGGTAATCTTCATTGCAAACAATGACTAGTGGTTCTTTATCTAGAAAAAGTCAGGGAATTATGCTAATGTGATATGGTAGAACAACTATCAAATTACTATATCATGCAGTTGAATGGCAGCAGGAAATCACATTTCTTTGCTTTCCACTAAGTGTCCAGGAGCACCTTGTTCGTTTTCTATACTTCAATATATCTTGATCAAAGCACTAGTGCACTAGGTCAATGATCAATCTATTATGCTATCTATTTTTTTAATTGAGTTCTCACCACACGCACCAGTCAGCCCAAACATTTATTTTATGCACGTCCTTTCATCTACCCCAGTGTACTACTACCGAAAAACAACAAATGAACAATCCAGCAAACTAATGCAAAAGAAACTAATACTATCATCAACCTCACTACAAATAATAACCAGTGGATATGGATCATCCAGTAGCCAACACAAATAGAAAGAAAAAAAAATGCTGCAGAAATGGCAATGCCAAAAGAACACCACAAATCCTTATGCTATATCAGGTACGGTATAAATGGCCCTTTCCTTTATTTCTATTGTATATCATTTTGACTACTGAACTCAATAAAAAGAAACTAAATTCCCTTGACCTGTGATATGTCTCACCTTAACCTCCTTCCTGCCCATAAAGTTGATACTTCAAGAAATCAGTGTGTGACATATTATGTTTTACTATCACACTAAATCACTAATTCTATCATATAAATCACCTTCTTCAGCAAACCAGACTCATGGAAAATATAACAGCCTACTCATGTTTCTTATCCAATAGCATTTGTATTTTTTATTGGATTGAAGCCAAAGTCAAGTCACGGCTAATGGAGACCAAAATTACAAGTTATAATTATATTCTAGGAAGTGCAAATTGTTTGTAACACCACACCAATTCCACTGGCATAATACAGGGAAAGCACCAAAAGGTTCGATTTTACCCACCTTGCCGGGAATGATGAGCCCCTTCTCCTCTGCATCAGTGATCATACTGTATCCAATCCTGCACAAATACAAAACAACATCACACGGCACGAATCTTCACCTCAAGAGTCCAAAAGGCAAGTAAAGGAAGAACAAACTTAACAACAAACACCATGAAAAGCACTGAAACTTGCAGACGCGCGCTTGCACACACACACACACAGCCCCTACTGAATAGGACAGGAAAAAAAATCAGATCTTTACTAACAAACCATCCATCCAAACTAAGAAGAACCTTACAGGATCAACCTCTTAGCTCACGAACAACCAGAGATTACCAAACTTCCCACTCACATAATCTACCCTCATGTTACAGTAAAAGACGAGGAAAGTGGCTTTTAGCAGCGCCAACCTATCCTTGACGCTGGAGCAGGGTTCCATGGACTCGAGCTTGGCCGCGACGCGCCCGACGCACCCATCGGCCACCTTGTTGAGGTACACCAATGGCGTGTTCCCGATCAACTACACATCACAAAAATTCAATATTTCTCAATCACATCCAACCGCCGGTACAACCGCACAAAAAATATTGGCAGGAATCGACAGGAGATGCGCTCACCTCAGTGACATCCTTGGCGATCGCTGGCGATGCCTCTCCCATTCCGCCGTCAAGAAGCTGAAAAAATCCCAGAAAAAAAATTTAAAATTTAATCCTTGAACAGATAAATCAGGTATCGCTCCAATCAATTGACGAGAATGTCAAAGAAATTTTATTACCGACTTGATGGAGAAATAATCCTTCCGGGGTTTCGCGAAATGGCGGCTCTTGGAGGTCGCTGGAGGCGAGGTATTATACAGAAGAAGATGGCGGAGAAGGGGAGGGATTCATTTACTAGAAAAGCCCGGTCTACGGTAAACCGTGTGGCTGCACGTGGGGCCCACTGGCCATGGCTTCGATTGGTGTACGTAGGCCGGGGTTGCCTTGTCTGGGCACGGCTAGAGACGGTGTTCGTTGAATCTGGACGGAGTTTTCTGCACTGCCACGGAGAATTGGCGACGGAGGCAAAAGTGAAGTTGCAGACTCTGAAAATTCACGTTCTAGATGAACATCAAGGATAAATAGGGGATTATTTTATTGCGCAACTATAAGCTTTGTTTCAGACATGTTTCGCTCGTAGAAATTTCACGAAAAAAACAAATCGAATTCTGCAAGAAATCGAAAAAAAATATAGGGATGTAGCATGTCAATCCCTTCTTCCATTGCAGTTCTCCATCGTGCCGTGCCGTCTTGCTCGACTCCGGCCGCAACCCTCACCATAGAATCTTCCCGCTCTAGTGAGCTTTGACCCTCGTCATGGTCACGATCCCAATACCTCTGAAACCTCACCTAACCTTTCTTTTTAGTTACATACGTAGGATCAAAGATAACCGATTAGAGAGAGTCGAATATGAGGTTTCTAAATTTTTCAACTTTAACTGTACTTAATATAATCATTAAGTAAGAATTGCAATTTTGATAAATTAAGACTAAGTTTTCTAGTGATCTCTAAAAGCTCCGATAATTCAAGTATTTTGAAGATAAGATTCTAAGCACAAATTAGTATACTTAAATTGCTAGAAATGTAAATTGCACTTACAATTAAGAAATTCAAATCACAAGAAAATGGGACACAAGATTTTATCCCGTGGTCTCGGAGATTTGCTGATCTCCCTAATCCACGTTGAGGTAACTTAAACAACTTCAAGCCGGCTCCAACCTCTTGAGCCTTTCTCGATCACTATGGTAATTCTTCCCCGCTCCGGGTAGGCGAACTCTGGCCTTCACAATTTGCGCTTCTCACAACCTTCGTTGCGAACCTCACCGCACACGAACGCCTCCAAGCCATCTAGGAGATGGCAACCTCTAAAAAACAGAGTAATAACGCTTGCTTGAGGATGAATCAAATGTCTAAATGGCTCAAATATATATGCAACACTTGAATGACTTTTGCTCATTCAAAAATAAGAATTTAATGCACTTGTAAGCAAAAAAGACTTTCTAGAGCTTAATATGTATTCAATGAGTGACCTAGAGATTCTACTATGTAGGTGTGGGGGTATTTATAACCCACACCCACTATTTCAACCGTTGGGGAGAGAGATCCTGAAAAATCAGGAAATCCGGTACTATCGGCGTGCAAAGCGGCGAAAAATAGCCGTTGAAAGAGATCTGGTACTACCACCACACAAAGTGCGGTATTACCGACTTTTCTAGAGAGATCGACTCAAAATCGACTCGTTTTTTGGAAAAAGAGTACCACTACATAAAGCTCGGTACTACCGGATTTTTACTTGCGGTAGTACCGCTTCAAAGAACAATGGTCAAAACACCCCTTTCTGAAAATAAGCTACTGATCAAGTATATCGGTACTACCGTTCTTGTGGTAGTACTGCACTTTTAACGTCGGTAGTTCCGACAATGAACACCAAGGGGATTCTAAAAAAATGCTTCTCTGAAAAATAAGTACCGCGGTATAAACTACGGTACTACTGTGAATATACCTGCGGTAGTACCGGTAATCCTGAAAAATGAACTTTGTTTTAAAGTACATGTTCTAATGCAAGTAGAGATGATTAACCTTAAAAAATTTAGCCATTTGACACTTTAATCACCGTCAAACTACTAGTTATTATTCCCCCTTGATAGTACGGGTTTTAACCTATTAACCCGATCTTTTTACTCTTAGCTACAAGATCGGTAAAATCTAAAATAAAATCTCCTTAAATCACATATACCTTGTCCTTGATCTTTTTGGTTCTTTTTAACTAACATCTTTTCTTGCATGAATATCAATCTTTTCAAAATGCCAATGCGAGGACCAACCTGCTCTCACAAACTCAAGAGATATTGTTAGTCATTTAACACGATTGTCATTAATTACCAAAACTTAACTAGAAATAGGGGCCTAGATGCTTCAACATATCACTGTAGCAAGCTACATCCGTGAACCTCACTGTCGTCGCCTCTGCTCAACATCGCCTGAACATCATTCACCCCCCTCCATCGCCGTTAAACCCCTAGGTGAGCTCCTCACGTCACCTTGATTCTGTTTGCGCTGTTTAGCCTTGCTTCTCATCGTGGTCTCAAAGCATAGTCCAAGCCTCTCTGCACTCAGTCCGTCGTAGACCCGACCCACCTGTCCATCTAACCTTGCAATAAACCAAGATTTCCTTTAGAAAAAATATATAAATTAAAATCAAAATCCAAAACCCTAGGTGAACAATAATTTTTCTTCTTTTCTAGGATTTTCTCACGTGGTAAAACTGTAGATGACACATTCTCCCTCATGCGAACTCCAATTAACCTCATTTTCATCTCTAAATTTTTTCTAAAATCATGCTCTTTCTTCTAATACCACTTTTGTGAATTTTTCACTCTACAATTTTTTGGTATTTATTTGTGTTCCTATGCTTTCTCTCATTAGAAATCCACGTGATGGAAGTGGAGTAAATTTGATCCAGAGCAAAATAAATTGTTCACACAACAAGGCAAGCAAACCCTATTTGACCATGTTGATCGCATGTTTTCAAATGCTATGTTGTTTTCGTTACAAATTATGTTTGGCAGGCTTATTTGAGTAAACTACTATACTTGTGCTTAGCAAATTAGATATGTCCCATATTGCAATGAATTAATCCTTGAACTTGAATGTCACTATTCTTGTCACCTTAGTAATATTTACCTACTAGTTTAGGCTGATTTTAGTGGGATTTAGTGGCAATTTGTTGAAGGTGCTTAGCCATGTTCATTATTAATATTATGCAAATGATGGAATAATTGTATAATAGCTATGGAAAATTCTTCGGTGACTTTGTGGCATGTTTTGGATAGAGGAGTTACCTCTTGTATTTTGGATAGCAAGTTAAAAATGCAGGCTATGGTTTTGAATTGGGCTAGTTATGATTACATACTTGTGTCGTAAGGGAGTCTCATGTGTGGTTACCGTCTATTGAAGGCACTTGACTGAGTTGATTAAGGACCCAACTTAAGTGTCGTTGACCTGAGCATATCCCGTACAACAAGTCCAGTGTGGGATGGACCTAGAGGAATTATCTAGGTCTAATCTTAATCCTGTGGTAGATTTGTAGACGTGCGGGCTTGGTAAATGAACTCCATGCTCGAAAAGGCTCTTAAGTTGTAGTGTAAGGCTTTCATACACAATGGCGAGTTCTTCATGGACAATGGTAAAGGGCGTCCATGTCCTAAGGGTGCAAACTCATCGGGCGAGGAAAGTTTAGGGTTATGTAGTAAAGGCCTTGTTATGATCACCCTAATCAAATATAGTGTTATCGCGAGACATGATTGACATGGTGAGATGATCGTATCTTGTAGATAAAGTGTACAATATCTGCAGAGTGTATAATTTATTCGAATAGCCGTCCCTCCGGTCACGGACAAGCTTGGTAATACCACACTTGGTTAGAATTTGGTTTGGAAAGAACTTTGGAAATGGTTGTGCTAAATGAGATGTTTTCGTGATGCAAAATTAGTGGCATGTGCCATCTTTGTTGGTAGGTATTGGAGACCTACAATACGAAATTTATGATATTATTAATTGTTTTTGCAATCTACTATATATTAAGAAAAATGCAAACTTGCTTTGAGCAATAAAACTAGGTAGGATAACCATTACTTTGACATAGCGAAACATGTATGTAGCTAATATCATTTGATGCAACTCTTGTTGAGTACAAAATTACTCACTGTTGTTGCTTGTTGTACACTATCAGAGGTAAAAGAAGATTCCATGATTGGTTACTTCTCGATTTTTTTAAAATAATACATTTTTATTCAAATTGCAAAAATATACATTGATCTAAAAAATTACAAAACTATACCTCTGTCGCCATATGGTTAGGCGACAATAGCGCAAAACGTAGAAAAAATCGAGTTAGCACTGAGGTGCCCTCTCTGTCGCCAAATAAAAGGGTGACAAGCCTCTGTCGCCAAACCATTTGGTGATAGGAACTTGTCGCCATTTCAATTGGCGACACTGAGTTCTGTTGGCAATTCATTTGGCGACAGAGAGCTGTCGCCAAATGGTTTGGCTACAGAGCCCCAAACCAAATAATTCTAAAAATCATGATTTTTTTTGGAGGAAATTTAATTTATGAGGAACATTTTTGCACTCATTTCATTCAAAAATTTGTTGTAACTTGTGAGCATTAATTATTAAAATTCAGTGTTATTTTGACAGTTAGTAGAATTTTAGAGTTCAAACCAGGTTTCAATAAATTCAAAAAAATTCATATTTGTCAGTGAAAATTCATGTAGTATTTTAGAAAATTATTTGTTAGTTACTTTTTTTGACAAAAAAAATCAAATTTCGTTGTTCCTCATTCTCTTTCAGTGTAAAACAAATTTGACGACAAATCATAGTAAAACATTGAATAAAACCCGACATTGATATTATAAAGTGCAGTAAGTACAACAACTACAATAGCATGGCATGTGAACTACAGCTAAGATACATACATGCTTTAGGGAATTCATAAAACTGGGATACAACATAGGTACATACCTCTAGTGAAGGACTAAGTCACAAAATCATACATTCTATGGTCATGGTTATCGGAATAGGTCGCTATAATAAAAATAATAATAGTTATCTATTGGTTCCTAATGGGGTACTACGTATGGATACCTGATAGGGCTTAATGTAATATCATCATCAGGATTCGGAGGACTTCGAGGATGCAAGGTTTGTGGCCTAGGTGGCATGAAATCGTCATCATCATCGTCATTTGTATGGTTAGGAGCTAGCCCTCCTTCAGTGCTAGTTGAACATCCTCTTGCATTGTTGCTTGAACTGCCTGTTGTAGTAGTGTTTGAACGACCTGTTGTGATAGTGCTTGAACGTCGAGGTCTAGGTGACATAAAATCGTCATTGTCATTTGCATAATTAGGAGCAAGCCTACCTTCGGTGGTGGTTGAACATCCTCTTGCATTATTGCTTGAACGACCTGTTGTGATAGTGCTTGAATGGCCTGTTGTGATAGTGCTTGAATGTCGAGGTCTAGGTGGCATGAAATCATTATCATTATCGTCATCGTCATTTGTATAGTTAGGAGCAAGCCCTCCTTCAGTGGTAGTTAAACATCCTCTTGAACTTTCTGCTGCAATAGTACTAGGTGGACCTCTACCCCTCCAGTTAGATCCTCTTCTGCGTCTTCTGCGCGAGCCAGGCATCACACCCCCGCCGAAGAGTATATACATCGCTACGAATTCTGGGATATCTTTGTTCAATAACTCTTTATCCTCCAGGAATGACTAACACACAAGAAGAGCATACGAATTAGTGAAATTATAGATAATGCTAAAAATATTATTAGGGTGAACAAATAGAAAATAGCTAACCTTAATATGCTCTACATACTGATCGGACAACATCAGTACCCTATAAAATCTCGTAGAGAAACCTGTAGCAGAAGGGTGGTCGGCTAGTTCGCACACCCTGAAATACCTTTGACACCACCCTTGTAAGTGCGCCTTGAGGTCATTGGAGGTCACAAGGTTCAGGCCAGAGGTTGTCACCTTATGCCTCGATAATGTCGGGCGTCACTCTTGCAATTTGGACACCACTTTACTTAGGTTCTTCTCCTTGAACGGATCATCCTTCCCATTAAGCGTAACCTTCAACGTGTAATGAAGGGCTACGCCACTCATATCTGGTGTCCACGAGAATGCTCTGCTACAGGATCCAGCCATGGTGAAGTTTGAGAGAGAGCTGTGTATGTGTGCCTGTGGTTTGGCCTTTTATAGTCTTCCCCGTCTACCCCTCCCACGGCTTGAGCTTCCTTCTCAATCTGTCATTGCAATGAAGTGCAGGTTGGGGTAGGGAAGAAGGGCTGCTTGGGTGGCAAGTGGTTTTATATGTCACTTTGGTCTAAAAAAGCGGGCTGCTGCGTGTTGTCATTTCGGTCTGAGAAAGCGGTGGGTTGCAGGGTGTTGTCACTTCGCTCTGAGACAGACAGTGTGTTGTATGTCACTATGTGAAAATGGGGGTCACATCTCATCACCTCTTCAGGCGGATGTGACAAATCAAACTGAGAAATTAATAGGCAGTGTGTTGCCTCCTCGGCTTTTCAGGCCGCTGTGACAACAGGCTGGCGGCAGCTTTCTTAGGCCGATTTGACAATACGCTGCCACGAGTACTCAAATCGGGCTGAGAATGCTGCTGGCAACATGTTGTCCAATCAGACTTAAAAAACTGAAAGCGGTGGGCAGAGTGTTGTCGCTTTTGACTTCGAAAGGTGATGGACGCTTTCAGTATTTCACAACTATTGTTACTACAAGGAGATAATTACTGAATATATAAGTTAAATAAGCCTATGAACAAGCTGCCACGAGTAGTGAAATCAGGCCAAAAAAGCTGAAAGCGGTGGGAGGTAATCGACGAATATGTAAGTTAACAAAGCAAAAGATGATATATGGAAACCACTTCGAAAGACATCCAGGATCAACTCTGTCTCTTCTGCATGAAATGAACTACTTCACAAGAATAGTGTACAGTACAACAAGGATAGCCACACACACAATCTTCTCCAACCACTTGACATGATCTAAAATGCGTTTCATCTTGACCATCAGCATGTTTAGCCTCTACTCGAGCATAGGGTCCATCCTCTCCTCCATAGAAGGCTGCATCCTTTGTGGTACTGTGGTTGTAGGATGCTCCATGAAGGTGTCTATGGTGTCCGCCCACTAGAAATATTGGTATCCTGCAGCCTACATGATGAGGTGAACATGCTTTAAGACCTTTCAAAGAAAGAAGATCTCTCCGAACAACTACACAACTCGAACAGGAAAAAAATCTTGTTTATGAGAAGAAATCAAACTAACTTTTCACTTACAGAGAAAAATGGCATTTGTAGAACATCCGGCCATTATTTCCCTCGGTGTTGGCATAGAATACATTAGCTTGCACATGGCAGTTAGGATAATCGACCTGACTTGCAGTGGCAAGCGCACGAGCCTTCAATTTCCCGAGCTCGTCGTTTGAGACATGGACTTTGGAGGCAAGGAATGGGATGAGGACGAGGATATGGGGAAGCGTAGTTGGCATGAAGGCCTATTTATAGAGGCAGTTCATAGATTCGGCGGGAAAAATAGAGCCAAACATAGACACACAGGGGCAAATTGGTATTTTCATGCCTCAGTTAGTAGGCACTACATGTCAGAACCAATTAGTAATTAACGAAAAATTGGAAAAAGAAGATGACATAGAAAAGGCATGCATGTTTTACGAAACGACTAGGGCACGTAGCTTGACATAGAAATTTTAGGATACATAGCAGCACATCGTGGATATAACATTGCATACGAAGTGATGAAAGAGACATGGCGTGACGACATGGACGAACCATGATCGGAAGTGTATAATGGATATGGAGCCGTATTTATAGTACGCGTGCACTCTCTAGGGGCACCCATGCATCTCGCACACCACTTCGTAATAGGTTGGGGAGGACTTCTTAACCCTGAAAATCTTTCTTACTGATAAGGCCCAATTTTTCACAGCATCCTGCACTGCCTCTTTTGTCGGGTACATACTATTAGGTCTAACCTCATTCTCACTATACTGCCAAGGTGTATTGCTGCTTTCATTCACAACCAGCTTATTAAATTGATGCGTACTCCAATCTGTTGGCACAAGCGGCTCTATACCTCTATCTTCCTCATCCGAGTCATCGTCGTCTTCCACTAGTCTTCTGGTGTATTCATGGTCTTCCTCTTCCATCCTTGCTGTTATTTCCTCAATTTCCTCACCTTCGTCTACTTGTCCCTGCGCTTCTTGTCTAATGTTTTCATCATCCTCCTCAACCTCAACTTGTTCAACACTCTGGTAAATGATGTCCTCGTTGTATTTCTGTACATGTTGCTCACCGCTAGATTCCCTAATTTCGGTGTCACCATAACTGAACTCATTTTGAGGCTCACTATACTGACCGACGTTCAACTGCTGCTGTGGAGCAACAACCCTATCATACGCTTGCACTAAAAGCACCCGATACCAACTACATTGCTCCGCCCCCTCACATATGACCTCCACGATGCAGTTCCCTTCACCTCAACTAACTCCCAATAAATAGGATCATTTCGCATACTACAAAGGCAAAATAGCTTCAACTAGTATTGATCTGGTTCCATTCGAAAAGTATAATACAATCAATTCAACACAGAAGAAAATGTACGCTCCTTGACCCTAATCAAACTTCTGTCCACATACTGGAAGTTACTCAGATCCGCACCCTCTAAACCATACATGACAATCCCTTCTCCATAATAGATTCTAAATGAAACTCGTTCTGACATATTTGCGGACCAATTCATTAACCCATGAATTAATTACTTTTCATAAAAAATATTGTGACGCCTAACATAACTATATCTATATGCTCAAAAAATATATCTAGATCTATTTATATCTACACTTCTAAAAATATATATCTATCTAGATCTATATGTAGAAAAACAACTATATTCCAAAAAATATATATCTATCTAGATCTATCTGTAAAAACTATCTACATTCCTAAAAATATATATATCTACTTCTATTTGTAAAAAATATCTACACTCCTAAAAATACATATCTATCTACTTCTATCTATAAAAAAATCTACAATCCTAAAAATACATATATATCTACATCTATCTGTAAAAAACATCTACATTCTTAAAAATATATATCTACGTAAATGTATTTGTACAAACCAACTAAATTACTAAAAATATACTAAATCTATCCGTAACCTCTAAATTTAACTAGATCTATTATTTTTGCTATCGTACCATGATATATTGCTAAACAAAATAAACAATTTTTTTACCTACACAATAAGCAGAAACCTCAAATCTTGCTTTCTCCTCTTCTCCTCTCCCCTTCCCTTCTCTTCCTTCCTTTCTTTTCTTTCTCTTCTCTCCCTCCCTCCCTTTCCTTTCTCTCCTCTCCCTCCCTCACGGCGAAAAAATGAGCTCCTCACGCCAAACAGTAACCACTTCGGCCTAAATAGGGTTGCGGTCTCTGTCGCCAGTTGGTTTGTGGTTTGGCGACTGAGACGCGCGCCCCCTCTGTCGCCAAACAACCGGTCAATTTTTGCGGCGGGAGGCTTCGGTCGCTATTTCATTTGGCAACAGGGAGGCCGACCATTATTTCGTCTACGTGGCGTCGACGTGGCTATTTTTCGTTTTTCAAATGGCGACACAACTCTTTATCGCCATATCATATGGTGACATTTCCCTCTTGTCGTTTCAAACGGCGACAGATGTATAGTTTTGTAATATTTTTCAATCGAAGTATATTTTTGCAATTTGAATAAAAATATATTATTTTAAAAAAAAATTGTTACTTCTCTATGTTGGATTTGAAGAGGATGACAAGGCCATAGTCGGTTGATTGTGGGCTATGGCGATCTTTTTACGACTGCTTACTAATATGTTGTACTCGCATATAGACGTGGTGGAACGATGTTAATTGTGTTCAATAGCTACTGCTTGTAGGACTAGTGCAATAAACACATAATTTTGGGTTATGTGATTCCAGGGTCCAACATTTCACATGATGCCATTTATTTCCTACGAAAATAGGAAAAGTCTTGCGTTTTGAGCAGACTATTATTGTACTTTCTATTAATGGTAGCAAACCTGAATATATTTTTTCTGGTCACCTGTGAATGTGATTACTCATGTACTGTAGCTAATAGGCACAATACCCTAGCTTGCTAGCTTTAGCTTGGTTCTATTCGTATGGTGACCCTATGAGCTTAATGTGTTTGCTCCAAACCTTTTTCCATTTATATTGTGTGCTTTTCCTTTGGTTGTTAGACATTCCTCGCATGTTATCCTTTTCTTGGACATGAATCACTTTTTACATATGGGTTCCAGCAAATCAAATGCCCTTGCAATTAATAATATCATTGCTTTGGTGGTTGGAGGGGTAGAGGGTGACGTAACGTAACGTAGCATTTGGATCCTAGTTCTTGTCTGAATCAGTATCGTCTAACTGTCTAGAGCACTGTGTCGACGTCGCCATCCGGTGCACGCCGGCGGCCAGGGAGCGCACCAAATCTTATACGTTCCATCTATCCATCGTTAAAAGTCCCGTGGATATGCATATCTCGCGTCCTGCGAGAAGCACCGGCGGATCCAGGAATTGCAGTCAATAGAGATGCGGGTCATTCAAAATTTTGCGGATCACTTGTTTGTTTACATGCTCGAAAAAATTTACACTGTTTTGTATAAAGTTTTGTAAATGTGATGCTATGTGTGTACGGGTCTATTCCGTGATAGGCTAGTTTTTGAGGAAAACTTGGGCTAGAGTGTTACCCCTATAGCTCGCTCGATGGACGTCCATGTTGATTAATTTTCAGCTTCTTCCATGGACGGATTCACAATTGTCCAACCTGCTTCTTTCACTACAACGGATCGGGCATGCACAAGCGGTTCGAAACCGCTTTCAAAAGCGGTTTTAGAGCCGCTTGTAAGCAACCGCGAGTGATACCCCGTCGGGTATCACAGCGGTTCCCAACCGCTTGTGGTTCGATATTTCCATGCGGTTGGTGTTACCAACCGCTTGTGGAGAGGTTATCTCAGCGGTTGGTGTTACGAACGCTTGTGGAAAGCTCTCTTCAAGGCGGTTGGAGTCTAACCGCTTGTGAAGAGTCTGACGACATAGTGTTTTGATTATATTCAATATAGAATATGTTTTGAGAGGGTTTTGATATAGATTTTGACAATTAAAATAAATAGAACTTCATGAGTTTTTTGACACACTTAAATATATATATATTAGTCATGAGTATTCATTTAGATAATTCTGAGACTAAAAATGAACAAGTTGATGAACACATGAAATAGTAAGCCACTTTTACAAGTTTCAAAGAATAAAAAGCGAATCTTGAGCTCATTTCTTGCGTCGTCGCTCTTTGTGCCCTTGATCGGCGTTGATGTCGGTTCACCGTCCTTATTTGGGACAATCTCTCCAACCATTTGCGTGGAACTCGCTTTTGGTAGATACAATCTAAATCGACAATAAAGCCGATGAGTTGTTCTTGGATTCTTGCAACCGGTGCGGCGGGATCACGCCTTGCACATCGGCGTTGGGTGACAAAGCGGGAGGTAAATAAATCTACGGACATGTAATTATTAAAGTGTAAGTACTAAGAAATTGACATGTGCACACTACCTCGGCGTTGGTTGTCGGCACATCACCGTGGGTAATACTTTGCATATAGTGGCACACATAATAGCCACATAAGTTGTTTCCACCCGTCTGTTGTAGAACCTGCGATGAAATTTGAAAAGAACACGATTATTGGGATGAAAAACTGTTACGGCATATTAATATTCTTTAATCGTGCTCGAGTGCTTAATTGTACATCAAATTCGTTCTCGAAATCTCCTTGTTGCTTCTTTCGAAACCGTGTGAATGCCCTGTGTGATGCGTTAGTATGAATGGTAATTATCAGAGTTGGAATTAGCAAGGTATTTCAATATATATAATAAGGAAAACTATCGTATATATATGTGCTATATACTGTTTAGGGTGTCAATGATAAATTGATATTTTTCACGAGTCCTTTTGAGTCTGAACAATGATCATTTGCTATCAAGCTTGATGACAAGAAGGATCGATGAAACCTATTCATGTATTGCAACATATATGTAACTAGCTAGTAGTATTATAAATGCCTTGGAAAATATAAGAACGAGAGGTTGTATATATCGTGCTCGAAGTTGAAGAAGCGAAGTATGTACGGTTTGTAGTCTTTGTCCCAAGAATGCATCGAGAATGTAATCTTCAACATCCTTTCGGTTGTATCCAAAGACGAACTCGTTAACAATCTGCGGGTCGATGAAGCCCACGTTGAAGATATTCTCTTTTCTACATCGTTGTATCTCCATTCTACATAGAAAGGTATAAGTTTAAGAGTTGCAATTTTATTATGCGAGGAAGCACACAGTAAAGGTATGAGCTTGACACTTACGGCACTAGCAGCTCATGAGAGACACGTTGATGGAGTCGGCATGGTAAATATTGTATAAGTCGTCAAATTCGAGCCATATGTTGTTCTCCCGCGATAAAAATCATCTTCTTTGAAGCGGAGGAACATCGTTCTTCTTTGAGCGGACTCATCATGTACCATTCGTGAAATTGCCGCATCTTGGTTGGCGGATCCTTTATCTCATTTGGGTCAATCAGCTCCCGGCCCAACTAAAATTGCCATTTGACCTTTGTTGCCATTGGGATATCATCTGTTAATCCAAGAGCTGCGGTGTGGAACCGAGTCCCGCCTCCTTCAAAACCTCTCGAGGTTCTCTGATCTTAGTCTCTCTTCTTCTTCTTTGCCGCCTGCGACCACGTTTATTCTTACGTAGCCTTAATTATTGTCCGTTCGAGTTGGATGGCACAGTAGCGGCTTTACCGACATGCTTGCGAAGTGTTCCGCGCTTTTGGATCAGTTGGTACCTTTGGTTCTACCTTCTTTTTGGCGAAGTGTGCAGCCATACGCTTTAGTGACGCGTCACTCTCCTCCTTATTCATATCATATGCCCTCTTTGGAGGTTCCTTTACCTTAGTCGATCGGTGGACTCCGCCTTCTTGGGAGCGGTGGGGAGCCTTAATTCATTATCGAGCTTCTTCCTCGGAGGAGATGGTGGGCGTGGTTTTCCTTGGGGGTTCTTTCTTGTTTGAGATCTTTGGTGGTGGAGTAGGGCCTGCGTGGGCGGGTGGAGACACGAGGAGCTGGTGGTGGTGGAGTAGGGCTTACGCTGCTTTTTCTTGGCGAGGCATTGTGTGGCGGTGATGTTGGAGGCGTGGGTTGCCGTGGTGGAGATGGCGTCCATAGCATTGGAAATATGATGTCCGTTTGCGCCAAAGGATGATATTGTGGAGGGCTGTCCAAGCTTGGTCACGTCGTCGCCTCCAAAATATCGAGGTGAAGTTCTTCAAATCCGCTCGGCACCTCCTCCACGCGACCTTTGAGTAACCGGGGTATCTCGTTGCGATGGAACATCGGCCCAGACTCACCGGATATGCCATGCGTAAGCCACCTTGATGGAGAGGTTACGGCGCATCAGCGTGTAGCTCACATCGGCGGCGAACCCTTATGTCATCCACGGGATAACGGGATAGCAAGGTGTATGCCTTGAGGGCCCGGTGGGCCGCGCAGCCTACTTCGCCAGCGGAGGGCTGATCACGGCGTCCGGTGATTGCTCGGATCTAGTCCTTGAAGCTTCTTGAGGGCAATTTGTACTTGTTGCGCAACTATGTCGTCGATGCTAGCACAGGTTGCTCTGAGCTTTTGTTCAATTGGTACACTTTACGTGATTCTCTTGATTTGCTTCTATGTTGGCTCCTGTACGTATGTGCATCCTTAGCGAAACCATACTTCCACGGTGTTAGCTTGCCCATACCTCGTGTCTGTCCTGGGTGCTCAGGGTTTTCAAGGGCATGTGTTAGCTCATCATTCTCCTATGCGGCACCAATGTACACGCTGAGATCGCTCAACAGCTTGTACAATCCTTTGGCCGACCTCTTGTACTCTGGTGCCATCACCAAACTGCCGTCATCTGAAGGCTCCCCATGACCTATGAACCAATTGCGCGGTATTGTTCCCCTGAGCGGTAGCGGTGTGGCGTCCTTCGCTATTAATTCTTCTTCCGCTTCTCCCATTTTGGTACAGCCTTGATGTAACCACGGTACCAAGATGGTGGTGGTATTTCTTCATCGTGAATTGGCCTTGTTCTTGACTCGCGGCACGGCCTTGGTGGCAACTTGAACTCCTCGAATGCTTCGGTGATCCGCCAACTTAGGAAATTGGTTGAAGTCGGGTCTTTCTCCCTACTGCACATACTTGCGGTGAGAGGCGTCTTCGGGCCTGAAACATTGTTGCCATCTTCTTCAAAGTGAATTTCTTGGTCTTGTCTTGGACCCTTGAGGAAATGTGAAATTTTCCTTAATATCTTGCAGAGCGGATCCTTGGTAGCTTGAGGAACTTGGCCCATTTTCGATGCTAATTGGGGCGTGATCCCTCACGTGGTAACCGCATAGCGTTGTTATGCAGCCCAAGCGCTAAAGAGGGCAACGGCATCCCTTCGTTGTTAACGTCGTTAAACCGTGCTTTGTGGGCGCCTTCTTGTTAGGTCCCGATGCTTGGATTGGTTGCTCGATGCACGGGCTTGAAATACATAAACATATGTACAAGCGTGTCGAGTGTATTATAGTAATGAATTGCGATTAATTAACATGTCTCACGGGATTATATTCTTACGGTGTACCTCATCTGGCGAAACCGGTGTTATCGGACTCGGCGGCTCCAGCGTCAATGGCTTCATCATTGCGGCCTCAGCGGCCTCACCGGAACCACCATTAGCCCGGTAGCGGCGGCGTTAGCATCACCTTGATGGTACCCGGTAGCGATGGAGTCAACGAGGCTGTTCTCCCTCATCAAAAGTAGGGTCACCACGTCACGGTTGCGCCATCTATCCTAAATCCGAAAAATGTTGACATAAATATCATATTACTTTGAAACAACCATATTACAGATTACAACACAAGCATATTATTACATAAATTTGGGTCTTAGTGCTCATTACCTAAACTACTTTGGATCTTAGTGCTCATTACCTAAACTTCGTTGAATCTTAATTTCTAGCTTTTAGGCTAATTGTTCTATGCCTTTGTCACTCAGTTGTTTACCTTTATCACTTAGATGATTTTTAGGTTGTTGAATTCTAGGTGAAGTTAGTCATTTTTTTTGGATACGATAACTTTGGAATACTCAAGTAAAAAAATACAATTAACCTATACATTTGAGGATATTTATTTGTGCTTACATGTAAATGCGTGTTAGCGAGGCCAATATCTGATCTTCACATGTAAGTAAGTTGTTATCCACCGCAACAATTTTGACAAAATTAACTTGTGGGCATTTCACCGAACATGTGGTGGGCACCCGAATTAGAGAGGGAGGACGACGCGTGCGCACATATACCTCGGTCCTCTGGGTGGATGGCGGTGTGGCGGCGCTTTGGAGCGGAGTAGGCGTCGGCGGGGTGGAGAAGAAAGCGCCGCGGCGGGGTGGAGTGACGGCGGCGGCGAGGCACGCGTGGCGGGTCGATCGGGCGCGGCGAGGTGGCGAGTAGGCGTCGGCGAGGTGGCGGAGAGGCCTCGGCGTCGGCGAGGGCGGCGCGTGGTGCGGATGGAGCGAAAACAGCGGCGGGGAGACACCACGAGCGCGCGGCGGCGAGAGGTCTCGGCGGGACTTAGAAAATTTGGTGTGAGAAAAGGGCGGGCGTTTCAAATTTATCTGAGGAGCACTTCTACAAGCGGTTCTAATAACCAACCGCTTGTAGAATATCTCTAGCGGTTTTAGAACAACCGCTTGTAGAGGATGACTTCTACAAGCGGTTCGTAGAACAAATCGCTTGTAGAATGTCTCTAATGATTTAGATCAACCCACTTGTAGAGGATGACTTCTACAAGCGGTTGGTATTACTAACCGTTTACGAATCTTGTGCTCTAAAGCGGTTCTTTTCTAAAACCGTTTACGAATGTTGCGTGCTAGAAGCGGTTCTTGTCTCAAACCGTTTACGAATGTTTAGCTCTAGAAGCGGTTCTTTTCTCAAACCGCTTGATTTAATTTCATAATTTTTAAAAGTGCTTTTAGCACTCTGATTTCATTCATAATTTTTAAAAATGCTTTTAGCACTTGATTTCATTTCATAATTTTTAAAAATGCTTTTAGCAATTGATTTCATTTCATAATTTTTAAAAATGCTTTGACAATTCAGTTTCATTTCATAATTTTTAAAAAATGCTTTTAGCACTTCAGTTTCATTTCATAATTTTTAAAAAATGCTTTTAGCAATTTTGTTTCATTCTATAATTTTTTGAAAAAGCTTTTTGCACTTCAGTTTCATTTCATAATTTTTAAAAATGCTTTTAGCAATTTAGTTTCATTTCAGAATTTTTAAAAAATGCTTTTAGCAATTCAGTTTTATTTCATAATTTTTAAAAAATGCTTTTAGCAATTCGGTTTCATTTCATAATTTTTAAAAAATGCTTTTAGCACTTCAGTTTCATTTCATAATTTTTAAAAAATGCTTTTAGCAATTTAGTTTCATTCTATAATTTTTTGAAAAAGCTTTTTGCACTTCAGTTTCATTTCATAATTTTTAAAAAATGCTTTTAGCAATTCAGTTTCATTTCAGAATTTTTAAAAAATGCTTTTAGCAATTCGGTTTCATTTCATAATTTTTAAAAAATGCTTTTAGCAATTCGGTTTCATTTCATAATTTTTAAAAAATGCTTTTAGCACTTCAGTTTCATTTCATAATTTTTAAAAAATGCTTTTAGCAATTTAGTTTCATTCTATAATTTTTGAAAAAGTTTTTGCACTTGATTTCATTTCATAATTTTCATTCGAGAATTTTTAAAAAGCTTTTAGAACTTTACTTTCATTCCATAATTTTTCAAAAGCTTTGAGCACTTTAGTTTCATTCCAGAATTTTGGCACTTTACATTCGTTCCAAATAAACACTTCATACTGTAAAAGACTTACATATACATTGTTCATACAGTAGGGGTACATCTTAAGTACTAACGTACTTTGTCTTTACAAGTGTTCCTTCATTATGATTGCGACGTATGAAAGGAGTATCCACGTTTGTGTTATTGAGGAGGCTTATGTCGACATCCACAGCGAAAGGAGGATCTCGTCGAATCGACTATACTCTTCCTCGTGCGTGGCGTCCTCAACTCAACAATCCTTCGTTTGCCTTGTAGAACCACGTGTCGCTTTGGCTTAGTACTACAATCTTTACGCTTGTCCTTATGCTTCTTAGGTTTGCTTGACATGTCCATTACGTAGAAGACCTGTCTCACATCGTTCGCGAGGACGAGCGGTTCGCGCCTATAGCCGACTTGCGTGAGGTCCACGATTGTCATACCGTGTTTGTCGACCTTCACGCCGCTTGAAGTCGGTTTGACCCATTGGCACTTAAATAGAGGACCTTCAAAGGTCCATAGTCAAGCTCCCATATCTCTTCTATGAAACCATAATATGTATCCACCTTGCCTTTGTTGTCTTGGCGTCTATCACGGACACCGCTATTTTGGTTGGTGCTCTTGTTATCCTGCGATCCGGTGTAAAATGTGTAACCATTTATCTCGTACCCCATGAATGTCATGATTTCACTAGATGGTCCCGAGCCAAGCGTTATAGCTGTTCATTGTCGACCCTTTCAAAAGGATGTACTTTTTGTAACCAAGCGCAGAAAGAATCCATGTGCTTGATGTTATCAATCCTCGGACCTCCCCGAGAAATCGCGGCGTAGAATACTCTTGTGCTCAAGGACATACGGGGCCACTATAGTTGATTGTTTCAAAACCGTGAAATGTGCTTGCTTAAATGTAAGAAGATCATTGCATGCAATTGCTTTCCTTCCTAGTGTCCCTTTTCCCCGTAGCCTCCCCTCATGGCGTGATATAGGGACGCCGATCGGGTTTAGATCATTAATGTAATCCACACAAAACTCAATCACCTCCTCTGTGTCATGGCGTGATATAGGGACGCCGATCGGGTTTAGATCATTAATGTAATCCACACAAAACTCAATCACCTCCTCTGTCCCATAACCCTCGGCAATGCATCCTTCCGGACGAGAACGATTCTGAACATACTTCTTTAGCACACTCATGTACCTCTCGAAAGGGAACATGTTGTGTAGATACAGGTCCAAGGATACCTATCTCTTTGACAAGGTGAGCAGTGAGATGAACCATAATATCAAAGAATGCAAGAGGAAAGATCATCTCAAGACTAACCAAACTTTGTACCACGTCATCCTGCGGCTTACTTAGTTTATACGGGTTGATGACCTTACGTGAAATCGCGTTGAAAAAGAACACAACTTTGTGATTGTCCCTCGTACCCACTCAGGCGTTATGCCTCTCCACCATCGAGAGCAACGTGTCATTAACACAAGACAGTCATGGGATTTCATATATACGATTTTATTCTCTTTTGTGTTTACGAGTCTCTTTACATTCGAGGAGTATCCGAAAGGGACCTTCACACTATTCAGGAACTCTATCACGCTTTTTTTCTCTTCTTTGCTTAGAGTGTAGCTCGCAGGATGTAGGTAATGTTGTCCCTTCTCTCTCTTTTCGGGATGTAGGTTATTCCTCAGTTCCAAGAGTTTAAGGTCCTTAGAGCTTGCGGTGTATCTTTCGATTTTCCGTACATATCTATGTAGCCTAGCAGTTCAAGCGGACATTCTTCATGATGTGCATGAAGTCAAGTGAGTGTGAACCTCCATGACTTCCCAATAAGGCAAGTCCCAAAATATTGACTTCTTCTTCCACATGGGTGCATGACCATCCTCATTACGCACATGTTTGCTTCGAGGACCCTTTCCAAATACTACTTTCAAATCCTTTACCATAGCAAACACACGTGGCCCACTACGATCTTGAGGCCTTACACGAAGGTGCAGTTGCGTTAAATTTTACGCCTTCCTTCCATAGCGGGTGACTCGTGCGAAGAAACCTACGGTGAACCATATACACAACCTTCGAGAGTTTTTCAAGTACATGCCGTCCGTTTCATCTAAGCCTTGGATCGACTCTATATCCTTTGATAGTTAGGCGGACAGTTCTGAGAGCGAGGCTAGTCGTTGATTGTTACAAATAACAATGCACGTGGGTGAAATACTCCCTTTGTACTCATCCCATACCCTTGCACCATCGTCCCACAACGTCACAAGATCTTCAACCAATGGTTTCGGTGAACATCGATGTCATTTCCGGGTTGCTTGGGGCCTTGGATCAACAATGGCATCATGATGTACTTTTGCTTCATGCACAGCCATGGAGGAATGTTATAGATACATAGTGTAGCGGGTCGGGTGCTATGGTCTGCTGCTCAATTCTTCGAAAGGATTCATCCCATCGGTACTCAACCCAAACCTTATGTTTCTCACCTTATCTGCGAAGTCCGGGTACGTCCGGTCAACTTTCCTCCACTGTGAGCCATCTGCAAGGTGTCTAAGAATCCCGTCGTCCTTACGCTCTTCTTTGTGCCAACGCATCATGCGGGCATGCGCTTTGTTAGCAAACATACGTTTCAATCGGGGATCACGGAAATACCACAACACTTTAGCCGGAGGTCTCTTCTTCTTACGCTCCCCATCTATTTCACGGATCGTCACGCTTCACCTTATCCGTGATTCTCTGCTGGACAAACATCCAAATCGGCATACTCATTACGATACGAGGATACAATCATTAAGACATCCGTGTATCTTACGTACATCAATCCCAATGGATGAGACGACTTGCTCGGCTTCATCGTGGATTCGGGCGAGTGTTATCTTACGGAAGCAACTTCTTTACGAGTGATAACACCTCATCGAATCTCTTATCTAACACACCATTTCTAGCCTTCCATTGCATGAGTTCGGTGTGGTAGCGACTTTTTGTGGCCCTACCCACGGTTTGGGTACAAAGGAGTTACGTGGTCCTCTAACATGCTGCTGGAACTTCTCGAGCTCTTTCATCTGTAGTCTCCCTCTCAATCACGCGACATCTGGTCTAGCTCATCATCACCAAAGTTACCAAGTGTTTCTTCCACGAGCAATGTGCGTGTCGTCAGGGATACTGTTGAATCCATCTTCCTCTTCCTCGTCTTCTTCATCGTCTTCCTGGCTAATCACCTCAACTTCGCCATGGTTGGTCCAACAGGTATAGTTTGGCATGAAACCTCTCATGATCAAGTGGTTCATAACTTGCCATCGCTGGGAGTGCTCCTTCTCGTTCTTGCAATCTACACACGGACAACATATGAAGTTGCCTAGAGGCAAGAATGCAACGGCCGCATCGAGAAAAGCCTGCATGCCATCAATGAACTCTCTCGAGCGACGGTCCGCATTGTACATCCATTGCCGATTCATCTATACCAAGTTATAATTTCATTAAAAATTATAACAAATTCCGTTAGAAAAATTATAACCTAACTTAAATTTCGTAACATTTAACCCAACAAAAAAAAAGCTCCACCTACACCGTCATCCAATTAAAGACCTACCTTTCTAATTATTTTGTATACCTTCCTACCTTTGTAATTATTTTTTATCCTTCTACACGTTTTTCTATTTTATTTTTCTACATGTTTTTCTATTTTATTTCATACACCAATAATTACTTCCTTGCAATGTTGTACCTAGATCTCTCCCAATATTGTGATATTTAAGATTCTAAAGCTAACAACCACCTAGATCTAAAGCTTCCAATCACCTTTACCTTGTAATGTCATATTTTGAACTAGATCTCCACCCTACATTTTCATACAACAACAAAAACAAAGCACGGAAAATAAATTTTCGATAATGCTTAAAAAGTTCAAGATTTCTCCACACATCCATTGAAAAAAATAGCAATATCTAGGTGAGAAGGATGTTCACATGATATTACTAACTTTGAAACACTTAATTTGGAGCTAATCACCTCCAATTAAAAATTTGGACAGCACCTCCCAAAACAGTAGCAGTGGTGGCCTTCTCTGTTCGATCGTATTCGTACCTCTGCTGGCGCATGGAGGAAGAAGGGTTTAAATGCGCTGCGCGGGAGGGCTTCCAGAAGCGGTTTGAGACACGAACCGCTTCTGAAGGTTGCGTTCTAGAAGCGGTTCTTTTCTCAAACCGCTTCGAAAATCGAAGCGGTTTGAGAAAAGAACCGCTTCTAGAACGCAACCTTCTGAAGCGGTTCGTGTCTCAAATCACTTCTGGAAGCTCTCTCCGGACCGTTGCCAATGAACCGCTTCTGGTGCGAAGATCACAACGGGTTCGCACCAAACCGTTTCTAATAGGTCGGTTGTGATGCCCAGTTCTGTAGTAGTGTTTTGATCTTGGGCAAACATCTTGTGGCTAGCTAGCTTTTGTGTGCACACACAAAAGAAAGGAAAGGGATGATTGATATAAATAAATATAGAAAGATCTTTCCGGGCAACGACACGGCCCGGCAGTTCACTCTCATGCACGTCAATTCGCGTTTTCGCTCTTAGGGATCGAGGAGATCCAACGAATGAATTAACCACCGGCGCTTGCTACATATACATCTAGCTATTTGGTCCTGGTACGGCGCGCAGATTACTGACAAAGAAAGCAGCTGCAGAAAATTTACAGATGGCCATATCCTTATCGAATAATCCAGTCATTGTGCAATACTATTCCAATTCCATGCATGCATGCACTAAAAATTCGATATTATGTTACACATACAATGATGAATTTATGTATATATTAGCTCATGATTTTAACTTGTTCCCTGCATATTATTGGTGTACCTGTTGTCGATACTATCGAAGTATGAATCGTTGAATGAGCTACTTATAGCGAGAGATGCCCTTTGGAAGCTCAGAGAGCCAATATCCTAGCTAGTACTGCTATACACTGCTAATGCATAATGTATGTGGTGTGGAGCACCTGGATACAAGCTGAACAATAGTAGTTTTTAGCTGCCAAACGAATAAAACATCGTGTGATTTGGGGAAAAGAAAAACCAGCACCACCACCAAGTGTTCCTAAAGTACGGCGCACGAATCTCGTATCGAGATTAGTTTTATAAGAATAATATCCTTGCGTGCAACATCACGGAATTGCTAGAGCTAAACTAAGTTAGCATCAACTAATGTCACATTCGAAGTAAACGTTTTGATTCCATTGCATGTGATCTCAGCTGTTGCTTATAATTCGTTCTTCAACGCATATATAGCTGGCGTGTGCATGCATGCATGAGCTGAAAGAAAACTCGTCAAACTCTGCCGGGATTATTAATTCGATCGAATAAACTCGTGGGATCACATTCATGTAGTGATATGTAGTCATTTTCTTAGGTAACAATGATCGGACGGGTTATTCTTCTCTGCAGATTATCGTGCACCGCAGCGACATTTTAAATTGTTAATGTCTCTGAAAGCTAAATTGTGAGCTGTTCTTCGGCCGCGATTTGCGAGCGAGCCACGTTTTAGACCAATTTGGAACACGCAACAAGATCGAGCAGCAATCCCGGAGAAGCTATATATCCACTAACGAACGCAACTAACAAATCAGTTGTTGCCAAAATTAAATTGCGATTTGCATTTATCCTAGGGACTTGTTGGAACTAACGGCGCTATGTCCGCCTGTATTGTTGTTCTAGATTCTTTTAGAAGAGAAATGTGCTCCGAACAAAACGAATGTTCAGTTTCAAACAAGATTAGCTGTGACGACCCGTATAATTAACTCCGAGTAACGATAATCACACTACCATTACACCTAAGTTAATTACGCGAATCTCGGCATAGTAGCTAACAAAATATCGGGTAACCCGATACTTTATCAATTACTACACCGTGTTCAGAGTATTGCAGCAGAACAATAATTAGAGACTGAAAATAGAACTCTTTATTACATTCTATTAAACTACACAGGGCTGCATGTCATTTACCTTAGTCTTACATGTGTTCCAAATACGGCAAAATACAGTACAACCACATATTACCCTGATGGCCTGCCATAGCGGGGGTATAGCCTACTAGACCCTCTGCTTCTCCTGATAATAGTAGTAATCCTCCTCGTGTAAGTTGTAAGGCCCCCATTTTTGATAATTAATACCAAAAATGGATACCATGTGCATACAGTACTAGTCCCATGATCAGTGGCTAGAACGCACAAATACAAATTAATACCACAGTCATACACAAACTTTATTATTACAGCGGAAGCATAGTACATAATATTCTTACAATACCAAAAGTAAAAACATATCAGTGGAGACATATTTCTAGTAGTATGCCTTTAACCCAATATCCCCACAGGCAACTGACAAAGAGAACCCTAGTAAAATTCATCGTTCACATCCCCGAATCCTGCGTCGTAAAATGTATCGTCGGGGAAATATGTTTCTTCACCTAAAAATATCAACATGGGCAAGTTGAGTACTTACGTACACGCAAGACTTTTGCAAAACCTAATATACATGCAGGCCAGTTCAAGGAAAAGCTTATGGTTGCTTTGCATAAAGCTACTTTGAAATGTAAATACAGAATAGTGGTTTCAAAATGGAATTTAAGTAAAAACAACTTAATATTAAAAGTAACAGAATGTAAGCATAATTAAATTGCAAGTACCTGGGTATCATGATCACTTCCACAAACCATTCCTACCAGTCCCAGGTAGAAATCCTGAGTTTTATGAAAATATAAACAACTAACTAGTGCTGGCGCACCAAGATTCCCATAACCGCGGGAACGGCTTTTCGAAAAGTTTCACACTCTGCAGAGTTGTACAGCTTTACCCACAAGTAATGATCAACCCTTTTTGCCAGGCCAGTAACACATTTCCTTTAGTGTGTCGACAAGGGATCATAACATAACCGTTACATTGTTTAACCCTAACTTTGCACCAGCCAGGTGACGTCAAACCCGTACTATGGTGTAAAAGTTTGCACAGTCACTGCACAATATTGATTAAGCTTATCCATAGTATGGCATTCACCGTTGTATTAGCAAACGTGACTCCCAACACCTCGGTGTGGGCGCCCCTACGAGCAACCAGTCACTGCAGAAGCTCGTACTACTCTAGCCTACCAATGTGCAAAGCTAGTTTTAAGCAACTTAATAGGTTAAGACTGTCCCATACCAGCACTTGTGGTTGTACGACAAGTTCTTGGGTTTAACGAACACGTAGTTCGGTCCTTAATCCGACACGGGCAATAGTCTCCACCCTACACTACGTACAAGTCCCTTGTACACCCGCTCTTGCCAATAATTGCCGCATCAAAACCATAGTTTTATTTTCATTTTTGATCAAAATACCATTCATAAAGAAAGGTCTTACCGATTGATTGTCATATCCAACATTTTTAATCATGTCAAAGTTTTATGTTCAATTAAGTATGGCTAAGCATATCACTAAATGTGATTAACCCAAATTGACATCATGTATAGTCTATGCTATTCTAGGGTTATCAAGGTTCACAAATCCATACTTATCAAGGAAGTTCTATGTGACAATAGGCACGACTACCAATACCCCAAATATAGCAGACTTTAATAAAAGTAAAGTATGCAGTAAAACATTTAATGAAAACATTTATAAAACTGGGATCAATATGATCAAAGGGGTGCTTGCCTTGTTGATGCTCCTCGACGTCAAATTCCTGATCGTCGACTATACCAGATTCGTCGGGTTCTACACGTCGAATAATAATAACATGGCAATTCCAATAAAATGGAAGAATCAGATGTAAGAGCCAAATAAAAGCAATTCCATAAATCAAACATGATTGTTGATTATTTATTTGTAAGTTGCATGAATATTTTCCGATTAGGTTCCAATAATAACAAATCTTATCTTCTTGATTTATTTCCTTTTATTTATCATTTTCAGAGACCACTCTATATATATTTTATTATTCTGAATTTATGAAATTATGTAAATTGTTGTTATTATTAGACTATTTTCTCACCCTATGTAGTACTTTAATTATTTTCCATGGTACACCCTAAGTATTAGTGCATAATCATGTTCCTAACAGAGCATGGAATCTAACAAAATTTATTTCATTTAATTTGGAATTGAATTGCAAAAATTCTACACAAGGAATATTTCAAATTCTTTCTTTAAATTTAAATCTGAAATTCAAACAGAGTTCATTTTGAAATATTTTTGCATATTCTGAATCTACATGATTTTAGATGAATTTATAAATTTATTTCATTTCATTTGGTTGGTTAGTTCAAAAGATATTCAAGTTTGAATGCATTCGGTTTTGTTAAATCTGAAAATTAGAAATTTTACTAAATCTGAAAAGTTACGCCGCAACCGGCACGCTTTCCTTTTCGCATTCTTATTGGATCGAGGCTCGACGGGTCGGGCCCACCGAAGCGAGGGTGCTTTCGCGCGATCACGATCGACACGTGGGACCGCTGGACCGAAGCGACGCAGAGACTGACCACTGGGCCCCGCGTGACAGTGGCTCAATAAAGTGAACGCGACTGACATGTGGGTCCGATTGTCAGTGACCCGAGACAGAGGTTGCGGCTGCGAAGCTCGCCGGCGACGGAGCACGGCCGGAGAATCGAAATGGGTTCCATATTCTTGATCAGCACACTTGCGCGATCCTAGGGGAGGTGTTGCTTCAGCCGGAGATGGCCGGAGTCGACCTGCCACCGTGAGACGGGCAGCGGCGAGCTCGGCCGGCGGTGCAACGGCTAAACTACGGCGTTCCGAGGTGGAATATCACCACAGTGAGCATCAGCGCATCACAAAGTTTCCATTTTTGGCTTTAGCAAGGAAAATGAGTGATGGAAGGGAGCTCTCACCGTGAGGCTGTGGCGGCGGAAGAAGCTCGGTGGGAGAGCTCGTCGGGGAAGAAGAGGTGAAATTGAGGTGGGCAAAGGTTTCAGGGTGCTATGAGGGTGCTTCGGGTTGGTTGGTTTGGGGCGAAGTGGACTGAGGCGGCGCGAGGACGAGTTTTTCTTTTTTTCGGGTGCTCGTCGGAGTTGGGGAAGAAAGGGTGGCTGGGCGGTGTTGTGGTGGTTTGGGTGTAGCCTTGCGGGTTCAGAGAAGTGCGCGAGAGCCAGCAATGATTTTGCGATGCTTAAATAAGCGATTGAGGCGGTTGGAGCAGTGTTTGAACGGGGGAGGAATGGCGGCGGCTTGTGCGGGGTTTCTCAGCCGTGTTCTGGCACGAGAGAGCGAGCAGCAGCCGAGGTAGGTGCGGCGTGGCAGGGCGACGTGCTGGCAACCTCGAGTGGCGAGTTGTGGCGCGAACGCGACAAAACGGAAGGGCGGCGAGTCTCTGCGCGAGAGAACGGAGAGAGGCGCGAGAAGGAACGGGAGAGAACGGGAAAGATGAAGCTGACAAGTGGGCCCAGGGGGCAGCGAGAGAAAATAGGTCGGCCGCAGGGGACAGCTGTCCACACGGGCCCACACGTCAGCGAGACAAAGGATTAAACTCAGGATAACTCTGGACATGCCGGGGTAAAACTGGAAGTTTAGGTTAAAATATAAACATATAATTTTATGAAAATTTTTACAGACGTCGGTACGAAAAATAAAAAGGTCTGCTAAAATTTTCAGAAAAAATAGATGAGTAAAAATATTATAAAAAATCTGACAATGCACTGTTACAGGTTTTTGCTGATTCTGAATTCTATTTATTTGAGGGTTTAAATCATTTATTATTTTATAAAACTTTTTTTAAAGGGTTGGTATTACGTTTTTACACCTCCTGTAAAATTTTCATGATTTTATATTTAATATTTTATTTATGATAATTCTGACATTTGCATTTTCCAACTTTTCGGATTGACTATTTTTGAATTTCTAAAATTAACAAATGAATAGATATATTATTGATATTTTTACCAGGGTTGGTTTAGATTAATATGTCAGCATGGTTAAAATTTCAACTCTGTTTAAGGTAAAACATATCCTGAACAAATCTTATGGTTCAGATTTTTGCTTTTCTTTTCATGATAACTTTGCCTTTTAATTTTATTTTATTAATGCCAGATCAGTGCAAGTGGCACCAATAAGATTCTGAGATTTTTATGAATTTTTCTGTCTTTAGGTTTTTAACTTTTTTATTTTACCATTTTACTATATAGCTTATTTGGTTTTCTTTTATTAGGAAAAAGCCAAAAGAATTCCTTTAATTCAGGAAAAATCAGAAAATATAACAAATAATCATATGGGTATTTTTAATAGTGTATTTATTATTTTATTGAATTTTTGGGCTGTTACAAATCTACCCCCCTTACAAAAAATCTCGTCCTCGAGATTTGGCGAGGTTTAGAAGAAATCAGGAAATTCTTTACGGAGATGATCTTCACGTTCCCAAGTAGCTTTGTCTTCTGAATGATTACTCCATTGGACTTTCAACATCTTGAGAGTCTTGTTTCTTGTTTGTCGTTCCGCTTCTTCTAGAATGCGAATTGGATGCTCTCGATACGAAAGGTCTGGTTGAAAATCGATATTCTCCAGGTTGGTCAGCTCAGAGGGAACACGAAGACACTTCTTAAGTTGCGACACATGAAAGATATTATGAACCTCTGATAGTTGAGGTGGCAGTTCCAATTTATATGCCATCTCACCCATCTTCTCAAGGATTCGGAATGGTCCAATATATCGCGGAGCTAACTTTCCATGAATTTGGAAATGACGAACTCCACGGAGGGGCGATACTTTAAGATAGACATGATCACCAACTTCGAAACTGAGTTCACGACGACGGTTGTCGGCGTAACTCTTTTGGCGAGATTGGGCTTCTTTTAGACGGCTTCTGATCACGTCTACTTGCTCTTGCGCTTCTTGAATAAGATCTGGACCAAAGAATTTTCTTTCTCCAACTTCGGACCACAAGAGAGGAGTTCTGCATTTTCTTCCATCTGATGCTTCAAAGGAGACATTTGAAGGCTGGATTGAAAACTGTTGTTGTAAGAAAATTCAGCAAATGCCAAACTTTTCTCCCAATTAGAGCCATATGATAACACACAGGCTCTCAACAAGTCTTCCAGAATTTGATTTATTCTTTCAGTTTGCCCATCTATCTGGGGTGATAAGCTATACTAAAATTCAGCTTAGTCCCTAGGAGATTGTGCAAACTTTCCTGCACTGAGAAGTAAATTGAGATCCTCGATCCAAACAATGGTCTTTGGAACACCATGCGGGCGCACAATGTTATTGAGATAGAGTTACGCAAGTTCATCTCCTCGGTTAGTGACTTTCACGGAATGAAATGCGCCACTTTGGTTAACCGATCGACGATGACCCATATAGAATCATGACCTTTTCTTGTCTTTGGCAGACGAGTGATGAAATCCATACGATATCATCCCACTTCCATTCGGAATCTTCAAAGGTTGCAAAAGTCCGGCAAAGCGTTCTTTGCTTTTTCGGCTTTGACACGCTGACATACATCACAGATTGCAACATATGCAGCAATATCCTTTTTCATACCGGGCCACCAATATTCCCGTCGGAGATCTTGATACATCTTCGTACTTCCAGGATGAATTGAGAGAGGGGACTCATGAGCTTCTTTAAGGATTAAATCTTTAAGCTCAGGATCATTTGGAACATAGATCTGATTCTTGAACATAAGCACTTCATCTGATCCTTCATGGAATTCGGATTCGGATCCTTTCTTTAACTCTTCACGAATTTTGATGATAGATTCATCTTTGAGTTGAGCGGCTTTAATTTGGGATTTTAAGGTTGGTTGCACTTCAAGTGCGGCCAAAAATCCTTTTTCAACAATTCCCAAATTAAGCTTTTGGAATTCTTTGATGAGGTCTGATTGGTTGGTATGATAGGAAACAGAAAGACAATGAAGTTTTCTGCTAAGAGCATCAGCTACCACATTAGCTTTACCGGGATGGTATTGAATATTAAGGTCGTAGTCTTTTATCAACTCCAGCCACCTTCGTTGCCTTAGATTCAAATCAGGCTGGGTAAAGAAATATTTCAAACTCTTATGATCTGTAAAAATATTGCATCGATTACCAATGAGGTAATGACGCCAAATTTTAAGAGCATGCACTACGGCAGCTAACTCTAGATCATGAGTTGGATAATTAAGCTCATGGGGTCGTAACTGACGTGAAGCATAAGCAAGAACTTTGCCTTCTTGCATCAGAACACACCCTAATCCACTTCGAGATGCATCACAATAGACATCGAAGCTCTTATGGACATCAGGTAACACTAGCACTGGGGCTGTTGTTAACCGATTCTTAAGCTCCTGAAAACTTTCTTCACATTCAGGTGTCCATTCGAACTTCTTCTCTTTCTTTAACAGATGAGTTAAGGGTCGAGCTATTTTGGAAAAATTCTCGATGAAACGGCGATAATATCCCGCTAAACCGAGAAAACTTCGAACTTTGGGTACAGATTGAGGGGATTCCTGATTTTACTAGGATCGACGGATATACCTCCATTGGATAGAATATGCCCGAGAAAAGCAACTTCTTTTAGCCAGAATTCGCACTTCTCGAATTTGGCATAAAGCTTATGCTCGCGAAGTTTCTCGAGCACCATACGCAAATGTTGCGCATGATCTTCTTTGGATTTGGATTAGATAAGGATGTCGTCGATGAAAACCACAACGAACTTGTCTAAGTACTCCATGAATACCTTATTCATGAGGGTCATAAAACTGGCAAGAGCATTAGTAAGTCCGAAAGACATTACGGTGTACTCATACAATCCGTAACGCGTGGTAAAAGCAGTTTTTGGAATATCTTCGGATCTGATTTTCAATTGATAGTACCCATGTCTCAAATCAATTTTTGAAAAGACTTGAGCACCAGTCAATTGATCAAACAGATCGTCGATACGAGGAAGAGGATACTTATTTCTGATTTTCACATCATTTAAGGCTCGGTAATCCACACACATGTGTGTACCACCGTCCTCTTTAGGAAAAAAAGAAT
This sequence comes from Otatea glauca, assembly GCA_036346275.1. NCBI lineage: Eukaryota > Viridiplantae > Streptophyta > Magnoliopsida > Poales > Poaceae > Otatea > Otatea glauca. The sequence goes on along the minus strand of CM070722.1, from coordinate 3,671,418 downwards.
CGGACTACCCCACGGAGAAGAACTAGGTCGAATAAATCCTTTCTTTAATTGCTCATTAATTTGCTTCTTTAATTCGACTAAGTCATGAGGGGGCATGCGGTAGGGACGCTTAGAAATAGGAGCTGTTCCGGGAACAAGATTGATGACAAATTCCATATCTCTGTCTGGAGGAAGTCCAGGCAACTCATCAGGAAATACATCAGGATATTCAAAGACTATAGGAGTTTGGCTGAGTTCTTTTATTATGGCTGAACAAAGGAAGGATTGGGATTTTTCAGAATTTTGGATGGAGGAAAAATTTACTGGGACACCTTCAGAGCTAACAAGAGAGATAGACCGATTGGCACAGTCTATAAATTCTTTATATTTGGATAACCAGTCCATACCAAGGATTACATCCAAACCAGGTGTTTCTATGAGGATGAGATCAGCGTGAAATAATATTCCATTTATTTCAATACTGATACTAGGACAAATTTTTGTTGATTTCATGGTTGATCCAGGGGAATAGATTACATTTTGGTAGAAAGACGGTCGGATTTGATTTTATTTTGATCGACAAACTTTCTTGAAATGAAAGAATGAGATGCTCCGGAATCAAACAATACCAAGGTAGATACTGAATGAACAGGGAACATACCCAGCACGACATCAGGGGCGTCGTTGGCTTCTTCGGCGGTCACATGGTGCAAACGACCGCTACTTGAATTCCGATTTACAGCCGATACTGGTTTAACTGCTTGAGTTCCTCCAGTACCTTGCGGTCTTCCAGGGGGACGCTGAACACCTTGAGCCGGCTGATGACTTGGAACTTTAGTCTTCTTTGGACATGCATTAGCGAAATGACCACGCTCATTGCACCGATAGCATGTGACATCCGCTGCTTGATTCTGAATTCCAACAGGTCTTCTTTCAGATGTGCTCGCTTGCCTAGCAGGAGGCTGCCGAGGTCGAGGAGGTTGACCTTGCCGCCTTCTGTCGATAAGGGGCAAAGGTCGCACATTGGTCCTGCATGACCCATGCGTGGCCTTCTTTGGACTAGCACTTGCGGACTTGCGAGCCATCCATTTCCTCTTCGATTTTCCATAATATTTTTGATGCGTGTTCACTATAATAGCTTTATCCACGATGTCTGGAAATCATGGAAATCATGAATAGCCAAGATATGTTTAACCTCATCATTGATTATCTACAGGCGTTCAATTCTCCTTGCTTGGTGTAACCTCCGAGGTTGCATATCGAGCAAGATAATTGAAGCGGTGGAGATATTCCATCACGGACATATTTCGACGAAGATCCAAGAATTCCCGCTTCTTGAGATTAACCAAGCTAGAAGGAATGTGAGTCCTTCCAAAGCTTCCTTGAAAGATATCCAAGAAATTTCTTGGCCTTGGTTGAATAGATTGAAATTTTCCCACCAAGAGGCACTGCACCTTGCAATGGTACAAAGCATAAAGCACTTTTTCATGGTCACTTGCATTGAGCAATGGCCAACTTGCTTTCAATCGATCTTAGCTAGGTCATACGCCTCTAAGGGTCAGCGCGAGAAGAGAAAGTCGGGGGTTGGGTTTTTAAGAATTCCCCCAACTTAGATTGACGATAGGCTTCGGCATTTCTGGCTCCTGAACCCATGGCACCAAGATTAGCCGTATTCTGCACCAGCTGCTGAAGAAGAAGGGTATTCGTCTGGCGTCCTTGCTCGATCATCGCCAAGACTTGAGCAGTTGTGGGCGGTCCCGGCAAATTCTCTTCAGGAACTTCATCTTGGACTTGCGGAGGCGGAGAATCTCGTCGACTTGGACGTCGTGATGAAGAACCTCTAGCTGCCATCGAATGAACTGGATTGGGCTGGGCCGGAGTGGTCGAATTCACTCGCTGCGGGTGAGTTTCTGGGGTTTCCTCACTCCCCAAATCTCATTCAAAGATCTAGTAGCAGGCATCTGGAACGACATAAAGAAAGTGATAGATAAGATTCTATTCATTTGATTGTTATAGATTGCCTCATTATTATTGTTCATAAGTTAATATTATCAAGGATCACAACATCGTAAAAATATTAACAAAAAAATGTTAACTATTCACGAGTAGGAGCCATAAGCACACAATAAAATACACAACCAAAAACTTTTATTTTAACTTTTAATATGTACAAGCAAAATCATAACCACTAATATTCACAACGACATCTAACTTACGTAGTTTAGGAGGGAAAATAACCAAAAGTTATCTTTTTTTTTTCTAGATAAGACTCACTCAATTGACTCCATATCCACACTACCTACTGAAGACCTACAGGTAGAACTATCCGTGTCCGAGGGAGGAAAAGCCCCTCGACGACGGTACACCTGTGGTCTCTGGGGACGACGCAAAGCAAAACTGCTAGGATCTACATGAATCCTAGGCAGGCGAGGACGACTACCTATGACTGACATTCGTGCCTGGCAATGCCTCGGCGGTGCTCGGGTATCATCCACGGGCACTCGAGGCGCTTGCCTCAACACTGAACGTGGCACCAAACCTCTAGCAAGACAAGGGGCAATAGCAACTTCTAAGTACGCTATCCTACGCCTAGCTTCCCTATACTCAGAAACCACTTGCCGACAATACTAATCTGATGCGTTAATGAATTCCACTAAGTTTCTTAAAGTGGTATTTGATAACCCAGTGGAATCCATATAACAATTTCCCCACCAGGTGGCCTAGAAGGAATTCTCCTATATGCAACTGCCAGTTCAGGTAACGCATGACGCAGCCTGACAATTGCAATATAGGCCGCTTCGTTCATGGCCATCATGATGGAAGAACCAGGGCCCTCAAATGATCTATCCCCTTCGCCATACTCGACTCTAGCAGGGATATCTACCCTTGCTATATACTCCATAGATACTGAACTAGTAGGGGCATGAAATACTATATATCTGGGATTCTCAGAAAAATGGGCATATTCCAGCAGACGAGCAAGATAACCCATCATGCCGGAATTTTCCCTCTGAGTAGAAATATAGCATGGAGCATAGCCTCCCATCTACACATTTAACAAGGAATTAGTATTCCCGATTAAATGTAAGATAATGAAATATTTGAAGGAAAAGATTCTAGCAGAAATTTTTAAAATAGAAAAGAATTAATAATAAGTATATTTGGCACAATCAACAGAGTATACTTAAAGGATAATTTGGCAAGATGACGTAATTCATCATTTTAGTTTTGGAATCCTAGTTTCAAATTTTAAGTTCATTTACGCCCAAACTATCTAGGGTTTCCTGCAGCCAGCATGGCTCTGATACCAACTTGTAAGGCCCCCATTTTTGATAATTAATACCAAAAATGGATACCATGTGCATACAGTACTAGTCCCATGATCAGTGGCTAGTACGCACAAATACAAATTGATATCACAGTCATACACAAACTTTATTATTACAGCGGAAGCATAGTACATAATATTCTTACAATACTAAAAGTAAAAACATATCAGTGGAGACATATTTCTTTTAGTATGCCTTTAACCCAATATCCCCATAGGCAACTGACAAGGAGAACCCTCGTAAAATTCATCTTTCATATCCCCGAATCCTGCGTCGTAAAATGTATCGTCGGGGAAATCTGTTTCTTCACCTAAAAATATCAACATGGGCAAGTTGAGTACTTACGTACTCGCAAAACTTTTGCAAAACCAAATATACATGCAGGCCAGTTCAAGGAAAATCTTATGGTTGCTTTGCATAAAGCTACTTTGAAACGTAAATACAGAATAGTAGATTTCAAAACAGAATCTAAGTAAAAACAGCTTAATATTAAAAGTAACAGAATGTAAGCATTATTAAATTGCGAGTACCTGGGTATCATGACCACTTCGACAAATCATTCCTACCAGTCCCAGGTAGAAATCCTGAGTTTTATGAAAATATAAACAGCTAACTAGTGCTGGCGCTCCAAGATTCCCATAATCGCGAGAACGGCTTTTCGAAAAGTTTCACACTCTGCAGAGTTCTACAGCTTTACCCACAAGTAATGATCAACCCCTTTTGCGAGGCCAGTAACACACTTCCTTTGGTGTGTCGGCAAGGAGATCATAACATAACCGTTACATTGTTTAACCCTAACTTTGCACCAGCCCGGTAACGTCAAACCCGTACTATGGTGTAAAAGTTTGCACAGTCACTGCACAATATTGATTAAGCTTATCCATAGTATGGCATTCACCGTTGTATTAGCAAACGTGACTCCCAACACCTCAGTGTGGGCGCCCCTACGAGTAACCAGTCACTGCAGAAGCTCGTACTACTCTAGCCTACCAATGTGCAAAGCTAGTTTTAAGCAACTTAATAGGTTAAGACTGTCCCATACCAGCACTTGTGGTTGTACGGCAAGTTCTTGGGTTTAACGAACACGTAGTTCGGTCCTTAATCCGACACGGGCAATAGTCTCCACCCTACACTACGTACAAGTCCCTTGTACACCCGGCTACTGCCAATAATTGCCCGCATCAAAACCATAGTTTTATTTTCATTTTTGATCAAAATACCATTCATAAAGAAAGGTCTTACCGATTGATTGTCATATCCAACATTTTTAATCATGTCAAAGTTTTATGTTCAATTAAGCATGGCTAAGTATATCACTAAATGTGATTAACCCAAATTGACATCATTTATTGTCTATGCTATTCTAGGGTTATCAAGGTTCACAAATCCATACTTATCAAGGATGTTCTATGTGAGAATAGGCACGACTACCAATACCCAAAATATAGCAGACTTTAATAAAAGTAAAGTATGCAGTAAAACATTTAATGAAAACATTTATAAAACTGGGATCAATATGATCAAAGGGGGTGCTTGCCTTGTTGATGCTCCTCGACATCAAATTCCTGATCGTCGACTAAACCAGATTCGTCGGGTTCTACACGTCGAATAATGATAACATGGCAATTCCAATAAAATGAAAGAATCAGATTTAAGAGCCAAATAAAAGCAATTCCATAAATCAAACATGATTGTTGATTATTTATTTGTAAGTTGCATGAATATTTTCCGATTAGGTTCCAATAATAACAAATCTTATCTTCTTGATTTATTTCCTTTTATTTATCATTTTCAGAGACCACTCTATATATATTTTATTATTCTGAATTTATGAAATTATGTAAATTGTTGTTATCATTAGACTATTTTCTCACCCTATGTAGTACTTTAATTATTTTCCATGGTACACCCTAAGTATTAGTGCATAATCATGTTCCTAACAGAGCATGGAATCTAATAAAATTTATTTCATTTAATTTGGAATTGAATTGCAAAAATTCTACACAAGGCATATTTCAAATTCTTTCTTTAAATTTAAATCTGAAATTCAAACAGAGTTCATTTTGAAATATTTTTGCATATTCTGAATCTACATGATTTTAGATGAATTTATAAATTTATTTCATTTCATTTGGTTGGTTAGTTCAAAAGATATTCATGTTTGAATGCATTCGGTTTTGTTAAATCTGAAAATTAGAAATTTTACTAAATCTGAGTACGCCACGCAACATAGCAAAATCGCTTTCCTTTTCGCATTCTTGTTCGAGGCTCTAACGGTCGGGCCCACCGGCAGCGAGGTGCTCGCAAGAAGGCGGCTGACGCGTGGGACCGCTCTGACCGAGCGACGCAGAGACTGACCACTAGGCCCCGCGTGACAGTGGCTCAATAAAGTGAATGCGACTGACATGTGGGTCCGATTGTCGGACCCCGAGACAGAGGTTGCGGTTGCGCGGGCTTCGCCGTGACGAACACGGTGGAGAATCGGAATAGGTTCCATATTCTTGATTAGCACACTTGCGCGATCCTAGGGGAGGTGTTGCTTCAGCCGGAGATGGCCGGAGTCGACCTGCCACTGTGAGAGGGGTGGCGGCGAACTCGGCCGGCAGCGCAACGGCTAAACTACGGCGTTCTGAGGTGGAATATCACCACAGTGAGCATCAGCGCATCACAAAGTTTCCATTTTTGGCTTTAGCAAGGAAAATGAGTGATGGAAGGGAGCTCTCACCGTGTGGCTGCGGCGGCGGGAGAAGAAGCTCGGTGGGAGAGCTTGTCGCGGAAGAAGAGGTGAAATTGAGGTGGGCAAAGGTTTCAGGGTGCTATGAGGGTGCTTCGGGTTGGTTGGTTTGGGGCGAAGTGGACTGAGGCGGCGCAAGGACGAGTTTTTCTTTTTTTTGGGTGCTCGCCGGAGTTGGGGAAGAAAGGGTGGCTGGGCGGTGTTGTGGTGGTTTGGGTGTAGCCTTGCGGGTTCCAAAGAAGTGCGCGAGAGCCAGCAATGATTTTGCGATGCTTAAATAAGCGATTGAGGCGGTTGGAGCAGTGTTTGAACGGGGGAGGAATGGCGGCGGCTTGTGCGGGGTTTCTCGGCCGTGTTCTGGCGCGAGAGAGCAAGCACAGCAGCCGAGGTAGGTGCGGCGTGGCAGGGCGACGTGCTGGCGACCTCGAGTGGCGAGTTGCGACGCGAACGCGACAAAATGGAAGGGCGGTGAGTCTCTGCGCGAGAGAGCGGAGAGAGGCGCGAGAAGGAACGGGAGAGAACGGGAAAGATGAAGCTGACAAGTGGGGCCAGGCGGTCAGCGAGAGAAAAGAGGTCGGCCGCAGAGGACAGCTGTCCACACGGGCCCATACGTTTGCGAGACAAAGGATTAAACTCAGGATAACTCTGGATAGGCCGGGGTAAAACTGGAAGTTTAGGTTAAAAGATAAACCTAGAATTTTATGAAAATTTTTACAGAGGTCGGAAAGGAAAAGACAAAGGTCTGGTAAAATTTTCATATAAAATAGATGAGTAAACATATTATTAAAAATCTGACAATGCACTGTTACAGGTTTTTGCTGATTCTGAATTCTATTTATTTGATTGTTAAAATAAATTTATTGTTTTATGCAACTTTTTGAAATGGTTGTTATTAATATTTTATACCTCCTGTAAAATTTTCATGATTTTATATGTAATATGTTATTTATGATAATTCTGACATTTGCATTTTCCAACTTTTCGGATTGATTGTTTTTGAATTTATAAAATTAATAAATGAAGAGATAAATTATTGATATTTTTACCAGGGTTGGGTTAGATTAATATGTCATCATGGTTAAAATTTCAACTCTGGTTAAGGTAAAACAAATCTTGAACAAATCTTATTGTTCAGATTTTTGCTTTTCTTTCATGATAACTTTGCCTTTTAATTTTATTTATTTATGCGAGATCAGTGCAAGTGGCACCAATAAGATTCTGAGATTTTTATGAATTTTTCTGTCTTTAGGTTTTTACCTTTTTGTCTTTTACCATTTTACTATATAGCTTATTTGGTTTTCTTTTATTAGGAAAAAGACAAAAGAATTCATTTAATTCAGGAAAAATCAGAAAATATAACAAATAATCATATGGGTATTTTTAATAGTGTATTTATTATTTTATTTAATTTTTGGGCTGTTACATAAGTCCTGTCCCTGCGAATAATCCTCACCCTAGGCCTCGAAGGAGTGTCCATAGGACTCACCTTCTAAGCAAAGGGGATTTAAGCAAGAGTGAGTACATGAATACTCAGGAAGTATTTATAACAAAATGTAATAAATAATTTTCTACCTCAATCCAACTGTGGCAACTTGCATAATTAGTCCTGGGTAACGACAGTCACACTGCTATTACAGCTGAGTTAATTACGTAAATCTCGGCATAATAGCTAACAAAATATCGGACATCCTGATACTTTATCGGTTACTACACCGTGTTCAGAGTATTACAGCAGAACAATAATTAGAGACTGAAAATAGAACTCTTTATTACATTCTTTAAGTCACGTAGGGCTACATGTCCTTTACCTTAGTCTTACATGGGTTCCAAATATAGCAAAATACAGTACAACCACCTATTACCCTGATGGCCTACCATAGCGGGGGTATGGTCTACTAGACCCTCTACTCCTCCTGATAGTAGTAGTAATCCTCCTCCTGTAAGTCTTGTTCCTGTGAATAACCCCAGGCCTCGGAGGAGTGTCCATAGGACACCTTCTATGTAAAGGGGGATTTAAGTAAGATTGAGTAGAGGAGTACTCGCAAGCATTAATAACAAAATACAATAAATGATTTTTTTTCTCAACCCAACCTAATCCAAATACATCTAATAATCACCTTCCCTCAAAATCCATTATTACATAAATTAAGTTTTAATTGTCTTTAAAGGTTGTTTATTTTAAAGTTTAAAAAATAGCTACTAACACTATATATGAGATAGAGTTAGCTTCCCTAGTCTCCAATTTAACATAGTGGCATAAATTCATGATTTTACCCTGCGCAGGTTTGTACCACTTTACCCATAGTGACACCATCCTGTGATGCCCTAGAATGTTTATCACTAATCCATTATTAGATCTCCAACCCTACACTCGAGTTGGGGACACCTATGCTGCCTCAAAACTCGCAGATACAGTTATCAATCCATCCATCTATTTTTCAACCCATTCTTCCCAACCGCATCCAACTTAATATTTTCATTTGTAAAATAAATTTCCCATGCCGTGATGATATAGATAAGTACATAAAAACAGTTGAAAACATTTAATGAAACATGATCAAAGGAAAGCAAGCCTCGTATAATATCTAAAGGTACAGCCTCGCTTGAATACTGGTTCTGGGGATCTGATGGGTTCAACTCGTGTCCTAAAAATCATAGCATATTAATCTACAACAATTTATTTGAACATGATTTATGGCGTCCAACCATTCCAATTGTTGCAATTTCATTTACATGAAGGAAGTTGGTTTCCATTTTTATCTGTCATGCATTTTTAAGGTTATATGTAGCTGCTCATTTACTTAATGCAGCTATTTACCATCTTTTTATTGTTATGCATATAACTAACTAATTATCTAAACTAACCACATATTGCGATAATCTACCCATTTTCTTAGCTTTTCCCACTTTCTTTTCTTTTCTCTTCTTTCCTTTTCTCTCTTTTCTTTACCCTCTTTTTTTTTCTTTTCCTTATCTTCTCTCCTTTTCTCTTCCTCTCTCTTTCTCTAGCCGAAGCCACTCGGCTGCTCTATTTTCTTCTCTAGAATTTTCCCTAACCGACTGACACTCTGGCTCTGAACGACCGAAGCCTCTCAGCCTCACTTCTCCCGACCTCTCTTCCCTACTCCTACTCCCCTGCTCTCAGCTTCTCACCCCACTCGACCGACTGCTCTGGCTTTCTGCGACTCTCGGTTTTTTCTCTCCTTTCCCGGGAGCTCCTTCCTCACCTAGCCCGCGCCGGCCTGCTACTGCCTGGCTCTGCCCTGGCCTTTGGCTAGTGCCAACCTGCGGTTACCTGGACGAGTTCCTACCTAACCCTAGCTCCTTCTCGGTCGAATCCCCTAGGTGACTTGGTTCAGCTCAGCTGGATTCTTCCTTACTGGTTTTGCCATTTTCATTTGAGGTTTTGGTTCTATTGCTTGCTGGTTGCTTTGAGGTGAGCTTGGATGGATGATGGTCTTAAGGTATGCTCGGTCTATGATGCTAAAGAGGGTGTGCTCTAGGTTTGGGTGGTGGGGATGACGACACTGGCAACACTTGTGCTCTGGTGAGGGCACGGTGGTGGCCAGGACGCTCCTCGCGGTCTCCTAGGATTCATACTCTACTGAGACCACACTGGTTCTTTCCCGATCTATTCTCTACTCTACCCGATCTACTCATTTTGTATACTACATTCTAGCATTTTCTACTTTTGTGCACCTGATGGTTAGCTCGGTTCTGTGTGGATGATGATGCTGGGATTGGGGCAGAGGTGCTAATGGGGTAGCCGATCTCCTGGGCTTCTGCTCGGTCGGTTCCTCCTCTTTGGCTCTCCTGGCTCCTGCTCTGGTTGCTCGGCTCCTCCTAGCTCTTGGTCTTGCCTTCGGTTCTTGCTCTTGGTTTGGCTCTGGAAGTGGAATGCTAGCTGTACTTTGGCTTCTTGGCTTCAGTTTGGGGTGTGGAAATGGTAATGCTAGTTGTGCTCTCTAGTGAGTATGGCAATGGGGAATGGATGTGGTGTGCCTGGCTGCTGCTTGGCTGTCTCTTGGGTGGAGATGAGCAAGGGGAGCCGAATGGCTGCCGCTGCTTGTTGTGCTCAGGTGGGAAATGAGGAAAGGGAGATGCACTGGCTGTGCCTCGGTTGTAGAGAAGAGCAAAGCAGAGTAAACCATCTGTTTCCTGGTTCTATCTCTTTACTGTGCTCTAGTTACCTTTTTACTCTTACCCCTTTTACTAGCTACCAAGGGTATACAAGTCATTCTAGTCCATTTATGCATAAACATGATTATTCACCTTGATTATTCATTACCTTGCTTGCTTAATTGATTAATGGTCTCATTAGCTTGATTTGAATTTTAGGGCCCTCACACCAACCCAATCCAAATACATCTAATAATCATCTTTCGTCAAAATCCATTTTTACAGAAATTAAGTTTTAGTTTTCTTTAAAGGTTATTTATTTTAAAGTTTAGAAAACAGCTACTAACATTGTATATAAGATAAACTTAGCTTCCGTAGTCTCTGATCCAAGAGACTGGCATGAATTCATGGTTTTACCCTATGTAGGTTTGTACCACTCTACCCATAGTGACACCATCCTGTGATGTCATAGAATGTTTATCACTAATCCAGTATTAGATCTCCAACCCTGCACTCGAGTTATGGACACCAATCCCAGGCTACCCCACAACTCGGAGATACAGTTGTACTCTTTCTCGAAATCAGTGGTACTCATCCATGGCTTCAAATATACAGCCACAATTTGGTCCTACCCTCCAGGACTACCCGCACATCCCAAAGGCGCGTCCTAGATTTTCTTACCCAATGTGGAGATTCTAATACCTTCATAAGACAACTTTTTTGGCCGATTTCACACACCATGGTTGATACTGATTTACGGCTCATTGCCCAAGTGTTAGTTGTTTTGACCTTATATTATAGCCTATGTAGTGAACCCCACCGGCATGACAATCCTTCTCATCGGCACCCTCTACCAACCATATTAACTCACGCTAACCATCCCATTAACTAAATGAACCAATCTACTACAAAATCCAATTTATCCATCCATCAATCTATTTTTCAACCCATCCATCCATTTTTCAACCCATTCTTCCCAACCTCTTCGATTTAATGCTTTCATTTGTGAAATAAGCTTTCCCATGCAGTGATGATATAGGTAAGTACATAAAAGCAGATGAAAATATTTAATAAAACATGATCAAAGGAAAGCTTGCCTGGGATAATATCTGAAGGTAAGGCCTCTCTCGAATACTGGGTCTAGGGATCTGGTGGGTTCAACTCGTGTCTTGAAAACCATAGCATATTAATCTACGGCAATTTATTTGAACAAGATTTATGGCGTCCAACCATTCCAATAGTTGCAATTTCATTTACATGAAGGGAGTTGGTTTCCATTTTTAGGTGTCATGCATTTTTATGGTTATATGTAGCTGCTCATTTACTTAATGCAGCTATTTACCATCTTTTTTATTGTTATGCATAGAACTAGCTAATTATCTAAACTAACCATAGATTGCGACAATCTACCCATTTCCTTAGCTTTTTCCTCTTTCTTTTCTTTTCTCTTCTTTCCTTTTCCCATATTTTTTTTTCTTTTCCTTCTCTTCTCTCTTTTTCTCTTCCTCTCTCTTTCCCTGGCAAAAGCCACTCGGCTGCTCTCTTTTCTTCTCTGGACTTTTCCCCAACCGAGTGAGGCTCTGGCTCTGAACGGCTGAAGCCTCTTGGCCTCACTTCTCCCGACCTCTCCCCTAATCCTACTCCCCTACTCTTGGCTGCACACCCCACTCGGCTGATTGCTCTGGCTTGCTGCTGCTCTTAGTTTTTCTCTCCTGTCCCGGGAGCTCCTTCCTCACCTAGCTCGCGGACCCTACTCTTCGCTAGCTCCACCCGGCCTTTGGTCGGCGCCCGCCTCTTGATTTACAGTCGATCTTGTGCCTAACCCTAGCTCCCTCTTGACCGAATCCCCTAGGAAACTTGGCTCAGCTCGGCTGGATTCTTACTTCCTTACTGATTTTGCCATTTTTATTTGGGGTTTTGGTTCTATTGATTGCTAGTTGTTTTGAGGTGAGCTTGGATGGATGATGGTCTTAAGGTAAGCCCTGTCTATGATGCTAAAGAGGGTGTGCTCTAGGTTTGGGAGGTGGGGATGGTGACTCTGGTGACACTTGTGCTCTGGTGAGGGCACGGTGGTGGCCATGATGCTCCTCGTGCGCCCCTAGTGTTCATACTTTACTGAGACCATATTGGTTCTTCTCCGATCTATTCTCTAGTCTACCCGATCTACTCATTTTGTATACTACATTCTAGAATTTTCTACTTTTGTGCACCTGATGGCCTACTCGGTTCTGTGTGGATGATGATGCTGGGGTTGTGGTAGAGGTGCTTATGGGGTATCCAATCTCCTGGGCTTCTGCTCGGTTGGTTCCTCATCCTGTTTGACTCTCCTGGCTCCTGCTCCAGTTGCTCATCTCCTTCTCCTGGTTCTTGGTCTTGCCTTTGGTTCTTGCTCTTGGTTTGGCTCTAGAAGTGGAATGCCAGCTGTGCTTTGGCTTCTTGGCATCGATTTGGGGTGTGGAAATGGGAATGCTAGTTGTGCTCTCTGGTGAGTATGGCAATGGGGAATGGATGTGGTGTGCCTGGTTGCTGCTTGGCTGTCTCTTGGGTAGAGATGAGCAAGGGGAGCCAAATGGCTGCTGCTGCTTGCTGTGCTCGGGTGGGAAATGAGGAAAGGGAGATGCACTGGCTGTGCCTTGGTTGTAGAGAAGAGCAAAGCGGAGTAAACCATCTGTTGCCTGGTTCTATCTCTTTACTGTGCTCTAGTTACCTTTTTACCCTTACCCCTTTTACTGGTTAGCAAGGGTTTACTATTCATTCTAGTTCATTTAGGCATAAACATGATTATTCATTACCTTGCTTGTTTAATTGTTTAATGGTCTCATTAGCTTGATTTTAATTTTAGGGCCCTCACATCCTACCCCCCTTAAAAGGAATTTCATCCCTGAAATTCGACTCACCTAAACAGATGAGGGTAAGCCTCCTGTAGGTTTTCCTCCTTCTCCCTCCTGGCTTCCTTCTCGGTGTGATGCTTCCACCGGTCCTTGGAAAACTTGGTAGTGGCTCTTCTAAACTGATGATCTTCTCTTGCTAAGATTTTGAGGGGGTGCTCTTCATAGGTTAGGTCTGGTTGTAGAGGGATATCAAGGTTTGGCACTACTTGAGAAGGTTCTCTAAGACAGGCTCTGAGTTGGGAGACATTGTGGATTTTAGATAGTTGAGGAGGTAACTCTAACTGATAGGCAAAAGTTCCCTTTTGTTCTAAAATCCGAAATGGTCCAACATATCGAGGACTGAGCTTTCCTTTTATTCTAAACTGGTGTACCTTTCATTGGGGATACTTTTAGATACTTTCCTTTTATTCTAAACTGGTGTACCTTTCATTGGGGATACTTTTAGATACACATACTCTTCCGGTTAGAACTTCAATTCCTTTCTACGCTTATCAGCGTAGCTCTTTTGCCTACTTTGAGTGATTTTCAGCCTCTCTTGAATTAATCTTATCTTTTCATCATTCTGACGGATCAACTCTGGACCCATTAGTGATTTCTCTCCCACTTCATACCAACAGATTGGAGACCTACACCTCCTACCACACAAAGCCTCATATGGAGCCATTTGGATACTTGTTTGGTAGCTATTATTGTAGGCAAACTCAGCAAGATAGAGGTATTTATCATAGCTCTCTTTAAAATTCAGTACACAGGCCCTCAACATATCCTTTAAGATTTGGTTCACCCTCTCAGTTTGTCCATCAATCTGGGGGTGGTAAACGGTATTGAGGGCCTATTTGGTAGAACTCCAGATCCCAGCTTCACCTGAGATCTGAAACTTGTAGGCTAAAATAAAGTAAATTAAGTTTATATTTTTGCTCTAAAATGTAAACAAGATGATCCATCTAAACACTCTTAATGTACTCACAGCTCCAGCTCTACGGATCTAGTAGAGCTAGGAATACCCAGCTCCCCAAGATTCACGGATCTAGTGGAGTTGAAGCTCTACCAAACACACCCTGAATTTTAATTTGGTCCCTATGACAGTTTGCAGACTTCCTTAGATGCTAGAGGTAAAGATGGAACCTCTATCAAATGTGACTATTTTGGGGATTGCATGAAGTGTGACTATTCTCTCAATATAAATCTCAGTCAACCTATGAGCAGAGTATTTTTGGTTAATGGCAAGGAAGTGAGCAGACTTGGTGAGTCTGTCCATTATGACCCATATAGCATCCTTTTTGGCTTGGGTTCTAGGTAGGCCTGTGATGAAGTCCATATAGACATCCTCCCATTTCTATTCAGGGATTTGGAGAGGTTGTAACAAACCTGCAGGACGTTGGTGTTTAGCCTTAACCTTCTGACAAGTATCACACTTACTAACATACTCTGCTATCTCCTTTTTCATACCATTCCACCAAAAAGTCTCTTTCAAGTCCTTATGCATTTTAGTGCTACCAGGATGGATAGAATATAGTGTCATGAGCTTCCTTAAGAATGATCATTTTGATTTATGGATCATTGGGAACACAGATATGGTCATGCAACTTGAGACTTCTGTCCTTATCCAAATTAAACTCTGAAGGTTGACTTGACTTGATCCTATTGGTTTCTTCTAAGATGAAGTTATCTGTGGCTTGCTTCTCTTTAATCTATTCCAGTAGAGTGGATTGGACAGTCATGGCTGATAACATGGCAGTGGATGAGGATATGCCGAATCTAATCTCCATTTTGGCCAGATCCTGGATTAGCTCAGGCATAAAGCTTTGGATGGATAAGTTGTTACATTGACCCTTCTTACTCAATGCATCAGCTACCACATTAGCTTTTACTGGGTTGTAGTTGATAGATAGATCATAATCCTTAAGGAGTTCTAGCCATCTCCTCTATCTCATGTTCAACTCTTTCTGGGTGAAGATGTATTTGAGACTTTTGTGATCACTATACAGGATACACTTTGCTCCATACAAGTAGTGTCTCCAAATTTTCAGGGCAAACACTACAGCTCCCAATTCTAGATCATGAGTTGGGTAGTTGACTTCGTGTGGCTGTAATTGCCTGGAAGCATAGGCAATCAATTTCTCATTTTGCATTAGGACACCTCCTAGGCCTGATTTGGAGACATCACAGTATATTACATACTCAACTCCTTCCTCACGTAAAGATAGTATTGGAGTGGAGGTTAGTGATTGTTTAAGTTTCTGGAAGCTTTCCTCACACTTCTCAGTCCATTCATATTTGTGATCCAGTCTCAAGAGTTTAGTGAGAGGTGCTAATATTTGGGAAAATCCTTTTATAAACTTATGGTAGTACCCAGCTAATCCAAGGAAACTTCTGATTTCTGTTTGGTTTGAGGGTCTTTTCCATGACTTAATGGCTTCTATTTTATCTGGGTCTACCTCTACCCTTTCCCAGAAATAATGTGTCCAAGGAAACACACTTGATTTAGACAAAATTCACACTTGTTGAATTTGGCATACAACTAATTTTCTCTCAGGATTTGAAGGGTGGTTCTTAAGTGTTCTATGTGTTCTTCTTCACTCCTAGAGTATATCATCTATGAATACCACTATGAATTTATCCAGATATTTTATGAAAATTTTGCTCATCGGATTCATGAACACTCCTAGGGCATTGGTTAATCCAAATGGTACCACTGTATACTCATAATGCCCATATCTGGATACAAAAGTAGTTACTCTATATCTTCTGCCCTTATTTTGATTTGGTGGTATCTTGACCGCAAGTCAATTTTTGAGAAGACACAACCACCTCTAAGTTGATCAAATAGGTCATCTATTCTAGAAAGAGGATACTTATTCTTAATGGTGACACTGTTGAGCTCTCTATAATCCGTACATAACCGAATTCCACCATCTTTTTTACTCACAAACAGGATGGGTGCTCTCCACAGAGATACACTCTCTAATGAACCCTTTTCCTTCTAATTCCTCCAACTATTTCTTAAGCTCCTCAAGTTCTGGTGGGTTTATTCTGTAAGGCCTTTTTGCTATGGGGGTGGCTCATGGAATGAGATTTATAGATAACTCTAAATCTCTGTCAGGTGGCATGCCTGGCAGTTCTTTAGGGAACACATCAGGAAAATCCTGAACTATAGGAATGAGGGTCAATCCTTGTGATGATAATTGATTGAGCTTGGAATCTGATGGAGGTTGTTTAGCCCTATGTCCCCGATATAGAATGCAGTTCCTGTTGGATGTTCATATAGATGCGGTTTTCAACTAGCAATCTATATTAACCCCATTGGTGGCTAGCCAATCCATTCCCACGATTACATATAAGTCTGATAGACTGATGATATGTAGATTAGCAAAGAATGGGGTGTTTTGTATGCTTATCAATTGGCTCTTTTCAATAGAGGTGACTGTGATTAATCCTGTAGGTGTGTTGCCCCCTAAAGGTGTTTCCAATGGCACACATTTCAATTTATTCTTATTCACAAGTTCTTTAGAAATGAATGAATGTGTTGCACCAGGGTCAAATAAAATAGTACCAACAGATGGAGGTCTAGGTGAAAGAATTCAACAAGTGTGAATTTTTGTGACCTTCACCCATTACCACATCTATGGCTCCCTCCACCTGCTCCACTGAGATATTGTTCAGGCAGGCTGAACCTACAGTTGGGGCTCCTCGGCTAGCCCCTTGAGAACAAGTAGTGGGATGACCATAGGCACATCCCACTACTGGAGGACGACTCTGGGGTCTTCCTGGGTTGTTCTGCCTAGCTTGGCTGACAGGGAATGGGCAGTTAACCTTTTTGTGACCTTCCTGACCACATTTAAAACATTTGGTGACGAGCTGGGATAGTTATTAGCAAAATGGGGACCTCCACATTTGAAGCATTTGGGTGGAGGTCTAGGAGAAAGAATGTTGGGGTGCTGAATTGGAGCAAACATATATGGTCTCGGTGTTGGATGTCGGATTAGCATGGTTGGTCTGAAAGGCCTTGATTGATTGGGAGTGGGTGGCCTAAGATCAAACCTAGCCTTTTTCCTCCTCTCTTCATTTAACTCGACTTGCTCACTCTCTAAAACGAGGGCTCTGTTAGCGAGATCCTGGAATTTTGTAATCAAGTGGGTGGATAGGTGCGTTCTCAGGTATGGGTTCATGCCTTTCTTGAACCTATAGATTTTTTTGGCATCCGTGTCCACTTCCTCGAGGGCATACCTAGACAACTCATTGAATTTATTAAGATACCCTGAGACCTTTCTACCCCCTGTGTCAAGTCCCAAAACTCCCTGTTTTTAATGTCCATTTCTCCCAATGGGACATGAGTGACACGGAATTGAGAGGTGAAGTCTGCCCATGCAGCAGGCTGCTCTCCTGTACGGGTGCGACAATAGTTAGTCCACCATGTTGCCGCGGGTCCCGTCAACTGGTAGGCTGCAAACAAGGCTTTCTCTTCCTCGGAGTAACCTATTGTGGTTAGCCTTTTCTCTATCTCTTGAAGCCAATCATCTTCCTCAAGAGGTTCTGTGGCGCTAGAGAAGGTGGGTGGGCGAGTTTGGAGGAACTCAACTAGGGTGACTCTTTGTCTGGCTGAAGGTTAGGTTCCAGGTACTAGGTTAGTGAGGAGAGTTCCCATGAACTGGTTCTGATTTGCCTGGGCTTCTCTCATGGAGTTTCTTAAAAACATCAGAACCCTATCTAACTAATCATGATGCTCTGGGTTCTGGCGGTACTAACATTGCCTCTTGGGGGTATGGGTTGTATAGACTCTGGAGGATCTGTAAGGACCCGAATCCACTGATTCAAACCCATTGTTTTTACCGCACCAGTCCCAGGATCAACGCTAGTGCACACAGCTCAACATTGGTACATATCACATCATACTCAACGGTAATAGAATAATACTCCATTTATTGATATAGCTAAGTGTATGATCTTATGACCAACTTACATTATTAAGCCACGCAGGGCAAGACTTGAAATATAAGCAAAGAATTAAGCAGCGGAAAATAGAAAACGTAGATAGCTCATTAGTTCACCACAGGCAACTGACAAGGCTCGGAACCTAATGACTCGTGTCCTCCTGGAACTCCTTCTCCAACACAGGTGTAGATTCTTCAACTGTTGATTATTGTTGTTGGCGAGGGTGAGTACTTAAAGCACTCAACAAGTTGTGCACAGAATGCAATTCTATGTAACTATATGCAAGGCTTATTCCAACGGATAGGCTTTCATGGCTATTTTGCAATAAGCAGCATTTACGAACAAATACAATAAATAGATCATAAAGATTGTAAAACAAATAACAGTAAATAATAGTTTCAGTGTTCCTCAAGTAAACCAAGTTTCCAATCCTAAGCCAATTTTCAACTCCCATGGCATCCTGCCATCCCAACCAAGTTTTCCAATTAATTAAGCTAACCCTTAACTGTAATTCCCGAGCATTGCTCAATTCCGTGAGCACGGCTATTCGAACAGTTTTACACTCTGCAGAGGTTATGCACTTTACCCACACGATACAACCAAACACCACAAAGGCAAGTGATTATAACAAAGCCTTTACAATGCTCCACCTAGACCCAGTACTGCTCGCTAAGGTTTCAACACTGGTAGGACTGGTTACCACATCCAGGTTCCCCCTCTTGTGCCATGTGAGTCTACCCAAAATACAGGAACTCACTAGTCACCTCGACAGTACCGAAATCTAGACTTTACAAATTAATCAGCTAGGCTGTCCCATTCCAGACATGTGGTTGCATGATTGACTCAGGTCAAAGGCTTGCAAGGTTAAGTCCTTAGAGTGATCAAGGCAAGACATCCACGTACCCTCTGCCCATCGGGCCCACCTTGGCATACTCGCCCCTTGTCACTTGCCCCAATCTAAGTGATTATCACCCAAGTTGATTACCAAGCACCACGTGCTATCAACAAATCAATATCGTTGCGTGACATGACTCGCCACTACAACTCAATCTCATTGTGTGACCTCACATGACACACAAGTTCACATCATTGTTCCATATTCCATTAGTCAAGATTAATCATTGATAGTTCAAGTACATGTGATGACGTGGCACGACTAAACAATCTACAACGGTCTAACCAACCATGTTGATTATCAATATTAACCAACTATTAGTTAACCATCCTAGGGTGACAATTAGATCATGGCATACAACGACAAGGTAGGGTATAGATCAATTTGGTAGATTAACTAGATCCCAATTTAATTTGAAACAATTGTATACTTGAAATACTATGCAATAAAGTAAAACAATATAGCATTTGTATAAACATGGGTTCAACATGATCAGAGCACAACTTGCCTTGGAATAGGTTTTGGTCTTGCTCTGGAGCTTGATCTTGAGTTGTTGAATCTTCCTCCGAAGCGTCGCACAATTCAACGTCTACGCGTACCGAAGGAGAAAAGCAAATAAATATCAAAATAGAGAGAAAATAAACTCCAAAAATCAAATAAAATTGACCATTAAATACAACTCAATTTTACAAATTTTTAGAAATTTGAATCACTTAAATCCGAGTTAAAATGAAAAAGTTATAGCCTTTTGAAGTTTGAATCAATACTGAAAATACAGAAATTGGAAATTCGGAATTAACTGAATTATTTTTAGATTGAAAAACCGAGTTACTGCGTCACGCTGATGTCACCAAAGCCCGGACCAATCAGGTGCTGCCACGCATCTTAGGCGCATGGACTAGGTCCACCATCCTGCACCGGTTCACGGTGAACATGGCTCATGGCGCCTCGGCCTCTGCACCTTACACGCAGCGCCCTCGGATTGGTCGCAACGCCGCCTGCACCGACGCTCAACACGCGGCGTGCATCCACGGCTTTTGACCAAATAGAACGAACATGGCTGACCACGACGCGGCGGAATCCTGGCGGTTCAGCTCTGATCCGACGGTCTACAACTTACGGATCTGGCGATGGAAGCACGGCGGCGGAACTTCACCGGCAGCGAAGAAGATGGCCTGACCGACGGCGCTCTGGCGCGATTCCGACGCGAAGAAGGAGAGGAGCCAACGCGGAGCACCACGGCGGACTCGGATCCGGGACCAAAGCTACAGAAGATGGCGGATCGGCGACGTTCTCGGGCAAAAACCGTGGCGGCTACAAGCTTCAACTCCGGCGAGCTTCTACGCGCGAACGACGGCGACTCGGGGCTCCAGAATTGCAGCAGACGCACGGCATGAGGTGAGGATTTCAGCGCCCACTCCGGCGCCTTAAATAGCCGCACGGGAAGGCGTGCGCGCAGCGAAACTCCGAAGATGGTTCCGTGACGGCGGCGGACTCCGACGACGACACGGAGAGGTGACGCAACCTCATCCCGAGCGTCCATGCGGCTTCCATCCAACGGCCCAGAGCGATTCGGCGACGCGGCGAAACACAGCCGTTGGATCTCAATCCAACGGTGGGCTTTCTTAGGGTTAGAGTTTCGGCGAAAAACGGGCTGCGCGGGCTGCACAGTAGTGGGGCGGCCCATTACTGTTCACCAGGTTCTTAAAAGGATTTATGATTTAAAATAATTACAGAAAATCATTTAACTTGTTTCAGGCAATAAAATTATCAGCAAAAATCCCAGAAAAATCTCAAAAATACTTTAAGGCATTTTGAACTTAGATAAAGTATTTTTGGCTAAACTTTATTTTAACTTTGCATAAATTTAAATAGTTTTCAATAAAATACCAATATATTTAATTTAAAGTTAACTCAAATAAATCCAAAAAAATCCAATAAACTCCAAAAAAACATAAAATGGACAAATAACCAATAAAATGATTTTAAAGCAAATTTTGGGATGTTACAAACCTCCCCTCTTAACAGAATCTCGACCCCGAGATTCAGGGTTAACTAAAGAATAGGTTTGGGAATTCTGACTTCAATTCCTCTTCGCGCTCCCAAGTTGCTTCATTTTCGGAATGATTGCTCCACTGAACTCTGCAAAAGCGAATGGACTTGTTCCTGGTCCTTCATTCCATGACATCCAAAATGTTGATTGGCTGCTCCTTATAAGTCAAATCTTCCTGCAGCTCTATTGTGTCCAACGGGGTTTGCTCTGTTGGCACCCTAAGACATTTCTTAAGCTGCGACACATGAAACACGTCATGCACTCCTGCCAAGGACTGAGGCAATTCCAACTGATAAGCTACCTCCCCTCGACAGCTCAAAATCTTGAACGGACCGATATATCTTGGTGCAAGTTTTCCTTTCACGTGGAACCTTTTAACATCTTTGAAAGGGGTAACCCCGAGATACATGAAATCATCTGGCTCAAAACTCAAATCTCGACGACGGTTATCAGCGTAGCTCTTTTGCCTTGATTGTGCTACCTTCAACCTCTCTCTGATCATAGCAACTCGCTCTTCGGCTTCCTTGAGAATATCTAGTCCAAATACCATACGATCTCCTGTCTCATTCCAATTCAGCAGAGTACGACAAGCACGTCCATATAATACCTCAAATGGCGACATTCGTAAGCTAGCCTGGTAGCTGTTGTTATAACTGAATTCTGCATATGGTAAACACTTATCCCATGATGTAGTTAGTATAAACCAATGTGCAGGCTCTCAGCATATCTTCTAGGATCTGATTAACCCTTTCGGTCTGTCCATTTGTCTGCAGATGATACGCTGTACTAAAGTTCAATCGAGTCCCCATAGCTTCATGCAGTTTATCCCAAAATCTTGAGGTGAATTGAGTACCTCTATCCGAGATTATCTTCTTTGGCACTGAATGCAAACACACAATCCTAGACATGTACAGCTCTGCCAAACGTTCTCATGAGTAGGTTGTCTTTACTGGTAAAAAGTGAGCTACCTTGGTCAATCGATCAACAATGACCCATATAGAGTCATATCCACTCTGAGTTTTAGGTAAACCGGTTATAAAATCTATACCGATTTCTTCCCATTTCCATTCAGTAACCTTTAGTGGCTGCAGCAAACTGTCGCACCCAGAATTTGAATTCCGAACACTTTGTGTGATACACCAGTCCAGGATCACGCTGGTGCTCACAGATACAACAGAGATGAATACCATCACACATACACAGCGGAAAAATAATGATAATGTATTTAATTCAAATTAAACTATTAAGACCTTATGGTCGATCTTACAATATTAAGCCACGCAGGCTGAGTTGAGTAAATAAATAATAGCGGAATTATAAAATTATTCGTGGCGCCTCGGTTTACCACAGCAATCGATGGGCCTTCCCTTAGTTAGCCGGTCATCGTTCTTCTCCTCATATGCTTGCGTTCTTCATCTTCGATATTGTGATTATGGAGGGTGAGTACATTGGTACTCAACAAGCCATGCATGAATGCATCCTAATATGCTACATGCGGGCTTATTCAATGGAATGGCTTAAAGGTTAATTTGCGATAAACACATTTAACAAGTACATAGGTAGATTCAAAAGCGATAAAAAAACAAGTAGAATTAACAATAACTTTTCCGAAGTTATGTAAAGCATTTCCACATCCTAATCCGTACTTCCATCAACTTCTTCTTTTAACCCAACCACATTTTTAACAAAGTCTAACCCTTGACTGTAATTCCCGAGCAATGTCCAATACCGTGGACACGGCTATTCGAATAGTTTGTACACTCTGCAGAGGTTATACACTTTACCCACACGAGATAGTTAAACACCACACAGGCGAGTAACCATAACAAAATCTTTCTGAAACTTCTATCCTCGCATGCGTACCTCCCGGTATAGTCCCCACTGTCCCTTCCCTTTTGCGGAGCGGAAATACAGGCTAACGATACCGTTGAAGAGATGTAAGATCGATCCGGTAAACACTACACCCTTCTTTCCATATCCACAACTACAAAACCCACCTGAGGTCTCACATGCTAAGACTTCGGAATCATACTCAACTAGGTCTGTCCCATACCAGACATGTGGTTGTATGTTAGGCCCAGTTCAAAGGCTTGCAAGGTTAAGTCCTTAGGTTGACCGTGGCAAGACTACCCAAAGTTCACAAAACCAAATTCAACAACATCATTCCCATGTGCCACATCTGGCCCTCCATTAATCACTTGCCACTTACCACAATCTAAATTATTTTACCACCCTGGTTGGTTACCGTGCACCGTGTGCCATCAATAACATCAACACACGTGTCACATTCTCAAAATGTTTTTCATAGTTCATTATTCAATATTTCATCGTTCCGTGAAATGTTGTCAATGAAGCGCATCAGCTTGGCTAAGCATACCTACTTCGTTCTAACCATTTCCGTTGGTGACTAGTATTGACCAATTTAATAGTTCCCATCTTAGGGTGACAATGAATTTATGGCATACAAATACCAGGAACAAGGAATCGATAACAAGTGGTGATTTAACTAAACCCAAATTATTTTAAAGCTTTTATAATTTAATTAGCATGCATAATTTAAATCAACATAATATTTAAAAACATTAGGAGCAAGATGGTCAAAGCATAACTTGCCTTCGTAAAGCAGCGAGTCTTGGTCTAAGCCTTGGTCTGGAGCTTGATCCTTGAAATCCGCGTCCTCACACATTTCGGCGTCTCACGCGTGCAGATAAGAACCAAATGAATACGCAAAACAACGTACAAACACACATTCAGAAACTCCCGCAAATCAAACTAATTCATAACATTATGAAAACTTCCAGATAATTAATTTAGCATTTTCTAAGGTTTATAAAATTTATTTTGACATTTTTGGACGTATAGTTTAGGAGGTACAAAAATCGTAGATTTGGGCTTTCCGTGAATATTTTAACAGTACAAATTTATTTGAAAAATTTCAGTAAAATTAACATAGCTAGGTATTGATTTTTGCTCATTTAAAAAATTTGTCTCATGTAGATTGGAGCTAAAACGAATTTGTAGCAAAAAAGACAAATTTCGCGATTTGTGGACGCATTCATGTACAAATAACAAACCGGCTGGAAGCATGCAAGGTACTATTCATCATATATAAGAGTATACTTCATGCGTTTCTCGGCTGGCTATCTTTGCTACGCGAGAGGGACAGCAGAAATACAAGGTTGGTGCTGTGCCGACGATTAAGCGACGAGCACGGGACCGTGAACGTGGCGGAAAGAACGATTTACGGCGGCGACGGTGCCAAGGCGTGATCGTAGTTGCTCGTTGGCGGCAAATGATGCAGAAATCGAATCAACGCCTAAAAAATACGTATACATACTAACATATATATGTAAACACAAGTACAAATCCTAACATATACTTACATATATACATGCGTACATTCCTATTATATCCATGTATACAAGACTATGTACTAGAACATGTATAAGCGTTCATGATTCGACCTAAAATATATACATATACAAGCCTAACATATATATCCAAACTGACTTATCGTAAGCATACACACATATACATGCACAAATACACACAAAGCGGAATCATCCGACGGCAAAGTTAAAGCACGTGCAAGGGAGAAGAGAGATACCGATCGGCGCGACACAGCCTGCAGATCGTCGGTGTAGGAAGAGGCGAGATCGGAGACAATCGGCGCAACAACAAGCGGATCGATGGCGTGAAAGGAGACAACCAAGCGGAGTTCGGCGAGCAGCGCCAAGCCGGAGAAAATGGCGAGGAGGCGTGGAGGGTGAAGAGGAACACGGCCAAAGCGTTGGGGAGGAAAAACAGAGTGTAAAGGAAAGATTAAGAGGTGATTAGGGAGTAGTGGCGAAAGGAAAGGAAAAGCGGAAGAAACGGCTGGGAGGAGCAAATCATGCGTATAGATTGAATGACTCATTACGTGCCTGTCGGTTGAATTTTCGAATTTGAACAGTGCTGGGTCAAACACGATTGAGATAAATTAGCAAAAGGCCTCTAAAAATCTTGGAAAAAAACTCTAAATTACTAGGGAATATTTGAACCCTAGCGAAGTTGGTTTCGTATTTTTTTGATATATAGATTTTCTGCAAAAATTCTTTTAGTGAAACAGACACTTGTGCAGATGTTTATAAAATCAACAACTTAATTTATATATCAAGTTTTTGAAAATATTCGATAGGAACATTCTTGTTTTTCCATGTCGTTATTTTAAACTAAATTTTTAAATTTTATGCGCACGTGACACACACAATCTTTATTTTATAAGATTAACTCAAAACATCTTAAGTTCGAATTAACTTCAAAAAATCCAAATACATTCCCGAAAATTTCTAATAATTTCAGAATGCCATAAATATATTAAAAGTAAATTTTGGGACGTTACAAACCTCCCCTTAATGAATCTCGTCCCGAGATTGAGTATCTAACTAAAGAGAAGGTGAAATTCCTTCTTCAGATCTTCTTCACGCTCCCATGTTGCTTCGTTCTCTGAGTGATTGCTCCATTGAACTCTGCAGAAGCGAATTGTTTTATTCCTGGTTTCTCGTTCAGCTGTGTCCAAGATCTTGATTGGGTATTCCTTGTAGGTCAGATCTTCCTGCAATTCTATCTCTTCGAGGGGTGTCTGCTCTGTTGGCACTCGAAGGCACTTCTTAAGTTGAGATACATGGAACACATCATGCACTCCTGCCAACGATTGGGGCAACTCCAACTGATATGCGACTTCACCTCTACGGCTCAAGATCTTGAATGGACCCACGTATCTTGGAGCAAGTTTTCCTTTGGTGTGAAACCTTTTGACTCCTTTGAGCGGTGTGACTCTGAGATATACATAATCCTCTGGCTCAAAGCTTAACTTTCATGGCGTCGGTTGTCGGCAGAACTCTTTTGCCTTGATTGTGCGATCTTGATCTTTCCCTAATCATGGCAATTTTTTTCTCAGCATCGATAAGAATGTCGGGCCCAAATATTTGACGTTCACCCGTCTCATTCCAATTTAACGGTGTTCGACATGGACGGCCATATAGTGCTTCAAATGGAGACATTTTTAGGCTGGCTTGGTAACTGTTGTTATAGCTAAATTCTGCGTATGATGACATTTGTCCCATGAAGTGACATATGACAGAGCGCAAGCCCTTAACATATCCTCGAGTATCGATTTTCTCTTTCGACCGACCATCCATGCGTGGATGGTATGCCGTCTTGAAATTCAAGCGGTGCCCATTCTTTGTATGCAACTTATTCCAAAATCTTGAGGTAAATTGAGTACCTCGATCCGACACTATCTTCTTTGGTACACCATGCAAGCACACAATTCTGGCCATATATAGCTCAGCTAGGCGATCTCCGGAGTATGTGGTTTTCACCGGTATAAAATGGGCTACTTTGGTTAGGCGATCAACTATAACCCATATCGAATCAAAACCTTGCTGAGTTCTGGGTAAACCGGTAATGAAATCCATACCGATTTCCTCCCACTTCCACTCAGGTACTTTCAGAGGTTGCATGATCCCGCTTGTCTACGATGCATTGCCTTTACTCTTTGACATATATCACACAATCTGACGTGTTCGGCTACTTCTCGTTTCATGTTTGGCCACCAGAATCTTTCCTTGAGATCTTGGTACATTTTTGCACTTCCTGGATGAATTGAGTACTTGGAATCGTGTGCTTCCTCAAGTATCAACTGCTTCAGTTCAGGTTTATGAGGTACGCAGATTCTATTTTTCATCCACAAGGTACCCTGCTCATCTACTCTAAAGTCTTTGGCTAAGCCTTCGTCCATCTTGGATTTGATCCTATGAATTTTATCATCATCCTTTTGACCTTCCCTAATATGTTCTTCTAGGGTCGGCTTTACTTCCATGGTAGCCATATATCCTCTAGGTACGACCTCCAATCTTAGCTTATGAAGCTCCTTACACAAATCAACCTGGTTTTCTGCAACCACCACATTTAGGTCAGGGCTTTTCGACTCAAAGCATCAGCCACCACATTTGCTTTTCCTGGATGGTAGTGGATTCCGATGTTATAATCCTTGATTAACTCCAACCATCTTCTTTGCCTCATGTTAAGATCTGATTGAGTGAATATATACTTTAAACTTTTGTGGTCAGTATATATTTCACATCGGTTTCCGATGAGATAGTGGCGCCATATTTTAAGGGCGTGCACTACAACAGCTAACTCTAGGTCGTGAGTTGGGTAATTCTGCTCATGTGGCCTTAACTGCCTTGACGCATAAGCCACTACTTTGCCGTTCTGCATCAGAACACATCCAAGTCCCTGACGCGAAGCATCGCAATATATATCAAAGCCGTCCTTAACATTCGGCAACACCAAGACAGGTGCCGAAGTTAGACGCTTCTTCAGTTCTTGGAAACTCTTCTCGCACTCTGGCGTCCATACAAACTTTTTATCCTTTTTCAACAACTGCGTAAGAGGTCTTGCAATTGATGAAAAACCTTCAATGAACCGGCGGTAATATCCCGCCATTCCAAGAAAACTTCTAATCTGGGTAACTGACTTTGGTTGCTCCCAGTGTAACACTGCCTCCACTTTCTTGGTCGATACTACTCCTTGGCGGTCATTACATGACCCAAGAACTCTACCTTCTTTTTCCAGAAGTCACATTTGCTGAATTTGGCATATTGTTGGTTTTCTCTTAGCTTTCCCAGAACTATCCTTAAGTGTTCTGCATGCTCTTCTTCTGTCCCGGAGTAGACTAGTATGTCATCAATGAAAACGACAACAAACCTGTCCAAGTATTCCATGAATACTTTGTTCATCATATTCATGAAATAAGCTGGGGCATTGGTCAATCCAAAAGACATGACCGTGAATTCATAATGCCCATACCTTGACGAGAAAGCTGTCTTTGGTATGTCCTCGGTTCGTATTTTGAACTGGTGGTATCCGGATCGAAGGTCTATCTTAGAGAAGACTCCCGCTCCTCTTAACTAATCAAAAAGATCGTCTATCCTAGGTAAAGGATATTTATTCTTTATCGTCACCTCATTTAGTGCACGATAGTCTATACACATTCTAAAACTTCCATCTTTCTTTTAACGAATGTAATCGGGTGCTCCCCACGGCGATGAGCTAGGTTTAATGAAACCTTTTTCCATGAGTTCTTCAATCTGCTTCTTCATCTCCACTAGTTCTTCTGTGGACATCCTATAAGGCCTCTTTGCAATAGGTGCTGAACCAGGCACTAGCTCAATCGCGAACTCAACATCCCTATCCGGTGGCATCCCTGGCAAATCTTCGGGAAAAACATCCGGAAAGTCTTTTACCACTGGCACTTCTTCTAGACTAACGGTCTTCATACTATTGACCATAAATTTTCCATTCGGGCTGTGGTTGCTTGAAATTCCACTTTTTCTCCATCTTGGTTCTCTACAGACACTACTCTGTGGCCACAGTCCAATACTGCTTTATGTTTGGTGAGCCAGTCCATTCCGAGGATTACATCCAAGGTTTGGGTGTCTAGCACAATTAGATTTGCTAGAAACTCTACCTCGTTTATGACCAGCTTAACTCCCAAACATCCTAGGTTAGATTGAAGTTCCGACCTAGGTGATTGCACTACTAGTGTGCACTTAAGTTTTCTCAGTTCCAACCCATTCCCCACAGCAAAGTCTTGAGAGATGAATGAATGTGAAGCACCAGAATCAAATAAAACTGTGGCAGGTACTGAGTTAACTGAAAACGTACCCCATATTACGTCCGTGGCATCTTGAGCTTCAGCAGTTGTGACATGGTTCACGCGGCCTCGGACGATTGTCGACGGTGCAGCTATGGATTGATTGTTTCCACGGTTTGCTACCTGTGCTGGTGCCTTCGTCGGTGTTGGCCCCAAGTTGAAGCGAACTGGGGTCATATTGCCTCTCTTTGGACACTGATTGGCAAAGTGTCCTAGTTCATTGCAGCTGTAGCAACGCTTCTCTGTATTTTGCTGATTGGAACCCGGTGCATTATTCCTCTGCACTGGCGTCCTAAAGCCTTGACTCGAAGATCCGGGCGAAGAAACTGTCCTCTGATTGGGCAGTTGAGGTTTGAATTTTGCAAATTGCTGAGGATTAACTCGGCCTCATCGATTCGGACGTCCCCTTGGCACGACATCCGCGCTATGTCCTCTCCTATTTCTTTGCGCTTATCTTCAAGAATGAGCGCCTTATTGACAAGCTCTTGAAAGTCTGGGAACGTGTGGGTGATCAGTCCTACTTGAAGCCCAGAGTTCAGTCCCTTCATGAATCGGGACTGTCTCGCCTTATCCGTTGTTACATCTTCTGGCGCATATCGAGCCAATTGAGTAAATTTGTTCAAGTAGTCGGCCACTGGTTGGCCACCCTGCTTGAGGTTCCGAAATTCCTCTTTCTTAAGATCCATGATACCCTCGGGTACATGGTATTGGCGGAAGGCTGTTATGAACTCCTCCCACGTGATACTCTGAGGATCCTCGTGCGAAGCACAAAAGTTTTCCCACCATTCAGCGGTCGGTTCCCTCTAGTTGGTGAGAGGCATATAGTACCCTCTCATGTCCTACACATTGAGTTATGTGTAACTTCCTTTCGATAGTTCTCAGCCAATCATCCGCCTCCAACGGATTGGCATTGCCTGAGAACGTGAGTGGACGTGTCCTCATGAACTCTGACAGTCTTGAATAGGGGTGTGGTCCATGGTTACCCCCTTGTGGAACGTTTGCAGCAGCTTGATTGGATATCTGCTGCATTGTCTGCATCATTGTGTTCATCAGCTGGGTTTGAGCAGCGAGAAAAACTCCCAAATTCTGCAGATCCACTTGCGGCGGTTGAGGAATTGGGTCCTCGTTCTGATCTCCTGCCTGGTTAGCTCCACTTCCGCTAGCACCAGCGTTACCGCGAGTCCTCACCATCTGTTGGAAACTTCATGGTTAAGAGAGAAGAAGGAAGCATAGGCAAGTAAAGGAACTTATACAGGGGAAACAGGTGTAACTTAAATTATTCAGCAACTTTATTAATTTAGTAAAATGGTATGGTTGCTCGCAAGTGCCAAAGGCCATGCAACACATACCAGACACTCACATACGAGAGTAATCAAACATTAAGACTCAACAACGACTCACACCTAATGGTGACTCTGAAAAAGACGCGACTCAAGCACTCGAGTCTCGACACCACACTAACTAGACTCAATAAGACTGACTCAACATTTGAGTCAACTCTAAAAGAAAATAGACTCTCAGACACTGAACCATCCGGGGTGCGGTCCTCCCGAAGGGTACTGCGGCGGGTGCGGCGGCATAGGGGCAAACTGGTCCTGATGCCCTACAAAGCCGATCGATCGACCCCACCGACTCTGCTGGTCCCAGCCACTGCTGCTCTGTCTTGGCGGCGCTGCCTGGTGCCTCTGCTCTGCTCCTCGGATCGAGGATCGTGCGGCTCTAAAGCGCTCAGCTCAGTCCATACAGAGCCATCTCCAGCTCTGGATCCTCTCGCATGGAGTGAGCTAAGCCCTCCAGCTTGAGTTCTCGCCTCGTGACCTCGTCGCGGGCTCTCTGCAGCCTCTGGACTGTCTCGCCCATGGCCTCTTCTGGCGATGACATACCTCGCCGGATGAGTGATCGTGGCGTCCTCCTCCAAGAGCTCCATCTGTCATGGCAATTATCTCAACGCGGATGGTGACGGAAAAGTGCCCTCCAACTCTGCGGAGTAAGTGCACGGCAACTGTCGCATCGCAAGACGCCGCCGTCTCGGGATCCCGCCTCAAATGTAGTCCTCCCGGCGGTGATGTAGATAGGACGGCTCGCCCTCGTCCTCTCCCGAGCATATACGGTGATCTTGACATCCCGTGCGATATCAAGTCCCGCCCACTACTGATGGTCCCCGATAGAGTGGTCCGTCAAGCCTCCAAGAAGTTGCATCAAGCGCCATAGCTCGGGCGAATCCTCCAAAGGCGCTCTCCATAGGTGTGGATCCTCCTCATCTCGCCAAAAGGTATCCTCGTCGGTTCTTGGAATTTTAAAACAAAGTAACCACGAGAATTTCAGCAAAAGGAGTGAATAGGAAGAAGGGATGAGACAGAGTAATTTTATTTTCTTGTTCACTTTTAGATTTAGAAAATAATTTTCACCTCCCCAACAACCATTCTAGCTAAGGGTCTGTCCTCTGATCAAGATGGCTCGATACCACCTTCTCGTCGCACCCGAATTTGAATTCAACACTTTGTGTGATACACTGCCCAGATCACGCTGGTGCTCACAGATACAACAGAGATGAATACCATCACACATACACAATGGAAAAATAATGATAATGTATTTAATTCAAATTAAACTGTTAAGACCTTATGGTCATCTTACAATATTAAGCCACGCAGGTGAGTTCGAGTAAATAAATAATAGCAATGAATTATAAAATTATTCGTGGCGCCTCGGTTTACCACAGCAACCGATCGGCCTTCCCTTAGTTAGCCGGGTCATCGTTCTTCTCCTCATATGCTTGCAGTTCTTCATCTTCGATATTGTGATTATGGAGGGTGAGTACATTGGTACTCAACAAGCCATGCAGAATGCATCCTAATATGCTACATGCGGGCTTATTCCAATGGAATGGCTTAAAGGTTAATTTGCGATAAACAAACATTTAACAAGTACATAAGTAGATTCAAAAGCATAAAAAAACAAGTAGAATTAACAATAACTTTTCCGAAGTTATGTAAAAGCATTTCCACATCCTAATCCGCACTTTCCATCAACTTCTTCTTTTAACCCAACCACATTTTTAACAAAGTCTAACCCTTGATGTAATTCCCGAGCAATGTCCAATACCGTGGACACGGCTATTCGAATAGTTTGTACACTCTGCAGAGGTTATACACTTTACCCACACGAGATAGTTAAACACCACACAAAGTAGTAACCATAACAAAATCTTTCGAAACTTCTATCCTCGCATGCGTACCTCCCAGATAGTCCCCACTGTCCCTTCCCTTTATGGAGCGGAAATACAGGGCTAACGTATACCGTTGAAGAGATGTAAGATCGATCCGTAAACACTACACCCTTCTTTCCATATCCACAACTACAAAACCCACCGAGGTCTCACATGCTAAGACTTGGAATCATACTCAACTAGGTCATCCCATACGGACATGTGGTTGTATGTTAGGCCCAGCCAAAGGCTTGCAAGGTTAAGTCCTTAGGTTGACCGTGGCAAGACTACCCAAAGTTCACAAAACCAAATTCAACAACATCATTCCCATGTGCCACATCCGCCCTCCATTAATCACTTGCCACTTACCACAATCTAAATTATTTTACCACCACAGTTGGTTACCGTGCACCGTGTGCCATCAATAACATCAACACACGTGTCACATTCTCAAAATGTTTTTCATAGTTCATTATTCAATATTTCATCGCTCCTGAAACAGTGTCAATGAAGCGCATCAGCTTGGCTAAGCATACCTACTTCGTTCTAACCATTTCCGTTGGTGACTAGTATTGACCAATTTAATAGTTCCCATCTTAGGGTGACAATGAATTTATGGCATACAAATACCAGGAACAAGGAATCGATAACAAGTGGTGATTTAACTAAACCCAAATTATTTTAAAGCTTTTATAATTTAATTAGCATGCATAATTTAAATCAACATAATATTTAAAAACATTAGGAGCAAGATGGTCCAAGCATAACTTGCCTTCGTAAAGCAGCGAGTCTTGGTCTAAGCCTTGGTCTGGAGCTTGATCCTTGAAATCCGCGTCCTCACACAGCTCGGCGCCTCTCGCTGTAATGATAAGAACCAAATGAATACGCAAAACAACGTACAAACACACATTCAGAAACTCCCGCAAATCAAACTAATTCATAACATTATGAAAACTTCCAGATAATTAATTTAGCATTTTCTAAGGTTTATAAAATTTATTTTGACATTTTGGACGATAGTTTAGGAGCTACAAAATCGTAGTTTTGGACTTTCCGTGAATATTTTAACAGTACAAATTTATTTGAAAAATTTCAGTAAAATTAACATAGCTAGGTGTTGATTTTTGCTCATTTACAAAATTTGTCTCATGTAGATTGGAGCTAAAACGAATTTGTAGCGAAAAAGACAAATTTCGCGATTTGTGGACGCATTCATGTACAAATAACAAACCGGCTGGAAGCATGCAAGGTACTATTCATCATATATAAGAGTATACTTCATGCGTTTCTCGGCTGGCTATCTTTGCTACGCGAGAGACAATGAAATACAAGGTTGGTTCAGGTCGACGGTCGCCGAGCACGCGGGACCGGCGAACGTGGCGACAGCAGCAACGACGACGGCGGCGATGGTGCCAAGACGTGATCGTAGTTGCTCGTTGGCAGCAGCGACAGCAGGAAATCGAATCAACGCCTAAAAAAATACGTATACATACTAACATATATATGTAAACACAGTACAAATCCTAACATATACTTACATATATACATGCGTACATTCCTATTATATCCATGTATACAAGACTATGTACTAGAACATGTATAAGCGTTCATGATTCGACCTAAAATATATACATATACAAGTCTAACATATATATCCAAACCTGACTTATCTGCAAGCATACACACATATACATGCACAAATACACACAGGCGGAATCATCCGATCGGCAAAGTTAAAGCACGCGCAAGGGAGAAGAGAGAGTACCGATCGGCGCGGACAGCAGCGCAGATCGTCGGTGTAGGAAGAGGCGAGACCGGAGACAATCAGCGGCAACAGCGCAGATCGATGAGCGTGAAAGGAGACAACCAAGCGGAGTTCGCCAGCAAATAAGCCCAAGCCGGAGAAATGGCGAGAGACGTGGAGGGTGAAGAGGAACACACCAAAACGTTGGGGAGGAAAAACAGCAGTGTAAAGGAAAGATTAAGAGGTGATTAGGGAGTAGTAACTGAAAGGAAAGGAAAAGGCAGAAGAAACGGCTGGGAGGAGCAAATCATGCGTATAGATTGAATGACTCATTACGTGCCTGTCGGTTGAATTTCCGAATTTGAACAGTGCTGGGTCAAACACGATTGAGATAAATTAGCAAAAGGCCTCTAAAAATCTTGGAAAAAAACTCTAAATTACTAGGGAATATTTGAACCCTAGTGAAGTTGGTTTCGTATTTTTTGATATATAGATTTTCTGCAAAAATTCTTTTAGTGAAACAGACACTTGTGCAGATGTTTATAAATCAACAACTTAATTTATATATCAAGTTTTTGAAAATATTCGATAGGAACATTCTTGTTTTTCCATGTCGTTTTTTTAAACTAAATTTTTAAATTTTATGCGCACGTGACACACACAATCTTTATTTTATAAGATTAACTCAAAACAGCTTAAGTTCGAATTAACTTCAAAAAATCCAAATACATTCCCGAAAATTTCTAATAATTTCAGAATGCCATAAATATATTAAAAGTAAATTTTGGGACGTTACACAAACCCGCTGGCCTTTGATGCATTGCTTTAACTCTCTGGCATACGTCACACAACGCAACGTGCTCGGCCACTTCTCGCTTCATGTTAGACCACCAAAACCTCTCTCTCAAATCTTGATACATTTTAGCACTTCCTGGATGAATCGAGTACATGGAATCGTGAGCTTCTTCAAGAATCAATTGCTTCAGCTCCTTTTTATTCGGCACACAAATTCGACCGTTGAAGAACATGGTTCCTTGCTCATCCAAGGTGAAATCCACGGCTAAGCCTTCCTCTTTCTTGGACTTGATGTTAGTGATTTTCTCATCATCTTTCTGGCCTTCTCTGATCTGATCCTCAAGTGTTGGCTTTACTTCCAGAGCAGCTACAACTCCTTGTGGGACCACTTCCAACTTTAACTTCTGAAATTCTTTACATAGCTCTGGTTGATCATCCGTCATTAGCGCATTCGCACTATGGCTCTTTTGACTTAGAGCATCCGCTACCACATTAGCTTTTCCACGGTGATAATGAATTCCCACATTATAATCCTTAATTAACTCTAGCCACCTTCGTTGCCTCATATTAATATCTGCTTGAGTGAATATGTACTTCAGGCTTTTGTGGTCTGTATATATCTCACATCTGTTCCCTATAAGATAATGACACCATATTTTCAAGGCATGCACTACGGCAGTTAATTCCAAATCATGCGTCAGATAATTCCCCTCATGCGGCCTCAACTGCCTCGATGCGTAAGCAACAACCTTGCCACTTTGCATTAACACGCATCCAAGACCTTGCTTTGTAGCATCGCAATAAATATCAAAACCATTCTGCACATCCGGCAATACTAATACAGGGGCTGTCGTTAGACGCTTCGTCAGTTCCATAAAACTCTTTTCGCACTCTGGCGTCCATGCAAACTTATTTTCTTTCTTCAACAACTGCATAAGGGGTTTAGCAATCGTTGAGAATCCTTCTATGAACCGACGGTAATATCCTGCCATCCCTAGAAAACTACGAATCTTAGTAACAGACTTCGGTTGCTCCCAATGCAACACTGCGTCCACTTTGCTTGGGTCAACTGCAACTCCTTTAGTAGTCATTACATGACCAAGAAATTCCACCTTCTCCTTCCAAAAATCACACTTGCTAAACTTAGCATACAGCTGATGTTCTCGCAGCCTCTCTAAAACCATTCTCAAATGCTCCGCATGATCTTCCTCTGACTTCGAGAAAACTAGGATATCGTCTATAAAGACTACAACAAACTTATCTAAGTACTCCATGAAAACCTTATTCATCATATTCATGAAATATGCAGGGGCATTAGTCAATCCAAATGACATTACTGTGAACTCATAGTGTCCATATCGCGTAGAAAACGCAGTCTTAGGCACATCCTCCGCTCGGATTTTCAACTGATGGTATCCTGAACGAAGATCTATTTTGAAGAAAACTCCAGCTCCCCTTAACTGATCAAATAAATCGTCCATCCTGGGCAGTGGATACTTATTCTTGATCGTTACTTCATTGAGTGCTCGATAATCAATACACATTCTAAGACTTACGTCTTTCTTCCGGACAGACAAAACCGACGCTCCCCATGGTGACGAACTTGGTCTGATAAAACCCTTCTCTAGCAGTTCCTCAATCTGCTTTTTCATTTCCACTAACTCATCGGAAGGCATCCGATAAGGTCTCTTTGATATCGGTGCTGTCCCTGGTGCTAACTCAATGATGAACTCGATGTCGCGGTCTGGCGGCATTCCTGGCAAATCTTCTGGAAACACATCCGGATATTCTCTGACTACTGGCACACTTTCTAGACTGCTGACTTGCCCGCTGTTGATCACTAACTGTCCATCACGAACTGCGGTCGCTTGGAATTCTACTTTCTTGCCATTAGGGCTTTCCAACGATACGATCCTTCGGCCACAATCCAAAACAGCTTTATGTTTGGACAACCAATCCATTCCAAGGATAACATCTAGGGATTGCGTATCTATCAAGATAAGATTTGCTAGGAATTCTATCCCATCCATAAGCAACTTAACTCCTACGCACCCAAGGCTAGATCTAAGCTCAGATCATGGGGCTTGGACTAATAGCACACACTTAAGATTTACGACATTGAATCCATTCTTGGTTGCAAAACTTTGAGAAACGAACGAATGCGAAGCTCCGGAATCAAATAAAACTGTAGCAGGTACTGAGTTAACCAGAAACTTACCCAGTACGACGTCCGTAGCCTCTTGAGCTCCACCAGTAGTGATGTAGTTGATCCTTCCACGCGCCGTTGATTGAGGGGTTACTCCAGCTTGACCTGGCACACGATTTCCTCCCGCGCCGTGCCTTGGCGTGTTGATCCTGTTAAAACGCCTTTGCGTGATGCCTCCCTTCTGTGGACACCTATTAGAGTGATCTAGGGTTTTGCCCCACTGCGATTCGCGGGCTGGTTTGGGCCGCACCCACGCGGGCTTCCAGCGCACAGTGTTGGGCTTCGGCCCAACACTGTTCATTGATTTTCAAAAGGATTTTCCATTTAAAATAATTCCAGAAATTCATTTTATTTATTTTAAGCGATAAAACTAATAGGAAAAATCCAAGAAAAATCTC
The DNA here is from genome assembly GCA_036346275.1 of Otatea glauca. Taxonomy (NCBI): domain Eukaryota; kingdom Viridiplantae; phylum Streptophyta; class Magnoliopsida; order Poales; family Poaceae; genus Otatea; species Otatea glauca. The sequence goes on along the minus strand of CM070722.1, from coordinate 3,634,433 downwards.
AAAAATACTTTGAGACATTCTGGACTCAAATAAAATATTTTTGGCAAAACTTTATTTTAACTTTGCACATATTTAAATAGATTTGAACAAAAGGTCAATATTCTTAATTTAAAATTAATTCAAATAAATCCAGAAAAATCCAAATAAATTCCAGAAAATCATAAATGCATATTTGAGCAATAAAATAATATTTGGCAAATTTTTGGGATGTTACAAACCTCCCCCTTAACAGAATATCGACCCCGAGATTCAGGGCTAACTAGAGAATAGGTTCGGAAATTCTGACTTCAAATCTTGTTCACTCTCCCAGGTTGCTTCACTTTCGGAGTGATTACTCCACTGAACTCTGCAAAAGCGAATAGACTTGTTTCGGTCTTATGCTCCATAACATCCAAAATTCGACCGTTGCTCTTTGTAAGTCAAATCTTCTTGCAACTCTATTGCCTCCAACGGGTTTGTTCTCACGGCACTCGAGACATTTCTTGAGTCATGACACATGGAATACATCATGCACTCGCCAAAGACCGAGGCAACTCTAACTGATAAGCTACTTCTCCTCGACGGCTCAGAATCTTGAATGGACCAATATATCTTGGTGTAAGCTTCCCTTTCACATGAAACCTTTTAACACCCTTAAGAGGGGTAACCCTAAGGTACACATAATCCTCTGGTTCAAAACTCAAATCTCGGCGTCGGTTATCTGCGTAGCTCTTCTGCCTTGACTGCGCTATCTTCAATCTCTCTCTAATCATCGCAACTTGACTTTCTGCCTCTTCGAGGATATCTGGTCCAAATACCATACGCTCTCCTGTTTCATTCCAATTTAACGGAGTACGACAAGCACGTCCATACAATGCCTCAAATGGTGACATCTGCAAGCTAGCTTGGTAACTATTATTGTAACTGAATTCCGCATATGGCAAACATTTATCCCAGGATGTAGCATAGGGTAAAGCACAAGCTCTCAACATATCCTCTAAAATCTGATTTCTTTCAGTCTGACCATCTGTCTGTGAGTGATATGCTGTACTGAAATTCAGACGAGTCCCCATTGCTTCATGCAACTTGTTCCAAAATCTTGAGGTGAATTGGGTACCTCTGTCCGACACAATCTTCTTGGGCACTCCATGCAAACATACAATCCTTAACATGTACAACTATGCTAAACGGTCTCCCGAGTAAGTGGTCTTCACTGGGATAAAATGGGCGACCTTGGTTAGACGATCCACAATAACCCAAATCGAATCATAACCTCTCTGAGTCTTAGGTAAACCGGTGATAAAATCCATTCCGATTTCCTCCCACTTCCATTCCGGAATTTTCAACGGCTGCAACAAACCGGCTGGTCTCTGATGCATGGCTTTTACCCTCTGACATACGTCGCATAAAGCAACATGCTCCGCTACTTCACGCTTCATATTGGGCCACCAAAATCTCTCTTTCAAGTCCTGGTACATCTTAGCACTTCCTGGATGAATCGAGTACTTAGAATCGTGAGCTTCCTCAAGAATCAACTGTTTCAGTTTCTTTTTATCCGGCACACAAATTCGGCCTTTGAAGAACATGGTTCCTGGCTCTTCTAGAGTGAATTCCACAGCTAGGCCCTCCTCCTTTTTAGCCTTGATCTTAGAAATTTTATCGTCATCTTTCTGGCCTTCTCTAATCTGATCCTCCAGTGTTGGCTTTACTTCCAGTGCAGTTACCATTCCTTGCGGAACGACTTCCAACCTTAGCTTTTGAAGTTCCTTGCATAGTTCTAGCTGATCTTCCATTGTCCATGTATTCGCACTATGGCTCTTTCGGCTCAGAGTGTCTGCTACCACATTGGCTTTTCCGGGATGATAATGAATTCTCACATTATAATCCTTAATTAGCTCCAGCCACCTTCGCTGTCTCATATTAAGATCTGCTTGAGTGAATATGTATTTCAGGCTCTTATGGTCTGTATATATCTCACATCTATTTCCTATGAGATAATGACGCCATATCTTTAAAGCATGCACTACGGAGCTAACTCCTAATCATGTGTTGGGTAATTCACCTCATGCGGTCTTAACTGTCTTGACGCATAAGCAACGACTTTGCCTTCTTGCATTAACACGCACCCCAGGCCTTGCTTTGAAGCATCGCAATAGATATCAAATCCATTCTGCACATCTGGCAACACTAATATGGGGGCTGTCGTTAAACGCTTCTTTAATTCCAAAAAACTTTTCTAGCACTCTGGCGTCCATGCAAACTTCTTTTCTTTCTTCAACAACTGCGTAAGGGGTTTAGCAATTGTCGAGAATCCCTCTATGAACCGACGGTATTATCCCGCCATACCCGTAAAACTACGGATCCGAGTAATGACTTTGGTTGCTCCTAATGCAACATCTGCGCCCACTTTGCTTGGGTCGATCGCCACTCCTTTAGTAGTCATTACATGACCAAGAAATTCAACTTTCTCCTTCCAAAACTCGCACTTGCTAAACTTAGCATACAGCTGATGCTCTCGCAGCCTCTCTAAAACCATTCTCAGTTGTTCTGCGTGCTCTTCCTCTGTTTTCGAGTAAACCAAGATATCGTCTATGAAGACTACAACAAACTTATCCAAATATTCCATAAAAACCTTATTCATCATGTTCATGAAATATGCCGGGGCATTTGTCAATCCAAATGACATGACTGTGAACTCATAATGTCCATATCGCGTAGAAAACGCAATCTTAGGCACATCCTCCGCTCGGATCTTCGACTGATGGTATCCTGAACGAAGATCTATCTTGGAGAAAACTCCAGGTCTTCTTAACTGATCAAATAAGTCATCGATCCTGGGCAACAGATACTTATTCTTGATCGTTACTTCATTAAGTGCACGATAATCAATGCACATCCTAAGGCTTCCATCCTTCTTACGAACAAACAACACTGGTGCTCCCCATGGTGATGAACTTGGTCTAATGAAACCTTTCTCTTGCAGTTCCTCAATCTGCTTTTTCATTTCTACTAGCTCGTCGGTAGGCATCCGATATGGTCTCTTTGATATCGGTGTTGTCCCTGGTGCTAACTCGATAACGAACTCGATATCGCGATCCGCGGCAGCACGTAAATCTTCCGAAACACGTCCGGTATTCTCGACTCATCGCACATCTTCCATGCTGATGGCTTTCACGCTGTTGACCACTAACTGCCCATCACGAACTGCGGTCGCTTGAAATTCTACCTTCTTGCCATTAGGGCCTTCCAATGTTACCATCCTTCGGCCACAATCCAAAACAGCCTTATGTTTAGACAGCCAATCCATTCCAAGGACGACGTCTGTGGATTGCTCATCTATCAAGATAAGATTTGCTAGAAACTCTATCCCATCCATAAGCAACTTAGCTCCCAAACACCCAAGGCTAGATCTAAGCTCAGATCCTGGGGCTTGGACTAAGAGCACACACATAAGATTCACCACTTTAAATCCATTCTTGGTTGCAAAACTTTGAGAAACAAACGAATCGAAGCTCCGAATCAAACAAAATCAGAAAGCAGTCTCGAGTTAACCGTAAACTTACCCAAGACAACGCCCTTAGCTTCCCGAGCTCCATCCGCGGTGATGTGGTTGATCCTCCCGCACTATTGATTGCGGTGTTGCTCCAGCTTGACCTGGCGCACGATTTCCTCCTGAGGCTGGTGCCTTGGCAGGTGTTGTTCCCAAGTTGAAACGAACCGTCGTGATGCCTCCCTTCGTGGACACCTATTAGAAAAGTGCCTGCTCATTGCATGTATAGCATCTTTTCACCGCAGATCACGACTCTCCTCGGCGCATTGTTGCCCCGTCTTTGGTGTCCGAAAGTTACGATTGGCGTGGCGAGGTGCAGGGGTTGATGTCTTATTCACGGCTGGCGTTTGGAATCTAGCAAATTGCTGTGGTGACATTCTCAAACGTAGATGGTTTGGACGTCCACCCTGATTAGTCATCAAGCGCTTACGATTTTCACCCAGCTCTTTGCGCTTATCCTCTAGGATAAAAGCCTTATTAACTAGCTCCTGAAAATCTGGAAAATTGTGGGTGATAAGTCCCACTTGCAGTCCTGAATTTAGTCCCTTCATGAAACGAGACTGCCTAGCTTTATCTGTCGCTACGTCTTTAGGGGCATAGCGAGCTAACTGGGTAAATTTATTCAGATACTCGGCCACTGGTTGGCCTCCTTGTTTTAGCCCTGAACTCTTCCTTCTTAAGATCCATCATTCCCTCTGGAACATGGTACTGAAGGAAAGCAGTAGTAAACTCATCCACATACCCTCTGCCCATCGGGCCCACCTTGGCCTCCTCGCCCCTTGTCACTTGCCCCAATCTAAATGATTATCACCCAGTTGATTACCAAGCACCATGTGCTATCAACAATTCAACATCGTTGCGTGACATGACTCGCCACAACAACTCAATCTCATCGTGTGATCCACATGACACGCAAGTTCATAACATTGTTCCATATTCCATTAATCAAGATTAATTATCAATGATTCTGACACATGTGATGATGTGGCATGGCTAAGCAACTAATACGAACTAACCCTCCAATGTTGATTATAATTACTAACCAACTATATTGAACCAATCTAGGGTGACAATGGATCATGGCATACAATGACAAGGTAGGGTATAGATCAATCTGGTATATTAGCTAAACCCAATCTAATTTGAAACAATTGTATACTTGAAATATATGCAATAGGGTAAAACTAATATTGCAATTTTATAAACATGGGTTCAACATGATCAAAGCACAACTTGCCTTGGAATAGGTCCTGATCTGGTTCTGAACTTGCTCTTGAGTTGTCGGATCTTCCTCCAAGCGCCGCACAATTCAACGCTCTACGCTGCATCAAGGAGAAAAGCAAATAAATACCAAAACAGAGAGCAAATGAACTCCAAAAATCAAATAAATTCACCATTAAATAGATCTCAATTTTAAAAAAATTTAGAAATTTGAATCACTCAAATCCGAGTTACGATGCAAAAGATATAGCCTTTTGAAGTTTGAAATAAATACTGAAATTGCAAAAATCAGAAAATCAGAATTAACAGATTTATTTTTAAATCGAAAACAGATTTATGACATCAGCGTGACCACATGATGATGTCATCATCACAGAATTTCCAATCGGATTATTTTTGCAATTGAAAAATGCAATTATGACACAAGCATGACGTCAGCGAGACCTCGAGCCAATCACAAGCCGACGCGTGTCTCGGCAGATGGATCGAGTCCACGCCGCAGTACCGACCACGGTGAACTCGGTCCACGACGCCTCGGCACTCGCACCCGATACGCGGCTACGCCCAATTGGCCCAACCCTGCGGCTCGATCTGATCCGCAGAAGACAGATCGGACGGCTACGATCTAATCTGACCACGCGTCCCTCATCCAACGGCTTACCCTAAGATCTGACGGTCGAACGTGAGCGCGACGAGACGACGATGGCGCGGCGGCGCCTTTCACCGGAGATGGAGAAGACGACCCACGACGCAGCGCTCCGGCGGGCTCCTGGCGACGAGACGGCGGGGATCCGACGCGGCACGGTTCGGCGAACTCGGTCCCGCAGCCCAAGCGACGGAAGACGGCGAATCGACGACGTTCTCGGCAAAAACCCGCGGCTGTTCCACGCTTCAACTCCGGCGAACTCGCGGCTGCGTTCTACGGCTGATCTCGCGAAACCTCTCCGACCAAACGATGCGGCGCTCGATTGCGAACCTCGGGGTGCTACCCCCCTATTTATAGCCTCGGCGTCCGAGCTCTACACGGCGAAAGAAACCGGCGACGTTACGGCGGCGGACTCCGAGTCCAGAACGGAGACGATAAACGACGGTACGCTGCGTCCCGATCCGACGGCCAAGATGCAAGCGCACACGCGGCCTTCCCTGGACCGTTGTATCGCACGTGAACGGTCACCGATCTAGGGTTTTGCCCCACTGCGATTCGCGGGCTGGTTTGGGCCGCACCCACGCGGGCTTCCAGCGCACAGTGTTGGGCTTCGGCCCAACACTGTTCATTGATTTTCAAAAGGATTTTCCATTTAAAATAATTCCAGAAATTCATTTTATTTATTTTAAGCGATAAAACTAATAGGAAAAATCCAAGAAAAATCTCAAAAATACTTTGAGACATTCTGGACTCAAATAAAATATTTTTGGCAAAACTTTATTTTAACTTTGCACAAATTTAAATAGATTTGAACAAAAGGTCAATATTCTTAATTTAAAATTAATTCGAATAAATCCAGAAAAATCCAAATAAATTCCAGAAAATCATAAATGCACATTTAAGTAATAAAATAATATTTGTCAAATTTTTAGGATGTTACAGCTATTGAGCATAGATAAGATAGAAGAGACTCACTACGACTCAGACTCGCTCTTATCTTCCCCAGAGACTGACATAGGGAAGCTGACTCTAGAACCCAACTAAGGAGTGCACATGCACTCGTCTACCTGTGAAGCCCCAAAACCGCTAGACTTATAAGACTGTGAGGGAACTCAACCTAGAGAGAAGAGAGAACAGCTAATCACGCATGATAGCAACCTAAAGCACAAGATAAGAAGACCATGCAAGGCATGCCAGAAGTCTAAGTGAGTGAACTCAACTCAAGAAAACAAGCCCAAAGATACCCAGAAGAAACACACAGAAAAGAAAAGCTGGAAGAAAATATATAGTACATAATATAAAAACCAGCTCCCCCTCAAGATAAGCCGTATGGGCTCACGACTCCAAGGTCACTCCTCAAGGCAACAAACCTAGAGCTATCCAAAGGCTTGGTGAAGATATCGGCTAACTGGAGGTCACTTTCTACAAATCAGCGCGATATCTCGCTTTCTCCACATGGTCTCTAAGGAAGTGATATCTAATATCAATGTGCTTGGTCCGAGAATGTTGCACTGGTTTTTAGCAATGCAAATAGTGAAGTGTTGTCACGAAAAAGTGGCACACTCTCTATCTCTAACCCATAGTCACGCAAGGTCGATCTCATCCAGAGCACTGCTACAACAACTGGTCAGTAGTAACGCACTCGCCTCGGTGGATCAGTAACTCCGATCGCTTCTAGATGACCAAGAAACAAGAGAAGTGCTAATGAATTGGCAAGTACTGTAGTGTTCTTCCTATCTATCCTACAACAAAGAAAAGTCGGCATCGGAAAAGGCTCTAAGAGATAGATAAGAAGAAGAAGAGTACCAAATACCAAAATCGGTGGTAGCACGAAGGTACTGAAGATGCGCTTTGACCACCAAGGCGGTGAGAGGCGCGAGTAGAAGCTTGAAATCGAGCGCATGCACACACAACGAAATGTATGTCCGCCTCGAGCGGTGAGGTACAAGAAAGAGCCGATCATGCTCAAACTCCTTTTGATCGCAGGCTCACCATCCTCATCGGGCTCGAGGACAGCAGTGGTGGCCATAGGAGTCATCACCGCTTCCCATCGACATATCGAACGCTCAGAGGTTACGTATACTTGCCTTGATGCAAGAAAGTACCTCTCGAGTCCGCTTGATTTGGAAGCCAAGAAAGTAGCTCAACTCGCCCATCATACTCATCTCAAACTCAGACTCATCACATCGTAAAACCGAGAGACAAGAGAATGAGACGAGCCACCAAAATGATATCGCCCACATAAATGCGACAAGAAGAAAATGAGACTCATGGTGTTTGATGAACAGAGTTTTGTCTACTATACCCATTTTAAAGTCATGGTTGAGAAGATAAGACTTGAGCCTCTCATACCATGCTCTGGGGGCCTGCTTGAGTCCATACAGAGCTTTGGAAAGCTTGTATACATGACTCGAAAACTTGGGGTTCTCGAATCCTGGAGGTTGCTTGACATAAACCTCTTCCTCAATATAGCCATTGAGGAATGCACTCTTGACATCAATTTGATAAAGCATGAAGCCTTTGGATGCAGAAAATGCAAGTAGGATTCGGATAGCCTCTAGCCTAGCTACAGGAGCAAAGGTCTCCTCAAAGTCAAGTACCTCAACCTGAGAAAAGCCCTGTGCAATTAGTCTAGCCTTGTTTCTAACTACAACCTCATCCTCACTCTGCTTGTTTTTGAACACCCACTTGGTCCCAATGACATTATGACCAGATGGGGGCTTGACAAGCTGCCATACCTTGTTCCTCTCAAAATTCTCAAGTTCCTCATGCATAGCATTAATCCACGACTCATCGGATAATGCATGAGAAACATCCTTCGGCTCAAAGGTGGCAACGAAGGCAGAGTGGAGGCAGAAAGAGGACAGACCTTTCTTGAGCGTGTGACACGCTCGAAAAAATCGCCAATCATCTGATCAGGAGGATGACGTCTCTGAATATGACGGGGAGGTCCAGCAATAGAAGTAGCCTCTACCTCTTGAACAGAAGAGGTAGGAACAGAGCCACTCGCTGAAGGAGAGTCAGAAGGCAAGGGCTGGTCTCCCTGAGGTGCAGAAATGGAAACAGGAGGCACCTCAGGTGTAGAGGGGACTGGATCCGGTGGAACACCATCATCTCCATCATCCTTATCTTCTTCAAAGATGGTCTCAGAGGGATAAGAAGAGCCTGAAACATTAGGTCTAGCTCCTGGGCTAGCCTCATCAAAGGTCACAACACAGGTCTCTATGATCCTATGCACATCAACACTTCAGACCCTATAGCTACGAGAAGAAGACGAGTAACCTAGAAAGATACCATCAGAAGAGCGAGACTCAAACTTATCTAGGTTACCAGACTTCAAGATAAAACACTTGCAACCGAAAACTCGAAAATTAGACACATTGGGCTTTCGCCCATACCTCAACTCATAAGAAGTGCGATGCAAATGTGCTCTCAAAAACACGCGATTAGAAACATGGCAAGCAGTAGCTATAGCCTCAGCCCAAAACATCCTAGAAGTACTGTACTTTTCTAGCATCGTCCTGGCCATTTCTACCAGGGTCCTGTTCTTCCTTTCCACTACGCCATTTTGTCGAGGGACGTAGGGAGAAGAGAACTGATGCTTTAAACCAGACTCCACACAAAAACTCTCAAAGTAGGAATTCTTGAACTCCGTGCCATTATCATCGCAGATAGCTCAGTAATGCACCTGGAGGTCAATAGATAACCCATCTTGACCAAACCCTGAAGTGGGAAAAGTCTCATCCTTCGAGGCCATGAAGAATACCCAAGAAAATCTAGAAAATCATCAACGATGAAAAGAACATACCACTTCCCTCCCCGCTGATTGCACTCTAGCCGACCAACAAAGGTCCATATGTAAAATCTGTCCCGGTGCATCACCATCACTATAGTGACTGGAGGATGAGAAGCAAGAACCATCTTGCCATGTCGGTAAGGAGAGCAAACTAAGTCTTTGACCATCTTGAGTTTGGGCAAACCCGAATGAGATCGTGGTCGCTAACTCGGTCAAATGATCAAAACCAATGTGACCAAGTCTCCTATGCCGAAGGAGAGATCACGGACTCGAAGCAATCAAACATCGAAGAGAATCTCCGTAAGAAGCGTAAAAATCAGCACGAAAGACTCTCCCAAATCTAGAAATCCCAAAACTAACCCTCCCGATGAATCGAGGATTCTACAGCATTACTCTTGAAGTTTACCTCGAAAGAGTCATCGATAAGTCGAGAAACAGAGAGCAAATTGTATTGCGACTTACTAAGGCAACATCTTTAAGAAAGAAATTGTCATTAATGCAAATGGTACCTTTAGCAATGACTCTACTCAAGAAGCATCCCCAAAGTGATCAACTCATCACCGGGGCTCGGACTAGGAAGAGAACCATCGAGAATCTCCGGTCATATGATGAGAACAACCGAGCCGATAATCCAAACATCTCCTTCCGCATACGATTTAACCCGATCAAGACACAAGAGAGAAAGATGACTCAAGATCGATAGAGTGAAGACTTGGGAACCTAATATCAATCACACGACGCCTCGAGTATCGATCCACGAAGAAGACTGACTCGAGTGTCTCTCCGACGCTTAACCCTAACAAGATCGAGTAACTCTAGTAGATGATCTAGGAGCTGAAACTGGGTTGGCATGCCGTGGTGCAAAGGCCAGACCATCTCAGTCAGGCTTCCTAAATCTCCTACCAGAAAACACCTCACGCCGTTGATATCTACCTCGATAGAAAAAACGAGGAATATCAAAAGGACGGCGGAAAGACTGACTACGAACAGCTCCAGGACTAAAACTCAAAGAACTAGCATGAAAACCGAGTCCTGGACGCTGCCCAAAAACAGGTGACTCTCTAACCTGTCAAGAAGCAGTGTGTACCTTTGGAGCACTCAAAGTCTGGGGATGACCCTGAATACCCCTAAGAGCAGCAACATGCTCACGCCGAGTGATCTTGGCGCGCCTGAAGCAGAAATCTACTAGGTGACCATCCTTCTTACATAAGGTGCATGTGTACTTCGCCTTGCTAGAGACGTATAACAGAGTAGCACCCTTCTGGTCAGAAGTCCTATGGACAACCCCAGCAGACCTAAACACGGTGGTGCTCACTCTGGGAGCTACCACAATCTCACCACTCTTGGAGCCGCGCACAATGGTTGGAGGATGCGCCCGAGCGTGCTCCAAGGGATCAAAACCTAGACCTTGATTGAATCTACTAATCTTGGATTGGTCTAGAATAAGATTGAGCTTCTTCTTGCCTCCTACAAACTTCTCGAGAGTGCTCATAAGATACTGGCAATCTCTAAAGAAAGAGGCACAAGAAGAACAGGGGGAAGAAGAAGAAGAATCAGAAAGATGAGCTCTCTCAGCACGTGCATTTTTCTCCCTCAGCACGGCTGTCTCAATCTTGAGGGCCTCACAAGAAACGCAAGACGCATTTCTAATTCTATGAGCTTGGTCTTCTAATTTCTTTCTAAGGTCGACATGGATTTTATCCACATCATCCTTAACCCCAACACATAGCAGGCAACTAGTTTTTGACTTAACTAGTAAGTCCTTAGCAAGTTGATCACACTTGACATTCAAAGCATCATTGTCAAGTTTTAATTGCCTAAAGCCCTCACATGAGCTGACTGGATCCTTAGAAGCATGCAATTCAAGTTCATCATTTCTAGTAGAAAGCTTCTTAAGGTGTGAACTCATGGCATCAATTTCAGCAAGCAATTTAGGGAAATTAGCACAAGGAGTAGAGTAAGCATGAAGAAAACTAGCATCTACAGAATGAGTATCAACAGATTCATTGCTAGCATTCTTCAACCTAAGACTATCTAGTTCAGACAACACACTATCATGCATAGTCCTTAGGTTCTCAAACTCCACAAGCAAAGCATCACACAAAGTACAGTCATCAGTGACTCGGGAGGGAGAAGATCTAAGTGAAGCTAACTCCCAAGTCAAGGTACCTACTTCCTTCTCAAGCTCCGTACACCTAGCTCTAGCTCTAGCATGAAATTTTCCTAATTTGCAGAAAGCTTCATTGAGCTGGTCATAGGAGGGTATCTCGTCCGAGTCGCTGTAGAGCTCGGAGTCGCTGATGCCGTTGGCGTCGGCCATGAAGCACATGCCGAAGAAGTCATCGCCGCCCTTCTTTTCTTGCGGATCATCCTCGCCCTCGTCGCTCCATGTCTCCGTGTCAGAGAGATTGATGTCGTCAAGTGCGGCGAGGACGCGGTGAAAGAGCTTCTTATTCTTGGAGAAGTTGTGGTACTTCTTCTCACACGCCGGCTCGCGAACTGGAGGCTTCTTGTTGCGGTTCTTGTCGATGTAGTCGTTCTTACCCGAACCGCCTTGTTCGTTTTTGCCCTTCTCCAGCTTGGGACAGTTTGCTCGAATGTGGTTGGGGCCACCACACTCGAAACAGGTGATCATTCCACCTCTCTTTCTCTCTCTCACTCTCTTGTATGCATATGAAAATTTGCGAGCAAGAAGAGCAAGCTCATTTTCTGGAAATTTTTCCAGCTTGGTCATCGCTAGCTCGCAAAGGGCGGAGAGAGAGAAACCAATGTAAGAATCGTAAAGAGAGGATCCAATGGGATCGGTGACCAAAGCCATCGATCGAGACTTCGTCTTCCGCGAGACGACGCCGATCTCATGAGTCTTGAGGTGGGAATAAAGCCCGCCAAGAGTCAAGGTCGATAGGTCGGTGGTGTCCTTGATGGTGTTCACTTTCATTTCCCAAACACGAAGATCGAAAGGTCAAGAAATGTCGAGCATTATCTCGAGTCGGGGTATATGCACCGATCGCCGAGGTCGCCAAAATCTTCAAACCGACCAAAACACTCGTCAAGACTCTCACCAGCGTCGTCGCTCAAACTTGTTGAACTCACGCTTGAATTGGTCCTGCCGAACCGCCTTGATTTGGGTAGTGCCTCATGGTAAGCATCGAGGGTCACCCAAATCTCATGAGCGAATGAAGGTGAGAAATCCTAGCATACTCATCATGGCTAAGACCACGTATGAGGATGTTCCTTGCCTTAGCGTTCGCCTCAACGCCGACCATATTTCCGGCCGTGACGCTTTTCATCGCCAGAACCTCATACGGAGTTTCACCTTCGCCATATTAGGAAGCCCAGGCGTGATGTATGACTCCATCCGCGATTTCCAAAAAGGAAAATCAACTCCAGCAAAAATAGGAGGCTTGGTGGAATACTTGTCCATCGCCATAGCTCTTGAGACCGGTCAAGATCTATGGAAGAGCAAAACCGGCTCGATACCAATTGAAAGATCGAAATTGCGATCAGAGGGGGGTGAATGATCCCAAATAAAATTTCCAAATAAACTTTCCCCCTAGAATTCAAACCACCAAAAGACCGTAAAGAAAGAATCAACCATCGATGAGGCAATTGCATGAATGCAGAGGCACCACCGCTTAAGGTCGGGTGAACGATAAAAACTGACCGTCGTAGCTCGCCGGATGAACGGTGTTTCGGATTAGCAAAGCATCGCGAATCGTCGCCAAGACTACGGATGAATAATGTTCGAGATGAACAAGACTTCACCAAAGATCGGTCGGATGAATAAGATTTCGACCGCAGAGGTCAAGAACAAGATTCCGACCGCAGAAGCTGGATAAACAGTACTCCCGACCTACAGAGGTCGGATGTACAGTACTCGGATGAATAGTATTTGAGTGAATAGTAAAATCAGCACAATCTTAAAAACAGAAATCGATGTACCTTTTGATCGGCTGATCCAAAAATAGTGAAAATTGGTGTGCACCTCCCTAAGGATGTCAGGAACCTATTTCAATCATCAATTGAAGGAATTGATACCAAGGTTCCGTCCCTTTTCAGTTTAACAAATGCAACACCAAACACAGAGTCACGAACACAGACCTCACCCCTAACTTGCTGGTGGGAGTTTTTGGTCAAAATATCCTTGGATGACTCCACAAATCATAGCAAGTAAGTACACGAAGAAACAACCCTTCAAACAAATAGAAACACGATCTATAGGCACTTTCTTCTACTAGGCACAAAAATTGGTTTCTTGCAAAACTGAATAGAAGAGGTTGTAGATTGCCTAGATGATTGGGATATGATCTATAGAAGATTCATCCAGCAATCTTTCATCCTTGGCATAAAATCCAAAAGCACTTAGAAGGAGAGGAAGAAAATCCAACCATACAGAAGGTAAAGTGCATGAAATTAAATGTTGAATTTAAAGCATAATGTAAATGAGGAAAGTGAACTCAAAGATGGGGAAAGCAGTCTTTCATTGCCAGAGGGTAGGTTTACAAAGCCTCACTACAAAGTGGGCAAAGCTTCAGGAGCACAGAGGCCTCCAGAGCATTCTCACCTACTCACGTACACTTCCCTCACCTGCTCACACCCCCCACTAGGAGACACCCCTCTCCCTGTCTATTTATAGCAGGCTTGGACCACCTACCACCCTTGGATGAGCCTCTAAACCCTAGAGCACTCCATCAAGGGCTGAGATTTTACCCACTCACACAGCTATGCATGGGCTGACCGAAACCCAACAACACAACGGGTTTTGCACGCTTTTCAAATCATACTAACTTGACCCGCTACTCTATCTTCCTGACCGTGATCCAACTGTCCTCCTTGATCAGAGCAGCTCCAAGTTAGCATCTCATCCATTCCTTTGTCTTCTTGGCTTGCAGCTACTCCCTGGCCTCAGTCATATTTGGCGACACCTTAATCATCTGGACCTCAGCTCTCCCAGCCTAGTCCTGATCTCCTTCGCCTCACCATGACCTAGCTCCAAAGTCCTGCAACCATCATAGACAAGGAAACCACATCACATAGCAAAGTCCAACAACACATATCCATCTCAACAGAAAGATATACACTACGCTGACCAGCAAAACCCCGACCACACGTGGTCTGACCACTGGTCTCCATCTCGACCACTCGAGGTCTGATCACTGGTCTCCGACCAGCCAAAGCCTGCACCACTCGGGTCGAACGATCGTCTCCGACCAACCAAAAACTCGACCACTCGGGTCGACGATCGATCTCCGACTCAACCACTCTGAGTCTCAACCACTGAGTTCGACCACCGGTCTCCGATCACCAAAGCCCCGACCACTCGGGGTCAGACGACTGGTCTCCGACCAGCAACTCAAATTGCTCTAGCTTGAAAATCAATCCAAATCAAACTCAAACTTGAGCACACCTTGCTCAAATAAAGTCAAATACTCATCACAAATATGGATGGACCTCCACATGGTCCTTCACAAACCTAGAATGGATTGCTTGTACTATCTCCCGCCTAACAATGTGCAAAGCCAGACCTAAGCAACTTAATAGGTTAAGGCTGCCCCATCCCAGCACTTGTGGTTGCACAAAATTCTTGGCTTGAAAACAACCCATAGCTCGGTCCTTAATTCGACACGGGCAATACTCCACCCCATACTACGTACAAGTCTAGCCTTTGCACAACCGGCTATTGCCAATAATTGCCCGCATCTAAACCATAGTTTTATTTTGGGGTTTTTAGTCAAAGTACCAACAATTGACATCATGTCATAACCAACCTTTTTCAATTCTCAAGAATTAATTTTGATCTGATCATATTCAACGTTGGTTCTAAAGCATGGCTAAGCATGATTAATAATCGCATATACCCAAGTTGACATTATGTATTGTCTAACCCATTTCTATGGTTATCAAGGTTCACTCATTCATACTTATCAAGGAAGTTCCATGAAACATCAGGCATAGCTACCAATATTCCAGCATAGCATTTTTATAATAAGTACGCGCATGCATAATAGTTTTGCAATCATTGAAAGTAAATATTTGAAGTATTAGGATCAAAATGATCAAGGGGTGCTTGCCTTGCTAATCGTAGTCGGGAATAAAGTCCGGATCGTCGACGAGGTCGTCGTCTGCTAATTCAGGCTCGCCAGAATCTACTCTTCGACCATCATGAATAGCATACAACAAAAAGCCACAAGTATAAGGGCAAAAGAAGACAGCATGTAAAATCAAATAAAAACAGCTATAAGAAACAAGCACATGTTCTTTTATAGATTATCTATTCTTGTTGCATTTAATTCAAGAGGCTAAAATTATCTATTCTTGTATTTATAACTTCGAATTATAGATGCTAAAATTTTTTGAAGTAGAAAGATTTGTCTTATGGTGATATCGTAAAATAGTCTATTGTTTATAGGATTTAGATGCAAAGCAATGAATTTAAGGACTTTTGAATTAAACATTGATTATTAAATTTCTAACTGCTATATTATTGGACTTAGCACATTATGTGACCTATCTCATCTTTATGTCTATTTTCTAGTTGCAAGCAAGGTTTCAATGAACACTTTCTTATATATATATATATATATATATATATATATATATATATATATATATATATATATATATATATGTATATATATATATATACATACATACTTTTCATACTAAATTTCACCCTATTTGCATAGTTCATTATTAGTTTAATATTTCTACCTAACCTATCATTATTCTGCCATTATTCTGAAAAGAAATACATATAGCAAATTACTAAAACTCTTTTCTCAAACATTTAAATCATTATAGCATAGTTACCAATAATATTAACCTTCAATAGAAAAGTCTTAGAACAATTAGTTTTTCCAAATATTTTTATAGAAATGAGTTCATAGTAGAATAAAGCTCTTAATGAAATTGGTTCCGAACAATATTAACCTTATTTGCAAAATTTCCATACTTAGTCCATTTTCATATGTGCTATTCACCTTTATATTAAAATATTTTTCTGAAATATCTTTTAAGAATATTTCTGCATATTCGGGAAGCTATTGATTTTAGATGAATTTAAAAATTGGTTTCATCTCTTTTGGATTTCAAATGCGAAAGATATTCAAGTTTGAATTCTTAACCGATTCAAAAATCAATGAAAATAGCAAAATACGCTTTCGCTACGCTGAAAGCGTCTTTTCGCTTCGTGCCAACACGCGCTTTCGAACCCGCTACGGTCACTGACATCTGGGTCCCAGCCGTCAGCGACTCAAGGCGAAATCGCACTGAGCCACTGACACCTTGGTCCCGCTACTCAGCGACACAAAGCAGAGCTCGGCGAACTTGGGCTCGCCGACGGCGAACTAGCTCCGGCCAGGGGGAATGAGTAGCACCTACGGCTTCAGCATGCTAGCGCGCATCTAGGGGATGGCTTAACAATTTTTGGCGATGGCCGGAGGTGGGTCGCCGTCGTGGCCGAGCGGCGGAGGTCACGGTGACTAGCCGCGCCGACGACAGAAGGTACCTCCGGTCGAATGGGTTCCGGTTTTAGCATTAGGGAACCCTAAGCAATCCATTTTTGCTAAGAAACAGCACAGGAAAGCATCGGGTTAGCTCACCACCGATCGCCGGTTTTGGAGAAGAAGAGGGCGTAGTGGCGGCGGAGTTCCGACCAGAATTTCCTGGAAATAGCAGAGGGGTTTTGATTCATGAGAATTGGTGATGCTATAGCAGAAAGCAATTGAGGAATGGGTGCTCATACCACCTTCAATCGGTCACGAACCGAGAGTTAGGGTTCTTCGGCTGATTGAAAGAATCGTGAAATTGGCAGTGATCGGTGAAGTATATTGGATGAAACAAGTGGGGTTTTGACAAGCACTCTCTGGCGATCATGTTGCAGTATTTATAGGCCGAGGGGAATGCTGTAGACGAGCTTGCACAGGGTATGAACTCGACGGGTTTTTGCGGCGCTAGAACAGGCGAAGGAATGGGCGGTTTGCGGAAAATCCGGGCAAGGACGATGCGTGGCAGGGTCTGGCAGAGGCGGTTACCTCGGGCGGGGTGCGGGCGCTACGGTGGCGCGAGCTACAGCTGGCGAAATCAGCTCGACCACACGTGTGCTCGGCTGTGAGGGAGGAAGAAGAAGACGATGGCTGAGGCTGACAGGTGGGGCCACACAGTGAACGGGGCCCACGCGTCAGGGAGAGAAGAAGAGAACTCCGGCTTGAACTGAAAATGGAGCTGGATTGATTCACTGAATGCATTATCTATCCAATTGGAAAATTAATGAGGAATTTAATGGGTGTACCTGAGCTAGTTTAGGATCGTTCCTAAAAATTTCAGACCAATTTGACGCCTGAGGAATTTACAATAATTCTGACAGTGAACTGTGCACATATTTCTCCATTCTGTTCTATATTAATTAAGATACCTATATCTTACTAAAAAATTTATAAAATTATCGAACAGGATCCTTATATGCTCACTATCCTCCTTTAAAAATTGGAGCTTCATATTCTTGACAGATTATTTAATAAAATCCTGACATTGAAATTTCCAGATTTCTAACTATTCAGTTTTTGAATTTATATAAATATCAAACCTAAAGATAATCTCCTGTTATTTTTACTGAAGTTGACTCTACCCAGGGGAAAGATAATATAAAAATTTTCCCATCAAAATTATGATCATTTAATTTTCTGACATTTTCACTATTACTAGTCTTGATTCAATAATTACCTTTCTTTTCATCATTTATTATTTTGTCATGATTTTAAAATTATATTTTGATTTCTGGATAGCTCCATAAATTTTTACAGTAGTTTTTATTATTTTGTATTTCACAAATCTTTTCTTGTTACTTAAGTGATGGTTGTTTAATTAGGAAAAAGAATTTTCCTTATAAGCAATAATCAAGATATTCATAGAAAATTCAGAAAAATCCAGAGGATCACAAATTAAAATTTCCTAAAATATATTATTTAAATTATTATTATTATTCATTTTTCAGGATTTTACAAACCTATCCCCCTTTCAAAAATCTCGTCCTTGAGATTTGGCGAGGGTTTAGAAGAAGTTTGGAAATTCTTTTCTGAGTTGGTCTTCGCGTTCCCATGTGGCTTCATCTTCTGAGTGGTTACTCCATTGCACCTTTAGCATTTTGTGAGACTTGTTTCTAGTATGGCGTTCTGCTTCTTCAAGAATGCGGATTGGGTGCTCCCGATAGGATAGATCAGGTTGAAGATCAATATTTTCCAGATTGGTGAGTTCAATAGGAATGCAAAGGCACTTTTTAAGTTGGGACACATGAAAGACATCATGTACTTCAAATAATTGGGGTGGCAGTTCCAACTTGTAAGCCATCTCGCCCATTTTCTCAAGATTTTGATATGGACCAATATATCGGGGAGCTAGTTTTCCACGGACATGAAAATGACGGACTCCGCGGAGTGGTGAGACTTTTAAGTAGACATGATCACCGACTTCAAAACTGAGTTCACGTCGACGATTGTCGGCGTAACTCTTTTGGCGAGATTGGGCCTCTTTTAATCGACTCCTGATCATATCCACTTGCTCTTGGGCTTCTTGAATGAGATTGGGTCCAAAGAATTTTCTTTCACCTACTTCAGACCAAAAGAGAGGCGTTCTACACTTTCTTCCATACAGTGCCTCAAATGGCGACATTTGGAGACCGCTTGAAACTGTTATTATATGAGAATTCCGCAAAGGCTAAACTCTTTTCCCAATTAGTACTATAAGACAGTACACAGGCTCTTAACATATCTTCCAAGATTTGGTTAGTCCTTTCTGTTTGACCGTCTGTCTGAGGATAGTAAGCCGTACTGAAGTTTAGCTTAGTTCCTAGAAGGCCATGCAAATTTTCCCAGAAACGGGATGTAAATTGGGATCCTCGGTCAGAGACTATGGTCTTTGGGACACCATGCAGATGAACGATATTTTCCAAGTATAGCTCAGCGAGCTTATCTCCAAAATGAGTGGTCTTGACCGGAACAAAGTGGGCCACCTTGGTTAACCGATCTACGGTCACCCAAATAGAATCATGCCCTTTTCTGGTCTTGGGCAGACCAATGATGAAATCCATACTGATATCATCCCATTTCCATTCAGGAACCTTTAAGGGCTGAAGGAGTCCAGCAGGACGTTGATGCTCGGCTTTAACTCGTTGGCATACGTTGCAAATTGCAACATATGCTGAAATATCCTTTTTCATGCTGGGCCACCAATATTCTTGTTGGAGGTCTTGATACATTTTTGTACATCCAGGATGGATTGAGAGAGGTGATTGATGAGCTTCTTCTAAGATCAGATTCTTAAGCTCGGGATCATTGGGGATATAGATTTGTTTCTTATGCATAAGCAAGTCATCAGAACCTTCCATGAACTCAGATTCAATTCCTTGCTTTAATTCTTTTCGGATTTTGGTGATAGCTTCATCGACAAGTTGGGCATCTTTAATTTGGGATTTCAAGGTTGGTTGCATTCCAGTGCGGCCAAAAATCCTTTTTCAATAATCCCTAAATTAAGTTTCTGAAATTCATTTTGCAGCTCGAATTGATCAGTGAAAGCTGAGATGGAAATGCAGTAGAGCTTCCGACTAAGAGCGTCGGCTACGACATTAGCTTTACTTGGGTGGTAATTTATGCTAAGATCATAATCTTTGATTAGCTCCGACCATCTTCTTTGTCTAAGGTTTAAATCTGAATGAGTGAAGAAATATTTTAGGCTCTTGTGGTCAGTGTATACATTGCATCGATTACCGATGAGGTAATGACGCCAAATATTTAGAGCATGAACCACAGCTGCTAGATCCAAATCATGGGTAGGATAATTTTGTTCATGGGGACGAAGCTGTCGAGAAGCATATGCAACAGCTCTTGATTCCTCAGATCAACACGCATCCTGCATCGTGTCGTGATGCATCACAAAAGATGTCAAAATGTTTATTGACATCCGGCAATACGAGGACAGGTGTTGAAGTTAATCTTTTCTTCAATTCTTGAAAACTTGATTCACATTCAGGTGTCCATTCAAACTTCTTTTCCTTCTTTAATAGCTGAGTCAAAGGTTTAGCGATTTTGGAGAAGTTTTCGATGAAGCGGCGATAATATCCCGCCAAACCAAGAAAACTTCGGATCTGAGGAATAGAATTGGGTTGTTCCCAGGCTTGCACAGCTTGAATTTTACTGGGGTCAACAGAAATTCCTCCTTCTGAAAGGATATCCCAAGAAATGCAATTTCTTTCAACCAAAAGTCACATTTTTCAAATTTGGCATAGAGTTGGTGGACTTGAAGCTTTTCAAGAATCATGTGCAAATGCTGCGCATGTTCTTCTTTGGATTTGGAATAGATGAGAATATCATCAATGAACACCACAACAAACTTGTCCAAATATTCCATAAAGACCTTGTTCATAAGGCACATGAAACTTGCGGGGGCATTGGTCAGTCCGAAGGACATCACGACATATTCAAAGAGACCATATCGAGTGGTAAAAGCAGTTTTTGGAATATCGCAGGGCCTAATCATTAGTTGATAATATCCATGTCTCAAATCAATCTTTGAAAAGACTTGAGCACCACTCAACTGATCGAATAAATCATCAATGCGAGGAAGAGGGTATTTGTTTTTAATAGTGACTTCATTTAAAGCACGGTAATCTATACACATGCGCAGACCACCATCCTTTTTGTTAACAAAAAGAACTGGACTTCCCCAAGGAGATGAACTGGGGCAAATGAACCCTTTATCCAATTGTTCTTCAATTTGCTTCTTAAGTTCAACTAGTTCGGTTGGGGCCATTCGATAAGGGCGTTTAGAAATTGGGGTGTAACATCCCAAAATTTTGCTTAAATATTATTTTATTGCTTAAAAGAGCATGTATGATTTTTTGGAATTTATTTGGATTTTTCTGGATTTATTGGAATTAATTTTAAATCAAGTTTATTGCCTTTTGTTCAAATCTATTTAAATTTATGCAAAGGTAAAATGAAGTTTTACCAAAAGTATTTTATTTGAGTCCAGAATATCTCAAAGTATTTTTGAGATTTTTCTTGGATTTTTCCTGATTATTTTATTGCCTAAAACAAACAAAATGAATTTCTGTATTTATTTTAAATGAAAAATCTGTTAAAAGTTTGTGAACAGTGTTGGGCCGAGCCCAACATCGTGCGTTGAAGCCAGCGTCGATGCGCCCATCCGGCCAGCGGCGCAATGAGGCAAACCCTAGATCTTGGCCGTCGCGCGCGATCCAACCGCCTGTGGAATGCCGCGTGTTCGCCGCGTTTGACCGTCGGATCGGGACACGCGTCGCGCCAGGTTGTCGCTCTCCGACGTGAACTCGAGTCCGTCGCCGTAACGACTCCGCACTTCTCCGCCGTAGGGCTCAACGCCGAGGCTATAAAGGAGGGGTACTCGCCGAGGTTCCTCGTGAGCACCGCATGTTTTGGCCGGACCCGCGAGCGAGGAACATCGTGGTGAGTGCAAGGAAGCTCGCCGGAGTTGAAGTCTGCACCCGCGCGTTTTGGCCTTGACCATCGCCGATCCGTGGCTTTTCGACGCTTTGGTCCCGGATTCGAACTCGCCGGGCGTGCCGCATCCATCGCGCCACTTCTTCTCGCCGGGGATACGCCGAACGCCGCCGAAGTCTTCTTCTTCATCTCGGTGGACCTTCTCGCCGCCACTTCGCCGCGAAGCCGGGTGAGTTCGTGACCGTTAGATCCGGATGAACGGAGGATCGAGCCGCGTTACGCACGATCTGTCGCCGCTCGATCGGATCGGGTCATGGATGCATGCGCGTGTCGTGCATCGGCGGGCGCGCCGCAACCAATCGGATCAAGACGCGTGGCGCCGCAAGTATCGAGGCGTCGTGCGCCGGGTTCACGGTGGACTGAGGAAGTCCGTGGACCGTGTCTATGCACCGGCCACGGTCGCGTGCTCGCTTGGCTCGGTCGAGATGACGCCAGCGTGACGCCACGCCGACGCCATAAATCGGTTTTCAGAATAAAATAAATCTGTTAATTTCGAATTTCTGATTTTCTGATTTCAGTATTTATTTCAAACTTCAAAAGGCTATATCTTTTGCAATTTAACTCGGAATTGAGTGATTCCAATTTCTAAAAATTTGTAAAATTGAGATCTATTTAACGGTGAATTTTATTTGATTTTTGGAGTTCAATTGCTCTCTGTTTTGACATTTATTTCCTTTTCTTCTTGGTACGCGTAGACGTTGAATTGTGCGACGCTTCGGAGGAAGATCCAGCAACTCAAGAGCAAGTTCCAGAACCAGATCAGGACCTATTCCAAGGCAAGTTGTGCTTTGATCATGTTGAACCCATGTTTATAAAATTGCTATGTTTGATTTACACTAGTGCATATATTTCAAATATACAATTGTTTCAAATTAGATTGGGCTTAGCTAATATACCAGATTGATCTATACCCTACCTTGTCATTGTATGCCCTGATCCATTGTCACCCTAGATTGGTTAAATATAGTTGATTAGTAATTATGATCAACATTGGAGGATTAGTCCGTATTAGTTGTTTAGTCATGCCACGTCATCACATGTGTCAGAATCATTGATAATTAATCTTGATTAATGGAATATGGAACAATGTTATGAACTTCTGTGTCATGTGGGATCACACGATGAGATTGAGTTGTTGTGGCGAGTCATGTCACGCAACGATGTTGAATTGTTGATGGCACGTGGTGCTTGGTAATCAACGGGGTGATAATCATTTAGATTGGGGCAAGTAGCAAGGGGCGAGGAGGCCAAGGTGGGCCCGATGGGCAGATGGTATGTGGATGTCTTGCCTTGATCACACTAAGGACTTAACCTTGCAAGCCTTTGACCTGAGTCAATCATGCAACCACATGTCTGGTATGGGCCAGCCTAGCTGAGTAATTTGCAATGTCTTAATTTTGGTACTATCGTGGTCGGTGTGAGTTCCCGAGTTATGGAGTAATTCACATGGCGCAAGAGGGGGGCCCTGGTTATGGTTTTCAGACCCACCAGTGTTGAAACCTTAGCGGTAGTATCCGGTTAAGCCAAGCATTGTAAAGGCTTTGTTATAATCACTCGCCTTGGTGGTGTTTGGTTGTATCAGCGTGGGTAAAGTGCATAACCTCTGCAGAGTGTGAAACTATTCGGATAGCCGTGCTCATGGTATTGAGCAATGCTCGGAATTACAGCTTAAGGGTTAGCTTAACTAATTGGACAACATGGTTGGGATGGCGGAATGCCATATGGAAGATGAAATTTGACTTAGGATTGGAAACTTGGTTTACTTGAGAAATTCAAGTTATTTACTATTGCTATTTGTTTTACATTCTTTACAATTTATTTATCAGATTTGTTCCTAAATGTCGCTTATTGCAAAATAGCCATGATAGCCTATCCATTGGAATAAGCTTTACATATAGATACATAGAATTGCATTCATGCACAACTTGTTGAGTGCTTTAAGTACTCACCCTTGCCAAACAACAATAATCAACAGCTTGAGGAATCTACACTGTGTTGGAAGATGAAGTCCGTGAAGACACGAGTCATTAGGGTCCGAGCCTTGTCGGTTGCTGTGGTGAACTGATGAGCTATCTACGCTTTCTACTTTCCACGCTTAATTATTAGTTTATATTCTCGCCTTGCCTGCGTGGCTTAATAATGTAAGTTGGTCATAAGATCATACCTTTAGTTATATCAATGAATGAACTATTATTCTATTATCGCTGAGTATGATGTGATATGTACCAATGTTGAGTGTGTGCACTAGCGTTGATCCCGGAATAGTGCGGTAAACACAAAGGGTTCGAATCGATGGATTCGGTCCTTCAGAGGTGGTATCGAGCATACCGATCGTAGGTCTTGGCCCTAGATAGTGTGGAGGTGTCCTGTGTGAGTCCAAAACTATTTTCTAAAAGAAAATCTAAACATGACTAATAAAACACTCTCGACTCATCTCATTCTCTACTTCTCGCCTTTGCTGAATTTACCATTTTACTTGCCGTTTTGGGTGGAGCTCTTATTCAAAGTTCTTGTGGAGCAGATGCCGATTGTTTCGACCTTCGAGGAGTCAGCTGGCGGGTACACCATGGAGCTGTGGAGAGTACTTCAGACGCTTGGGGGTTCTACCATCCGCTTTACCGAGGAGGCAGCTGGTCAGTTAATGGTGTACACCGAGGATTTATTTGCAAGCTGATTATCTACGCTCGGGAGAACGAGGAAGCTAGCAGGCCAATCAACATCTCTCGCGTAAGATTCTCATACGAGGTTGCAACACAGAGGTCGCCAACTTGCTCTTCGCCGTGTTCCGCCGCGACTACGCCGACGAGCTTCACGACTCGATGTTCCGCCTTCACCTGCACGCTCAAGCATGCCGACGCCGACGGATCGTGGAGAACGAGTGTGCCATCGCAGTACACCTTGCGGAGTTCGCCCTTGCCAGTGAGGATCATATGAGAGAGACTACTCAGAGCCGGAGATCGTATACGAGGCACTCAGAGTGGCAGAGCAGAGCTTGAGGTGACCCGTGCTTCACCATCGGGATGATCACCGAGCCGGGAGAGGTCCTAGAGGCGGCCGAGGACGAGCCGGAGCGCGTGACTCGAGAAGTTCAGGAGCCAGCAGAGGAGTCCGAGGAGGATCCAGAGGAGCGAGAGTGGGAGCCAGAGGGGAGTGCAGACCCCGTTGTTGCGGAGGACCCAGTAGTAGGTCATCAGGATAGGTTCGCACCTATGCTCGCCATCCGCCGGTGTATGCGCCGGATCACCTCACCGGGTGGCTGGATGAGTGAGTGTCGACTTTGAGCTGTGTTGAGACTCGAGTGTGAGTCGCGCTTTTAAGTTAGTCTTTACCTCTTTAGTGACGTTAAGGTTTCGTGTTTAGTTTGCTTCTTTGTAATGCCGAGTGTGCAGATGGGTTGCAAAGCTTGTAGGCTTAACTAAGCGCCATACCAAGAATAATAAAGAATTATTTCAATTTGGGTATAATCTATCTCCCGCTTTAGAAATTCTTGCTTCTCATCTATGCTACATCTACCTTCCCTAACCTAAGAGGCAATCATCGATGGTGAATACTGAGGAACAACGGAGCTTCGTGAAGTGGATCGCGCTGAATGACAACACCAACGACAGAGGCAGCCTCAACCACCGCCGGTGGACATGCAGAACTGGGAGCGCTTGCAAAAGCAGACTAATCGATGCAGACTATGATGCAAAGAAATGCACCAGATAACCAACGCAGCAGCCAACAACAACAACCCTGTAGCTCAGAACAACCATGGTGGATCCCGACCTCACTCAAAGCTATCAGATTTTATGAGGACTAGGCCACCAACTTTTTCGGAAATGTGAACCCTTTGGAAGCCGATGGACGGCTTAGGACAATTGAGAAGAAGTCGCACATCACTCAAGTGTGAGGGCAATGAGAAGGTGCTCTACGCCTCATCAACCGGAAGGAACCGCCGCAGAATGGTGGGAGAATTATCGTGCCGCCATGGAGCCCCACAAGAGATCACCGGGAGGAGTTTACTAATGCTTTCCGCCATATCATGTCCCTGAGAGAATGATGGACCTTAAGAAGGAGGAGTTCGTGGCTCAAACAAGGAGGCCAACCAAAGGGCCGAGTACCGAATAAGTTTACCCAGCTTAGCTCGATATGCCCTCAAGATGTAGCGACAGATAAAGCTAGGCGTCTCGTTTCATGAAGGGACTGAATTCAGGACTGCAGGTGGGACTGATCACCCACAATTTTCCAGACTTTCAGGAACTAGTCAATAAGGCTTTGATCCTAGAAGATAAGCGCAAAGAGCTGGGTGAAAATCGTAAGCGCTTAATGACTAATCAGGGTGGACGTCCAAACCATCTACGTTTGAGGATGTCACCACAACAATTTGTTAGATTCCAACCACCAGCTGTGAACAAGACATCAACCCCTGCGCCTCGCCCTGCTAATCAGAACTTTCGGACACCAAAGACAGGCAACAATGCGCCAGAGGGAATCAACGATCGCCGTGAAAAGATGCTATACATGCAACGAGCCGTGGCACTTTTCTAATAGGTGTCCACGTATGGAGGCATCACGCCATTGTTTCAACTTGGGAACCACACCGCCAAATCACCACCTCGGGAGGAAATCGTGCGCCAGTCAAGCCGAGCAACCCGCAATCAACAAAGGCGTGGAAGGATCAACCACATCACCGCCGATGGAGCTCGGGAGGCTGCGACGTCGTCTTGGGTAAGTTTCGTCAACTCAAGACTGCCACAGCTTTGTTCGATTCGAGCTTCAGATTCGCTTGTTTCTCAAAGTTTTGCAACCAAGAATGGATTTCAAGTGGTGAATCTTAAGTGTGTGCTTTAGTCCAAGCCCCGTGATCCGAGCTTAGATCTAGCCTTGGGTGTTTGGGAGCTGTTGCTTATGGATGGGATAGAATTCTAGCGAATCTTATCTTGATAGATGCGCAATCCCTAGACGCCATCCTTGGAATGGATTGGCTGTCTAAGCATAAGGCCATTTTGGATTGTGGCCGACGGATCGTGACTTTGGAAGGCCCTAGTGGAAAGAAAGTAGAGTTTCAGCGACCGCAGTCGCGATGGGCGCTAATGGTCAATAGCACAAAGCCATCAAGATGGAAGATGTGCCAAGAGCGTGGAATACCCGG
Source organism: Otatea glauca (assembly GCA_036346275.1). NCBI lineage: Eukaryota > Viridiplantae > Streptophyta > Magnoliopsida > Poales > Poaceae > Otatea > Otatea glauca. The sequence goes on along the minus strand of CM070722.1, from coordinate 3,607,577 downwards.
ATGTGTTTCCAGAAGATTTGCCAGGATTGCCGCCAGACCGTGATATCGAGTTCGTAATCGAGTTAGCGCTAGGTACCGCACCGATATCAAAGAGACCGTATCGGATGCCTACTGACGAGTTAGTGGAAATGAAGAAGCAGATTGAGGAACTGCAAGAGAAAGGTTTCATTAGACCAAGTTCATCACCATGGGGAGCCCCGGTTTTGTTTGTTCGTAAAAAGGACGGAAGTCTTAGAATGTGCATCGATTATCGTGCACTGAATGAAGTAACGATCAAGAATAAGTATCGTTGCCCAGGATCGATGACTTATTTGATCAGTTAAGAGGAGCTGGAGTTTTCTCCAAGATAGATCTTCTTTCGGGATACCATCAGTTGAAGATCCGAGCGGAGGATGTGCCTAAGACTGCGCTTTCTACGATATGGACATTATGAGTTCACAAATCATGTCATTTGATTGACTAATGCCCCGCATATTTTATGAACAAGATGAATAAGGTTTTCATGGAATATTTGGATAAGTTCGTTGTAGTCTTTATAGACGATATCTTGGTTTACTCAAGACAGAGGAGGAGCATGCGTAACATCTCGTAATGGTTTTAGAGAGGTCATGAGAACATCACTATATGCTAAATTTAGCAAGTGTGAATTTTGGAAGGAGAAAGTTGAATTTCTTGGTCATGTAATGACTACTAAAGGAGTAGCAATGACCTGCAAAGTGGACGCAGCAGTGGCATCGAGCAACCAAGTCCTACCCAGATCCGTAGTTTTCGGGAATGGCGGATATTACCGTCGGTTCATAGAGGATTCTCGACAATTGCTAAACCCCGACGCAGCTTGTTGAAGAAAGAAAAGAAGTTTGCATGGACGCCAGAGTGCGAGACAAGCTTTATGGAATTAAAGAAGCGCTTAACAACAGCCCCGTATTAGTGTTGCGGATGTGCGTAATGGATTTGATATTTATTACGATGCTTCAAAGCAAGGCTTGGGATGCGTGTTAATGCAAGAAGGCAAAGTCGTTGCTTATGCGCCAAGACGCTTAAGACCGCATGAAGTGAATTACCCAACGATGATTTGGAGTTAGTCCGAGTGCATGCTTTAAAGATATGGCGCCATTATCTCATAGGAAATAGATGTGAAATATATACGATCATAAGAGCATGAAATACATATTCACTCAAGCAGACCTGAATATGAGACAACGAAGGTGGCTTGAGCTAATTAAGGATTATAATGTGGGAATCCATTATCATCCCGGAAAAGCCAATGTGGTGGCAGATGCTTTGAGTCGAAAGAGCCATAGCGCAAATACATTGACAATTGAGGATCAACCAGAATTATGCAAGGAATTTCAGAAACTAAGGTTGGAGGTCGTTCCGCAAGGAATGGTAGCTGCACTGGAAGTGAGGCCAACACTGGAGGATCAGATTAGTGAAGGCCAGAAAGATGACGATAAAATTTCTAAGATCAAGGCTAAAAAGGAAGAAGGCCTAGCCGCAGATTTCACTGATGAGCAAGGAACCATGTTTTTCAAAGGCCGAATTTGCGTGCGTTTGGATAAAAGGAATCAAACAATTGATTCTTGAGGAAGCTCACGATTCTAAGTACTCGATTCATCCAGAAGTGCTAAGATGTACCAGACTTGAAAGAGAGATTTTGGTGGCCTAATATGAAGCGTGAGGTAGCCGAGCATGTTGCATTATGCGACGATGTCGAGGGTAAAAGCCATGCACCAAAGACCACCGGTTGTTGCACCATTGAAAATTCGGAATGGAAGTGGAGGAAATCGAATGGACTTTATCACCGGTTTACCTAAAACTCGAGAGGGTACGATTCCATTTGGGTTATTGTGGATCGCCTAACCAAGGTCGCCATTTCATCCCGTGAAAACCACCTACCCGAGATCGCTTAGCGAGTTGTATATATCGAGGATTGTATGTTTGCATGGAGTGCCCAAGAAGATTGTGTCGGACAGAGGTACCCAATTTACCTCAAGATTTTGGAACAAGTTGCATGAAGCAATGGGAACTCGTCTCAATTTTAGTACAAAGATATCACCCGCAGATGATGGCCGATCGAAAGAGTAAATCGATTTTAGAGGATATGTTGAGAGCTTGTGCTTTAGCCTATATCGCGACATGGGATAAGTGTTTGCCATATGCGAATTTAGTTACAACAATAGTTACCAAGCTAGCTCGCAGATGTCACCGCTCGAGGCATTGTATGGACGTGCTTGTCGTACTCGCTGAATTGGAACAAACAGAGAACGTTTGGTGTTTGGGCCAGATATTCTCGAGGAGGCAGAAAGTCAAGTTGCAATGATCAGAGAGAGGTTGAAGATAGCGCAGTCAAGAAAGAAAAGCTACGCAGATAACCGTCACCGAGATTTGAGTTTTGAACCAGAAGATCATGTGTATCTTAGAGTTACCCCTCTTAAGGGCGTTAAAAGATTTCATGTTAAAGGGAAGCTTGCACCAAGATATGTTGGTCCATTCAAGATTCTGAGCCGTCGAGGAGAGGTAGCTTATCAGTTAGAGTTGCCTCAGTCCTTGGCAGGAGTACATGATGTATTCCATGTGTCGCAGCTTAAGAAGTGTCTCAGAGTGCCAACAGAGCAAACCCCGTTGGATGCAATAGAGTTGCAAGAAGATTTGACTTACAAAGAGCAACCGGTCAGAATTTTGGATGTTATGGAACGCAAGACCAGAAACAAGTCTATTCGCTTTTGCAGAGTTCAGTGGAGCAATCATTCCGAAAGTGAAGCCACTTGGGAGCGAGAAGAAGATTTGAAGTCAGAATTTCCGAACCTATTCTCTAGTTAGCCGGAATCTCTGTCGAGATTCTCATAGGGGAGGTTTGTAACATCCCAAAATTTTGCTTAAATATTATTTTATTGCTTAAAAGAGCATTTATGATTTTCTGGAATTTATTTGGATTTTTCTGGATTTATTGGAATTAATTTTAAATCAAGTTTATTGCCTTTTGTTCAAATCTATTTAAATTTATGCAAAGTTAAAATGAAGTTTTACCAAAAGTATTTTATTTGAGTCCAGAATATCTCAAAGTATTTTTGAGATTTTTCTTGGATTTTTCCTGATTATTTTATTGCCTAAAACAAACAAAATGAATTTCTGTATTTATTTTAAATGAAAAATCTGTTAAAAAGCCTTGTGAACAGTGTTGGGCCGAGCCCAACACTGTGCGTTGGAAGCCCGCGTCGATGCGGCCCAGTCCAGCCCGCGAAGCGCAGCGAGGCAAACCCTAGATCTTGGCCGTTCGCGTGCGATCCAACCGCCCAGGGAATGCCGCGTGTTCGCTCGCGTTTGACCGTCGGATCGGGACACGCGTCGCGCCGTGGGTTGTCATCTCCGACGCGAACTCGGAGTCCGCCACCGTAACGACTCCGGACTTCTCTGTCGTGTAGGGCTCGAACGCCGAGGCTATAAAGGAGGGGGTACTACCGAGGTTCCTCGTGAGCACCGCATGTTTTGGTCGGACCCGCTTAGCGAGGAACGCCGTGGTGAGTGCAAGGAAGCTCGCCGGAGTTGAAGTCCGCACCGCCGCGGTTTTGGCCTTGGATCGTCGCCGATCCGTGGCTTTTTGACGCTTTGGTCCCGGATTCAACTCGCCGTGGCGTGCGCATCCATCGCGCCACTTCTTCTCGCCGGGATACGCCGAACGCCGCCGCCGAGTCTTCTTCTTCATCTCCGCGACCTTCTCGCCGCCGCCGCGAGCCGGGTGAGTTCGTGACCGTTAGATCCGGATGAACGGAGGATCGAGCCGCGCACGCGCATCCGCCGCCGCTCGATCGATCGGGCCGTGGATGCATGCCGCGCGTCGTGCATCGGGCGGGCGGCGCCGCAACCAATCGGATCAAGACGTGTGGCGCCGCAAGTATCGGCGCCGTCGCCGAAGTTCACGGTGGACTGCAGGAAGTCCGTGGACCGTGTCTATGCACCGGGCCACGTGTCGTGCTCGCTGGCTCGGGTCGAGATGACGCCAGCGTGACGTCACGCTGACGTCATAAATCGGTTTTCAGAATAAAAATAAATCTGTTAATTTCGAATTTCTGATTTTCTGATTTCAGTATTTATTTCAAACTTCAAAAGGTTATATCTTTTGCAATTTAACTCGGAATTGAGTGATTCCAATTTCTAAAAATTTGTAAAATTGAGATCTATTTAATGGTGAATTTTATTTGATTTTTGGAGTTCAATTGATCTCTGTTTTGACATTTATTTGCTTTTCTTCTTCGGTACGCGTAGACGTTGAATTGTGCGACGCTTCGGAGGAAGATCCAGCAACTCAAGAGCAAGTTCCAGAACCAGATCAGGACCTATTCCAAGGCAAGTTGTGCTTTGATCATGTTGAACCCATGTTTATAAAATTGCTATGTTTGATTTACACTAGTGCATATATTTCAAATATACAATTGTTTCAAATTAGATTGGGCTTAGCTAATATACCAGATTGATCTATACCCTACCTTGTCATTGTATGCCATGATCCATTGTCACCCTAGATTGGTTAAATATAGTTGATTAGTAATTATGATCAACATTGGAGGATTAGTCCGTATTAGTTGCTTAGTCATGCCACGCCATCACATGTGTCGAATCATTGATAATTAATCTTGATTAATGGAATATGGAACAATGTTATGAACTTCTGTGTCATGTGGGATCACACGATGAGATTGAGTTGTTGTGGCGAGTCATGTCACGCAACGATATTGAATTGTTGATGGCACGTGGTGCTTGGTAATCAACGGGGTGATAATCATTTAGATTGGGGCAAGTGGCAAGGGGCGAGGAGGCCAAGGTGGGCCCGATGGGCAGATGGTATGTGGATGTCTTGCCTTGATCACACTAAGGACTTAACCTTGCAAGCCTTTGACCTGAGTCAATCATGCAACCACATGTCTGGTATGGGCCAGCCTAGCTGAGTAATTTGCAATGTCTTAATTTTGGTACTATCGTGGTCGGTGTGAGTTCCCGAGTTATAGAGTAATTCACATGGCGCAAGAGGGGGCCCTGGTTATGGTTTTCAGACCACCAGTGTTGAAACCTTAGCGGTAGTATCCGGTTAAGCCAGCGCATTGTAAAGGCTTTGTTATAATCACTCGCCTTGGTGGTGTTTGGTTGTATCGCGTGGGTAAAGTGCATAACCTCTGCAGAGTGTGAAACTATTCGGATAGCCGTGCTCGCGGTATTGAGCAATGCTCGGGAATTACAGTTAAGGGTTAGCTTAACTAATTGGACAACATGGTTGGGATGGCGGAATGCCATATGGAAGATGAAATTTGACTTAGGATTGGAAACTTGGTTTACTTGAGAAATACTGAAGTTATTTACTATTGCTATTTGTTTTACATTCTTTACAATTTATTTACTGTATTTGTTCCTAAATGTTGCTTATTGCAAAATAGCCATGATAGCCTATCCATTGGAATAAGCTTTACATATAGATACATAGAATTGCATTCATGCACAACTTGTTGAGTGCTTTAAGTACTCACCCTTGCCAAACAACAATAATCAACAGCTTGAGGAATCTACACTGTGTTGGAAGATGAAGTCCAGAAGACACGAGTCATTAGGGTCCGAGCCTTGTCGGTTGCTGTGGTGAACTGATGAGCTATCTACGCTTTCTACTTTCCATTTGTAATTATTAGTTTATATTCTCGGTCTTGCCTGCGTGGCTTAATAATGTAAGTTGGTCATAAGATCATACCTTTAGTTATATCAATGAATGAACTATTATTCTATTATCGTTGAGTATGATGTGATATGTACCAATGTTGAGCTGTGTGCACTAGCGTTGATCCTGGGAATAGTGCGGTAAACACAGTGGATTCGAATCAGTGGATTCGGGTCCTTACATGGGGCGGTGCCAGGAATGAGATTGATAACAAACTCCATATCTCTATCTGGAGGTAAACCTGGTAGCTCACTTGGAAAAACATCAGGATAATCACAAGCTACCGGTACTTGAGAAAGTTCTTCCAATGAGGTAGAACAAATGAATGACTGGGAAATGATTTGTTTTGGCTAGATGAAAACTCTACCATAATTTCTTCTGGCCTTAACAAGGATATGGATCGATTAGCACAATCTATACAGCCTTTATGTTTGGACAACCAATCCATACCAAGAATTATATCTAAGCCTTGAGTTTCAATAATGATGAGATCAGCATAGAACAATACTCCATTTATTTCAATGTTGACTTGAGGGCAAAGACTGAAAGTTTTAATTTTGGCTCCTGGGAAGATACTATCATGGTAGAAGGCAAAAGATCAGTAGGAATTCCATTTTGATCCACAAATTTCTTGGATATGAAAGAATGCGAAGCTCCAGAATCAAATAATACTAAAGTTGGAGTAGAGTGGACAAGCAACGTACCTATCACCACGTCAGGTGCTTCGTTCGCATCTTCAGCGGTTATATGATGCAACCGTCCACGAGCAGGGCCCTAAGAATTATTAGGGGCTATCCTGACAGGTTGTGGTGGTCCTCCAGATCCTTGTGGGCGACCTGGTGGTCGTTGCTGAGCTCCCTGGATTTGCTGACGGGTTGAATTCTTCTTGGGATATTTATTAGCATAATGCCCCAACTCATTACAATGAAAACAGGTGACATTGACCGTCGGGTTTTGACCACCCGAAGGCCGCTTGCCAACATTATCGACAGGGCGAATAGGAGGCTGTTGGCGGGAAGTTTGAGGGCGATGTGGTTGGTTTTGACGTTTTTGCTGAAACGGTGGAGCAGAAGATTTGGTATTGGATGATTGCCCAAATCGCGGTCTAGGAGGATTAACACTCAAGTTCTTTCTGGCCATCCATTTTCACTTTCACGACTCGGAAATGGTTCGAGTGCCTTGCTCAACTCAAAGGGCCTTGTCCACCAAAGTTTGAAAATCAAGGATATCATGGGCCACTAGGGTCCATTTAATTTCATCACTCAAATGCTCCCGGAAGCGCTCAACCCTTTTTTCTTCTGTGGTGACCTCAGAAGGGGCATATCGAGCCAAATAATTGAAGCTATGCAGGTACTCCACTACTGTCATGTTTCCTTGACGAAGATCCAAGAATTCTCTTTTCTTAAATTCCATTAAACTGGATGGAATGTGAGTTTTACGAAAAGCTTCCTTAAAAGCTTCCCACAGAATGACTTGATTTGGTGGCACTATGGCTTGAAAGTTTTCCCACCAGGCTGCCGCAGCTCCCTGCAGCTGGTAGGAGGCATAGAGTACATTCTCTTGGTCATTGCATTGTGCAATGGCCAACTTGCTTTCGACTAAACGAAGCCAGTCATCAGCTTCCAATGGGTCTGTTGAGGAGAAGATGGGTGGCCGAGTTTTAAGAAACTCATTTAACTTGGAGTAATGGGGAGCATTCCCATTGCCACCTCTTGCAATGGTTGTGCCGATGTTGGCAGTATTCTGGACCATTTGCTGGAGAAGAATAGTCTGGGTTTGGCGGTTTTGCTCAATCATGGCGAGAACTTGAGCCATGGTTGGGGGTTCAGGTAATTGATTTTTTGGGATTGGATTTGATTGACTTCGTGGAGGAGGAGGAGGATTTTCGCGACTCGCGGCTTGGGATGATGAGGGTCCTGTTGAAGGATGCATTGGATTTGGTTGGGCTGGTGTCGGGATTGTGTTCCTTTGAGATTGGGTTTCGGGGGTAGCCTCACTTGCCAGAATATGGCTAAGCTATCGCGTTACTGGCATCCTGCAATATAAAGAGAATTATTTTATTAGAACTAATGGATTTTAAATATTTGGTTGTTGTTTGTAATAAACAGTAAGTTTATATACTTATGCTACTTCAAGGACTATCTCATCGAAAATTTTCACCTCTAAGCTATATTAGCGAGAGATATCCATAAGATAATATGAAGAGAAATTTCAAACAAAACATCATACAATACCAAAAGATCACATAAGTTTTCATGCACTTGTATAGATATTACAAACTAACTGACTTTAGCTAATGCTTTATTCCTATAGCTTAAGACTCTACCACTTCCTTAATTAGAGTCGCTAGATATGATCCCTACGCCTCTAACTACTGGATATGAAGGTGGTGAATCTCCATCACAGCTACTCTCTGAACTAGAAGGTAAGGGTGGAGGATTCTGCACTCCAACTGGTTGGAATTGGCGCAAATATTCGCGTCGATTCCCAACCTGTCGCCTTGGTCCTCTTGCTGAAATTTGGGACTCCACATAGGCCTCATATGAGCGGACATAAGTCTTCATATTAATATGGTGTGCTTTGCATATTCAAGCACAAGCTTACGACCCGATTCCTGAATTGCTTCATGCTTAGATTCATTATGGTGTTTCGCATTATGATGCAATTTTTGTCCTTCAAGAATCGTGGAGGCATAACTAGAAACTTTATACCCAAATGGTGTTTGCTTGATATCAAAAATAGGTGCATGCTTTTTATGACCCAAATCCTCAGCCAACTCTCTTGAAATAAGAGCCCAGTTCATGTTTTTAGCCATCTGAAATCATTAAGAGAAAGTAATTAGTAACAAAATATAATATTTCAAATGAGGAGAAAAGGATTACAATAATTATTTTTGTTTCTCTCACCATACATCTTTGTGAAAAGGGGGTTTGTAATATGGTAAAGACTTTTTAACTTTTATTTTTAAATATTTATGAATGCAATCCAAGAAATACAAAAGTTTCTCTAACCCAAAAGTTTTCATTCATATAGATAATATTTTACATCCCTAACGATACAATACTAAGGACTTCCTTGTTGAATACATTACATAATACAATACCAAAAGTCTGCCTTGCTAAGCATATTACATAGGGTCGCCTCTTATTCCTACGGGGTCTACACTACCCTAATCACTGGTTTCCAGCCAACCAGCAAATCCCGTGTTGAGGTCATCTTCATTCAGCGGTGGAAACTTCTCCGAGGAGCTTCTTGCTGAAGCAGAGCTAACACCTCGGGGTGTCTGAGTTGTCTTGAGACAACGGGAAGAAGAAGGTCCGGATTCTGCTGCGCGTTTGGCAAGGCGAGGTCGGCTACCTCCCACTGACATACGAGCGGTGCGACGAAGGCTGGTGGTTGCAGCAGGGGCAGGTGGTGCAGCAGGTGCGGCTGGAACTTGAGGTACCTTTGGTGCGGCATTTCCTAAGGCCGTGCGAGAGATAAACCCCATGTTTAAAAATGGGGCGATCACTTCCTCCAGGTATCCCACATGACGGCGAAAGACGACTGCCTCCTGGGCTATGCGGCGGTGATGCTCATCAGTAGTGTTACTAAACTCCACCAAGGTGTGAAGTCTATCCAGATGAATGCTTGCAGGATCTGGGTAAGTGGTATCTCCAAGTGGCGATCGGGAAGGATATAGGCGATAGGCAGAATGCAGCTCAGGAAGAGCACGGTGCAGGCGGACAACAGCGGTGTAAGCAGCATCATTCATGGAAACATCCATAGTTGAGCCATAGCCCTCGAAATTGCGCTCCCCTTCATCATATGATGGGTGGGCAGGAATATGTAGTCGGGCTGCATACTCAACTGTAGAGGAACTGAGAGCCACATGATACACCATATAGCGAGGATTCTTGGTATACTGAGCCACATCCAACATCTTAGCTAGCACTCCCTTAATTCCCGCTTCCTCACGAGCATCCGACTCGTAGCACAGGATAATATTCATCTGATTTAAACAAAGAGAAGATTAGAATTTTTCAATTTAAGAATAGATAAGGGATGTTAACAGATATTTAGGATAAAGAGAAGTATAAAGATATATTTGTGAATTGAGCATCAATTTTTGAGATTATTAAACTTCTCCTTGACTATCGATCATGCTAACTAAGGTTTTCCTACAGTCTGCATGGCTCTGATACCAACTTGTAAAGCCCCCATTTTTTATAATAGATATCAACAATGGGCTCCCTGTGCTCACAGTACTAGTCCCATGATCAGTGGCTAGCACGCACAGATTACAAATTGAAATCACATCCATACACATTAATATTACATATGCTAAGCGTCTTGTAATTACACAGTATTATTAGTACAAGCCAAAAGCTCGAAAAACAGTAGCGGAAACTTTATTTCTCTTGTAGTATGCCCATTCACCCTTAGGCAACAGACAAGGTAAAACCCTAGAAAACATCATCATCATAACCCCCGAATTCTGAATCGTCGTAAAGATCATTGGGGTATTCGATATCTTCACCTAAAACAATATGGATAGCAAGATTGAGTACATTGTGTACTCAGCAAGTCTTATAGTGTATCACAAATGCAATTATAAGTAAATGCAGGGCATAGCAATGGAATGGTTTCTATAGTTGTTTTTGCATTGGCAAAATAAAGCATAAGCACATATTAGATTGCAATCGAAGATTGTAAAGAAGCATCTTACTATAATAAGCAAGTATTAACTTAGCGTAAATCAATCATCGTATCACAGTCTATCCGACTGACTCAATTCATTTCCATGTCATCCTCTGACATAAATCAAGCTTACTCCAAAACACCATTTTCCCGTCAAATCATTTTGGAAATATTAAAACTCTAACCATGTGATGACTTTACCAAGTGCCTTTAACCGTAGGCGCGGCTAATTAATTAGATTTACACTCTGCAGAGGCGTACAGCTTTACCCACAAGAAATGATCTGCCACTTTTGCCAGGCCATTTGACACTCTTCCTTTGGGGTGTCGGCATGGTGATCATGACATAACCGTTACATTGTTTAAGCCTAACTTTGCACCAGCCCGATGACGTTAAATCCTTATTATGGAGAAGGAACATGACAGTGAATCCCTGTCATTTAAAGTGGTAACACAAACAGTAAATCCCTGCATTAAAGACAGTAAATCCCTGCGATAAGGGTTCCTTCCCATATTAAGGCGTACATCGTTATACCGATATGCATTTACCCACAACGAAGTGTGGAAGCCCCTCATAAGCAAACCTAGAAAGGATTGCTCGTACTATCTCCCGCCTACCAATGTGCAAAGCCAGACCTAAGCAACTTAATAGGTTAAGGCTGCCCCATCCCAGCACTTGTGGTTGCACGAAATTCTTGGCTTGAAAACAACTCGTAGCTCGGTCCTTAATTCGACACGGGCAATACTCCACCCTATACTACGTACAAGTCTAGCCCTTGCACAACCGGCTATTGCCAATAATTGCCCGCATCTAAACCATAGTTTTATTTTGGGGTTTTTAGTCAAAATACCAACAATTGACATCATGTCATAAGCAACATTTTTCAATTCTCAAGAATTAATTTTGATCTGATCATATTCAACGTTGGTTCTAAAGCATGGCTAAGCATGATTAATAATCACATATACCCGAGTTGACATTATGTATTGTCTAACCCATTTCTATGGTTATCAAGGTTCACTCATTCATACTTATCAAGGAAGTTCCATGAAACATCAGGCATAGCTACCAATATTACAACATAGCATTTTTATGATAAGTACGTGCATGCATAATAGTTTCGCAATGATTGAAAGTAAATATTTGAAGTATTAGGATCAAAATGATCAAGGGGTGCTTGACTTGCTGATCGTAGTCGGGAATAAAGTCCGGATCGTCGACGAGGTCGTCGTCTACTAATTCAGGCTCGCCGGAATCTACTCGTCGACCATCATGAATAGCATACAACAAAAAGCCACAAGTATAAGGGCAAAAAGAAGACAGACAGAAAATCAAATAAAAACAGGCTATAAGAAACAAGCACATGTTCTTTTATAGATTATCTATTCTTGCTCTACGAATTCAAGAGGCTAAAATTATGTATTCTTGTATTTATAACTTCGAATTATAGATGCTAAAATTATTTGAAGTAGAAAGATTTGTCTTATGGTGATATCGTAAAATAGTCTATTGTTTATAGGATTTAGATGTAAAGCAATGTATTTAAGGACTTTTGAATTAAACATTGATTATTAAATTTCTAACAGCTATATTATTGGAGTTAGCACATTATGTGACCTACCTCATCTTTATGTCTATTTTCTAGTTGCAAGCAAGGTTTCAATGAACACTTTCTTATATATATATATATACATACACATACCTACATACATACATACTTTTCATACTAAATTTCACCCTATTTGCATAGTTCATTATTAGTTCAATATTTCTACCTAACCTATCATTATTCTGCCATTATTCTAAAAAGAAATACATATAGCAAATTACCAAAACTCTTTTCTCAAACATTTAATCATTATAGCATAGTTACCAATAATATTAACCTTCAATAGAAAAGTCTTAGAACAATTAGTTTTTCCAAACATTTTTATAGAAATGAGTTCATAGCATAATAAAGCTCTTAATGAAATTGGTTCCAAACAATATTAACCTTATTTGCAAAATTTCCATACTTAGTCCATTTTCATATGTGCTATTCACCTTTATATTAAAATATTTTTCCGAAATATCTTTTAAGAATATTTTTTCATATTCTGGAAGCTCTTGATTTTAGATGAATTTAGAAATTGGTTTCATCTCATTTGGATTTCAAATGCGAAAGATATTCAAGTTTGAATTCTTAACCGATTCAAAAATCAATGAAAATAGCAAAATACGCCGCTGTTGAAAGCGTCTTTTTCGCTTATGCCAACACGCAGCGTTCAAACCGCTGCTGATCATCGACATCCGGTCCCAGCCGGCAGCGACTCAAGGCGAAATCGCAGTGAGCCACTGACACCTTGGTCCCGCTACTCAGCGACACAGAGCAGAGCTCGGCGAACATGGGCTCGCCGGCGGCGAACTAGCTCTGGCCAGGGGGAATGAGTAGCACCTACGGCTTCAACATGCTAGCGCGCATCTAGGGGATGGCTTAACTATTCTTGGCGATGACCGGAGGTGGGTCGCCGTCGTGGCCGAGTGGCGGAGGTCACGGCAACTAGCCGCGCCGGCGACACAAGGTACCTCCGGTCGAATGGGTTCCGGTTTTAGCATCAGGGAACCCTAAGCATTCCATTTTTGCTATGAAACAGCACAGGAAAGCATCGGGTTAGCTCACCACCGATCGCCGGTTTTGGAGAAGAAGAGGGCGTAGTGGCGGCGGAGCTCCGACCGGAATTTCCTGGAAATAGCAGAGAGGGTTTTGATTCATGAGAATTGTGATGCTATAGCAGAAAGCAATTGAGGAATGGGTGCTCAAACCACCTTCAATCGGTCACGAACCGAGAGTTAGGGTTCTTCGGCTGATTCGAAGAATCGTGAAATTGGCAGTGATCGGTGAAGTATATTGGATGAAACAAGAGGGGTTTTGACGAGCACTCTCTGGCGATCAAGTTGCTGTATTTATAGGCCGAGGGGAATGCTGTAGACGAGCTTGCACAGGGTATGAACTCGGCGGGTTTTTGCAGCGCTAGAACAGGCGAAGGAATGGGCGGTTTGCGGAAAATCCGTGCAAGGACGATGCATGGCAGGGTCTGGCAGAGGCGGTTACCTCGGGTGGGGTGCGGGCGCTGCGGTGGTGCGAGCTACAGCCGGCGAAATCAGCTCTGGCCACACGTGTGCACGGCAGCGAGGGAGGAAGAAGAAGATGATGGCAGAGGCTGACTGCTTGGGCCACACAATGAACGGGGCCCGCGCGTCAGAGAGAGAAGAAGAGAACTCCGGCTTGAACTGAAAATGGAGCTGGATTGATTCACTGAATGCTTTACCTATCCAATCGGAAAATTAATGATAAATTTACTGGGTGTACCTGAGCTAGTTTAGGATCTACTCTAAAAGTTTTAGACCTATTTGACTCCTGAGGAATTTACAATAATTCTGACAGTGAACTATGCACATATTTCTACATTCTGTTCTATAGTTATTAAGATACCTATATCTTACTAAAAAATTTAGAAACTTTTTGAGCAGGATAAATATATGCTCACTATCCTACTATAAATATTTGAGATTCAGATTATTGATAGATTAGTTAATAAAATTCTGACATTGAAATTTCCAGATTTCTAACTATTCAGTTTTTGAATTTTTATAAATATCAAACCTAAAGATAATCTCCTGACATGTTTACTGCAGATGACTCTACCCAGGTTAAAGATAATATAAATATTTTACCATCGAAATTATGATCATTTAATTTTCTGATATTTTCACTATTACTAGTCTTGATTCAATAATTACCTTTCTTTTCATCATTTATTATTTTGTCATGATTTTAAAATTATATTTTGAGTTCTGGGTAGCTCCACGAATTTTTACATTAGTTTTTATTATTTTTTGTTTCACAAATCTTTTCTTGTTACTTAAGTGATGGTTGTTTGATTAGGAAAAAGAATTTTCCTTATAAGCAATAATCAAGATATTCATAGAAAATTCAGAAAAATCCAGAGGATCACAAATTAAAATTTCCTAAAATATATTATTTAAATTATTATTATTATTCATTTTTTAGGATGTTACAGCAACCAAACTCTCTCGATCACCCGGTTCAGCGCACCGCCTCTGCTCGACCACTGCCGCCTTCAGTCTCGGGAGCTCTGCGCCATACCCGGCCAATCCCCCATTATTCTGTGCTGACTAATGCTTGCGCCACCCCACTGCATAAGCACAGAGCCAGGCCACCATTCTTCTCCTCACATTCAAGCACTGGAGAGACCGCCTCAGCCAGGCTATAAATACCACCTTTGCGTCGCCATTGAGACCCCTTCCCATTCTTCTGACCAACCTTGGAACCGAGCCACTCGATCAAAGCTCTCCCCCTTATTTTGTCGCAAGAACCCGAAAGGGGAGAAAAACCGATTCAAGCCATCTGGTGAAATATTTCCAAATTCCTTGAGCGAGGAACATCCTTAGGCATCTCTGAACCTCTTGCGAGCTTCATTTTTGGTTCATCTCATTATTACCACCACTGCCGCGGGGCCTTCTTCCCAGGCTCCGGTTCACCGGTGGCGAGCCACCATGACTACTCTCCGCCTTCATTAACTGGAAAATAGAACCCCTAGCATCCCCTGATGCTCACCTCGTTACCCATTCGAGCCGAGACCGACTCATTTTCTTCCCCGATGAGCCACCATTTCCGCCACCGTGGGACCTCGATGGCAGGCCATTCCGGCCACCCTCTGACAAAGGTAACCCTAAAAAGGATTCTAATCTGCTCATGGATGGTCACCCACTTGATAATGAAGCCTAATTTTTACTCATCTTCCTTCTGTCCGAACCGCCATTTTTGGCACCGCACGAGCTCGGTGGCGTGCTACTTCCAATCGTCGCATGCCGCAACCAAGCTGCCCTTTAGACTCCTGGAGGCGCTCTCTTTCTCTCAGTGCTGACGGCCGCACTTCCCCCCGCTTCCCTCACCGCTGGTGACCATGGCGCCGCCCTCCTCTGTTTTGGGTCTCTGACCATGGGGCCCTTGCTGTTAGCCAAATAAACAAGGCAGAAGACATTCAGCCAAAAGGCGCCTCTTCATTCAAGAAAGCGTATTTTTCTTTTCTCTGGATTTTCCAACCCGAGTCAACTTCATATATACATAACTTTTGCATAATAACTCCAAATGAGATGAAATAAATTTCTATATTCATATAAAATCTTGTAGATTCAGAATATGCAAAAATATTTTAAAAATAAGCTCTGTGAAACTTTGAAATTCAGATTTAAAGGAAAGGATTAAATACATGCTATATATGAAAATTTTGTAAACAAACTCGGAATTGAATGAAACCAATTTTAAGGAAATCCTTAGACTTCCAGAAACTCAAATATATAAAAATATTTAGATTTCAACTTTGTTTGAATCATTTTCCATTAGAGGTTGTTCTCAATACTATAAATATTCAAAAATACATAGTTTATGCAAAATTAATCTAAAATGAGTAGAATTGATTTCTAAATACTAATATGTCAGTAGATTACCTGTGTATGCTAAAATACTTAAGAAATAATCTTAAACTTGAAATGTTTCATGAACATAATGTGATCTTAAAGTAGAAGATACAAATATATATATGTGTGTATATGCATATAATATGTAACTAGCAGTAGTACACATATGTATAAATGCATATATTTCAGATGGAATCATGAAAAGCTAATTTAGCATATTCTTAAAGATAAGGTCATGATAGTTGGCAAAAAGAACTAATTTGAATTAAATTTGTAAAAGACTTCATCCTTCATATACTTACGCACTATCTCGAATAAAAGCAAAATATCGCAGAACCAACTTTAAAACACTCTTAGAGACATCCCTGCTAATGTCTGAAAAATGGATAAATAATCTTATAAGGTGCAATCAAAACTTAAATCGAAAACTGAACCCTTATCGCGTAGAATTTAGAAGCACTTAAGCCTTTTCAGCAGCAGGTAAAATATCTCGTCTAAATGTAAATTCTATGAAAATGAGGCTACAAATGTTCTTTAGGATATGGTCTACCATAATCTGGAAAAATATTCTTATTACATTTGCTTTTCATCTAAATCCTATTAGTGCAATAACAAGAGTTATGATCGCCAAAACGCATTATATGAATAGTTAAGCTTAAGGAACATTTAGATAATGTTCTTGTATCACCAGAATCATTGTGTAACCTTGTAAATGCAGCTAATAGCCTTATTTTGTAGATTCCCTCCATGTATAGATCATCTTGCATGCAAAACACATAAGGCTAAGTGATAATCCACACTACATCTTACTAAATTAATTCCTTATAAAGTAAACTTTAACACCATTTAAGCTATTTCAGCAAAGAATAAAATGTCTTGTCTAAATCCTAAAATTTATAAAATCAGCTTAGGAATGCTCTCCAAAGTATAGACTACCTTAATATGAAGAAATAATCTCATTTCGTCATGCTTTGCATATAAATCCTGTTAGCAAAATAACCCTAGGTAATATGATTTTTGGACTTCAAAATATGAATAAATGAACTTAGTAAAAATGAAGAAATTTATAATTAAGATGTTTGTAATACCATAACCTTCTAAAAACCTTGAATATATAACTAGTAACCTAACTTAACAGATCTAACATATTCGAAACCTCTTTTTATGCAAAATCAATTAAGGATTAAGTGCTATTCATGCATAGTACTGAGCATAATGATCTAATATCTTAATTCTATTAATCAAAATAATTTTAGCATCTAGAATTCGAGCTTATAAATTCAAGAAGACATAATTTTAGCCACTTGAATCCGTAAAACAAGAATAGATAATCTATAAACAAGAATATGAATGCTTAATCAACTAAAACATGAGAATGCGGAATTATTCAACCCAAACCCAAAACCACGATTACTGTCTGCAGTGATTCTTTATTTGGTTTCCTATCTATCTTCTTTTTTCCTTGTTGAAGTTTGTTATTTGCTATATTTCTATTGAACGACGTGTAGAATCCGACATCATTAACTCCGTCGTCGACCCCGTCAGCCGTGACTTCAACTTCGTCGTAAACAGAAAATAAGCAAGGTAAGCACCCCCTTTGATCATATTGATCCAATATTTAATTTTCATGATGTTTTATCAAACTGTTTCATGTATGCGCTTATATTCTGTAAATTCACTATTCTGTGGTACTGGTAGATATACCTGTTGTCTCATGGAACTTCTTTGATAAATATGGACATGTGAACCTTCATAACCATAGAATAAGGATAGACATTACTTAATGTCATCATGGGTATATGCGATTACCTCTTAACCATTCTTAGCCATGCTTTAGAACCAACGATGTAAATGATCAGATCAAAATTGTTTCTTGAGAAATGTAAAATGTTGGATATGACACTGTTGGTTACTGGTACTTTGATTAAAAACCCAAAATCAAAACTATGGTTTTGACGCGGGCGATTATTAGCAATAGCCGGCTGTGCAGAGGAAAATACACGTAGTGTAGGGTGAAGTATCGCCCGTGTTGAAGGACCGAGCAATGGGACGTTATTGATCCAAAAAACTCGTACAACCACAAGTGTTGGGATGGGGCAGCCTTAAACCAATTAAGTTATCTAGTTTAACTTTGCACATTGATAGGCGAGAGATAGTGGAAGCATTCGGTCAGTGCGCTAGTGAGGGCTTCCACACTTCGGTGTGGGTAAATGCATACCGGTGCAACAGTGTATGCCTTACCATGAACAGAAACAGTGTGTTGGGTGTTACGTGAAAGGAACCATGTCTTGGGTGAGTTTTTCTGTTTCTATGGCGAGGGCTTACGTCCCGGTGCTAGTGCAAAGTTAAGTCTATGTAATGTAACGGTTATGTCACACCAAAGGAAGTGTGCTAATGATCGCACAAAGAGTCACCATATGTTGTGGGTAAAGTTGTACACCTCTGCAGAGTGTAAATCTAATAGATTAGCCATGTCCATGGTCAAGGGCACTTGGTGAAGTCATTCCAATATTAGATTTTGGTATTTTCTGAAAATGGGTTTTGGTTTGAAACTTGTTTAGCAAACTGTCACTTTATGTCAAAGGGATGACATCGTTAGGTTTCATGATCTGGATATTATTCGTTGCTCGAGAAGGGCTGTGAGTATTACTTATGCTTCACTTATTTCATATCAGTCAAACTTGCTCTTACAAATTCCGTTTGCAAATGACAACTTGATTTACAATTTAAATTTTGCTTTATGCAAATTAACCATAGAAGCCTTTCCTTTGAAATGGCCTATATATATTATAGGTTTTGCTAAAGTCTTGCGGAGTACGTAAAGTACTCACCCTTTCTTAATATGTTGTTTTAGGTGGAAAAGTTAGCGAAGCTTCGAAGATATCTTTCCGTTGCAGGTTGCGGGAATTTCAATGATGCGATCTTCCTAGGGATTATTCCTTGTCAGTTGCCTGCGAGTTGGATGGGCACACTATAAGACTAGCTTCTTCTGCCGCTATATAAATGCTCTGAGTTGTAAGATTTCTTTGTATAATAGCTTCCGCTTAATAATATGTTGTATGGTTGTGGTTCTAATTGTTGAACATGTGCATACTAGCTACTGATCATGGGACTAGTACAGTTTGCACATTAGATTTTCATTTTTGCTTTTATGCGAAAATGGGGGTCGCTGCATGCACCGTTCTATAAAACAACTACCGACCACAGGGGCCAGTACTACCGCACCTACGGCAATACCGCTCCCAGATGGTCGGTAGTGCAAGCCTAGGAAAACCCAAAAACACCCCTCTCTGTCAAATAACTACCAACCTGTTGAGCCGGTACTGCCGCCCTCGTGGTAGTACTGCTCCTAAATGGTCGGTAGTGTCGACATTACTGAAGATTAGAGAGGATCTCAAGGGATTTTTCAAGAAATGCATATGATCAAAGTATGAGCATAAATTTGAGCCATTGACACTAAATTAAACTTCAAGGTACTAGCCAAAAGTCCCTCTTAATAGTACGACGCCTACACTAGCAATAATGATCTTTTCTCCAAACACCTAGATCGGCAAAATGCTAGAAAAGGGTCCTTACATCTTATACCTTGGCATTAGCTTGATGTTCCAATTTCCTTAAAGCTCACAATTTCACCTCTTCATAGGACCAACCTAATTTTCATAACCTCAAGAAAAATTGTTAGTCCTTAAAACATGATTGTTATTAATTACCAAAACTAAACACGAAATTAGGGGCCTAGATACTTCAATCTCCCCTCTTTTTGGTAATTGATGACAACCTTATCAAATATAATGAAATTGAATATGTTTAAAGTATACATCAAATCAAGCAAGTTGTATACTTTTTGGATTTTGCTTTTAATTGGCATTTCACTTCTTTTGGAAGAGAATGATTTGAGTTGAAATTAAAATGCCATAAAAGCCATAATGTATAGTAGAAACTCCCCCTAAATGAGTGCATGAATATATTAAAATGAGATTGCACATATTTGAAGAATCTGGAAATTTTTGGTGGAGTTTCCACTATATATTGGATCGGAGAAAAACAAGATGAAAAAGTCAATAAGTATACACATTAAGCTTAGGATCCAATAAGATAAAATAGGAAACATAATAATAGAACCATTAAGCATTCAACGATACAAACAACCATAAAAAGCATCCAAAGCACATAAAGATGTTCAATTAGCTTACAAGATATATAAAGATATTACAAAGCTAATCCTCAAAACTACAAGGCTAATCAAAGCTAATTCTCCCAACTCACTTCTTCTTCTTCTTCTCCCCCTTTGGCATCAAGTACCAAAAGAGGGGTCTTCATGATACATCTATGAAGATGGAGGAGTACCACTACCGCGTCCACGACCATGGCCAAAGCGATGAAAGCGAATAGGAACTAGCTCATCCCAAGAAGATCCATTGTCGCTCCAACAGAATCCAAACGCCCCCGGACTTCCTCTACCATGGCCCGAGTCTGAAGCTGAAACTGATGCTCCTGGTCAAGCCTACTCATTATGCCAGAGCTGACTGAAGCGAACTGAGCCACAATGTCAGTGTGAAGAGAGTCCAGACTTACCAAGAAGGCGTCCTAAGGCACGTCATGGGAAGCATGAGGCGGATCCTGTGGGACATCCTAAGGTTGCTGCTGCCGATGTTGCTATGCTAGACGACCAATCACTTGAGGAGGGGCTTCCTAAGGCTTGTACTATTTATGTGCATAGCCTCCCTTCTATCCAATTTTCCTGAGAATGAGCTTCATGATGTAAGGAGCAAAGTATATGGTCTTGCCTCGCTCTTGGGCCAAAGAGGTCATCTCCCTCATCATGAAGTCTACCACATCAAAATTTTCCCTGTGCATCACCTTACTCATAATGTTCCAAGCATATCCTCGAATGTCATCAAGTTACCACTCTTAGGATGAATGGTAACCCTAACGATTCTGTTCGCCAAGCTAGCCTGAAGAAGAAGCCCTGCTAATTTTCCCAGCCTTCTTACATTAGCAGCAGGGTCATAAAACTCTAACCGCCAAGATACTCCAAGAGGCCTATCACTGTGTATCCTCGGATATCCATTGTAGAAGATGCCCAAGTCCTGCTCAAACTCATTCTTGGTGGCAGCGTAGAACTTGGTGCTGGACATCCAAGTGATGGAGTCATAAGAGTCAGGGATGTGAACTGTGGCGTAAAATTGTCGTATCATATCCTCCTCGAAATCACATCTCGAAGAAACAAAGTTCAACAAACCTGCTCCATGAAATAACTCTGGGACACCAGCAAACAAGGGCAACTTCCTCATGTTGTCTCAATCAACCCATTTTTGATAAGCGAAGTACTTGTCAAAATAAATCTCATGGAATACCTTCTCCTGAAAGAGAGTGCGAAAGAACTTCTCTGTCACTATCCTGGGAAGTCGATACTGATTGGATCCCCTCAAGGAATAGTACTTATCTCCCTTTATTTGCCTTAAGTCCTCTTGAGGGTCAAAACTAGGGAGGCATTCTTCTTCCTCAAACTCTTATTCCTCATCCACATCTATAGCATAATCTTCATCATCCTCTTCTTCCTCACTCGACTCAAGAGCGGGTCCTTTGCCTTTGTCTGCATGTGAACCACTTCCCCCTACTCCCAACTCCTTCTACACTAACTTATTTCCACATCCCTTGTAGCAATGGAGTGGGAGTCCTCATTGTCACTTCTTCAGTCTGACGGAGTAGCGAGAACCCGACACTTTGCATTGATTTTTTAATTGAGCATCCACCATGAGGAGCCTTGGGGTTTGAGGGATTCTTCACTCTTGGCATGATTTCTGGATCACAAGGATAAAAGGAGAGATAAGCAAGGGAACTAGGAACTCAAATTTAAAATTTTGATGAGAATGCAGAAAGTCAGGCTGTATTTGGTAGCACAGTTGGCAGTACCGCATATGTTGGACCGGTAATGCCACTCCTAGGTGGTACTACCGCACTAGCCAAGCCGGTAGTGCCGCACTAGGTTGGAACTACCGCTCTACCACACCGGTAGTGCCGGGTTCATCATGGAACTGCACCCGCTAAGAGTGAGAACTCTACTTTTGATTAGATCGGGCACTAGAATTGCTTAAAATGACTTTAGGTCACCAATCTGCTCATCTAAACTAGAGTTTTCACTTAAATACAACATGCATTTGCATCAAACCCTAAAAATAAAAAAAATTGAGACCTAGGGCATGAGATGAATGGATGAAAAGCTCAAGATGATGGGAGAGGATTACCTTGAGAAGATTGGACACACTTGAGCAAAGAGAAGATCCTCGGGATGAAGAGGAAAGACTATGGGAATTTTTTATGGAAGAGAGGGAGAGCTTGGCTTTGAGAGGGACGAAGCAAGAAAGAAGGGCAGGGAATGAGAAGGCACCGGACAAAAAGAGTAAATGAGGAGGGTAACAGCTGGCCACGTAGAAAACTACCATCAAATAGGCCCCACCCGACACTTTCGGTAGTACCGCTCAAACGGGTAGTAGTGCCGGTCATGGGCGGTACTACTGGGATTACCACTCCGGTAGTGCCAGCCCTGACTTGACCAGACTGAAACTTTTACAAATAAAGTTGTGAAATAGCTCTAATGTGTTCAAGACTCAGTGAAATACATATATGAGCATTTCCAACATATCATGAAGCTCAAATTCACAAGATTAACATAATTTGTACAAATATAGTTTTTGAAAAGACCAATTTTTCACTTTTTGAGAAAACAACATACATTTTAGAGAGAAGATGAATCCAATTTCCTTGTTTGAGTTTTAAATACTTGTAGGACACTAGAAACATGTGAAGTTCTAGTTCCACAAGCCATAACTCAATAAGTGCATTATTTAGGTCAATATAGATGATATTTTGGATTTGGTTGAGGATTTAAGTGAAGCATTTCCAATACACAATGTTTTTGTAACAAGATATAGAGAAGGTTATAACACATAAAAAACTATTAGATGAAATTTACACACACACACACACATATATATATATTGAAAATGAAGGGATTTCAAAAGAACTTTGCAAAAGCTTTAATATATCATACTTTTAAATAATTTGACATAGTTAAGTCTATGGGCTTTTCTTTTTGAAACAATTGTATCACTTGTTTGATATTTTCACATGTAGGGATGTAGTATACATATGAATTGTATAATACTCCCCCTAAATGTGTTACCCAACACAAAATCCAAGAATCAGTCAAAAGCATATGACATCTAGTAAAAAGCAACCATGATTCAAAAGTTCAAGCAACATTAGAGATATCTATAACATTTAATTCATTCCTCAATTTGCAAAACCGAGCTTCATCTAAAGGCTTGGTGAGGATATCTGCGAATTGATCTTCGGTTTTTATGTGGCTAATGACTATATCACCTTTGCTTACATGATCCCTTAAGAAATGATGGCGGATATCTATATGCTTTGTTCTTGACTATTGGACTGGGTTGTTGGCTATTTTGAACGCACTTTCATTATCACATAAAAGATTCACACTCTTAAAATTTATTCTATAATCCACCAAAGTTTGCCCCATCCATAATAATTGACCGCAACAACTACCAGCGGATATATATTCGGCTTCGATGGTGGATAGGGCAACGAAATTTTGTTTCTTGGAAAACCATGAAACAAGGGATCTACCTAGGAATTGATAACTTTCCGAGGTGCTCTTTCTATCCACTTTGCAACCCGTATAATCTGAATCCGAATGTCCAATTAAATCAAACTTAGCACTTTTAGGATACCATAAGCCTATATTTGACGAATGCTTTAAATATCTTAGAATCCTTTTAACGGCCACTAAATGACACTCTTTATGTGAAGCTTGAAAACATGCACACATGTAAACACTAAATATGATATCGAACCTAGATGCGGTAAAAAAAAGATAAAGCAAATTACCAATCATGGAACGATAAAGCTTTAAATCTACCGGTTTAGCTCCCTCATTGAGGTCTAGATGCCCGTTGGATGCCATGGGAGTCTTGATGGGCTTTACGTCATCCATGCCAAACCTCTTGAGTAGATCCTTCACGTACTTGGTTTGACTCACGAAAGTCCCATTCTTGAGTTGTTTGATTTGAAGTCCAAGGAAGTAGCTCAACTCCCCGATCATGGACATCTCAAATTCTCTAGACATTATATCACCAAATTCTTTGCAAAATTCTTCATTTGTAGAACCAAAAATGATATCATCAACATAAATTTCGCATACAAAGAATTCTCCATCTATTACTTTAGTAAAGAGTGTTGCATCAACCTTTCCAATTTTGAATCCTTTTGAAAGTAGGTAGTCTCTAAGTCACTCATACCATGCTCTAGGAGCTTGTTTGAGTCCTATAGCACTTTAGGGAGCTTGTAAACATGATTTGGATTTTTAGGATTCTCAAAACCAGAAGGTTGTTCAACAAATACCAATTCGAATATTTGTCTATTTAAAAATGCACTCTTCACATCCATTTGAAATAACTTAATATCAAAACAAGATGCAAATGCAAGCAAGATACGAATAGCCTCTAATCTAGCCACAGGTGCGAAGGTTTCACCAAAATCTAATCCTTTGATTTGTGTGAAACCTTGTGCCACCAACCTTGCTTTATTTCTTACCACATACCGTTCTCATCTTGTTTATTCTAAAATACCCATTTTGTGTCGATGATGTTGTAGTCCTTGGGTCTTTCGACTAATGTCCACACATCATTCCGGGCGAAGTTGTTGAGTTCCTCATGTATGGAGTTCACCCAACTGGGTCATCTAAAGCTTCATCTATATGAGAGGGTTCAAAAGAAGACACAAAAGAGTAATGTTCACAAAAAGAAGCAACACAAGATCGAGTTTGAACACCCTTACTAACATCACCAAATATTTGATCTATTGGGTGATCCTTTGAGATTGCATGATGGATTCTTGGAGGTGGAGCTTAAAGTTGTTGATCGTCCTCCTCCTCATCGACATCAACTGGTTGAACTTGGCTTGACGTTACAGAAGTAGACGATTCAGCTTGAGTGGATGTGGGTTGATCTTGTTTGTCCTCCTTTGGCTTGATATCTCCAAGAATCATATTCTTTATTGCTTGTCTCAAGCCTTCATCTCCTACATCATCCAAATTTTCTTACTCTTCTTGAGAGCTATTAGTCTCATCAAACTCAACATCACATGTTTTTTCAACTAAACCATTGGTTTGGTTGAAAACACGGTAAGCCTTACTATTTGAAGAATAACCAAGCAAGAAACCAACATCACACCGACTTTAAAATTTTGAGAGGCGAACACCCTTTTCAAAATATAACACTTGCAACAAAAAACACGAAAAAAAGATATGTTCGATCTTCTTCCAATGAGAAGCTCATAGGAAGTTTTTCCAAAAGACAGTTTGTTGCATGGCAAGCGGTATTGATAGCTTTCGCCCAAAAACAATCGAAAGTACCATATTCATCAAGCATAGTTCTTGCCATTTCAACTAATGTTCGATTTTTCTGTTCTACAACTCTATTTTGCTCCAGAGTGTAGGTTGCAAAAAGCTCATGTTTTATTCCAAGTTCATCACAATAATCTTCGATTCTTGTGTTCTTGAATTCGGAACCATTGTCACTACGAATTTTCTTTATTTTAAAATCAAATTCATTTTGAGCTCTTTTTGCAAAACTTTGGAAAATATCGGAGGCTTCAGATTTGTCATCTAAGAAGAAGACCCAAGTATATCCTGAGTAATCATCTACAATGACTAAATAATAAGAATTGCCCCCGATACTCTTATAGGTTGTTGGGCCAAACAAATCCATATGTAAGAGCTCTAATGGCTTAGATGTAGACATGATACTCTTGGAAGGATGAGAATAGCAACTTGCTTACCGGCTTGGCAAGCACTACATAATTTATTTTTCTCAAACTTCACATCTTTCAAGCACACAACTAGATCATGTTTAAAAAGCTTTTTGAGTTGAATCATCCCAACATGAGCTAGTCTTCTATGCCATAGCCAACCCAAAGAGGTTTTTCCAATTAAACATGTTTGAAGACATGACTCATTTGAGGTGAAGTCAACCAAATAAAGATTTCCAAATCTAAAACCTTTAGATACCAAAGAGTTGTCATTTTCTTTAGAAATTATAACACCATCTCTAGAAAAAGTACAATTAAGACCAAGATCATAAATTTGAGCAACAGATAGCAATTTAAAATTTAATGTTTTAACTAATGAGACATTTGAAATGAAAAGGTCGTTAGAGATAGTAATTTTACCCAAACCAATTACCTTTCCCTTGCTATTGTCACCAAAGATGATCTTGTCATGTGTTGAGTGCACCCGCTATCCAACACCCAATGCCATCCACCGGTTTTGTAGTTCAGCTACAAAAGAAGATCAAACCTTTTTAGGTACCAAAATTTGTTTGGGTCTTTGGAGGTTAGTGACCAAGGCTTTCGGCACCCAAATGGCATTCTTTTTATGATCGAGTATAAGAGTGCTAACAAATTTTGCAAATAATTCTAACATTGCTATTTTTCCTAAGAACATAGCATGAATCATAAATGTTATTCTTAGGAGCTTTGCCTAATGGACAATCATTTGCTATATGTCTCACATCGTGACACTTATAGCAAAGTTTTCCATTGGACCTCACAAACCTTGGAGCTTTGTTGCTCATCTTCTTACCCTTCTTGGGAATGAACGCAAGTCCTTCCTTGTTGTAGGAGCAATGTTGATCGCTCAGAATCTTGTCAAATGTTGCCTTACCCTTGAAACACCGATCCAAGCTCTTACTTAGCTTGGTCACTTCCTCCTTGAGCTCATTGTTCTCAACAATTAAATTATCGTGAATCAAAATTGAACTAGAACTAGAGCCAGAAGGCATATCTAGTAAATCATCACATGAGGTAGATACACTAGACTTAGATATACAACATGAATCATTTTCTAGTATAGGCTTATCATCAAGAATATTGCTAGAAATTCCTATATCATTTTGAGACTTTAAATGATCCTTGAGAAGGAGAGTCTCATGAGCTTCCTTTAGCTCATCATAGGAGTCCTTAAGAGAGAGATATTCCTTTCTCAAGGCCTTATGCTTGGACTTCTTGTCAAGGTACTCATTCAAGTCCTCAAGCATATCCATTAGCTCATCATAAGATGGCTCATCATCGTCATTAGCTTTTACCTTATGATCTCCTTTTGCCATGAGACAAAGAGGAGTGACGAATGGTGATGAAGCCTCCTTGATGGTGACACCAACAATGACCTTCTTCTTGGAAGGAGTGTCATCATCGGATGAGTCAGAATCCAAATACTCCTCTTCGGAATCCCACTCTCTAATGTGAGCCTCACCCTTGCCGTCCTTGTGAAGGTTCTTAAAGAGCTTCTTCTTGCCTTGAAATGCATTCTTCTTTTTGGGTGACTTGGCCTTGTCATCCTTCTTCTTGGGGCAATGAGAGGCAATGCACCCCTTCTCATCACACTCATAGCACCAAATGTTGGCATAGCGGTTGTTGCTAGAGTGTTGTCCCTTCTTGAATTTATGAGGGTCTTTTGAGCTTTAGCGCATCTTCATAAATCTCCTCATTCTCCTCACGAGAAGAGCTATCTCCTCCTCAGTGTCATCTTCAGAGTCTTCAAGCGCCTTATCGCTGACTCCACCTTTGTTTTGAAGACAATGTTCTTCTTGAAGAGCTTTGCTCCAAAAGCTCTTCCTTTTCCTTCTTCTAGAGCTCATTGGTAATGAGATTCCCAAGAAGTCTGGTTGGCGTCATCGTTGACAACTCGGGTGAGTTGAGGAACAACGTCACCAATGTCTCGTATTTGTCCTATAGAGCCCTAAGCATCTTACGAACATCATCAAGATCGGTTAGAGATGCCCCAAGGCCTTTGAGCTCATTCACTATGTTATTGAGCCTTGAGTACATCTCATTAATGTTCTCATGGGGTAACATAATGAAACTCATATTTTATCCTAAGCATATGCAATTTGGCCTACTTGATCGAGGATGTTCCCTCATGGATTTTCGAGAGGGTAGTCCAAATATCATGAGTGGTGTCAAGGTTGCTCACTCGATTGAACTCATTCGCGTTCAAGGCTCCGAATAGGGCATTTATGGCTTGAGCATTGAGATGAGAATTTTGCTCTTCTTGATCAACCATGAGTGTGGGATTTAATCCCGTAGCGAAACCCTCATCAATAATTCTCTGTATGCTCAGGCTCATAGCCTTGAGATAAACGAACATGTGTATTCTCCAATACGCATAATTTGTGCCATCAAAGAAAGGTGCTTTTACTATGGAAACCCCGTCGCTAGCCATCCTTTACTCTCTAGGCAGTAAAGCCTCAAAAGAGATCCAAGCTTTGATACCACTTGTAGGATCAAGGATAACTGACTAGAGGGCGTGAATAGGAGGTTTTAAAAATCTTTGGCTCTAATTGCAATAATAAACAAGCTAAGCTAGAATTACGATTTTTGACAATTAAAGCCGAAATAGTATAGGTTTTGCTATGTGCACCGACAAGCTAAGTCTAAGCAAAATTACAATCCTAAGATAAGATCAA
This sequence comes from Otatea glauca, assembly GCA_036346275.1. Lineage (NCBI taxonomy): Eukaryota > Viridiplantae > Streptophyta > Magnoliopsida > Poales > Poaceae > Otatea > Otatea glauca. The sequence continues at coordinate 3,579,170 of CM070722.1, read as the reverse complement.
TACGATAAGCAAGTTAAGAATGTAAATTGCACAAATTAAATATAAGTAATCAAACCACAAGAAGAGATGAACACAAATTTTATCCTATGGTCTCGAAGACTTGCCGGTCTCTCCTAATAAACGTTGAGGTAGCTTGACTAACTCAAGCTGACTCCTTTGCGCAAATGAGCCTTCCTCGATCACAATGGTAGCTCTTCCCCGCTTCGGGTAGGCGAGCTCCGGCCTTCACAACTCACCAGGCTTTCTCGCAATCTCCTTTGAGAAAGTCACCAGTTCTTTCGCCTCCAAGCCGTCTAGGAGGCGGCAACCTCCAAGAGAATAGACTTTGACGCTTGCTTGAGGTTGATCAAGTGTCTAATGGCTCAACTAAATGCATACACTTGATTTTCTCTCAACTACTAACAAAATGTGAATTGAATGCTCTATAGTTGATGAGACTAGCAAGTGCTCACAAATATGCAATGAATATCCAAGATTTTTTTGGCCCTTGCTGTAGATGGGGATGTATTTATATCCTCCACCCACAATTCTAGCCGTTACCATCTAATTCATCAAAAATTCAGGAAAGTCGTCACTATCGTCCATGTAGGGCCGATAGTGCCAGCCTTAGGTACAATGGTCGACTGTAGCATTAAATGTTGAGAGACTAGCCGTTGCTATAGTACCCCCCGTACTACCGCCCATGTAGGACAATAGTGCCAGCCACAAGCTCTCAGAAATGTGCATTTTCACCCTCTTCTGGTAAAATACTACCATACATTTGGTCAAGTAGGACCGTGAATGCGGTAGTACCGCTCCCAGATGGGCGGTAGTGCCGGTCGAGCAAAACTCTAGAAAATGCACCATTCTGTAAAACAACTACCACCACGGGTCCCAGTACTACGCACTGCTGGCAGATGCAGCTCACGATGGTCAATAGTGCTGACCCAGGAAAACCCAAAACTACCCCTCTCTATCAAATAACTACCAAACCGTTAAGTTGGTACTGCTGCCCTTGCGGCAGTAACGCTCCTAGATGGTCGGTAGTGCCGACATTACTGAAGATTAGAGAGGATCTCAAGGGATTGTCTGAGAAATGCATATGATCAAAGTGTGAGCATAAATTTGAGCCATTGACACTAAATTAAACTTCAAGCTACTAGCTAAAAGTCCCTCTTAATAGTACGGGGCTTACACTAGCAATCCGATCTTTTCTCCAAACACCTAGATTGATAAAATGCTAGAAAAGAGTCCTTACATCTTATACCTTGGCATTATCTTGATGTTCCAATTTCCTTAAAGCACACAATTTCACCTCTTTATAGGACCAACCTAATTTTCATAACCTCAAGAAAAATTGTTAGTAAAACATGATTGTTATTAATTACTAAAACCAAACACGAAATTGGGGGGCTTAGATGCTTCAGTGGTGGAGGGCGAGGAACTCCGTGAGTAAATAGAGGGAACGGACTAAAGGAAGTGTTACTCTGGTGCCTCATAAACTGGGCCCTGAGTGCAATCACTACCTTCCTAGTAGCATCCTGAAGAGGTAAGAAGTACTCTGCATGATGCCAAGGGGCTGTGAACTCCTCATAATAGCTAGGCTGGATAACTAATCCTGAGACTATGACCCCAACCTTGGGTGTAGCTAAATCCTCATACGTCTCCTGAAAGTACTCTACCCATCCTCCTCCTAGCTCCTGGACAATCTGCCTTAGCAACACCATGTGCTGACCCTGGACGTAGGGATCCTAGAGCGAGACAACCTGTAAAAAGGTTACTAGTTAGTATGGTGTGGGATCAAGGATAACCGACTAGAGGGGGTGAATAGGAGGTTTCTAAATTTTTCAATTCTAATTCTAATTAATTAAATCACTAAGCAAGAATTGCAAATTTTGACAATTAACAACTAAGTTCTCTAGTAATCACTATGCTCTCTTATAATTCAAGAACAAGCTAGAAATGATTCTAAGCACAAGTGATCTACTCAAATAGCTAGAATTGCAAAGTTAAGCACAAGAATGAGAAATGCAAACCACAATGAAAGACAGACACAAATTTTATCCCGTGGTCTCAGAGACTTGCCGATCTCCCCTAATCCACGTTGAGGTGACTTGAACAACTTCAAGCCGGCTCTAACCTCTTGAGCCTTCCTCGATCACTATGGTAGTTCTTCCCCGCTCCAGCTAGGCGAACTCCGGCCTTCACAACTTGCCAGGGCTTCTCACTACTTCCGTTGAGAAGCTCACTGCGCAAGAACGCCTACAAGCCGTCTAGGAGTCGGCAACCTCCAAGAGTAATAAGCCTTGATGCTTGCTTGAGGTCGAATTGAGTGTCTAGAGGCTCAACCCTAAATGCACAACTCAATTTTTGCTCCTAACTCTCTCAAAATGTGAATTGAATGCACACAAGAGTATTTGAGATTATCTAGAGCTCAAGTAACATCAATGAGGACCAAGAAGAGCTCTAAAATGCAGGTGGGGGCTATTTATAACCCCCACTAACCCCTTGTAGCCGTTGGCCAAAAGTTGGCCAAAATCCTCCTGAGAGGCCGGTCATACCACCCTAGGACCGGTATGACCGCCCCTCAGTGGCCAACGGTCGATACAGTGCATTTAATACACTATTAGTAACCATTGGTCACATGGCTGGTATGACCGGAGGGGGTCCGATCATACCGCCAGCCGGTATGACCGGAGGGTCCCCGATCATACCGCGTTTTGTAAAAAAGGACCAAGAGGGGGTCGATCATACCGATGGGCGGAATGACCGGAGGGGCCCGGTCATACCGGTCCCTTAGACACCAATCACACCCCTTTATGTAAAAAAACACACCGGTGCAAGTCCGGTCATATCGAGGACCGGTATGACCAAGGGGCCCGGCCATCACGGCCCCACTGCATAGGAGTTCATTTTTCTTCGAAATTGAATGAAACCAATTTTAAAAATAAGCTCTGTGAAACTTTGAAATTCAGATTTAAAGGAAAGTATTAAATACATGCTATATATGAAAATTTTGTAAACAAACTCGAATTGAATGAAACCAATTTTAAGGAAATCCTTAGACTTCCGAAACTCAAATATATAAAAATATTTAGATTTCGACTTTGTTTGAATCATTTTCCATTAGAGGTTGTTCTCAATACTATAAATATTCAAAAATACATAGTTTATGAAAAATTAATCTAAAATGAGTAGAATTGATTTCTAAATACTAATATGTCATTGATTACTGTGTATGCTAAAATACTTAAGAAATAATCTTAAACTTGAAATGTTTCATGAACATAATGTGATCCTAAAGTAGAAGATACAAATATATATATGTGTGTATATGCATATAATATGTAACTAGCAGTAGTACACATATGTATAAATGCATATATTTCAGATGGAATCATGAAAAGCTAATTTAGCATATTCTTAAAGATAAGGTCATGATAGTTGGCAAAAAGAACTAATTTGAATTAAATTTGTAAAAGACTTCATCCTTCATATACTTACAGACTATCTCGAATAAAAGCAAAATATCGCAGAACAAACTTTAAAACACTCTTAGAGACATCCCCTGCTAATGTCTGAAAAATGGATAAATAATCTTATAAGGTGCAGTCGCAAACTTAAATCGAAAACTGAACCCTTATCGCGTAGAATTTAGAAGCACTTAAGCCTTTTAAAGAAATTGTAAAATATCTCGTCTAAATGTAAATTCTATGAAGATGAGGCTACAAATGTTCTTTAGGATATGGTCTACCATAATCTGGAAAAATATTCTTATTACATTTGCTTTTCATCTAAATCCTATTAGTGCAATAACAAGAGTTATGATCGCCAAAACGCATTATATGAATAGTTAAGCTTAAGGAACATTTAGATAATGTTCTTGTATCACCAGAATCATTGTGTAACCTTGTAAATGCAGCTAATAGCCTTATTTTGTAGATTCCCTCCATGTATAGATCATCTTGCATGCAAAACACATAAGGCTAAGTGATAATCCACACTACATCTTACTAAATTAATTCCTTATAAAGTAAACTTTAACACCATTTAAGCTATTTCAAAGAAAGAATAAAATGTCTTGTCTAAATCCTAAAATTTATAAAATCAGCTTAGGAATGCTCTCCAAAGTATAGACTACCTTAATATGAAGAAATAATCTCATTTCGTCATGCTTTGCATATAATCCTGTTAGCAAAATAACCCTAGGTAATATGATTTTTGGACTTCAAAATATGAATAAATGAACTTAGTAAAAATGAAGAAATTTATAATTAAGATGTTTGTATTACCAGAACCTTCTAAAAAACCTTGAATATATAACTAGTAACCTAACTTTACAGATCTAATATATTCGAAACCTCTTTTTATGCAAAATCAATTAAGGATTAAGTGCTATTCATGCATAGTACTGAGCATAATGATCTAATATCTTAATTCTATTAATCAAAATAATTTTAGCATCTAGAATTTGAGCTTATAAATTCAAGAAGACATAATTTTAGCCTCTTGAATCCGTAAAACAAGAATAGATAATCTATAAACAAGAATATGAATGCTTAATCAACTAAAACATGAGAATGTGGAATTATTCAACCCAAACCCAAAACCACGATTACTGTCTGCAGTGATTCTTTATTTGGTTTCCTATCTATCTTCTTTTTGCCTTGTTGAAGTTTGTTATTTGCTATATTTCTATTGAACGACGTGTAGAATCCGACATCATTAACTCCGTCGTCGACCCCGTCAGCCGTGACTTCAACTTCGTCGTAAACAGAAAATAAGCAAGGTAAGCACCCCCTTTGATCATATTGATCCAATATTTAATTTTCATGATGTTTTATCAAACTGTTTCATGTATGCGCTTATATTCTGTAAATTCACTATTCTGTGGTACTGGTAGATATACCTGTTGTCTCATGGAACTTCTTTGATAAATATGGACATGTGAACCTTCATAACCATAGAATAAGGATAGACATTACTTAATGTCATCATGGGTATATGCGATTACCTCTTAACCATTCTTAGCCATGCTTTAGAACCAACGATGTAAATGATCAGATCAAAATTGTTTCTTGAGAAATGTAAAATGTTGGATATGACACTGTTGGTTACTGGTACTTTGATTAAAAACCCAAAATCAAAACTATGGTTTTGACGCGGGCGATTATTAGCAATAGCCGGCTGTGCAGAGGAAAATACACGTAGTGTAGGGTGAAGTATCGCCCGTGTTGAAGGACCGAGCAATGGGACGTTATTGATCCAAAAAACTCGTACAACCACAAGTGTTGGGATGGGGCAGCCTTAAACCAATTAAGTTATCTAGTTTAACTTTGCACATTGATAGGCGAGAGATAGTGGAAGCATTCCGGTCAGGTCTGCTAGTGAGGGGCTTCCACACTTCGGTGTGGGTAAATGCATACCGGTGCAACAGTGTATGCCTTACCATGAACAGAAACAGTGTGTTGGGTGTTACGTGAAAGGAACCATGTCTTGGGTGAGTTTTTCTGTTTCTATGGCGAGGGCTTACGTCCCGGTGCTAGTGCAAAGTTAAGTCTATGTAATGTAACGGTTATGTCACACCAAAGGAAGTGTGCTAATGATCTGCACAAAGAGTCAGTCATATGTTGTGGGTAAAGTTGTACACCTCTGCAGAGTGTAAATCTAATAGATTAGCCATGTCCATGGTCAAGGGCACTTGGTGAAGTCATTCCAATATTAGATTTTGGTATTTTTACGAAAATGGGTTTTGGTTTGAAACTTGTTTAGCAAACTGTCACTTTATGTCAAAGGGATGACATCGTTAGGTTTCATGATCTGGATATTATTCGTTGCTCGAGAAGGGCTGTGAGTATTACTTATGCTTCACTTATTTCATATCAGTCAAACTTGCTCTTACAAATTCCGTTTGCAAATGACAACTTGATTTACAATTTAAATTTTGCTTTATGCAAATTAACCATAGAAGCCTTTCCTTTGAAATGGCCTACATATATTATAGGTTTTGCTAAAGTCTTGCGGAGTACGTAAAGTACTCACCCTTTCTTAATATGTTGTTTTAGGTGGAAAAGTTAGCGAAGCTTCGAAGATATCTTTCCGTTGCAGGTTGCGGGAATTTCAATGATGCGATCTTCCTAGGGATTATTCCTTGTCAGTTGCCTGCGAGTTGGATGGGCACACTATAAGACTAGCTTCTTCTGCCGCTATATAAATGCTCTGAGTTGTAAGATTTCTTTGTATAATAGCTTCCGCTTAATAATATGTTGTATGGTTGTGGTTCTAATTGTTGAACATGTGCATACTAGCTACTGATCATGGGACTAGTACAGTTTGCACATTAGATTTTCATTTTTGCTTTTATGCGAAAATGGGGGTCGCTGCATGCACCGTTCTATAAAACAACTAACGACCACAGGGGCCAGTACTACCGCACCTACGGCAATACCGCTCCCAGATGGTCGGTAGTGCAGGCCTAGGAAAACCCAAAAACACCCCTCTCTGTCAAATAACTACCAACCTGTTGAGCCGGTACTGCCGCCCTCGTGGTAGTACTGCTCCTAAATGGTCGGTAGTGTCGACATTACTGAAGATTAGAGAGGATCTCAAGGGATTTTTCAAGAAATGCATATGATCAAAGTATGAGCATAAATTTGAGCCATTGACACTAAATTAAACTTCAAGGTACTAGCCAAAAGTCCCTCTTAATAGTACGACGCCTACACTAGCAATATGATCTTTTCTCCAAACACCTAGATCGGCAAAATGCTAGAAAAGGGTCCTTACATCTTATACCTTGGCATTAGCTTGATGTTCCAATTTCCTTAAAGCTCACAATTTCACCTCTTCATAGGACCAACCTAATTTTCATAACCTCAAGAAAAATTGTTAGTCCTTAAAACATGATTGTTATTAATTACCAAAACTAAACACGAAATTAGGGGCCTAGATGCTTCAATCTCCCTCTTTTGGTAATTGATGACAACCTTATCAAATATAATGAAATTGAATATGTTTAAAGTATACATCAAATCAAGCAAGTTGTATACTTTTTGGATTTTGCTTTTAATTGGCATTTCACTTCTTTTGGAAGAGAATGATTTGAGTTGAAATTAAAATGCCATAAAAGCCATAATGTATAGTAGAAACTCCCCCTAAATGAGTGCATGAATATATTAAAATGAGATTGCACATATTTGAAGAATCTGGAAATTTTTGGTGGAGTTTCCACTATATATTGGATCGGAGAAAAACAAGATGAAAAAGTCAATAAGTATACACATTAAGCTTAGGATCCAATAAGATAAAATAGGAAACATAATAATAGAACCATTAAGCATTCAACGATACAAACAACCATAAAAAGCATCCAAAGCACATAAAGATGTTCAATTAGCTTACAAGATATATAAAGATATTACAAAGCTAATCCTCAAAACTACAAGGCCAATCAAAGCTAATTCTCCCAACTCACTTCTTCTTCTTCTTCTCCCCCTTTGGCATCAAGTACCAAAAGAGGGGTCTTCATGATACATCTATGAAGATGGAGGAGTACCACTACCGCGTCCACGACCATGGCCAAAGCGATGAAAGCGAATAGGAACTAGCTCATCCCAAGAAGATCCATTGTCGCTCCAATGAATCCAAACGCCCGGACTTCCTCTACCATGGCCCGAGTCCAAGTCAAATCGATGCTCTGGTCAAGCCTACTCATTATGCCGTGGTGATCGGCGAATCGAGCCACAATGTCGGTCTGAAGAGAGTCGGACTTACCAAGAAGGCGTCCTAAGGCACGTCATGGGAAGCATGAGGCGGATCTGTGGGACATCCTAAGGTTGCTGCTGCCGATGTTGCTATGCTAGACGACCAATCACTTGAGGAGGGGCTTCCTGAGGCTTGTACTATTTATGTGCATAGCCTCCCTTCTATCCAATTTTCCTGAGAATGAGCTTCATGATGTAAGGAGCAAAGTATATGGTCTTGCCTCGCTCTTGGGCCAAAGAGGTCATCTCCCTCATCATGAAGTCTACCACATCGAAATTTTCCATGTGCATCACCTTACTCATAATGTTCCAAGCATATCCTCGAATGTCATCAAGTTACCACTCTTAGGATGAATGGTAACCCTAACGATTCTGTTCGCCAAGCTAGCTCAAGAAGAAGCCTGCTAATTTTCCCACCTTCTTACATTAGCAAGAGGTCATAAAACTCTAACCGCCGAGATACTCCAAGAGGCCTATCACCGTATCCTCGGATATCCATTGTAGAAGATGCCCAAGTCCTGCTCAAACTCATTCTTGGTGGCACAGTAGAACTTGGTCTTTGGACATCCAAGTGATGGAGTCATAAGAGTCGGGGATGTGAACGTGGCGTAAAATTGTCGTATCATATCCTCCTCAAATCACATCTCAAGAAACAAAGTTCAACAAACTGCTCCATGAAATAACTCGGGACACCAAAGAAACAAGGGCAACTTCCTCATGTTGTCTCAATCAACCCATTTTTGATAAGCGAAGTACTTGTCAAAATAAATCTCATGGAATACCTTCTCCTGAAAGAGAGTGCGGAAGAACTTCTCTGTCACTATCCTGGGAAGTCGATACTGATTGGATCCCCTCAAGGAATAGTACTTATCTCCCTTTATTTGCCTTAAGTCCTCTTGAGGGTCAAAACCAGGGAGGCATTCTTCTTCCTCAGACTCTTATTCCTCATCCACATCTATAGCATAATCTTCATCATCCTCTTCTTCCTCACTCGACTCAAGAGCGGGTCCTTTGCCTTTGTCTGCATGTGAACCACTTCCCCCTACTCCCAACTCCTTCTACACTAACTTATTTCCTCATCCCTTGTAGCAATGGAGTGGGAGTCCTCATTGTCACTTCTTTAGTCTGACAGAGTAGCGAGAACCCGACACTTTGCATTGATTTTTTAATTGAGCATCCACCATGAGGAGCCTTGGGGTTTGAGGGATTCTTCACTCTTGGCATGATTTCTGGATCACAAGGATAAAAGGAGAGATAAGCAAGGGAACTAGGAACTCAAATTTAAAATTTTGATGAGAATGCAGAAAGTCAGGCTGTATTTGGTAGCACAGTTGGTAGTACCGCATATGTTGGATCGGTAATGCCACTCCTAGGTGGTACTACCGCACTAGCCAAGCCGGTAGTGCCGCACTAGGTTGGTACTACCGCTCTACCACACCGGTAGTGCCGGGTTCATCATGGAACTGCACCCGCTAAGAGTGAGAACTCTACTTTTGATTAGATCGGGCACTAGAATTGCTTAAAATGACTTTAGGTCACCAATCTGCTCATCTAAACTAGAGTTTTCACTTAAATACAACATGCATTTGCATCAAACCCTAAAAATAAAAAAATTGAGACCTAGGGCATGAGATGAATGGATGAAAAGCTCAAGATGATGGGAGAGGATTACCTTGAGAAGATTGGACACACTTGAGCTAAGAGAAGATCCTCGGGATGAAGAGGAAAGACTATGGGAATTTTTTATGGAAGAGAGGGAGAGCTTGGCTTTGAGAGGGACGAAGCAAGAAAGAAGGGCAGGGAATGAGAAGGCTCCGGACAAAAAGAGTAAATGAGGAGGGTAATAGCTGGCCACGCAGAAAACTACCATTAAATAGGCCCCACCCGACACTTTCGGTAGTACCGCTCAAACGGGTAGTAGTGCCGGTCATGGGCGGTACAACTGGGATTACCACTCCGGTAGTGCCAGCCCTGACTTGACCAGACTGAAACTTTTACAAATAAAGTTGTGAAACAGCTCTAATGTGTTCAAGACTCAGTGAAATACATATATGAGCATTTCCAACATATCATGAAGCTCAAATTCACAAGATTAACATAATTTGTACAAATATAGTTTTTGAAAAGACCAATTTTTTACTTTTTGAGAAAGCAACATACATTTTAGAGAAAAGATGAATCCAATTTCCTTGTTTGAGTTTTAAATACTTGTAGGACACTAGAAACATGTGAAGCTCTAGTTCCACAAGCCATAACTCAATAAGTGCATTATTTAGGTCAATATAGATGATATTTTGGATTTGGTTGAGGATTTAAGTGAAACATTTCCAATACACAATTTTTGTTTTTGTAACAAGATATAGAGAAGGTTATAACACATAAAAAACTATTAGATGAAATTTACACACACACACACATATATATATATATATATATATATATATATATGAAAATGAAGGGATTTCAAAAGAACTTTGCAAAAGCTTCAATATATCATACTATTAAATAATTTGACTTAGTTAAGTCTATGGGCTTTTCTTTTTGAAACAATTGTATCACTTGTTTGATATTTTCACATGTAGGGATGTAGTATACATATGAATTGTATAATACTCCCCCTAAATGTGTTACCCATCACAAAATCCAAGAATCAGTCAAAAGCATATGACATCTAGTAAAAAGCAACCATGATTCAAAAGTTCAAGCAACATTAGAGATATCTATGACATTTAATTCATTCCTCAATTTGCAAAACCGAGCTTCATCTAAAGGCTTGGTGAGGATATCTGCGAATTGATCTTCGGTTTTTATGTGGCTAATGACTATATCACCTTTGCTTACATGATCCCTTAAGAAATGATGGCGGATATCTATATGCTTTGTTCTTGACTATTGGACTGGGTTGTTGGCTATTTTGACAGCACTTTCATTATCACATAAAAGATTCACACTCTTAAAATTTATTCTATAATCCACCAAAGTTTTCCCCATCCATAATAATTGACCGCAACAACTACCAGCGGATATATATTCGGCTTCGACGGTGGATAGGGCAACGAAATTTTGTTTCTTGGAAAACCATGAAACAAGGGATCTACCTAGGAATTGATAACTTTCTGAGGTGCTCTTTCTATCCACTTTGCAACCCGTATAATCTGAATCCGAATGTCCAATTAAATCAAACTTAGCACTTTTAGGATACCATAAGCCTATATTTGACGAATGCTTTAAATATCTTAGAATCATTTTAACGGCCACTAAATGACACTCTTTATGTGAAGCTTGAAAACATGCACACATGTAAACACTAAATATGATATCGAACCTAGATGCGGTAAAAAAAAGATAAAGCAAATTACCAATCATGGAACGATAAAGCTTTAAATCTACCGGTTTAGCTCCCTCATTGAGGTCTAGATGCCCGTTGGATGCCATGGGAGTCTTGATGGGCTTTACGTCATCCATGCCAAACCTCTTGAGTAGATCCTTCACGTACTTGGTTTGACTCACGAAAGTCCCATTCTTGAGTTGTTTGATTTGAAGTCCAAGGAAGTAGCTCAACTCCCCGATCATGGACATCTCAAATTCTCTAGACATTATATCACCAAATTCTTTGCAAAATTCTTCATTTGTAGAACCAAAAATGATATCATCAACATAAATTTCGCATACAAAGAATTCTCCATCTATTACTTTAGTAAAGAGTGTTGCATCAACCTTTCCAATTTTGAATCCTTTTGAAAGTAGGTAGTCTCTAAGTCACTCATACCATGCTCTAGGAGCTTGTTTGAGTCCTATAGCACTTTAGGAGCTTGTAAACATGATTTGGATTTTTAGGATTCTCAAAACCAGAAGGTTGTTCAACAAATACCAATTCGAATATTTGTCTATTTAAAAATGCACTCTTCACATCCATTTGAAATAACTTAATATCAAAACAAGATGCAAATGCAAGCAAGATACGAATAGCCTCTAATCTAGCCACAGGTGCGAAGGTTTCACCAAAATCTAATCCTTTGATTTGTGTGAAACCTTGTGCCACCAACCTTGCTTTATTTCTTACCACATACCGTTCTCATCTTGTTTATTCTAAAATACCCATTTTGTGTCGATGATGTTGTAGTCCTTGGGTCTTTCGACTAATGTCCACACATCATTCCGGGCGAAGTTGTTGAGTTCCTCATGTATGGAGTTCACCCAATCTGGGTCATCTAAAGCTTCATCTATATGAGAGGGTTCAAAAGAAGACACAAAAGAGTAATGTTCACAAAAAGAAGCAACACAAGATCGAGTTTGAACACCCTTACTAACATCACCAAATATTTGATCTATTGGGTGATCCTTTGAGATTGCATGATGGATTCTTGGAGGTGGAGCTTAAAGTTGTTGATCGTCCTCCTCCTCATCGACATCAACTGGTTGAACTTGGCTTGACGTTACAGAAGTAGACGATTCAGCTTGAGTGGATGTGGGTTGATCTTGTTTGTCCTCCTTTGGCTTGATATCTCCAAGAATCATATTCTTTATTGCTTGTCTCAAGCCTTCATCTACTACATCATCCAAATTTTCTTACTCTTCTTGAGAGCTATTAGTCTCATCAAACTCAACATCACATGTTTTTTCAACTAAACCATTGATTTGGTTGAAAACACAGTAAGCCTTACTATTTGAAGAATAACCAAGCAAGAAACCAACATCACACCGACTTTAAAATTTTGAGAGGCGAACACCCTTTTCAAAATATAACACTTGCAACAAAAAACACGAAAAAAAGATATGTTCGATCTTCTTCCAATGAGAAGCTCATAGGAAGTTTTTCCAAAAGACAGTTTGTTGCATGGCAAGCGGTATTGATAGCTTTCTAAAACAATCGAAAGTACCATATTCATCAAGCATAGTTCTTGCCATTTCAACTAATGTTCGATTTTTCTGTTCTACAACTCTATTTTGCTCCAGAGTGTAGGTTGCAAAAAGCTCATGTTTTATTCCAAGTTCATCACAATAATCTTCGATTCTTATGTTCTTGAATTCGGAACCATTGTCACTACGAATTTTCTTTATTTTAAAATCAAATTCATTTTGAGCTCTTTTTGCAAAACTTTGGAAAATATCGGAGGCTTCAGATTTGTCATCTAAGAAGAAGACCCAAGTATATCCTGAGTAATCATCTACAATGACTAAATAATAAGAATTGCCCCCGATACTCTTATAGGTTGTTGGGCCAAACAAATCCATATGTAAGAGCTCTAATGGCTTAGATGTAGACATGATACTCTTGGAAGGATGAGAATAGCAACTTGCTTACCGGCTTGGCAAGCACTACATAATTTATTTTTCTCAAACTTCACATCTTTCAAGCACACAACTAGATCATGTTTAAAAAGCTTTTTGAGTTGAATCATCCCAACATGAGCTAGTCTTCTATGCCATAGCCAACCCAAAGAGGTTTTTCCAATTAAACATGTTTGAAGACATGACTCATTTGAGGTGAAGTCAACCAAATAAAGATTTCCAAATCTAAAACCTTTAGATACCAAAGAGTTGTCATTTTCTTTAGAAATTATAACACCATCTCTAGAAAAAGTACAATTAAGACCAAGATCATAAATTTGAGCAACAGATAGCAATTTAAAATTTAATGTTTTAACTAATGAGACATTTGAAATGAAAAGGTCGTTAGAGATAGCAATTTTACCCAAACCAATTACCTTTCCCTTGCTATTGTCACCAAAGATGATCTTGTCATGTTAACAACTCCCGACTTCAAATGTGGTGAACATCTTCCGGTCTCAGATCATGTGTTGAGTACACCCGCTATCCAACACCCAATGCCATCCACCGGTTTTGTAGTTCACCTACAAAAGAAGATCAAACCTTTTTAGGTACCAAAATTTGTTTCGGTCTTTGGAGGTTAGTAACCAAGGCTTTGGGCACCCAAATGGCATTCTTTTTATGATCGAGTATAAGAGTGCTAACAAATTTTGCAAATAATTCTAACATTGCTATTTTTACTAAGAACATAGCATGAATCATAAATGTTATTCTTAGGAGCTTTGCCTAATGGACAATCATTTGCTATATGTCTCACATCGTGACACTTATAGCAAAGTTTTCCATTGGACCTCACAAACCTTGGAGCTTTGTTGCTCATCTTCTTACCCTTCTTGGGAATGAACGCAAGTCCTTCCTTGTTGTAGGAGCAATGTTGATCGCTCAGAATCTTGTCAAATGTTGCCTTACCCTTGAAACACCGATCCAAGCTCTTACTTGGCTTGGTCACTTCCTCCTTGAGCTCATTGTTCTCAACAATTAAATTATCGTGAATCAAAATTGAACTAGAACTGGAGCCAGAAGGCATATCTAGTAAATCATCACATGAGGTAGATACACTAGACTTAGATATACAACATGAATCATTTTCTAGTATAGGCTTATCATCAAGAATATTGCTAGAAATTCCTATATCATTTTGAGACTTTAAATGATCCTTGAGAAGGAGAGTCTCATGAGCTTCCTTTAGCTCATCATAGGAGTCCTTAAGAGAGAGATATTCCTTTCTCAAGGCCTTATGCTTGGACTTCTTGTCAAGGTACTCATTCAAGTCCTCAAGCATATCCATTAGCTCATCATAAGATGGCTCATCATCGTCATTAGTTTTTACCTTATGATCTCCTTTTGCCATGAGACAAAGAGGAGTGACGAATGGTGATGAAGCCTCCTTGATGGTGACACCAACAATGACCTTCTTCTTGGAAGGAGTGTCATCATCGGATGAGTCAGAATCCAAATACTCCTCTTCGGAATCCCACTCTCCAATGTGAGCCTCACCCTTGCCGTCCTTGTGAAGGTTCTTAAAGAGCTTCTTCTTGCCTTGAAATGCATTCTTCTTTTTGGGTGACTTGGCCTTGTCATCCTTCTTCTTGGGGCAATGAGAGGCAATGCACCCCTTCTCATCACACTCATAGCACCAAATGTTGGCATAGCGGTTGTTGCTAGAGTGTTGTTCCTTCTTGAATTTATGAGGGTCTTTTGAGCTTTAGCGCATCTTCATAAATCTCCTCATTCTCCTCACGAGAAGAGCTATCTCCTCCTCAGTGTCATCTTCAGAGTCTTCAAGCGCCTTATCGCTTGACTCCACCTTTGTTTTGAAGACAATGTTCTTCTTCGTAGAGCTTTGCTCCAAAAGCTCTTCCTTTTTCCTTCTTCTAGAGCTCATTGGTAATGAGATTCCCAAGAAGTCTGGTTGGCGTCATCGTTGACAACTCGGGTGAGTTGAGGAACAACGTCACCAATGTCTCGTATTTGTCCTATAGATCCCTAAGCATCTTACGAACATCATCAAGATCGGTTAGAGATGCCTCAAGGCCTTTGAGCTCATTCACTATGTTATTGAGCCTTGAGTACATCTCATTAATGTTCTCATGGGGTAACATAATGAAACTCATATTTTATCCTAAGCATATGCAATTTGGCCTACTTGATCGAGGATGTTCCCTCATGGATTTTCGAGAGGGTAGTCCAAATATCATGAGTGGTGTCAAGGTTGCTCACTCGATTGAACTCATTCGCGTTCAAGGCTCCGAATAGGGCATTTATGGCTTGAGCATTGAGATGAGAATTTTGCTCTTCTTGATCAACCATGAGTGTGGGATTTAATCCCGTAGTGAAACCCTCATCAATAATTCTCCGTATGCTCAGGCTCATAGCCTTGAGATAAACGAACATGTGTATTCTCCAATACGCATAATTTGTGCCATCAAAGAAAGGTGCTTTTACTATGGAAACCCCGTCGCTAGCCATCCTTTACTCTCTAGGCAGTAAAGCCTCAAAAGAGAGTCCAAGCTTTGATACCACTTGTAGGATCAAGGATAACTGACTAGAGGGCGTGAATAGGAGGTTTTAAAAATCTTTGGCTCTAATTGCAATAATAAACAAGCTAAGCTAGAATTACGATTTTTGACAATTAAAGCTGAAATAGTATAGGTTTTGCTATGTGCACCGACAAGCTAAGTCTAAGCAAAATTACAATCCTAAGATAAGATCAATACGATAAGCAAGTTAAGAATGTAAATTGCACAAATTAAATATAAGTAATCAAACCACAAGAAGAGATGAACACGAATTTTATCCTATGGTCTCGAAGACTTGCCGGTCTCTCCTAATAAACGTTGATGTAGCTTGACTAACTCAAGCTGACTCCTTTGCGCAAATGAGCCTTCCTCGATCACAATGGTAGCTCTTCCCCGCTTCGGGTAGGCGAGCTCCGGCCTTCACAACTCACCAGGCTTTCTCGCAATCTCCTTTGAGAAAGTCACCAGTTCTTTCGCCTCCAAGCCGTCTAGGAGGCGGCAACCTCCAAGAGAATAGACTTTGACGCTTGCTTGAGGTTGATCAAGTGTCTAATGGCTCAACTAAATGCATACACTTGATTTTCTCTCAACTACTAACAAAATGTGAATTGAATGCTCTATAGTTGATGAGACTAGCAAGTGCTCACAAATATGCAATGAATATCCAAGATTTTTTTGGCCCTTGCTGTAGATGGGGATGTATTTATATCCTCCACCCACAATTCTAGCCGTTACCATCTAATTCATCAAAAATTCAGGAAATTCGTCACTATCGTCCATGTAGGGCCGATAGTGCCAGCCTTAGGTACAACGGTCGACTGTAGCATTAAATGTTGAGAGACTAGCCGTTGCTATAGTACCCCCCGTACTACCGCCCATGTAGGACAATAGTGCCAGCCACAAGCTCTCAGAAATGTGCATTTTCACCCTCTTCTGGTAAAATACTACCATACATTTGGTCAAGTAGGACCGTAGTACGGTAGTACCGCTCCCAGATGGGCGGTAGTGCCGGTCGAGCAAAACTCTAGAAAATGCACCATTCTGTAAAAAAACTACCAGCCACAGGGTCCGGTACTACCGCACCTGCGGCAGTACCGCTCACAGATGGTCAATAGTGCTGACCCAGGAAAACCCAAAACTGCCCCTCTCTATCAAATAACTACCAAACCGTTAAGTTGGTACTGCTGCCCTTGCGGCAGTACCGCTCCTAGATGGTCGGTAGTGCCGACATTACTGAAGATTAGAGAGGATCTCAAGGGATTGTCTGAGAAATGCATATGATCAAAGTATGAGCATAAATTTGAGCCATTGACACTAAATTAAACTTCAAGCTACTAGCTAAAAGTCCCTCTTAATAGTACGGGGCTTACACTAGCAATCCGATCTTTTCTCCAAACACCTAGATCGATAAAATGCTAGAAAAGAGTCCTTACATCTTATACCTTGGCATTATCTTGATGTTCCAATTTCCTTAAAGCACACAATTTCACCTCTTTATAGGACCAACCTAATTTTCATAACCTCAAGAAAAATTGTTAGTAAAACATGATTGTTATTAATTACTAAAACCAAACACGAAATTGGGGGGCTTAGATGCTTCAGTGGTGGAGGGCGAGGAACTCCGTGAGTAAATAGAGGGAACGGACTAAAGGAAGTGTTACTCTGGTGCCTCATAAACTGGGCCCTGAGTGCAATCACTACCTTCCTAGTAGCATCCTGAAGAGGTAAGAAGTACTCTGCATGATGCCAAGGGGCTGTGAACTCCTCATAATAGCTAGGCTGGATAACTAATCCCGAGACTATGACCCCAACCTTGGGTGTAGCTAAATCCTCATCGTCTCACGAAAGTACTCTACCCATCCTCCTCCTAGCTCCTGGACAATCTGCCTTAGCAACACCATGTGCTGACCCTGGACGTAGGGATCCTAGAGCGAGACAACCTGTAAAAAGGTTTCTAGTTAGTATGGTGTGGGATCAAGGATAACCGACTAGAGGGGGTGAATAGGAGGTTTCTAAATTTTTCAATTCTAATTCTAATTAATTAAATCACTAAGCAAGAATTGCAAATTTTGACAATTAACAACTAAGTTCTCTAGTAATCACTATGCTCTCTTATAATTCAAGAACAAGCTAGAAATGATTCTAAGCACAAGTGATCTACTCAAATAGCTAGAATTGCAAAGTTAAGCACAAGAATGAGAAATGCAAACCACAATGAAAGATGACACAAATTTTATCCCGTGGTCTCGAGACTTGCCGATCTCCCTAATCCACGTTGAGGTGACTTGAACAACTTCAAGCCGGCTCTAACCTCTTGAGCCTTCCTCGATCACTATGGTAGTTCTTCCCCGCTCCAGCTAGGCGAACTCCGGCCTTCACAACTTGCCAGGGCTTCTCACTACTTCCGTTGAGAAGCTCACTGCGCAAGAACGCCTACAAGCCGTCTAGGAGTCGGCAACCTCCAAGAGTAATAAGCCTTGATGCTTGCTTGAGGTCGAATTGAGTGTCTAGAGGCTCAACCCTAAATGCACAACTCAATTTTTGCTCCTAACTCTCTCAAAATGTGAATTGAATGCACACAAGAGTATTTGAGATTATCTAGAGCTCAAGTAACATCAATGAGGACCAAGAAGAGCTCTAAAATGCAGGTGGGGGCTATTTATAACCCCCACTAACCCCTTGTAGCCGTTGGCCAAAAGTTGACCAAAATCCTCCTGAGAGGCCGGTCATACCACCCTAGGACCGGTATGACCTCCCCTCAGTGGCCAACGGTCGATACAGTGCATTTAATACACTGTTAGTAACCATTGGTCACATGGCTGGTATGACCGGAGGGGGTCCGATCATACCGCCAGCCGGTATGACCGGAGGGTCCCCGATCATACCGCGTTTTGTAAAAAAGGACCAAGAGGGGGTCGATCATACCGATGGGCGGAATGACCGGAGGGGCCCGGTCATACCGGTCCCTTAGACACCAATCACACCCCTTTATGTAAAAAAACACACCGGTGCAAGTCCGGTCATATCGAGGACCGGTATGACCAAAGGGGGCCCGGCCATACTGGCCCCACTGCATAGGAGTTCATTTTTCTTCGAAATTGAATGAAACCAATTTTAAAAATAAGCTCTGTGAAACTTTGAAATTCAGATTTAAAGGAAAGTATTAAATACATGCTATATATGAAAATTTTGTAAACAAACTCGGAATTGAATGAAACCAATTTTAAGGAAATCCTTAGACTTCCAGAAACTCAAATATATAAAAATATTTAGATTTCGACTTTGTTTGAATCATTTTCCATTAGAGGTTGTTCTCAATACTATAAATATTCAAAAATACATAGTTTATGCAAAATTAATCTAAAATGAGTAGAATTGATTTCTAAATACTAATATGTCAGTAGATTACCTGTGTATGCTAAAATACTTAAGAAATAATCTTAAACTTGAAATGTTTCATGAACATAATGTGATCCTAAAGTAGAAGATACAAATATATATATGTGTGTATATGCATATAATATGTAACTAGCAGTAGTACACATATGTATAAATGCATATATTTCAGATGGAATCATGAAAAGCTAATTTAGCATATTCTTAAAGATAAGGTCATGATAGTTGGCAAAAAGAACTAATTTGAATTAAATTTGTAAAAGACTTCATCCTTCATATACTTACAGACTATCTCGAATAAAAGCAAAATATCGCAGAACCAACTTTAAAACACTCTTAGAGACATCCCCTGCTAATGTCTGAAAAATGGATAAATAATCTTATAAGGTGCAGTCGCAAACTTAAATCGAAAACTGAACCCTTATCGCGTAGAATTTAGAAGCACTTAAGCCTTTTCAGCAGCCGGTAAAATATCTCGTCTAAATGTAAATTCTATGAAGATGAGGCTACAAATGTTCTTTAGGATATGGTCTACCATAATCTGGAAAAATATTCTTATTACATTTGCTTTTCATCTAAATCCTATTAGTGCAATAACAAGAGTTATGATCGCCAAAACGCATTATATGAATAGTTAAGCTTAAGGAACATTTAGATAATGTTCTTGTATCACCAGAATCATTGTGTAACCTTGTAAATGCAGCTAATAGCCTTATTTTGTAGATTCCCTCCATGTATAGATCATCTTGCATGCAAAACACATAAGGCTAAGTGATAATCCACACTACATCTTACTAAATTAATTCCTTATAAAGTAAACTTTAACACCATTTAAGCTATTTCAGCAAAGAATAAAATGTCTTGTCTAAATCCTAAAATTTATAAAATCAGCTTAGGAATGCTCTCCAAAGTATAGACTACCTTAATATGAAGAAATAATCTCATTTCGTCATGCTTTGCATATAATCCTGTTAGCAAAATAACCCTAGGTAATATGATTTTTGGACTTCAAAATATGAATAAATGAACTTAGTAAAAATGAAGAAATTTATAATTAAGATGTTTGTATTACCAGAACCTTCTAAAAAACCTTGAATATATAACTAGTAACCTAACTTAACAGATCTAATATATTCGAAACCTCTTTTTATGCAAAATCAATTAAGGATTAAGTGCTATTCATGCATAGTACTGAGCATAATGATCTAATATCTTAATTCTATTAATCAAAATAATTTTAGCATCTAGAATTCGAGCTTATAAATTCAAGAAGACATAATTTTAGCCTCTTGAATCAAGTAAAACAAGAATAGATAATCTATAAACAAGAATATGAATGCTTAATCAACTAAAACATGAGAATGTGGAATTATTCAACCCAAACCCAAAACCACGATTACTGTCTGCAGTGATTCTTTATTTGGTTTCCTATCTATCTTCTTTTTGCCTTGTTGAAGTTTGTTATTTGCTATATTTCTATTGAACGACGTGTAGAATCCGACATCATTAACTCCGTAAATCGACCCGTCGGTAGTGACTTCAACTTCGTCGTAAATAGAAAATAAGCAAGGTAAGCACCCCCTTTGATCATATTGATCCAATATTTAATTTTCATGATGTTTTATCAAACTGTTTCATGCATGCGCTTATATTCTGTAAATTCACTATTCTGTGGTACTGGTAGATATACCTGTTGTCTCATGGAACTTCTTTGATAAATATGGACATGTGAACCTTCATAACCATAGAATAAGGATAGACATTACTTAATGTCATCATGGGTATATGCGATTACCTCTTAACCATTCTTAGCCATGCTTTAGAACCAACGATGTAAATAATCAGATCAAAATTGTTTCTTGAGAAATGGAAAATGTTGGATATGACACTGTTGGTTACTGGTACTTTGATTAAAAACCCAAAATCAAAACTATGGTTTTGACGCGGGCGATTATTAGCAATATCCGGCTGTGCAGAGGAAAATACACGTAGTGTAGGGTGAAGTATCGCCCGTGTTGAAGGACCGAGCAATGGGACGTTATTGATCCAAAAAACTCGTACAACCACAAGTGTTGGGATGGGGCAGCCTTAAACCAATTAAGTTATCTAGTTTAACTTTGCACATTGATAGGCGAGAGATAGTGGAAGCATTCCGGTCAGGTCTGCTAGTGAGGGGCTTCCACACTTCGGTGTGGGTAAATGCATACCGGTGCAACAGTGTATGCCTTACCATGAACAGAAACAGTGTGTTGGGTGTTACGTGAAAGGAACCACGTCTTGGGTGAGTTTTTCTGTTTCTATGGCGAGGGCTTACGTCCCGGTGCTAGTGCAAAGTTAAGTCTATGTAATGTAACGGTTATGTCACACCAAAGGAAGTGTGCTAATGATCTGCACAAAGAGTCAGTCATATGTTGTGGGTAAAGTTGTACACCTCTGCAGAGTGTAAATCTAATAGATTAGCCATGTCCATGGTCAAGGGCACTTGGTGAAGTCATTCCAATATTAGATTTTGGTATTTTCTGAAAATGGGTTTTGGTTTGAAACTTGTTTAGCAAACTGTCACTTTATGTCAAAGGGATGACATCGTTAGGTTTCATGATCTGGATATTTTTCGTTGCTCGAGAAGGGCTGTGAGTATTCCTTATGCTTCACTTATTTCATATCAGTCAAACCTGCTCTTACAAATTCCGTTTGCAAATGACAACTTGATTTACAATTTAAATTTTACTTTATGCAAATTAACCATAGAAGCCTTTCCTTTGAAATGGCCTACATATATTATAGGTTTTGCTAAAGTCTTGCGGAGTACGTAAAGTACTCACCCTTTCTTAATATGTTGTTTTAGGTGGAAAAGTTAGCGAAGCTTCGAAGATATCTTTCCGTTGCAGGTTGCGGGAATTTCAATTATGCGATCATCCTAGGGATTATTCCTTGTCAGTTGCCTGCGAGTTGGATGGGCACACTATAAGACTTTGCTTCTTCTGCCGCTATATAAATGCTCTGAGTTGTAAGATTTCTTTGTATAATAGCTTCCGCTTAATAATATGTTGTATGGTTGTGGTTCCAATTGTTGAACATGTGCATACTTGCTACTGATCATGGGACTAGTACTGTTTGCACATTAGATTTTCATTTTTGCTTTTATGCGAAAATGGGGGTCGCTGCATGCACCGTTCTATAAAACAACTACCGACCACAGGGGCCAGTACTACCGCACCTACGGCAATACCGCTCCCAGATGGTCGGTAGTGCAGGCCTAGGAAAACCCAAAAACACCCCTCTCTGTCAAATAACTACCAACTTTGTTGAGCCAGTCGCGCCTCGTGGTAATCTTGCTCCTAAATGGTCGGTAGTGTCGACATTACTGAAGATTAGAGAGGATCTCAAGGGATTTTTCAAGAAATGCATATGATCAAAGTATGAGCATAAATTTGAGCCATTGACACTAAATTAAACTTCAAGGTACTAGCCAAAAGTCCCTCTTAATAGTACGACGCCTACACTAGCAATATGATCTTTTCTCCAAACACCTAGATCGGCAAAATGCTAGAAAAGGGTCCTTACATCTTATACCTTGGCATTAGCTTGATGTTCCAATTTCCTTAAAGCTCACAATTTCACCTCTTCATAGGACCAACCTAATTTTCATAACCTCAAGAAAAATTGTTAGTCCTTAAAACATGATTGTTATTAATTACCAAAACTAAACACGAAATTAGGGGCCTAGATGCTTCAATCTCCCCTCTTTTTGGTAATTGATGACAACCTTATCAAATATAATGAAATTGAATATGTTTAAAGTATACATCAAATCAAGCAAGTTGTATACTTTTTGGATTTTGCTTTTAATTGGCATTTCACTTCTTTTGGAAGAGAATGATTTGAGTTGAAATTAAAATGCCATAAAAGCCATAATGTATAGTAGAAACTCCCCCTAAATGAGTGCATGAATATATTAAAATGAGATTGCACATATTTGAAGAATCTGGAAATTTTTGGTGGAGTTTCCACTATATATTGGATCGGAGAAAAACAAGATGAAAAAGTCAATAAGTATACACATTAAGCTTAGGATCCAATAAGATAAAATAGGAAACATAATAATAGAACCATTAAGCATTCAACGATACAAACAACCATAAAAAGCATCCAAAGCACATAAAGATGTTCAATTAGCTTACAAGATATATAAAGATATTACAAAGCTAATCCTCAAAACTACAAGGCTAATCAAAGCTAATTCTCCCAACTCACTTCTTCTTCTTCTTCTCCCCCTTTGGCATCAAGTACCAAAAGAGGGGTCTTCATGATACATCTATGAAGATGGAGGAGTACCACTACCGCGTCCACGACCATGGCCAAAGCGATGAAAGCGAATAGGAACTAGCTCATCCCAAGAAGATCCATTGTCGCTCCAACAGAATCCAAACGCCCCCGGACTTCCTCTACCATGGCCCGAGTCCAAGTGGCCGATGCTCTGGTCAAGCCTACTCATTATGCGGAGTGATCAGGCGAATCGAGCCACAATGTCAGTGTGAAGAGAGTCCAGACTTACCAAGAAGGCGTCCTAAGGCACGTCATGGGAAGCATGAGGCGGATCCTGTGGGACATCCTAAGGTTGCTGCTGCCGATGTTGCTATGCTAGACGACCAATCACTTGAGGAGGGCTTCACGAGGCTTGTACTATTTATGTGCATAGCCTCCCTTCTATCCAATTTTCCTGAGAATGAGCTTCATGATGTAAGGAGCAAAGTATATGGTCTTGCCTCGCTCTTGGGCCAAAGAGGTCATCTCCCTCATCATGAAGTCTACCACATCGAAATTTTCCCTGTGCATCACCTTACTCATAATGTTCCAAGCATATCCTCGAATGTCATCAAGTTACCACTCTTAGGATGAATGGTAACCCTAACGATTCTGTTCGCCAAGCTAGCCTGAAGAAGAAGCCCTGCTAATTTTCCCAGCCTTCTTACATTAGCAGCAGGGTCATAAAACTCTAACCGCCGAGATACTCCAAGAGGCCTATCACTGTGTATCCTCGGATATCCATTGTAGAAGATGCCCAAGTCCTGCTCAAACTCATTCTTGGTGGCAGCGTAGAACTTGGTGCTGGACATCCAAGTGATGGAGTCATAAGAGTCAGGGATGTGAACTGTGGCGTAAAATTGTCGTATCATATCCTCCTCGAAATCACATCTCGAAGAAACAAAGTTCAACAAACCTGCTCCATGAAATAACTCTGGGACACCAGCAAACAAGGGCAACTTCCTCATGTTGTCTCAATCAACCCATTTTTGATAAGCGAAGTACTTGTCAAAATAAATCTCATGGAATACCTTCTCCTGAAAGAGAGTGCGAAGAACTTCTCTCATCACTATCACAGGAAGTCGATCTTGATTGGATCCTCAAGGAATAGTACTTATCTCCTTTATTTGCCTTAAGTCCTCTTGAGGGTCAAAACCAGGAGGCATTCTTCTTCCTCGGACTCTTATTCCTCATCCACATCTATAGCATAATCTTCATCATCCTCTTCTTCCTCACTCGACTCAAGAGCGGGTCCTTTGCCTTTATCGCATGTGAACCACTTCCCCTACTCCCAACTCCTTCTACACTAACTTATTTCCTCATCCCTTGTAGCAATGGGTGGGAGTCCTCATTGTCACTTCTTTAGTCCGACGGAGATGCGAGAACCCGACACTTTGCATTGATTTTTAATTGAGCATCCACCATGAGGAGCCTTGGGGTTTGAGGATTCTTCACTCTTGGCATGATTTCGGATCACAAGGATAAAAGGAGAGATAAGCAAGGAACTAGGAACTCAAATTTAAAATTTTGATGAGAATGCGAAAGTCAGTCAGATTTGGTAGCACAGTTAGCGATCCGCATATGTTGGACCGGTAATGCCACTCCTAGGTGGTACTACCGCACTAGCCAAGCGGTAGTGCCGCACTAGGTTGGTACTACCGCTCTACCACACCGTAGTGCCGGGTTCATCATGGAACTGCACCCGCTAAGAGTGAGAACTCTACTTTTGATTAGATCGGGCACTAGAATTGCTTAAAATGACTTTAGGTCACCAATCTGCTCATCTAAACTAGAGTTTTCACTTAAATACAACATGCATTTGCATCAAACCCTAAAAATAAAAAAATTGAGACCTAGGGCATGAGATGAATGGATGAAAAGCTCAAGATGATGGGAGAGGATTACCTTGAGAAGATTGGACACACTTGAGCAAAGAGAAGATCCTCGGGATGAAGAGGAAAGACTATGGGAATTTTTTATGGAAGAGAGGGAGAGCTTGGCTTTGAGAGGGACGAAGCAAGAAAGAAGGGCAGGGAATGAGAAGGTTCCGGACAAAAAGAGTAAATGAGGAGGGTAACAGCTGGCCACGCAGAAAACTACCATCAAATAGGCCCCACCCAACACTTTCGGTAGTACCGCTCAAACGGGTAGTAGTGCCGGTCATGGGCGGTACTACTGGGATTACCACTCCGGTAGTGCCAGCCCTGACTTGACCAGACTGAAACTTTTACAAATAAAGTTGTGAAACAGCTCTAATGTGTTCAAGACTCAGTGAAATACATATATGAGCATTTCCAACATATCATGAAGCTCGAATTCACAAGATTAACATAATTTGTACAAATATAGTTTTTGAAAAGACCAATTTTTCACTTTTTGAGAAAACAACATACATTTTAGAGAGAAGATGAATCCAATTTCCTTGTTTGAGTTTGAAATACTTGTAGGACACTAGAAACATGTGAAGTTCTAGTTCCACAAGCCATAACTCAATAAGTGCATTATTTAGGTCAATATAGATGATATTTTGGATTTGGTTGAGGATTTAAGTGAAGCATTTCCAATACACAATTTTTGTTTTTGTAACAAGATATA
This sequence comes from Otatea glauca, assembly GCA_036346275.1. Classification (NCBI taxonomy): domain Eukaryota; kingdom Viridiplantae; phylum Streptophyta; class Magnoliopsida; order Poales; family Poaceae; genus Otatea; species Otatea glauca. Next base: position 3,553,282 of record CM070722.1, on the reverse strand, counting down.
GAGAAGGTTATAACACATAAAAAACTATTAGATGAAATTTACACACACACACACACACACATATATATATATATATATATGAAAATGAAGGGATTTCAAAAGAACTTTGCAAAAGCTTCAATATATCATAATTTTAAATAATTTGACTTAGTTAAGTCTATGGGCTTTTCTTTTTGAAACAATTGTATCACTTGTTTGATATTTTCACATGTAGGGATGTAGTATACATTTGAATTGTATAATACTCCCCCTAAATGTGTTACCCAACACAAAATCCAAGAATCAGTCAAAAGCATATGACATCTAGTAAAAAGCAACCATGATTCAAAAGTTCAAGCAACATTAGAGATATCTATGACATTTAATTCGTTCCTCAATTTGCAAAACCGAGCTTCATCTAAAGGCTTGGTGAGGATATCTGCGAATTGATCTTCGGTTTTTATGTGGCTAATGACTATATCACCTTTGCTTACATGATCCCTTAAGAAATGATGGCGGATATCTATATGCTTTGTTCTTGACTATTGGACTGGGTTGTTGGCTATTTTGGCCGCACTTTCATTATCACATAAAAGATTCACACTCTTAAAATTTATTCTATAATCCACCAAAGTTTGCCCCATCCATAATAATTGACCGCAACAAGGGATAGGGCAACGACGGTGGATAGGGCAACGAAATTTTGTTTCTTGGAAAACCATGAAACAAGGGATCTACCTAGGAATTGATAACTTTCCGAGGTGCTCTTTCTATCCACTTTGCAACCCGTATAATCTGAATCCGAATATCCAATTAAATCAAACTTAGCACTTTTAGGATACCATAAGCCTATATTTGACGAATGCTTTAAATATCTTAGAATCCTTTTAACGGCCACTAAATGACACTCTTTATGTGAAGCTTGAAAACATGCACACATGTAAACACTAAATATGATATCGAACCTAGATGCGGTAAAAAAAAGATAATGCAAATTACCAATCATGGAACGATAAAGCTTTAAATCTACCGGTTTAGCTCCCTCATTGAGGTCTAGATGCCCGTTGGATGCCATGGGAGTCTTGATGGCTTTACGTCATCCATGCCAAACCTCTTGAGTAGATCCTTCACGTACTTGGTTTGACTCACGAAAGTCCCATTCTTGAGTTGTTTGATTTGAAGTCCAAGGAAGTAGCTCAACTCCCCGATCATGGACATCTCAAATTCTCTAGACATTATATCACCAAATTCTTTGCAAAATTCTTCATTAGTAGAACCAAAAATGATATCATCAACATAAATTTCGCATACAAAGAATTCTCCATCTATTACTTTAGTAAAGAGTGTTGCATCAACCTTTCCAATTTTGAATCCTTTTGAAAGTAGGTAGTCTCTAAGTCACTCATACCATGCTCTAGGAGCTTGTTTGAGTCCTATAGCACTTTAGAGAGCTTGTAAACATGATTTGGATTTTTAGGATTCTCAAAACCAGAAGGTTGTTCAACAAATACCAATTCGAATATTTGTCTATTTAAAAATGCACTCTTCACATCCATTTGAAATAACTTAATATCAAAACAAGATGCAAATGCAAGCAAGATCTGAATAGCCTCTAATCTAGCCACAGGTGCGAAGGTTTCACCAAAATCTAATCCTTTGATTTGTGTGAAACCTTGTGCCACCAACCTTGCTTTATTTCTTACCACATACCGTTCTCATCTTGTTTATTCTAAAATACCCATTTTGTGTCGATGATGTTGTAGTCCTTGGGTCTTTCGACTAATGTCCACACATCATTTCGGGCGAAGTTGTTGAGTTCCTCATGTATGGAGTTCACCCAATCTGGGTCATCTAAAGCTTCATCTATATGAGAGGGTTCAAAAGAAGACACAAAAGAGTAATATTCACAAAAAGAAGCAACACAAGATCGAGTTTGAACACCCTTACTAACATCACCAAATATTTGATCTATTGGGTGATCCTTTGAGATTGCATGATGGATTCTTGGAGGTGGAGCTTAAAGTTGTTGATCGTCCTCCTCCTCATCGACATCAATTGGTTGAACTTGGCTTGACGTTACAGAAGTAGACGATTCAGCTTGAGTGGATGTGGGTTGATCTTGTTTGTCCTCCTTTGGCTTGATATCTCCAAGAATCATATTCTTTATTGCTTGTCTCAAGCCTTCATCTCCTACATCATCCAAATTTTCTTACTCTTCTTGAGAGCTATTAGTCTCATCAAACTCAACATCACATGTTTTTTCAACTAAACCATTGGTTTGGTTGAAAACACGGTAAGCCTTACTATTTGAAGAATAACCAAGCAAGAAACCAACAACACACCGACTTTAAAATTTTGAGAGGCGAACACCCTTTTCAAAATATAACACTTGCAACAAAAAACACGAAAAAAAGATATGTTCGATCTTCTTCCAATGAGAAGCTCATAGGAAGTTTTTCCAAAAGACAGTTTGTTGCATGGCAAGCGGTATTGATAGCTTTCGCCCAAAAACAATAGAAAGTACCATATTCATCAAGCATAGTTCTTGCCATTTCAACTAATGTTCCATTTTTCTGTTCTACAACTCTATTTTGCTCCAGAGTGTAGGTTGCAAAAAGCTCATGTTTTATTCCAAGTTCATCACAATAATCTTCGATTCTTGTGTTCTTGAATTCGGAACCATTGCCACTACGAATTTTCTTTATTTTAAAATCAAATTCATTTTGAGCTCTTTTTGCAAAACTTTGGAAAATACCGGAGGCTTCAGATTTGTCATCTAAGAAGAAGACCCAAGTATATCCTGAGTAATCATCTACAATGACTAAATAATAAGAATTGCCCCCGATACTCTTATAGGTTGTTGGGCCAAACAAATCCATATGTAAGAGCTCTAATGGCTTAGATGTAGACATGATACTCTTGGAAGGATGAGAATAGCAACTTGCTTACCGGCTTGGCAAGCACTACATAATTTATTTTTCTCAAACTTCATATCTTTCAAGCACACAACTAGATCATGTTTAAAAAGCTTTTTGAGTTGAATCATCCCAACATGAGCTAGTCTTTATGCCATAGCCAACCCAAAGAGGTTTTTCCAATTAAACATGTTTGAAGACATGACTCATTTGAGGTGAAGTCAACCAAATAAAGATTTCCAAATCTAAAACCTTTAGATACCAAAGAGTTGTCATTTTCATTAGAAATTATAACACCATCTCAAGAAAAAGTACAATTAAGACCAAGATCATAAATTTGAGCAACAGATAGCAATTTAAAATTTAATGTTTTAACTAATGAGACATTTGAAATGAAAAGGTCGTTAGAGATAGCAATTTTACCCAAACCAATTACCATTCCCTTGCTATTGTCACCAAAGATGATCTTGTCATGTTAACCACTCCCGACTTCAAATGTGGTGAACATCTTACGGTCTCTGATTATGTGTTGAGTGCACCCGCTATCCAACACCCAATGCCATCCACCGGTTTTGTAGTTCACCTACAAAAGAAGATCAAACCTTTTTAGGTACCAAAATTTGTTTGGGTCTTTGGAGGTTAGTAACCAAGGCTTTGGGCACCCAAATGGCATTCTTTTTATGATCGAGTATAAGAGTGCTAACAAATTTTGCAAATAATTCTAACATTGCTATTTTTCCTAAGAACATAGCATGAATCATAAATGTTATTCTTAGGAGCTTTGCCTAATGGACAATCATTTGCTATATGTCTCACATCGTGACACTTATAGCAAAGTTTTCCATTGGACCTCACAAACCTTGGAGCTTTGTTGCTCATCTTCTTACCCTTCTTGGGAATGAACGCAAGTCCTTCCTTGTTGTAGGAGCAATGTTGATCGCTCAGAATCTTGTCAAATGTTGCCTTACCCTTGAAACACCGATCCAAGCTCTTACTTAGCTTGGTCACTTCCTCCTTGAGCTCATTGTTCTCAACAATTAAATTATCGTGAATCAAAATTGAACTAGAACAGGAGCCAGAAGCCATATCTAGTAAATCATCACATGAGGTAGATACACTAGACTTAGATATACAACATGAATCATTTTCTAGTATAGGCTTATCATCAAGAATATTGCTAGAAATTCCTATATCATTTTGAGACTTTAAATGATCCTTGAGAAGGAGAGTCTCATGAGCTTCCTTTAGCTCATCATAGGAGTCCTTAAGAGAGAGATATTCCTTTCTCAAGGCCTTATGCTTGGACTTCTTGTCAAGGTACTCATTCAAGTCCTCAAGCATATCCATTAGCTCATCATAAGATGGCTCATCATCGTCATTAGCTTTTACCTTATGATCTCCTTTTGCCATGAGACAAAGAGGAGTGACGAATGGTGATGAAGCCTCCTTGATGGTGACACCAACAATGACCTTCTTCTTGGAAGGGGTGTCATCATCGGATGAGTCAGAATCCAAATACTCCTCTTCGGAATCCCACTCTCCAATGTGAGCCTCACACTTGCCGTCCTGGTGAAGGTTCTTAAAGAGCTTCTTCTTGCCTTGAAATGCATTCTTCTTTTTGGGTGACTTGGCCTTGTCATCCTTCTTCTTGGGGCAATGAGAGGCAATGCACCCCTTCTCATCACACTCATAGCACCAAATGTTGGCATAGCGGTTGTTGCTAGAGTGTTGTCCCTTCTTGAATTTATGAGGGTCTTTTGAGCTTTAGCGCATCTTCATAAATCTCCTCATTCTCCTCACGAGAAGAGCTATCTCCTCCTCAGTGTCATCTTCAGAGTCTTCAAGCGCCTTATCGCTTGACTCCACCTTTGTTTTGAAGACAATGTTCTTCTTCGAAGAGCTTTGCTCCAAAAGCTCTTCCTTTTTCCTTCTTGTAGAGCTCATTGGTAATGAGATTCCCAAGAAGTCTGGTTGGCGTCATCGTTGACAACTCGGGTGAGTTGAGGAACAACGTCACCAATGTCTCGTATTTGTCCTATAGAGCCCTAAGCATCTTACGAACAACATCAAGATCGGTTAGAGATGCCCCAAGGCCTTTGAGCTCATTCACTATGTTATTGAGCCTTGAGTACATCTCATTAATGTTCTCATGGGGTAACATAATGAAACTCATATTTTATCCTAAGCATATGCAATTTGGCCTACTTGATCGAGGATGTTCCCTCATGGATTTTCGAGAGGGTAGTCCAAATCTCATGAGTGGTGTCAAGGTTGCTCACTCGATTGAACTCATTCGCGTTCAAGGCTCCGAATAGGGCATTTATGGCTTGAGCATTGAGATGAGAATTTTGCTCTTCTTGATCAACCATGAGTGTGGGATTTAATCCCGTAGCGAAACCCTCATCAATAATTCTCCGTATGCTCAGGCTCATAGCCTTGAGATAAATGAACATGTGTATTCTCCAATACGCATAATTTGTGCCATCAAAGAAAGGTGCTTTTACTATGGAAACCCCGTCGCTAGCCATCCTTTACTCTCTAGGCAGTAAAGCCTCAAAAGAGAGTCCAAGCTTTGATACCACTTGTAGGATCAAGGATAACTGACTAGAGGGCGTGAATAGGATGTTTTAAAAATCTTTGGCTCTAATTGCAATAATAAACAAGCTAAGCTAGAATTACGATTTTTGACAATTAAAGCCGAAATAGTATAGGTTTTGCTATGTGCACCGACAAGCTAAGTCTAAGCAAAATTACAATCCTAAGATAAGATCAATACGATAAGCAAGTTAAGAATGCAAATTGCACAAATTAAATATAAGTAATCAAACCACAAGAAGAGATGAACACGAATTTTATCCTATGGTCTCGAAGACTTGCCGGTCTCTCCTAATAAACGTTGAGGTAGCTTGACTAACTCAAGTGACTCCTTTAGCAAATGAGCCTTCCTCGATCACAATGGTAGCTCTTCCCCGCTTCGGGTAGGCGAGCTCCGGCCTTCACAACTCACCAGGCTTTCTCGCAATCTCCTTTGAGAAAGTCACCAGTTCTTTCGCCTCCAAGCCGTCTAGGAGGCGGCAACCTCAAAGAGAATAGACTTTGACGCTTGCTTGAGGTTGATCAAGTGTCTAATGGCTCAACTAAATGCATACACTTGATTTTCTCTCAACTACTAACAAAATGTGAATTGGATGCTCTATAGTTGATGAGACTAGCAAGTGCTCACAAATATGCAATGAATATCCAAGATTTTTTTGGCCCTTGCTGTAGATGGGGATGTATTTATATCCTCCACCCACAATTCTAGCTGTTACCATCTAATTCCTCAAAAATTCAGGAAAGTCGTCACTATCGTCCATGTAGGGCCGATAGTGCCATATAAGGTACAACTACGATCATTGTAGCATTAAATGTTGAGAGACTAGCCGTTGCTATAGTACCCCCCGTACTACCGCCCATGTAGGACAATAGTGCCAGCCACAAGCTCTCAGAAATGTGCATTTTCACCCTCTTCTGGTAAAATACTACCATACATTTGGTCAAGTAGGACCGTAGTACGGTAGTACCACTCCCAGATGGGCGGTAGTGCCGGTCGAGCAAAACTCTAGAAAATGCACCATTCTGTAAAAAAACTACCAGCCACAGGGTCCGATACTACCGCACCTGCGGCAGTACCGCTCACAGATGGTCAATAGTGCTGACCCAGGAAAACCCAAAACTGCCCCTCTCTATCAAATAACTACCAAACCGTTAAGTTGGTACTGCTGCCCTTGCGGCAGTACCGCTCCTAGATGGTCGGTAGTGCCGACATTACTGAAGATTAGAGAGGATCTCAAGGGATTGTCTGAGAAATGCATATGATCAAAGTATGAGCATAAATTTGAGCCATTGACACTAAATTAAACTTCAAGCTACTAGCTAAAAGTCCCTCTTAATAGTACGGGGCTTACACTAGCAATCCGATCTTTTCTCCAAACACCTAGATCGATAAAATGCTAGAAAAGAGTCCTTACATCTTATACCTTGGCATTATCTTGATGTTCCAATTTCCTTAAAGCACACAATTTCACCTCTTTATAGGACCAACCTAATTTTCATAACCTCAAGAAAAATTGTTAGTAAAACATGATTGTCATTAATTACTAAAACCAAACACGAAATTGGGGGGCTTAGATGCTTCAGTGGTGGAGGGCGAGGAACTCCGTGAGTAAATAGAGGGAACGGACTAAAGGAAGTGTTACTCGGTGCCTCATAAAGCTGGGCCACAGTGCAATCACTACCTTCCTAGTAGCATCCTGAAGAGGTAAGAAGTACTCTGCATGATGCCAAGGGGCTGTGAACTCCTCATAATAGCTAGGCTGGATAACTAATCCTGAGACTATGACCCCAACCTTGGGTGTAGCTAAATCCTCATACGTCTCCTGAAAGTACTCTACCCATCCTCCTCCTAGCTCCTGGACAATCTGCCTTAGCAACACCATGTGCTGACCCTGGACGTAGGGATCCTAGAGCGAGACAACCTGTAAAAAGGTTTCTAGTTAGTATGGTGTGGGATCAAGGATAACCGACTAGAGGGGGTGAATAGGAGGTTTCTAAATTTTTCAAATCTAGTTCTAATTAATTAAATCACTGAGCAAGAATTGCAAATTTTGACAATTAACAACTAAGTTCTCTAGTAATCACTATGCTCTCTTATAATTCAAGAACAAGCTAGAAATGATTCTAAGCACAAGTGATCTACTCAAATAGCTAGAATTGCAAAGTTAAGCACAAGAATGAGAAATGCAAACCACAATGAAAGACAGACACAAATTTTATCCCGTGGTCTCAGAGACTTGCCGATCTCCCCTAATCCACGTTGAGGTGACTTGAACAACTTCAAGCCGGCTCTAACCTCTTGAGCCTTCCTCGATCACTATGGTAGTTCTTCCCGCTCCACCTAGGCGAACTCCGGCCTTCACAACTTGCCAGAGCTTCTCACTACTTCCGTTGAGAAGCTCACTGCGCAAGAACGCCTACAAGCCGTCTAGGAGTCGGCAACCTCCAAGAGTAATAAGCCTTGATGCTTGCTTGAGGTCGAATTGAGTGTCTAGAGGCTCAACCCTAAATGCACAACTCAATTTTTGCTCCTAACTCTCTCAAAATGTGAATTGAATGCACACAAGAGTATTTGAGATTATCTAGAGCTCAAGTAACATCAATGAGGACCAAGAAGAGCTCTAAAATGCAGGTGGGGGCTATTTATAACCCCCACTAACCCCTTGTAGCCGTTGGCCAAAAGTTGGCTAAAATCCTCCTGAGAGGCCGGTCATACCACCCTAGGACCGGTATGACCGCCCCTCAGTGGCCAACGGTCGATACAGTGCATTTAATACACTGTTAGTAACCATTGGTCACATGGCTGGTATGACCGGAGGGGGTCCGATCATACTGCCACCCCGTATGACCGGAGGTCCCGATCATATACGCGTTTGTAAAAACGGCCCAAGAGGGGGTCGATCATACCGATGGGCGGAATGACCGGAGGGGCTCGGTCATACCGGTCCCTTAGACACCAATCACACCCCTTTATGTAAAAAAACACACCGGTGCAAGTCCAGTCATATCGAGGACCGGTATGACCAAAGGGGGCCCGGCCATACTGGCCCCACTGCATAGGAGTTCATTTTTCTTCGAAATTCATTTTGCTTTTTATGCAAAACCACGTGAATGTCAGAATGAACATGAATTGAACCCCTAAACCCTTTTTGACACCAAACAAGTGGCCAAGACCCCTCTTCATAGTACAGCACCTATTTAACAATCCGACCTTTTTCTCCAACTCGGAGATTGGCAAAAAGCTATGAAGAGTCCTTAAATCTTATATCTTAGCCATTTTGTCTTTGATGCTTGCTTTTCTTTTTCACCATTTTCATGCTTCCATATTCATCGAATTTCGGACTAACCTATTCTGAAAATACTCAAATTGAAAATGTTAGTCCTTTAATCACGATTGTCATTAATTACCAAAACCAATCGAATTTTGGGGGCCTAGATGCTTTTCAATCTCCCCTTTTTGGTAATTGATGATAATCCTCATATAAGAATTGAATTGAATTTAAATTTTGAGTATGCAACTAGGAAAACAAGTTGTATACTCAAAAGCTTTGTTTTAACATTATTTTTTCTTTAGTGATGAAGAGTGTGTTAGGCACAAAATATCATTAAAACAACAATATTTAATTGAAAACTCCCCCTAAACATATGCATATGAATGAAAATTTGTCATTTGCACATTTGAGATTTTTGAAAAAAGTTGACGGAGTTTCCCTTTAAATATTGAATCCGAGGATAACAATATATAAGCAATGAATACATCAAGCATAAAATGAATATGAGAAAATGAACATGAGTAACATGATACCATAATTAACATTAAACATCTAAGATAACCATAATCATCCAAAAGTAATATAAGACGATAGTTTTCCAACCACAACCAAACACCAAAAGATAACAAAGTTCATTAGCTTACATAATATATATAAAAGACTAAAGCACTAAAGCTAATCCTCGAAGAATGCTCTTAATCTTCATTCATACTTATTCATACTTCTCCCCCTTTGGCATCAAGGACCAAAAAGGGAACTGCAGTGCACGCTCAAGACAAAGGAGGTGGCGAATGAGGTGAAGTACGACGAGCCCCGTAGCGATAAAAAGAGACAGGAGCCTGCTGAGAGCGGTACTCCTCAAAGGAAGTGTGAAGCTCGGTAATAGTACAGTCAATAGAGTCCAAACGCCCACGAACCTCCTGAACAGCTTGGTGAGTCTGAGATTGATACTATCGACACAAGCAAAATTGCTCATCATGTCGGTCCTGAGACTCGCAAGACTGCTCATCATTGCACTATGCAGAATATCAAAGTTCTCATGTATCATCCCAGAAAAGAGCTATTCTGAATGAGCCTGAGTCTCCTCTTCCCCAACATCCTGCTGTGGTGGTTGCTGCTGAGAGGACTGTCCTCTCTGAGCCTAAGGCCCAGCCTCTCGTGGCTTATAGGGCTTGTGGACGCTACCACACCCACCATGATATCCAGTTACCCTCTTGATAATCATCATGATATAGGGGGCGAAATAGATCTGTTTGCCACAATTGCTAGCTGATGAATGCATCTCTCGAAGGATAAAATCCACCACATCAAATATTTGCCTATTCATGATTTTACTCATAATGTTCTATGCATAGCCTCTAATCTCATCGAAATTACCGCTCTTGGGATGAACGGTAACTTGCACAATCCTGTTTATGAGGCTAGATGTGAGAAGGAGGTGAGTCATTTTACTTGGCCTCTTGACACGAGCTGCTAGATCATAAAAGCTGTACTGCTCTGAGAGAGGAAGAGTTGAGTCACTGTGTATCTTCGGCTGCCCACTATGATAAATACCCCAAGCCTGCTCGACTCAACCTTTGAAGCTGTGTAAACTGTAGAATCTGTCATCCAGGTAATCTCATCAAAAAAATCAGAACATGAAGTGTGGCATAGAATTGACAAATCATGTCGTCATTTGAGTCACATCTCATGCTGACAAACTCCGCCAGGCCAGCTCCATGGAAGAGCTCAGGCACTCCGACAAACAGTGGGATGATGTGTTCTTACTCACCCACTAATGATTTGAAAATTACTTGTTTAGATAGATTTCATGATATACCTTTTGTTGGAAGATAGTTCTGAATTTATCCAGTGTAGCACTACGAGGGAGCATATACTGATTGGGTTGACATAATGAGAAATACTTCTCCCCCTTTATCTTCCTCAGATCCACAGTAGGCTGAAAGTCAACAAAATTCTCTTCTTCTTCGGACTCTTCACTCTCACTATCATTTCCTTCCTCAAAATCCACGTCCATTTCATCATCTCTTCCTCACTTGATTCTGAAACTGCTTTCTTTCCTTTTCTTCCTCGAGAACTCCCACCAAGTTCTTCTTGAATTTTCAATCGAATCTCTCTATCCCTTGTAGCTTGAGTCTGAGAATGTTCACTGTCACTCTGATGAGACAAAAGAACACCCCTTCCGCGAACTGATTTGCGAACAACCCCTCTGCCGTGAGGAGTAATGTTCTTGGTTCTCGACAAGGTGACTGAGATAACAAGGAGTAAATAAGTTGTAACATCCCAAATTTTGCTATAAAAGAAAATTTATTATTATTTCATTGTTATTTATGTATTCCGTGATTTTTCTAATTTATTTGGATTTTTCTGGATTTTATTGGAATTTATTAAATATATTTGTTTTTGGCCTTTTATTGAAAAGTATTAAAATAATGATAAAGTTCATATAAAGTTTGGCTAAAAATATTTTATTTGACTTCAAAATATCTCAAAGTATTTATGAGAATTTTCTTGTAATTTTTCTTGATATTTTTATTGCTTAAAACTAATTAAATGAATTACTGGAATTGTTTTTAAAGAAAAATCTAGGAAATCGTCAATAGTAACGGGACGGAGCCTATTACTATTTTCTCGTGGGCCTAATTTGTGCGGCCCATCGGCCTGTTTCTAGAATCAGTAGCAATAGCCATTAGATCACCATCGGATGGTCGTTTTCTAGCCACGTGTCAAGGTAGCGATAGCCGTTATATCGGGATCGAACGTGTAGAAATATATTGTACCACTTCAAACCCTAATCAATGTTGGCCATTGGATCTCAAAGGATGGCTGTGATTTATCGAAGGCGTTCTGAACTCTAAAAGATCCCAGCCGGTGGATGGCATGAATGTAACGACCCCCATTTTCGCATAAATGCAAAAATGGAAATCTCATGTGCATTCTGTACTAGTCCTATGATCAGTAGCTAGTACGCACATTTACAACAATTGAAATCACAACCATACATAATATTATTAAAGCGGAAGCTATTTATACATTGTATTTTTACAATTCAGAGCATATATTTATATAGCACAGAAGAAGCAAAGTCTCGTAGTGTGCCCATCCAACCTTGAGGCAACTGACAAGGCATAAATCCCTAGAAAGATATCATCATCAGAATTCCCGCATCCTGCGACGAAAGGTAATCTTCGAAGCTTCGCTTTCTTATCAACCTAAAATAATAGATTAAGCAAGGTTGAGTACTTTCGTACTCTGCAAGACTTAAGTGGTATTTCCAAATGCAATAATGCAAGTTAAATCAAAGGAGGCTTCTAGGTTAATTTTGCATAAAGCTGAATTTAATTTGTAAATCAAGTTGCAATTTCTCAAACGGAATTTGTAAGAGCAAATTTGACTGATAAGAAATAAGTAAAGCATAAGTAATACTCACAGCCCTTCGTGAGCATTGAATAATTCAATGATTCAATAATCCAATCCTGTCATAACCATTCCTTTGCCAACACATAACCATTCATCCAATAATACAATCATGAAGTCCAATAATGTCGGTTCTTTAACATAAAGCAACAGTTGCTAAACAAGTTTCAAACCAAACCCCACTTTTAGAAGATACCAAAGCATTTAACTAGTGCCAGTTCACCAAGTTTCCCATAACCACGGGTACGGCTAATCGATTAGATTTACACTTTGCAGAGGTGTACAGCTTTACCCACAAGTCATGACCTTTTCTTTTTGCTGCATGTTTCACGCACCATTGGCATGTGGCCAGAATGTTCATGACGAAAACTTTTACATTACCTAGGTTAACTTTGCACCAGCCCGGGACGTTAATCCATACTATGGTAGAAGAACTCAGAGCATAGAAATGATGGGTACTCCCCATAGCATGGTGTACACCGTTACATTGGTAAGTAGAAACCCCTACAAGCAAACTTTGAAAGGAATGCCTGTACTATCTCCCGCCTTCCATAAATGCAAAGTTAAACTAGATAACTTAATTGGTTTAAGGTTGCCCATACAGCACTTTTGGTTGCACGGATTATCTTGGATCATACAACACTACGTTCGGTCCTTAATCCGACACGGGCAATAATCTCCCCCTACACTACGTACAAGTCCATCTCTTGCACAACCAGCTATTACCAATAATTGCCCGCATCAAAACATAGTTTTTATTTTTGGATTTTTAACCAAAAATACCGACAACCAACATCATGTCATAACCAACATTTTCAATTTCCCAAGAAACAATCTTGATCTGATCATGTACAACGTTGGTTCTAATGCATGGCTAAGCATAATTATTAGATCGTATGTGTACCCATGTTGACATAATGTATTGTCTAACTTTATTCTAGGGTTATCAAGGTTCACATGCCAATACTTATCAAGGAGGTTTCATGAGACAACGGGTATATTTACCAGTACCACAAAATAGCGAATTTACAGAAAATAAACGCATGCATGAAACAGTTTGATAAATAAAGGAAAATTAAATACTGGGACCAATATGATCAAAGGGATGTTTGCCTTGCTTATTCGTTGTTTACGTCGAAGTTGCGGTCGAAGCCTGCATTGTCGACGACGAAATTAATGACGTCGGGTTCTACACATCATTCAATGAAATATAGCAAATACCCATCTTTAATAAGGGCAAAAAGAAGACAGATAGAAAATCAAACAAAGACTTGTCATAGAAAATAGGTGAGGTTTAGGGTTGCATGATTTTGGGTTCTCGTGTTCTAGTCGAATATATATATATTGTTAGCAGCTTTTAGGTTAAGCGATGATGTGGTTTCTTTTATAGATTATTTATTCTTGTTTTATGAATTCAAGAGGGTAAAATTATGTATTCTTGTATTTATATATTCGAATTCTAGATGCTAAAATTATTTGGATTATTAAAAGTAAACATTAGTTAAAGGTTCTGTAAACAACTATTCATTTACTGCGCTCTCAGCGACCTTATCACTTAAGGTTATTGCATTAACAGGATTCAGATGATAATCAAGTTCAAATGAGAATATTTTTTCGTATTATTGTAGATTATATCCTATAGATCATTTCTAGGCTGTCCTTCATAAAGTTTGCATTTATACAAGATGTTTTACAAGCTGTCGAAAAGGCTTAATCGTTTCTAAAGTTCAGAAATTATAATACTTAGGGTTATTATGCTAGCAAGATTTATATGAAAACCATTATATAATGAACTTTTTTCTTCAGAATATGGCAGTATTAACTTTGTAGAGCATTATTAAACTGGTTTTATAAATTTTAGTATTTAGACGAGATATTTTATTTGCTGCTGAAATAGCATATATGGCCATAAAGTTAACATTGCAACTAAACGGATTTCGCTTTTCGTTTGCAGATATACTACACATGATTACTGATTCATTTTTCTGGCATTAGCAGGTTATGATCCTATAAGTGTTTTAAAACTAATTTTTCATTATTTTGCTTTTAGGCACAATATATTATACATACATCTATTGCGGTGATTTGCATTTCCTTTTATTAAACAAAATGTAAACTAAGTCTTATACTAAATATTTTTACATAAATGAGCTTCTACTAATTCTAGAAGCTTATATAAAATATTTTTCTATTTTATGAGATACTATATACTTATTTTTATTAATGGCCATATTAGGTTTTGTTGATATTTGCAAAGCAAATAATTCAAACTTAGATTAAAAATTAAATGTTTTTGCATATTTGAGTCTCTCATGGTCTCAGCATCATATAAAAATTTATTTTATTATTTTAAGAGTTATATTGCACAATTATTGCATTCTTAATCATTTAATATATATTGAGAACAACTTTTAATAGAAAATGATTCAAACAAAGATGATATTTAAATATTTTTATATATTTGGGTTTATGGAAGTCTATGTATTCCAATAAAATTAGTTTCATTCAATTCTCAGTTCATTTTCATCATTATATATATAGCCTATATTTCATCCTTTTCTTTAAATTTGAAATTCAAAATTGTCCCAGGTTCTTATCTAATTTTTTTTTTCATATTCTCAAAGTAAATTATTTTATATGAATGTATAAATTTGTTTCATCTCATTTGGATTAAATATGCAGAAGTTATAATCAAATGAATTTAGCTCGGTCTTGAAAATCCAGAGAAAATGGAGAATACGCTTTCAATATTTTGAAAGCGGCTTTTCATTTTTCGCGAGGTTTCTTTGAATCTGGCCGGCTGACAGATGGGGCCATCCGGTCAGTGAGAGGGAGAGGCGGAGAGGCGGAGAGGCTAACAAGAGGACCGCAGTGGCGACACAAGCGAGGCTCACCTTGCGGCTCATCGCCCGTGGCGGCTCGGGAGGTTCACCATCGGTGCGGTGATCATCATGGAGGTGAGGCGCATCCAGGGGTGGTACCGATTCGGCCGGAGGCGAGCCGAGGTGAGCTGCCACCGAGAAGGGGCGGCGACGGCAATGGCGACTCGCCGGAAAAGAAGACGAACGCAAAACGGCTTGAATGGGTAACGGAATGAGCATTAGGGGACATTAGAGGTTCCATTTTGCTAATTTTTTAGGTCGGAAACTCACCGGGGAGCTCCGCCAATGACGGCCGACCGCGAAGAAGAAGGGCCATGGTGGCAGCGAGTTCCAACTGAAGAACTTGAGATCTTTTTTAGGGCTTTTGATCCTTGTGGCTTGATGATGCTTTGGTACAAAGCAATTGAAGTTTGATTGAATGATTTGCCTGAATTTGTGATTTTCCCCGAGCTCAAGGTTCTGGAGCAATGGTGGAAGAAAAGAAATTTGGGCGAATTAGCTAAAGAGAAGTGAATGGAAGGAGAGGGGAAGTGAAGGGCTCTCTAAGGCGATCACAGGAGCGGCTTTTATAGCCAAGGAATTGCTGTAGAGAAGCTCGGACAGCGAGTGTGAAAGCTTCGGATGTTTTGCGGCGCTGCACAGGAGAAGGTATGGCTAGGTTCTGGGAAACACGGGTAGGGCAACCGCGTGGCGGAGAGGTGGCGGTCAGGCACTGGCCGGACGACGCAAGTTGCAGGAGTTGACGCGAGCTGCAGGGATGGCGGTTACAAGGGGCGGCGCACTCTGCTTCTTCGCTTCGGGGCTTCAGCGCGTCGAGGAAGACGAAGACTGAGGCTGTGGCTAGCAGGTGGGTCTGCTCGGTGAAACGGGTCCACAGGTCAACGAAAGGAACGGTGACCTCAAGCAATTCTGCAATCAGAGCTGAGTTTGGTTCAATGAATCAGTTGGGTATCATGTCTGAAATTTAATGAGGATTTTAATACACATACTAGAGATAAGGAACATTATCTTCTCAAATGTTCAGCTTGGGATATTATGTGTAGAATTTATAACAATTCTGACAAGCTTCTGTGCTCAGAATTGGGTTTTCTGTTTTTAATTTATCAGAGGACTTATATCTTATCAAAACTTTTTGAAACTTTTTATAGGAGTTTCTCTGGACAATATGATCCTTCATTAAAAATTTCACTTTGATATCTTTTGTATTTTATTTATACAAATTCTGAAATTATGATTCTTATATTTTCAGAAATTCTGTTTTTGAATTTATAAATATATTAAAAATGATTATTTATTTTTAATCTTTTTACTTTAGATGTATGTAAGGACCCGAATCCACTGATTCGAACCCACTATGTTTACCGCACTAGTCCCAGGATCAACGCTAGTGCACACAGCTCAACATTGGTACATATCACATCATACTCAACGATAATAGAATAATAGTTCATTCATTGATATATCTAAAGGTATGATCTTATGACCGACTTACATTATTAAGCCACGCAGGGCAAGACTGAAATATAAACTAATAATTATGCAGCGGAAAGTAGAAAACGTAGATAGCTCATCAGTTCACCACAGGCAACCGACAAGGCTCGGACCCTAATGACTCGTGTCTTCCTGGACTTCATCTTCCAACACAGGTGTAGATTCATCAACTGTTGATTATTGTTGTTTGGCAAAGGTGAGTACTTAAGCACTCAACAAGTTGTGCACAGAATGCAATTCTATGTATCTATATGCAAGGCTTATTCCAATGGATAGGCTATCATGGCTATTTTGCAATAAGCAGCATTTATGAACGAATACAGTAAATAGATTGTAAAGACTGTAAAATAAATATCAATAATAAATAAATTCAGTATTTCTCAAGTAAACCAAGTTTCCAATCCTAAGTCAAATTCCATCTTCCATATGGCCTTCCGCCATCCCAACCAAGTTGTCCAATTAATTAAACTAACCCTTAATCTGTAATTCCGAGCATTGCTCAATACATGAAACTGGCTATCCGAATAGTTTCACACTCTGCAGAGGTTATGCACTTTACCCACGTGATACAACCAAACACCACCAAGGCGAGTGATTATAACAAAGCCTTTACAATGCTCTGACTTAACCCAATACTACCCGCTAAGGTTTCAACACTGGTGGGTCTGAAAACCATAACCAGGGCCCCCCTCTTGCGCCATGTGAATTTCACCATAACTCGGGAACTCACACCGACTACGATAGTACCAAAATTAAGACATTGCAAATTACTCAGGTAGGCTGGCCCATACCAGACATGTGGTTGCATGATTGACTCAGGTCAAAGGCTTGCAAGGTTGAGTCCTTAGTGTGATCAAGGCAAGACATCCACATACCCTCGCCCATCGGGCCCACCTTAGCATACTCGCCCTTGTCACTTGCCCCAATCTAAATGATCATCACCCGTTGATTACCAAGCACCACATGCTATCAACAATTCAACATCGTTGCGTAACATAACTCGCCTCAACAACTCAATCTCATCGTGTGATCCCACATGACACACAAGTTCATAATATTGTTCCATATTCCATTAATCAAGATTAATTATCAATGATTCTGACACATGTGATGACGTGGCATGACTAAGCAACTAATACGGACTAATCCTCCAATGTTGATTATAATTATTAACCAACTATATTTAACCAATCTAGGGTGACAATGGATCATGGCATACAATGACAAGGTAGGGTATAGATCAATCTGGTATATTAGCTAAACCCAATCTAATTTAAAAAAAAAAGTATATTTGAAATATATGCAATAGGGTAAAACAAACATAGCAATTTTATAAATATGGGTTCAACATGATCAAAGCACAACTTGCCTTAGAATAGGTCTGATCTGGTTCTGGAACTTGCTCTTGAGTTCTTTGGATCTTCCTCGAAGCGTCGCACAATTCAACGTCTCACGTGTCAAGAAGAAGAAAAGCAAATAAATACCAAAACAGAGAGCAATTGAACTCCAAAAATCAAATAAAATTCACCATTAAATATATCTCAATTTTACAAATTTTTAGAAATTGGAATCACTCAAATCCGAGTTACGATGCAAAAGATATAGCCTTTTGAAGTTTGAAATAAATCTTCAAATCGAAAATCGAAATTCAGAATTAACAGATTTATTTTTATAACTGAAAAAGCGATTATTACGCCTCATTAACACATCACGGTGGCGTCACCGGCCTAGACCAATCGAGCACGACACGTGGCCCTACCGCATAGACCCGGTCCACGGAACCTCCTCCGGTCTACCGTGAACCCGGCGTATGACGCCTCGGTGCTTGTGCCGCGACACGCGTGCGATCTGTTGATCGCCCGCACGGTTCAATCGGCTCAAAGAAGATGGATCGGATGGCCACGATTACTCGCGACGTGGCAAAACCTCACCCTCCGCGTTCTGGTCGGGTCCGAGGCTCACCCGACGACAATGAGCGGCGGCGAGAAGACCCACCGGAGACGAGGAAGAAGCCCTGGGCGACGGGGTTCCGACGCGTTTCCGACGAGAAGAAGTGGAGTAGACGATCGCGCACACCTCGGCGAGTTCGGATCTGGGACCAAAACGACAAAAGCCGACGAACCGGCGATTTAACTCGAGCAAAAACCGCGGCGGCTGCAGAGCTTCCACTCCCACGAGCTCCCTGGCGCACTCCACGACGATTCTCGCGAACCCCTCCGACCAAAAGATGCGGCGCACGATGAGGATTCTCGGGAAGGCTGCGGACCCCCTTAAATAGCCTCGACGGCCGCGCACGGCGCCTGGGATCCTAACCGACGCGGCGGCGGAGTCCTTCTCGGATACGGCGGCGGCGCCCGAGTCCTGCTCGGAGACGACGCATGGCGACCGTCCACGTGGCGCAACGGACGCACCAGATTTCCCCGACGAGATCCAATCTGAGCCTTCGCTTGAATCAACGGCTGCAATCGGTTAGGGTTACGAAAAGACACGTTCCACCCTGACCACGCGATCACAATCCTACGGCTTAGGCACACTTGGCGACGTGGCAAGACGCAAGCCATACGATCGTGATCCAATGGCTCGGCACGATTCTTCCTGGAGACATGGGCTAACCGGGCCGCATTACATCTTTGCGTCGTGTTGCGGTGTGGGGCGAGCCCAACACTGTTCACCGCTTTTAAAAGGATTTCCCATTTTAAATAATTCCATAAATTCATTTTATTTATTTTAAGCGATGAAACTAATAGGAAAAATCCAAGAAAAATCTCAAAAATACTTTGAGACATTCTGGACTTAAATAAAATATTTTTGTCAAAACTTTATTTTAACTTTGCATAAATTTAAATAGATTTGAACAAAAGGTCAATAAACTTAAATGAAAATTAATTCAAATAAATCCAGAAAAATCTAAATAAATTCCAGAAAATCATAAATGCATATTTAAGCAATAAAATAATATAATTAGGCCAAATTTTGGGATGTTACAAACCTTCCCCCCTTAACAGAATCTCGACCCCGAGATTCAGGGCTAACTAGAGACTAGGTTCGGAAATTCTGATTTCAACTCTTCTTCTCGCTCCCAAGTGGCTTCACTTTCGGAATGATTGCTCCACTGAACTCTGCAAAAGCGAATAGACTTGTTTCTGGTCTTGCGCTCCATAACATCCAAAATTCTGACCGGTTGCTCTTTATAAGTTAAATCTTCTTGCAGCTCTATTGCATCCAACGGGGTTTGCTCCGTTGGCACTCTAAGACATTTCTTGAGTTGTGACACATGGAATACATCATGTACTCGCCAAAGACGAGGCAACTCAAGCGATACGCTACCTCTCCTCGACGGCTCAGAATCTTGAACGGACCCACGTATCTTGGTGAAAGCTTTCCTTTAACATGAAATCTTTTAACGCCCTTAAGAGGGGTAACCCTGAGATACACATGATCTTCTGGTTCAAAACTCAAATCTCGACGACGGTTATCTGCGTAGCTTTTCATCTTGACTATGCTATCTTCAACCTTTCTCGATCATTGCGACTTGACTTTCGGCTTCCTCGAGGATATCGGCCCAAAACCAAACGCTCTCTGTTTCATTCAATTTAACGAGTCGACAAGCACGTCCATACAACACCTCAAATGGTGACATCTGCAGCTAGCTTGATAGCTATTATTGTAATCAATTACGCGTATGGCAAACATTTATCCCATGACGTAGCATAAGCTAAAGCACAAGCTCTCAACATATCCTCTAAAATCGATTTACTCTTTCGGTCGACCATCCGCATGCGGGTGATATCTTTGTACTAAAATTCAGACGAGTTCCCATGGCTTCGTGCAACTTATTCCAAAATCTCGAGGTAAATTGGGTACCTCGATCGACACAATCTTCTTGGGCACTCCATGCAAGCATACAATCCTTGACATATACAACTCGCTAAACGATCTCCGAGTAAGTGGTCTTTCTTTGGGATAAAATGGGCGACCTTGGTTAGACGATCCACAATAACCCAAATGGAATCGTAACCCTCGAGTCTTAGGTAAACCGGTGATAAAATCCATTCGATTTCCTCCACTTCCATTCGGAATTTTCAATGGTACCGCAATAGACCGGTGGTCTTTGATGCATGGCTTTTACCCTCGACATCGTCACATAAAGCAACATGCTCGGCTACTTCACGCTTCATATTAGGCCACCAAAATCTCCCTTACAAATCCTGGTACATCTTGGCACTTCCTAGATGAATCGAGTACTTAGAATCATGAGCTTCTTCAAGAATCAATTGCTTTAGTTCCTTTTTATCCGGCACGCAAATTCGGCCTTTGAAAAACATGGTTCCTTGCTCATCCAGAGTGAAATCTACGGCTAGGCCTTCCTCCTTTTTAGCCTTGATGTTAGAAATTTTATCGTCATCTTTCTGGTCTTCACTAATCTGATCCTCCAGTGTTGGCTTCACTTCCAGTGCAGTTACCATTCCTTGCGGAACGACTTCCAACCTTAGTTTCTGAAATTCCTTGCATAGTTCTGGTTGATCCTCCATTGTTAGCGTATTTGCGCTATGGCTCTTTCGACTCAGAGCATCTGCTACCACATTGGCTTTCCCGGGATGATAATGAATTCCCACATTATAATCCTTAATTAGCTCTAGCCATCTTCGCTGTCTCATATTCAGATCTGCTTGAGTGAATATGTATTTCAGGCTCTTATGGTCTGTATATATCTCACATCTATTTCCTATGAGATAATGACGCCATATCTTCAAGGCATGCACTACTGACGCTAACTCCAAATCATGCGTTGGGTAGTTCACTTCATGCGGTCTTAAGCGTCTCGGCGCATAAGCAACGACTTTGCCTTCTTGCATTAACACGCATCCCAAGCCTTGCTTTGAAGCATCACAATAAATATCAAATCCATTCTGCACATCTGGCAACACTAATACAGGGGCTGTTGTTAAACGCTTCTTTAATTCCATGAAACTTTTCTCGCACTCTGGCGTCCATGCAAACTTTTTTTCTTTCTTCAGCAACTGCGTAAGGGGTTTAGCAATTGTCGAGAATCTTTCTATGAACCGACGGTAGTATCCCGCCATTCCCAGAAAACTACGGATCTGAGTAACAGATTTCGGTTGCTCCCAATGCAACACTGCATCCACTTTGCTGGGATCGACTGCAACTCCTTTAGTAGTCATTACATGACCAAGAAATTCAACCTTTTCCTTCCAAAATTCACACTTGCTAAACTTAGCATATAGCTGATGTTCTCATAGCCTGTCTAAAACCATCCTCAGATGTTCTGCGTGCTCTTCTTCTGTTTTCGAGTAAACCAAGATATCGTCTATGAAGACTACAACAAACTTATCCAAGTATTCCATGAAAACCTTATTCATCATATTCATGAAATATGCAGGGGCATTTGTCAATCCAAATGACATGACTGTAAACTCATAATGTCCATATCGCGTAAAAAACGCAGTCTTAGGCATATCCTCCGCTCGGATCTTCAACTGATGGTATCCCGAACGAAGATCTATCTTGGGGAAAACTCCAGCTCCTCTTAACTGATCAAATAAGTCATCGATCCTGGGCAACGGATACTTATTCTTGATCGTTACTTCATTCAGTGCACTATAATCGATGCACATTCTAAGACTTCCATCCTTTTTACGAACAAACAAAACCGGGGCTCCCCACGGCGATGAACTAGGTCTAATGAAACCTTTTTCTTGCAGCTCCTCAATCTGCTTCTTCATTTCCACTAACTCGTCGGTAGGCATCCGATATGGTCTCTTTGATATCGGTGCTGTCCCTGGTGCTAATTCAATGACAAACTCGATATCGCGATCTGGTGGCAGTCCTGGCAAATCTTCTGGAAACACATCCGGGTATTCTCTGACTACTGGCACATCTTCCATGCTGATGGCTTTCACGCTGTTGACCACTAACTGCCCATCACGAACTGCGGTCGCTTGAAATTCTACCTTCTTGCCACGAGGGCCTTCCAAAGTTACGATCCTTCGGCCACAATCCAAAACAGCCTTATGCTTAGACAGCCAATCCATTCCAAGGATGACGTCTAGGGATCGCGCATCTATCAAGATAAGATTCGCTAGAAATTCTATCCCATCCATAAGCAACTTAGCTCCCAAACACCCAAGGCTAGATCTAAGCTCGGATCACGGGGCTTGGACTAAAGCACACACTTAAGATTCACCACTTTAAATCCATTCTTGGTTGCAAAACTTTGAGAAACGAGCGAATCGCGAAGCTCCGAATCAAACAAAGCGTGGCAGTCTTGAGTTGACGAGAACTTACCGGTCGACATCCGTAGCCTCCCGAGCTCCATCGGTGATGTGGTTGATCCTTCCACGCCTTTGTTGATTGCGGGTTGCTCGACTTGACTGGCACGATTTCCTCACGAGGTTGGTGCCTTGGCGGTGTTGTTCCCAAGTTGAAACGAATGGCGTAATGCCTCCTTACGTGGACACCTATTAGAAAAGTGCCACGGCTCATTGCATGTATAACATCTTTTCACTGCAGATGTTGATTCCCTCTGGTGCATTGTTGCCTGTCTTTGGTGTCTGGAAGTTACGATTGGCGGGCGAGTGCGAGGGTTGATGTCTTGTTCACGGTGGCGGTTGGAATCTAGCAAATTGTTGTGATGACATCCTCAAGCGTAGATGGTTTGGGCGTCCACCACGATTAGTCATCAAGCGCTTACGGTTCTCACCCGGCTCTTTGCGCTTATCCTCTAGGATCAAAGCCTTATTGACTAACTCTGAAAGTCCGGAAAATTGTGATGTCAGTCCCACTGCGATCCTGAATTTAGTCCTTCATAAAACGAGGCGCTTAGCCTTGTCCGTCGCTCGTCTTGAGGGCATAGCGAGCTAGCGAGTAAATTTATTCGGTATTCGGCCACCGGTTGGCCTCCTTGTTTCGAGCCACGAACTCTTCCTTCTTAAGGTCCATCATTCCTCTGGGACATGATCTTGGCGGAAAGCGATTAGTAAACTCCTCCCAAGTGATCTCTTGAGGGCTCCATGAGTGGTACGATAATTCTCTCCCACCATTCTGCGGCGGTTCCTTCCAGTTGATGAGAGGCGTAGAGCACCTTCTCATTTCCTTCACATTGCGTGATGTGCAGCTTCTTTTCAATAGTCCTAAGCCAGTCATCGGCTTCCAAAGGGTTCACATTTCATGAAAACGTTGGTGGTCGAGTCCTCATAAAATCTGACAGCTTGGAATGAGATCGAGGTCCACCATTGTTGTTCTGGGCTGCTGGGTTGTTGTTGGTTGCTGCTGCGTTGGTCATCTGCTGCATTTGCTGCATCATGGTCTGCATTAGTTGAGTTTGTGCAGCGAGAAACGCTCCCAGATTCTGCATGTCGACTGGTGGTGGTTGAGGGCTGCCTCCGTCATTGGGGTTGTCATTCTGGCGCAGTCCACTTCCTGAAGCACTGTTGTTTCCTCGAGTATTCACCATCTGATGATTGCCTCTTGGGTTAGGAAAGGTAGATGTAGCATAGATAAGAAGTAAGAATTTCTAATGCGGGGAGATAGGTTATACCCAAACTGAAATAATTCTTTATTTATTCTTGGTATGGCTGCTTATTTAAGCCTACAAGCTTTGCAACACATACTGCACACTCAGCACACAAAGAAGCAAACTAAACATGAAACCTTAACGTCAACTAAAGAGGTAAAGACTAACTTAAAGACGCGACTCACACTCGAGTCTCAACACAGCTCCAAGGCTGACTCTCACTCATCCAGCCACCACAGGTGAGGTCGATCCGCGCGCATACACCGGCGGATGGCGGGCATAGGAGCGAACCTATCACGATGACCTCTGCTGGCTCCTACGCAACAACAGGTCCGCACCTCTCCTCGGCTCCCACTCGCGCTCCTCTGATCCTCCTCGGACTCTCCAACGGCTCTGAACTCCTCGAGTCACGCGCTCCAACTCGTCCTCGACCGCCTCGGGGCCTCTCCCAGCTCAGTGATCATCCCGATGGCTGAAGCACGGGTCACCTCAAGCTCCTGCTCTGCCACTCTGAGTGCCTCGTACACAGTCTCCAGCTCCTGAGTAGTATCTCTCATATGATCCTCCTGGGCAAGGGTGAACTCCGCAAGGTGTACCGCAGTGGCACACTCGTCCTCCACGATCCGTCGGCGTTGGCACGCTTGAATGTCTGGGTGAAGCCGGAACACTGAGTCGTGAAGCTCGTCGGCGTAGTCGCGGCGGACACGGCGAAGAGCAAGTCGGCGACCTCTGAATTGCAACCTCGTACGAGAATCTTCTGGCGGAGATGTTGATTGGTCTGCTAGCTTCCTCGTTCTCCCGAGCGTAGATAATCAGCTTGCAAATAAATCCTCGGTGTACACCATTAACTGACCAGCTGCCTCCTCGGTAAAGCGGACGATAGAAGCCTCCCAGCGTCTGAAGAACTCTCCACAGCTCCATGGCGTAGCCACCAGCTGACTCCTCAAAGGTCGGAACGATCGGCATCTGCTCCACAAGAACTTTGAATAAGTTCTCCACCCGAAACGGCAAGTAAAACGGGTAAATTCAGCAAAGGCGAGAAGTAGAGAATTAGATGAGTCGAGAGTATTTTATTTGTCAAATTTAAATTCTTCTTTAGAAAATAGTTTTGGACACACCAAAGACACCCCCATGCTATCTATGTAAGGACCCGAATCCACTGATTCGAACCCACTGTGTTTACCGCACTAGTCCCAGGATCAACGCTAGTGCACACAGCTCAACATTGGTACATATCACATCATACACAACGATAATAGAATAATAGTTCATTCATTGATATATCTAAAGGTATGATCTTATGACCAACTTACATTATTAAGCCACGCAGGGCAAGACTGAAAATATAAACCAATAATTATGCAGCGAAAAGTAGAAAACGTAGATAGCTCATCGGTTCACCACAGCAACCGACAAGGCTCGGACCCTAATGACTCGTGTCTTCTGGACTTCATCTTCCAACACAGTGTAGATTCTTCAACTGTTGATTATTGTTGTTTGGCAAGGGTGAGTACTTAAGCACTCAACAAGTTGTGCATGAATGCAATTCTATGTATCTATATGCAAGGCTTATTCCAATGGATAGGCTATCATGGCTATTTTGCAATAAGCGGCATTTATGAACGAATCTGATAAATAGATTGTAAAGATCAGAAACAAATATCAATAGTAAATAAATTCAGTATTTCTCAAGTAAACCAAGTTTCCAATCCTAAGTCAAATTCCATCTTCCATATGGCATTCCGCCATCCCAACCAAGTTGTCCAATTAATTAAACTAACCCTTAACTGTAATTCCGAGCATTGCTCAATACCATGAGCACGGCTATCCGAATAGTTTCACACTCTGCAGAGGTTATGCACTTTACCCACGTGATACAACCAAACACCACCAAGGCGAGTGATTATAACAAAGCCTTTACAATGCTCTGGCTTAACCGGATACTACCCGCTAAGGTTTCAACACTGGTGGGTCTGAAAACCATAACTAGGGCCCCCCTCTTGCGCCATGTGAATTACACCATAACTCGGGAACTCACACCGACCAAGATAGTACCAAAATTAAGACATTGCAAATTACTCGGCTAGGTGGCCCATACGGACATGTGGTTGCATGATTGACTCAGTCAAAGGCTTGCAAGGTTAAGTCCTTAGTGTGATCAAGGCAAGACATCCACATACCCTCTGCCCATCGGGCCCACCTTGGCATCCTCGCCCCTTGTCACTTGCCCCAATCTAAATGATTATCACCCAGTTGATTACCAAGCACCACGTGCTATCAACAATTCAACATCGTTGCGTGACATGACTCGCCACAACAACTCAATCTCATCGTGTGATCCCACATGACATACAAGTTCATAATATTGTTCCATATTCCATTAATCAAGATTAATTATCAATGATTCTGACACATGTGATGACGTGGCATGGCTAAGCAACTAATACGAACTAATCCCCCAATGTTGATTATAATTATTAACCAACTATATTTAACCAATCTAGGGTGACAATGGATCATGGCATACAATGACAAGGTAGGGTGTAGATCAATCTGGTATATTAGCTAAACCCAATCTAATTTAAAACAATTGTATATTTGAAATATATGCAATAGGGTAAATCAGACATAGCAATTTTATAAACATGGGTTCAACATGATCAAAGCACAACTTGCCTTGGAATAGGTCCTGATCTGGTTCGGAACTTGCTCTTGAGTTGTTGGATCTTCCTCCAAGCGTCGCACAATTCAACGTCTCACGCGTGCATCAAGAAGAAAAGCAAATAAATGCCAAAACAGAGAGCAATTGAACTCCAAAAATCAAATAAAATTCACCATTAAATATATCTCAATTTTACAAATTTTTAGAAATTGGAATCACTCAAATCCGAGTTATGATGCAAAAGATATAGCCTTTTGAAGTTTGAAATAAATACTGAAATCAGAAAATCAGAAAATCAGATTTAACAGATTTATTTTTAAACTGAAAAAGCAATTTATGATGTCAGCGTGACCTCATGATGACGTCATCATCACAGAATTTCCAATCGGATTAATTTTCCAATTGAAAAATGCAATTATGAAGCAAGCATGACGTTAGCAATACCTCGGGCCAATCACAAGCCGACACGTGTCTCGGCGTATGGACTGAGTCCACGGCGCAACGCGAGACCACGGTGAACTCGGTCCACGAACCCTCGACACCCACGCCCGACACGCGTCGTAATCTGATCAGTCTCCCGCGCGGCTCGATCTGGTCCGAGGAAAAAGAATCGGACGGCTACGATCTACTCTGACACGTGCCCCTCATCCAACGGCTTACCCGAGATCTGACGGTCGAACGCGAGCGCGAGAGGATGACGACGGTGCGGCGGCGCCTTTCACCGGAGATGGAGAAGACGACCCACGACGCGGCGCTCCGCCGGACTTCTGGCGACAAGATGACGGAGATCCGACGCGGCACGGTTCGGCGAACTCGGTCCCGCAGCCCAAGCGACGGAAGACGGCGGATCGGCGATGTTCTCGGGCAAAAACCGCGGCGATTCCACGCTTCAACTCTGGCGAGCTCGCGGCGGCGTTCTACGACTGCTCTTGCGAAACCCCTCTGACCAAAAGATGCGGCGCTCAACTGCGAACCTCGGGATGCTACCCCCCCTATTTATAGCCTCGACGTCCGAGCTCTACAGGGCGAAGAAGTTCGACGCTGTTACGGCGGCGGACTCTGAGTCCGTTACGGAGACGATGAACGACGACGTGACACGTGTCCCGATCCGACGGCCAAGACACGATCGCACACGCGGCCATCTCCGGACCGTTGGATCGCGCACGAACGGCTGCGGATTTAGGGTTTCCTCATTGCGATTCGTAAATGGACCGGGCCGCCGACCAGAGCCCCAAGCGCCTGATGTTGGGATTCGCCCAACACTGTTCAAAGATATTTTAAAACTTTATTAATTTAAATAATTCTAGAAATTCATTTAATTAGTTTTAGGCAAATAAATTATCGGAAAAATCCTTAAAAATCTCAAAAATACCTTGAGACATTCTGGACTCAAATAAAATATTTTTGGCAAAACTTTATTTTAATTTTGCACAGATTTAAATAAATTTGAACAAAAGGGTAATAAACTTAATTTATAAATTAATTCAGATAAATCCAGAAAAATCCAAATAAATTCCAAAAAATCATAAATGCGCATTTAAGCAATAAAAATATAATTAGGCCAAATTTTGGGATGTTACAAACCTCCCCCTTAACAGAATCTCGACCCGAGATTCAGGGCTAACTAGAGAATAGGTTTGGGAATTCTGACTTCAAATCTTCTTCTCGCTCCCAAGTGGCTTCACCTTCGGAATGATTGCTCCACTGAACTCTGCAAAAACGAATAGACTTGTTTCTGGTCTTGCGCTCCATAACATCCAAAATTCTGACCGGTTGCTCTTTGTACGTCAAATCTTCTTGCAGCTCTATTGCATCCAACGGGGTTTGCTCTGTTGGCACTCTGAGACACTTCTTAAGCTGCGACACATGGAATACATCATGCACTCCGCCAATGGTAGAGGCAACTCTAATCGATAAGCTACCTCCCTCGACGGCTCGTAATCTTGAGCGGACCGACATATCTTGGCACGAGCTTCCTTTAACGTGAAATCTTTTAACGCCCTTAAGAGGGTAACCACGAGATACACATGATCTTCTGATTCAAAACTCAAATCTCGGCGACGGTTATCTGCGTAACTCTTCTGTCTTGACTGTGCTATCTTCAACCTCTCTCTGATCATTGCAACTTGACTTTCTGCCTCTTCGAGAATATCTGGCCCAAAACCAAATGTTCTCCTGTTTCGTTCCAATTTAATGGAGTACGACAAGCACGTCCATACAACGCTTCAAATGGTGACATCTGCAAGCTAGCTTGATAGCTATTGTTGTAACTGAATTCCGCATATGGCAAACACTTATCCCACGTCGTAGTATAAGCTAAAGCACAGGCTCTCAACATATCCTCCAAAATCTGATTTACTCTTTCGGTCTGACCATCTGTCTGCGGGTGATATGCTGTACTAAAATTCAGACGGGTTCCCATTGCTTCGTGCAACTTGTTCCAAAACCTTGAGGTAAATTAGGTACCTCAGTCTGACACAATCTTCTTGGGCACTCCATGCAAGCATACAATCCTTGACATGTACAACTCCGCTAAACGATCTCCCGAATAAGTGGTCTTTACTGGGATAAAATGGGCGACCTTGGTTAGATGATCCACAATAACCCAAATGGAATCGTAACCTCTCTGAGTTTTAGGTAAACCGATGATAAAATCCATTCCGATTTCCTCCCACTTCCATTCCGAAATTTTCAATGGCTGCAACAAACCGGCTGGTCTTTGATGCATGGCTTTTACCCTCTGACATACGTCACATAAAGCAACATGCTCAGCTACTTCACGCTTCATGTTAGGCCACCAAAATCTCTCTTTCAAATCCTGGTACATCTTGGCACTTCCTGGATGAATCGAGTACTTAGAATCGTGAGCTTCCTTAAGAATCAATTGTTTGATCCTTTTTATCCCAAGACGCAAATTCGGCCTTCGAAAAACATGGTTCCTTGCTCATCCAGAGTGAAATCTACGGCTAGGCCTTCTTCCTTTTTAGCCTTGATCTTAGAAATTTTATCATCATCTTTCTGGCCTTCACTGATCTGATCCTCCAGCGTTGGCTTTACTTCCCGTGCAGCTACCATTCCTTGCGGAACGACTTCCAACCTTAGTTTCTGAAATTCCTTGCATAATTCTGGTTGATCCCCCATTGTTAGCGTATTTGCGCTATGGCTCTTTCGACTCAGAGCATCTGCAACCACATTGGCTTTCCCGGGATGATAATAAATTCCCACAT
Organism: Otatea glauca; assembly: GCA_036346275.1. Lineage (NCBI taxonomy): Eukaryota > Viridiplantae > Streptophyta > Magnoliopsida > Poales > Poaceae > Otatea > Otatea glauca. The sequence continues at coordinate 3,523,308 of CM070722.1, read as the reverse complement.
TATAATCCTTAATTAGCTCTAGCCATCTTCGCTGTCTCATATTCAGATCTGCTTGAGTGAATATGTATTTCAGGCTCTTATGGTCTGTATATATCTCACATCTATTTCCTATGAGATAATGACGCCATATCTTCAAGGCATGCACTACGACAGCTAACTCCAAATCATGCGTTGGGTAGTTCACTTCATGCGGTCTTAACTGTCTCGACGCATAAGCAACGACTTTGCCTTCTTGCATTAACACGCATCCCAAGCCTTGCTTTGAAGCATCGCAATAAATATCAAATCCATTCTGCACATCCGGCAACACTAATACGGGGGCTGTCGTTAAACGCTTCTTTAATTCCATAAAGCTTTTCTCGCACTCTGGCGTCCATGCAAACTTCTTTTCTTTCTTCAACAACTGCGTCAGGGGTTTAGCAATTGTCGAGAATCCTTCTATGAACCGACGGTAATATCCCGCCATTCCTAAAACTACGGATCGAGTAATGCACTTTGGTTGCTCCCAATGCAACATCGCATCCACTTTGTTTGGGTCAATCGCAACTCCTTTAGTAGTCATTACATGACCAAGAAATTCAACCTTTTCCTTCCAAAATTCACACTTGCTAAACTTAGCATACAAATGATGCTCGTAGCTTTGTCTAAAACCATTCTTAGATGTTCTGCGTGCTCTTCCTCCTGTCTTGAGTAAACCAAGATATCGTCTATAAAGACTACAACTAACTTATCCAAATATTCCATGAAAACCTTATTCATCATGTTCATGAAATATGCAGGGCATTCGTCAATCAAATGACATGACTGTGAACTCATAATGTCCATATCGCGTAGAAAACGCAGGTCTTAGGCACATCCTCCGCTCGGATCTTCAATCGATGATATCCTCGAGCGAAGATCTATCTTGGAGAAAACTCCAGCTCCTCTTAACTGATCAAATAAGTCATCGATCCTGGGCAACGGATACTTATTCTTGATCGTTACTTCATTCAGTGCACGATAATCGATGCACATTCTAAGACTTCCGTCCTTTTTACGAACAAACAAAACCGGGGCTCCCCATGGTGATGAACTAGGTCTAATGAAACCTTTTTCTTGCAGTTCCTCTATCTGCTTCTTCATTTCCACTAACTCGTCGGTAGGCATCCGATATGGTCTCTTTGATATCGGTGTTGTCCCTGGTGCTAATTCAATGACAAACTCGATATCGCGATCTGGCGGCAATCCTGGCAAATCTTTTGGAAACACATCTGGACATTCTCTGACTACTGGCACATCTTCCATGCTGATGGCTTTCACGCTGTTGACCACTAACTGCCCATCACGAACTGCGGTCGCTTGAAATTCTACTTTTTTGCCACTAGGGCCTTCCAAAGTTACGATCCTTCAGCCACAATCCAAAACGGCCTTATGCTTAGACAGCCAATCCATTCCAAGGATGACGTCTAGGGATTGCGCATCTATCAAGATAAGATTCGCTAGAAATTCTATCCCATCCATAAGAAACTTAGCTCCCAAGCACCCAAGGCTAGATCTAAGCTCAGATCCTGGGGCTTGGACTAAGAGCACACACTTAAGATTCACCACTTTAAATCCATTCTTGGTTGCAAAACTTTGAGAAACAAGCGAATCTGAAGCTCGAAATCAAACAAAGCTCAGTAGCAGTCTTGAGTTGACCGAAACTTACCGGACGACGTGCGTAGCTTCCTCGAGCTCCATCCGCGTGATGTGGTTGATCCTTTCGCGCCTTTGTTGATTGCGGGTTGCTCCGTTGACTGGCGCACGATTTCCTCCTGAGGTTGGTGCCTTGGCAGGTGTTGTTCCCAAGTTGAAATGAACTGGCGTGATGCCTCCCTTATGTGGACACCTATTAGAAAAGTGCCCTGGCTCATTGCATGTATAGCATCTTTTCACTGCAGACTGTTGATTCCCTCCTGGTGCATTGTTGCCCTGTGCTGGTGTCTGGAAGTTCTGATTGGCAGGGCGAGGTGGAGGGGTTGATGTCTTGTTCACGGCTGGCGGTTGGAACCTAGCAAATTGTTGTGGTGACATCCTCAAACGTAGATGGTTTGGACGTCCACCCTGATTAGTCATTAAGCGCTTACGGTTTTCACCCAGCTCATTGCGCTTATCTTCTAGGATCAAAGCCTTATTGACTAGTTCCTGAAAGTCTGGAAAATTGTGGGTGATCAATCCCACCTGCAGTCCTGAATTCAGTCCCTTCATGAAACGAGACTACCTAGCTTTATCTGTCGCTACGTCTTCAGGGGCATAGCTAGCTAACTGAGTAAACTTGTTCAGATACTCGGCCACTGGTTGGCCTCCTTGTTTCAAAGCCCTGAACTCTTCCTTCTTAAGGTCCATCATTCCCTCCAGGACATGATCTTGGCGGAAAGCATTAGTAAACTCCTCCCGGTGATCTCTTGTGGGGCTCCATGGCGGCACGATAATTCTCCCACCATTCTCGCGGTTCCTTCAAGTTGATGAGGCGTAGAGCACCTTCTCATTGCCCTCACACCGAGTGATGTGTAGCTTCTTCTCAATTGTCCTAAGCCGGTCATCGGCTTCCAAAGGTTCACATTCCTGAAAAGTTGGTGTCCTAGTCCTCATAAAATCGATAGCTTTGAGTGAGGTCGAGGTCCACCATGGTTGTTACGTACTCTGAGGTTGTTGTTGTTGGTCGCTACGTTGGTCATCTCGCATTTCTTTGCATCATGGTCTGCATTAGTTGAGTCTACGCGGCAAGAAACGCTCCGAGATTCTGCATGTCTACTGGCGGTGGTTGAGGGCTGCCTCCGTCATTGGGGTTGTCGTTCTAGCGCTGTCCACTTCCTGAAGCACCGTTGTTCCCTCGAGTATTCACCATCTGATGATTGCCTCTTGGGTTAGGAAAGGTAGGTGTAGCATAGATAAGAAGTAAGACTTTTTAAAGCGGGGAGATAGGTTATACCCAACTGAAATAATTCTTTATTATTCTTGGTATGGCCGCTTATTTAAGCCTACAAGCTTTGCAACACATCTTTTACACTCAAGCATTACAAAGAAGCAAACTAAACACGAAACCTTAACGTCAACTAAAAAGGTAAAGACTAACTTAAAGACGCGACTCACACTCGAGTCTCAACACAGCTCCAAGGCTGACACTCACTCATCCAGCCACCCTGGCTGAGGCTGACCCGGCGCATACACCGGTGGGTGAGCTGGCATGGGAGCGAACCTATCCTGATGACCTACTATTGGGTCTTCTGCCACAACGGGGTCCGCACTCCCCTCTGGCTCCCACTCTCACTCGGGATCCTCCTCGGACTCTCCAACTGGCTCCTGAACTCCTCGAGTCACGAGCTCCAACTCATCCTCGACCGCCTCTAGGGCCTCTCCCAGCTCAGTGATCATTCCGATGGCTGAAGCACGGGTCACCTCAAGCTCCTGCTCTGCTACTCTGAGTGCCTCGTACACAGTCTCCAGCTCCTGAGTAGTCTCTCTCATGTGATCCTCCTGGGCAAGGGCGAACTCCGCAAGGTGTGTGGCTGTGGCACACTCGTCCTCCACGATCCGTCGGCGTCGGCATGCTTGCACATCTGGGTGAAGGCGAAACACTGAGTCGTGAAGCTCGTTGGCGTAGTCGCGGCAGACACGGCGAAGAGCAAGTCGAGCGACCTCCTGAATTGCAACCTCGTACGAGAATCTTCTAGCGGAGATGTTGATTGGTCTGCTAGCTTCCTCGTTCTCCCGAGCGTAGATAATCAGCTTGCAAATAAATCCTCGGTGTATACCATTAACTAACCAGCTGCCTCCTCGGTAAAGCGGACGATAGAAGCATCCAAGCGTCTGAAGAACTCTCCACAGCTCCATGGCGTAGCCGCCCGCTGACTCCTCAAAGGTCGGAACGATCGACATCTGCTCCACAAGAACTTTGAATAAGTTCTCCTCCCGAAACGGCTAGTAAAACGGGTAAATTCAGCAAAGGCGAGAAGTAGAGAATGAGATGAGTCGAGAGTGTTTTATTAGTCAAGTTTAGATTTTCTTTTTAGAAAATAATTTTGGACTGACACAGGACACCTCCATACTATCTAGGGCCAAGACCTACAGTCAGTATGCTCTGATACCACCTCTGTAAGGACCCGAATCCACTGATTCGAACCCACTGTGTTTACCGCACTAGTCCCAGGATCAACGCTAGTACACACAGCACAACATTGGTACATATCACATCATATACAACGATAATAGAATAATAGTTCATTCATTGATATATCTAAAGGTATGATCTTATGACCAACTTACATTATTAAGCCACGCAGGGCAAGACTGAAAATGTAAACCAATAATTATGCAGCGGAAAGTAGAAAATGTAGATAGCTCATCAGTTCACCACAGGCAACCGACAAGGCTCGGACCCTAATGACTCGTGTCTTCCAGAACTTCATCTTCCAACACAGGTGTAGATTCTTCAACAGTTGATTATTGTTGTTTGGCAAGGGTGAGTACTTAAGCACTCAACAAGTTGTGCACAGAATGCAATTCTATGTATCTATATGCAAGGCTTATTCCAATGGATAGGCTATCATGGCTATTTTGCAATAAGCAGTATTTATGAACGAATACAGTAAATAGATTGTAAAGACTGTAAAACAAATATCAATAGTAAATAAATTCAGTGTTTCTCAAGTAAACCAAGTTTCCAATCCTAAGTCAAATTCCATCTTCCATATGGCATTCCGCCATCCCAACCAAGTTGTCCAATTAATTAAACTAACCCTTAATTGTAATTCCCGAGCATTGCTCAATACCACGAGCACGGCTATCTGAATAGTTTTACACTCTGCAGAGGTTATGCACTTTACCCACGTGATACAACCAAACACCACCAAGGCGAGTGATTATAACAAAGCCTTTACAATGCTCTGTCCTAACCGGATACTACCCGCTAAGGTTTCAACACTGGTGGGTCTGAAAACCATAACCAGGGCCCCCCTCTTGCGCCATGTGAATTACACCATAACTCGGGAACTCACACCGACCAAGATAGTACCAAAGTTAAGACATTGCAAATTAATCAGCTAGGCTGGCCCATACCAGACATGTGGTTGCATGATTGACTCAGGTCAAAGGCTTGCAAGGTTAAGTCCTTAGTGTGATCAAGGCAAGACATCCACATACCCTCTGCCCATCGGGCCCACCTTGGCATCCTCGCCCCTTGTCACTTGCCCCAATCTAAATGATTATCACCCAGTTGATTACCAAGCACCACGTGCTATCAACAATTCAACATCGTTGCGTGACATGACTCGCCACAACAACTCAATCTCATCGTGTGATCCCACATGATACACAAGTTCATAATATTGTTCCATATTCCATTAATCAAGATTAATTATCAATGATTTTGACACATGTGATGACGTGGCATGGCTAAGCAACTAATACGAACTAACCCTCCAATGTTGATTATAATTATTAACCAACTATATTTAACCAATCTAGGGTGACAATTGATATTGGCATACAATGACATGGTAGGGTGTAGATCAATCTGGTATATTAGCTAAACCCAATCTAATTTAAAACAATTGTATATTTGAAATATATGTAATAGGGTAAATCAGACATAGCAATTTTATAAACATGGGTTCAACATGATCAAAGCACAACTTGCCTTGGAATAGGTCCTGATCTGGTTCTGGAACTTGCTCTTGAGTTGTTGGATCTTCCTCTGAAGCGTCGCACAATTCAACGTCTACGCGTACCGAAGAAGAAAAGCAAATAAATACCAAAACAGAGAGCAAATGAACTCCAAAAATCAATTAAATTCACCATTAAATTGATCTCAATTTTACAAATTTTTAGAAATTGGAATCACTCAAATCCGAGTTACGATGCAAAAGATATAGCCTTTTGAAGTTTGAAATAAATACTGAAATCAGAAAATCAGAAAATCAGATTTAACAGATTTATTTTTAAACTGAAAAAGCGATTTATGACGTCAGCGTGACCTCATGATGACGTCATCATCACAGAATTTCCAATCGGATTAATTTTCCAATTGAAAAATGTAATATGACGCAAGCATGACGTCAGCAATACCTCGGGCCAATCACAAGCCGACACGTGTCTCGGCGTATGGACTGAGTCCACGACGCAGCGCGAGACCACGGTGAACTCGATCCATGACGCCTCGACACCCACGCCCGACACGCGTCGCAATCTAATCGGTCTCCCGCGCGGCTCGATCTGGTCCGAGGAAAAAGAATCGGACGGCTACGATCTACTCTAACACGTGCCCCTCATCCAACGGCTTACCCGAGATCTGACGGTCGAACGCGAACGCGAGAGGATGACGACGGTGCGGCGGTGCCTTTCACCGGAGATGGAGAAGACGACCCACGACGCGGCGCTCCGGCGGACTTCTGGCGACAAGATGACGGAGATCCGACGCGGCACGGTTCGGTGAACTCGGTCTCGCATCCCAAGCGACGGAAGACGGCGGATCGGCGACGTTCTCGGGCAAAAACTGCGGCGGTTCCACGCTTCAACTCCGGCGAGCTCGCGACGGCGTTCTACGACTGCTCTTGCGAAACCCCTCCGACCAAAAGATGCGGCGCTCAACTGCGAACCTCGGGGTGCTACCCCCCTATTTATAGCCTCGGCGTCCAGAGCTCTACTGGCGAAGAAGTTCGACGCCGTTCTGGCGGCGGACTCGAGTCCGAACGGAGACGATGAGCGACGACGTGACACGTGTCCCGATCGACGGCCAAGACACGATCGCACACGCGCCATCTCGGACCGTTGGATCGTACGCGACGGCCGCGGTTTAGGGTTTCCCTCATTGCGATTAGTAATGGATGGGCCGCACCGACCAGGCCCCAAGCGCCTGATGTTGGGCTTCGGCCCAACACTGTTCAAAGATATTTTTAAAACTTTATTAATTTATATAATTCTAGAAATTCCTTTAATTAGTTTTAGGCAAATAAATTATCAGGAAAAATCCCAGAAAAATCTCAAAAATACCTTGAGACATTCTGGACTCAAATAAAATATTTTTGGCAAAACTTTATTTTAATTTTGCACAGATTTAAATAAATTTGAACAAAAGGGTAATAAACTTAATTTATAAATTAATTCAGATAAATCCAGAAAATCCAAATAAATTCCAGAAAATCATAAATGCACATTTAAGCAATAAAAACATAATTAGGCCAAATTTTGGGATGTTACAATCTAGGGCCAAGACCTACAGTCAGTATGCTCTGATACCACCTCAGTAAGGACCTGAATCCACTGATTCGAACCCACTGTGTTTACCGCACTAGTCCCAGGATCAACGCTAGTGCACACAGCTCAACATTGGTACATATCACATCATACTCAACGATAATAGAATAATAGTTCATTCATTGATATATCTAAAGGTATGATCTTATGACCGACTTACATTATTAAGCCACGCAGGGCAAGATTGAAAATATAAACTAATAATTATGCAGCGGAAAGTAGAAAACGTAGATAGCTCATCAGTTCACCACAGGCAACCGACAAGGCTCGGACCCTAATGACTCGTGTCTTCCTGGACTTCATCTTCCAACACAGGTGTAGATTCTTCAACTGTTGATTATTGTTGTTTGGCAAGGGTGAGTACTTAATCACTCAACAAGTTGTGCACAGAATGCAATTCTATGTATCTATATGCAAGGCTTATTCCAATGGATAGGCTATCATGGCTATTTTGCAATAAGCAGCATTTATGAACAAATACAGTAAATAGATTTTAAAGACTATAAAACAAATATCAATAATAAATAAATTCAGTATTTCTCAAGTAAACCAAGTTTTCAATCCTAAGTCAAATTCCATCTTCCATATGGCCTTCCGCCATCCCAACCAAGTTGTCCAATTAATTAAACTAACCCTTAACTGTAATTCCCGAGCATTGCTCAATACCGCGAGCACGGCTATCCGAATAGTTTCACACTCTGCAGAGGTTATGCACTTTCCCCACATGATACAACCAAACACCACCAAGGCGAGTGATTATAACAAAGCCTTTACAATGCTCTGACTTAACCCGATACTACCCGCTAAGGTTTCAACACTGGTGGGTCTGAAAACCATAACCAGGGCCCCCCCTCTTGCGCCATGTGAATTTCACCATAACTCGGGAACTCACACCGACTACGATAGTACCAAAATTAAGACATTGCAAATTATTCAGCTAGGCTGGCCCATACCAGACATGTGGTTGCATGATTGACTCAGGTCAAAGGCTTGCAAGGTTAAGTCCTTAGTGTGATCAAGGCAAGACATCCACATACCCTCTGCCCATCGGGCCCACCTTGGCATACTCGCCCCTTGTCACTTGCCCCAATCTAAATGATCATCACCCAGTTGATTACCAAGCACCACATGCTATCAACAATTCAACATCGTTGCGTGACATAACTCGCCTCAACAACTCAATCTCATCGTGTGATCCCACATGACACACAACTTCATAATAAATACCAAAACAAAGAGAAATTGAACTCCAAAAATCAAATAAAATTCACCATTAAATAGATCTAAATTTTACAAATTTGTAGAAATTGGAATCACTCAAATCCGAGTTACGATGTAAAAGATATAGCCTTTTGAAGTTTGAAATAAATACTGAAATCAGAAAATCAGAAATTCGAAATTAACAGATTTATTTTTATACTGAAAAAGCGATTATTGCGTCATCATGACGTCACGCTGGCGTCAGCCTGGCCTGGACCAATCAGAGCACGACACGTGGCCCTACTGCATAGACCTGGTCCACGGAACCTCCTCTGGTCTACCGTGAACCCGGCGTATGATGCCTCAGTGCTTGTGCCCGCCACGCGGCACGATCTGGTTGGTCGCCCGCACGGTTCAATCTGGCTCGAAGAAGATGGATCGGATGGCCACGATTACTCGCGACGTGGCAAAACCTCACCCCTCCGTTACAGATCGGACGGTCCAGGGCTCACCCGACGACAATGACGAAGCGACGGCGAGAAGACCCACCGGAGACGAGGAAGAAGCCCTGGGCGACGGCGTTCCGGCGCGTTTTCGACGAGAAGAAGTGGAGTAGACGATGCAGCACACCTTGGCGAGTTCGGATCTGGGACCAAAACGCCAAAAGCCGATGAACCGGCGACGAACTCGAGCAAAAATCGCGGCGGCTGCAGAGCTTCCACTCCCAGGAGCTCCGTGGCGCACTCCACGACGATTCTCACGAAACCCCTCCGACCAAAAGATGCGGCGCACGATGAGGATTCTCGGGAAGGCTGCGGACCCCCTTAAATAGCCTCGACGGCGCGCGACGCGCTGGGATCCTAACCGCCGCGCGGCGAGTCCTTCTCGGATCTGGCGGCGCCGAGTCTGCTCGGAGGCGGCGCATGGCGGCCGTCCACGTGGCGCAGCGGACGCACAATTTCCCGACGAGATCCAATCTGAGCCTTCGGTTGAATCAACGGCTGCGATCGGTTAGGGTTACGAAAAGACACGTTCCACCCTGACCATGCGATCACAATCCTACGGCTTAGGCACACTTGGCGACGTGGCAAGACGCAAGCCATCGATCGTGATCCAATGGCTCGACACGATTCTTCACGGAGACATGGGCTAACCGGCGCATTACACTGGTCAGACTGCGTGCGGTGTATGGGCGAGCCCAACAACTGTTAACCGCTTTTCAAAAGGATTTCCCATTTTAAATAATTCCGAAATTCATTTTATTTATTTTAAGCGATAAAACTAATAGGAAAAATCCAAGAAAAATCTCAAAAATACTTTGAGACATTCTGGACTTAAATAAAATATTTTTGTCAAAACTTTATTTTAACTTTGCATAAATTTAAATAGATTTGAACAAAAGGTCAATAAACTTAAATGAAAATTAATTCAAATAAATCCAGAAAAATCCAAATAAATTCCAGAAAATCATAAATGCATATTTAAGCAATAAAATAATATAATTAGGCCAAATTTTGGGATGTTACAATGTATCTATCTAGGATGAAGATAATATAAAAATTTTCACATCGAATTTATGGCAATTTAATTTCTGACATATTTACTATTGTTAGTCATGATTCATTAATTAGTCATTTATTGTATATTATGATTACTTGGCTTTTAAAAACTCAGAAGTAGGACTCTAGGGATCTCTCAAGAGTAGGTAGGGATTTTTATAAATTTTATTAATATAAGCTTGTATTATTGTTATTCATCTATTACTTATAAAGGTTTTCCCATTAGAGCAAAAATCAAGGAAAATCCAAAACAATTCAGGAAATGCAGAAAAAGCATTAATAAATATAATTAAATTATAAAATTTAATTTCTTACTTTATTTTAATTTTTGGGATGTTACAGTGAAGGATCGGGATTGTGCCACATCAGGGAAAATCTGGAGCGCCCGTTGGCGATCGAATGGACTGCAGTCGTCGTCTTCGCGGAGTCCGTCGTCGCCACGTTCGAGTCATTCTTGTGATGCCTCGGTTTTAAATGCAGTGCGGACGCCTAGGCTATAAATAGGCTCCTCGGTGCCGGATTTGAGACCTTCGAGCTCATGCATCTTTTGGCTAGAGTATTTTCGCGAGGATCACCATCAGTTGCGTGTGCAAGCTCACCGTGGTTTCGAGAGTTTGCCACCACCTTCAATCAATGATATCTCACCGTCCGCCACGCCGTGAGGGAAAACGAAGACATATTTGGAATCTACAAGAGGAGCTATATCAGATCCGTGCAAGATCGTAGCGGAACTCGTAAGGAAACGCCACCTGGGTGGTCTTCGTCCCCAACTCCGGCGACCGCGCCATTGAGCTCGCTGTCAAGACTCGTGATCAACCGTGGCCGTTGGTTTGCAGATCGAGCGCGCAGATTTCGACGCGTGGAGTGTGTGTCGGTAAACCACGTCGTCGCGAGTTGAGCCATCAGATCGGAACAGAGGGCCCTGATCGCACTGTTGGCCGAGCCAATGAGATGATGCAGCGTGTCACAGGGATCCCAAGCATTGTGGACCAAGTCCACGGTGAACCAATCGGTTCCGTGGACTCAGTCCATGGACCGGGGACACATGGCGGCTCCGTATAGGCTTGAGCTGATGCTGAGGTCATCCTGACATCACGCCAACGCCATAAATCGAATTTCCAATATAAAGAATATTTCGATTATTTAAATGATTTTCCAATTTTCAGGTTTTTATGATTTTTAAGTCTTCCGAGAGCCCGTTCTCCTTCGTACAAGCTCCGATTGAGGTGATTCAAATTTCTAAAAATTTGTAAAATTGAGATATATTTAATTATAAATTTTATTTGATTTTTGGAGTTTGTTTGCTCTCTGTTTTGGTGTTTATTTGGCTTTCTCTCTTGTTTCGCGTAGACGTTGAATTGTGCGTCGCATCCGAGGAAGATCCGTCGACTCAAGACCAAGGTCCAGAGCAAGAATAAGTGTTTTTCTAAGGCAAGTTGTGCTTTGATCATGTTGAACCCATGTTTATAAAATCGCTATATTGTTTTACTCTATTACATATTATTTCAAGTATACAATTGTTTTGAATTAAATTGGGACTTAGCTATTCTACCAATTTGATATATATCCTACCTTGTCATTTGTATGCCATGATCTATTGTCACCCTAGATTGGTTCACTATAGTTGGTTAATAATAAAATCAACATTGGATGGTTAGATCGTTATAGTTGCTTAGCCATGCCACGTCATCACATGTTCTCGAATCATTAATATTTAATCTTGATTAATGGAATATGGAACAATGATATGAATTTGTGTGTCATGTGTGGTCACACGATGAGATTGAGTTGTTGTGGCGATGGATGTCACGCAACGATGTTGAATTGTTGATGGCATGTGGTGCTTGGTAATCAACTGGGTGATAATCACTTAGATTGGGGCAAGTGACAAGGGGTGAGTATGCCATGGTGGCCCGATGGGCAGAGGGTATATGGAAGTCTTGCTTCGATCATCCTAAGGACTTAACCTTGCAAGCCTTTGACCTGAGTCAATCATGCAACCACATGTCTGGTATGGGACAGCCTAGCTGATTAATTTGCAATGTCTTAGCTTTGGTACTATCATTGGTAGTGTGAGTTCCCGAGTTATGGAGTAACTCATAAGGTGCAAGAGGGGGGCCCAGGTTGTGGTTTTCAGACCCACCAGTGTTGAAACCTTAGCGGGTAGTATCAGGTTAAGGTAGTGCATTGTAAAGGCTTTGTTATAATCACTCACCTTTGTGGTGTATGGTTGTATCATGTGGGTAAAGTGCATAACCTCTGCAGAGTGTAAATCTATTCAGATAGCTGTGCTCGCGGTATTGAGCAATGCTCGGGAATTACAATTAAGGGTTAGTCTAATTAAATGGAAAACTTGGTTGGGTGGCGGGATTGCCATATGGAAGGTTGGAACTTGACTTAGGGTTGGAAACCTGGTTTACTTGAGAAATGTTGAATCTATCTATTACTGTTATTTGTTTTACTATATTTATAATCTATTTATTGTACTTGTTCATAAATGCTGCTTTATTGTAAAATAGCCATGTTAACCTTTTCTTTGGAATAAGCCTTGCATATAGTTACAATTGCATTCTGTGCACAACTTGTTGAGTACTTTAAGTACTCACCATTGCCCACAACAACATCACCAGTTGAGGAATCTACATCCATGCTGGAGGAGGAGTACCAAGAAGAGACGAAAGTTTAGGGTGCGAGCCTTGTCAGTTGCCTGTGGTATACTAAATGGTTTATCTACGTTTTAATTCCGCTGCAGTTTAATTTGTTGTTTAGCCTTGCGAGGCATAGTCATGTAAGTTGACCTTAAGATCATTCAACTAGTATTATTTAATATATGATGTCTTTCATAATATTTCCGATGTGTATGATTGTGATATTTACCGACGTTAAGCCTGTGTTCACTAGCGTGATCCTGGACTAGTGCAGTCTACACAGAGGGTCCAGATTTGCATATTCGGGTCCCGACATAAGTTGAGAACAAGGATTAATAGCCCTGTAGATGGATTATAATGCATTTGTGACAAAATATGCAAAATCTGGAATTTTTGGTCCAGCCATCCCGGTCATACCACACAAGGGTCGGTAGCACTGGCCATGGGCGGGCTATCGCCCAGGCTTCAGTATGATCGGCCGCACGGGCCTCTTTTGCCCAAAACCACAAAATCTCGAGTTTTTGAGTAGATCGATCCATTGATTGGTACATATAGATATCAAAAGTCAATAATCTACTCATTACTCCCAAAGATTTCGATTTATTTTGCATAGTTTTGCCACATTATACATCAGACCCTAAAACAACAAATATGAACTCTAGGGCATGGAAATACAGGGAAGTTAGACAAGAGAGGAGAGGAATTGATACCTTGTGATGGAAGATCGAAGGAAGATCAAAATATTTGAGAAGAAGTGCTCGGATCAAGGGATGATCAAATAGGAGAAAATGGGGAAGGAAGAGTTCTTGAAAGGAGAGAGAGATGAAGAGAAGAACAATGGGAAGGGAGAGGGGTACAGTTAGGCTAGGAAAGGATAAGAATTGAGCTGGTTGCGAAAAAAATGAGCATTAACTGCCCTACCCGACCCAGCCGGTATGACCGCACTGAGGCTAGTCATACCGCCTCTCTGGTGCTACCGCACTAACCTCGGTAGCACCGGCCCTGACAGGCGGAAAAGCCATTCAAAAGCCAAAATGAGTTGAAGTTGCTCTTTTAATTATAAAATAGATGATTAAACTATTTGAGCACTTCAATTCGATAAAACAATCAAGAAGAGAAAATTTTCACAATTAATTTTGATTTAAAATAGACTTCTTTTGAGTAAATGAGAAATTTTTTGAAATAAACACTTGGCAAGAGATAACTTTTGCATTTGGGCATATATGAGTTTGAAATACCTTTTGTGAATCAAGATATGATAGAAATCTAGTTCCAAGGCAATTACTCACAATGTGCATTTTAATAGATCAATATAGACCAAGTTTTGAATTTCGGAGAAATTTTGTGAAAATCAAGACTTGGTTCAAAGCATTTTGGGATATTTTTCAATATAGAGAAGATTAAATAGAATAAGTTGAATCAAAGATGAGGTTTATATATTTATATTTTGAAATGAAGTATTTGAGAAAATGACATCTTTAGGATTTAAAATAAGATATTTTTCAAATATGTTGACCTAATATGATCTAGGGAATCCCTTTAAAATGTATTTGCATTTATTTGATATTTTCACATTTCTAGAGATGTGGTATACATAAAAGGCATGACACTCCCCCTAAATGTGTTACTCATCAAGAAATTTGAACAAACAAATAAGACCCAAATAAAATTCAATCATTGTACACATAATCAAACAACATTCGAGATATCTATGATATTTAATTCATTCCTCAATTTGCAAAACCGTGCTTCATCTAAGGGCTTGGTGAGGATATCCGCTAATTGATCTTCGGTTTTAATGTGAATAATCACAATATCACCTTTGCTAACATGATCTCTTAAGAAATGATGGCGGATATCTATATGTTTGGTTCTTGAATGTTGGACCGGGTTGTTGGCTATTTTAATGGCGCTTTCATTATCACACAAGAGATGCACATCTTTGAAGTAGATTCCATAATCCATTAAAGTTTGCCTCATCCACAACAATTGAGCACAACAACTACCGGCGGAAATATATTCGGCTTCGACGGTGGATAGAGCTACGGAATTTTGTTTCTTGGAGAACCATGAAACTTGGGATCTACCTAACAATTGGCAACTCCCGGAGGTGCTCTTCCTATCCACTTTGTAACCCATATAATCCGAATCCGAATATCCAACTAAATCAAATTTAGCACCTTTGGCATACCATAACCCTATATTTGAGGAATGCTTTAAATATCTTAGAATTCTCTTAACGGCCACTAAATGGCACTCTTTAGGAGAAGCTTGAAAACGTGCACATATGCAAACACTAAATATGATATCAAGCCTAGATGCGGTAAGATAAAGTAAAGTACCAATCATAGAGCGATAAAGTTTTAAATCTACCGGTTGACCTCCCTCATTTAGGTCAAAATGCCCGTTGGATGCCATTGGAGTCTTGATGGGCTTCACGTCTTCCATGCCAAACCTCTTGAGTAAATCTTTTACGTACTTGGTTTGACTCACGAAGGTCCCATTTTTGAGTTGCTTGATTTGAAGCCCAAGGAAAAAGCTCAATTCTCTGATCATGGACATCTCAAATTCCCTAGACATTCTTTGCAAAAATCTTCGTTAGTAGAACCAAAAATAATTTCATCAACATAAATTTGACACACAAAGAATTCTCCATCAATTATTTTTGTAAAGAGTGTTGTGTCAACCTTCCCAATTTTGAAACCCTTTGAAGTTAGAAAATCTCTAAACCGCTCATACCATGCTCTAAGAGCTTGTTTGAGACCATATAGCGCCTTAGATAGTTTGTATACATGATTTGGTTGTTTAGGATTTTCAAAGTCGGGATGTTGTTCAACAAATACCAATTCAGAAATTTGTCCATTTAAAAATGCACTCTTTACATCAATTTGAAATAATTTGATATCAAAATAAGATGCAAATGCAAGCAAGATTCGACTAGCTTCTAATCTAGCTACGGGTGCAAATGTTTCACCAAAATCCAATCCTTCGATTTGTGTGAACCCTTGCGCCACTAATCTAGCCTTATTTCTGTTGGTGATATGCCCTTGAGGCAATCATAAAGATGATTGTATCATGCCTTATGTTTATGGAACAGTATAATTGTTTGTTCTTTGAATAAATATTGATTGGATTAATCAAAAGTAAGTGACTTATTTGTGCAACTTTTTCCATATATCAATGTTATTCAAGTTATCCCTGATCGGTTATCATAATATAGGACAATTATTCTTCATAGATCAGCACATGTATTGATTGATGACCAAGTTTCACGAGTCATAGAGATATGGAGATATCTAATCAATAATGTGGACACATGTTAGAGAGCATGCGTTGGATAGACCCATATGAGACACTGCAAGAATTGTTCTTATGTGTCATCAGTTGATCTCATGCATAGTGTATGTATGATCCTTAGACCTGAGATTGTTTTTAGTTTCCTAGATGTGTAATGGTTCACTTAGGAGCTCTCAAACACTACTCTTTAACCAGGTAGTTATAAAAGAAGCTTTCGGGTTTACCATGAAACATGCTGAGGTACATGAATGATCAAGATGGAATTTGCTCCTCCTATATAACGAAGAGATATCTTTGGGCCCCTCAAGGTAGATGGATTAAGGAAGTGCATGGCCATGCCGAATGTGATTGATAGTCAATCCAGATAAATTATTCCACTACGAGAGTGAAGAGATCGAGCAATCATAGGATGACATGACTCTCGCCTTGAGCTCGACCTAATATCGTGAAGCAAAGGGAACATTACATTATCACACTATAGTAGATTCGTCCAAAGCTTTATGGATATTTGGGAATCGATATGTAATGCTAGGTACCGTTATCGATTATCAGTCGAAAAGGTGTTTCCGAGTCGTGTCCCTACAGGATCACAAACTTAAGGGGTTGGAATATAGTGGTACGGATTGGATCCATCACTAATGGGCCAAATGGGCTTTGTCCTTCAGTTGAGCCCTAATGTAGGGTTCCACCATGAGGGAGGGGTGGCTATATAAAGGGGTTCGTGATTGCAATAGATTAGATCAGAGGGCGCAGCCACCGAAACCCTAGCCGTCACCACTTGAGCCTTCCCTTGCGCTCTAGTGCTGGCACACAGACGCATGGCGTTCTTTTCCCCAAACGTGTGGACACCGGTAGAGGTGTTGCTGCTACTGCAACACTGTTCGGGATGATTGACCACCGCATGAGGAGGATTGACCACCGCAATAAGGAAGATCAACCACTGCAACTGAATGCGCACTTCGTTGATTCGAGCTACATCAACTTCCTTCCGCTGCACTGCGCGTCTAGTGGTAACGATCCATGATCATCTACTTGTGTGGCTTTCTGGTTTATGAGGTAGGAAATTTTATTGTGCTCTAGTGTAGCCTACCCGTATCCCTTCAATTTCTTACCACAATACCATTTTCATCTTGTTTATTTCGAAATACCTATTTTGTGCCAATGATATTGTGGTCCATAGGTCTCTCAACTAGTGTCCATACATCATTTCGGGAGAAGTTGTTCAACTCCTCATGCATAGCATTCACCCAATCCGGGTCATCTAAGGCTTCATCTACATGGGTAGATTCAAAAGAAGACACAAAAGAGTAATATTCACAAAAAGAAGAAATATGAGATCGAGTTTGAACACCCTTACTAACATCACCCAATATTTGTTCTATTTGATGATCTTTGGAGATCGTATGATGAACTCTTTGAGGTAGAGGTTGAAGTTGTTAATCATCTTCTTTCTCATCCACGTCTATGGGTTGCATTTAACTTGGCATTGCGGAAGTAGATGGTTCAACTTGAGTGGATGAGGGTTGATCTTCTTTATCCTCCTTTATCTTAATGTCTTCGAAGCATCATGTTCTTTATTGCTTCTCTTAAGCCTTCATCACCTACATCATCCAAGTTTTCTTGCTCTTCTTGAGAGCCATTACTTTCATCAAATTCAACATCACAAGTTTCTTCAACAAAACCTTTGTTTTTGTTAAAAATGTGATATGCTTTACTACTTGAAGAATAGCCAAGCAAGAAACCTTTATCACAACGACTTTGAAATTTTGAGAGTCGAACACCCTTTTTCAAAATATAACATTTGCAACCAAAAACTCAAAAATAAGAAATGTTCGGCCTTCTTCCAATGAGAAGCTCATAGGAAGTCTTTTTCAAAAGACTTTCAAATAAAGCCTATTTCTTGCATGGCAAGCGGTATTAATGGCTTCTGCCCAAAAACTATCTGAAGTGCCATACTCATCAAGCATAGTCTTGCCATTTCAATTAATTTTCGATTTTTCCGTTCTACAACTCCATTTTGCTCGGGAGTGTAAGTGGCGGAAAGTTTGTGCTTTATTCCAAGTTCATCACAATAATCTTCGATTCTTGTGTTCTTGAATTTGGAACCATTGTCACTACGAATTTTCTTTATTTTAAAATCAAATTCATTTTGAGCCTTTTTTTGCAAAACTTTTGAAAATACCAGATGCTTCGGATTTATCATCTAGAAAGAAAACCCAAGTATACCTCAATAGTCATCAACAGCAACTAAACAATAAGAATTGCCTCTGATGCTCTTATAGGTTGTCCGGCTAAATAAATCCATATGTAAGAGCTCTAATGTGGACATGATACTCTTTGAAGGATGAGAACTAGCCACTTGCTTGCCGGCTTGATAAGCGCTACAAAGTCTATTTTTCTCAAACTTCACATCTTTCAAGCCCACAACTAAATCATTTTTAAAAAGCTTTTTAAGTTGAATCATCCCAACATGAGCTAGTCTTCTATGCCATAACCATCCTAAGGATGTTTTTGCAATTAAACATGTTTGAAGACACGACTCATTTGAGGTAAAATCAACTAAATACAAATTTCCGAATCTAAAACCTTTGAACACCAAGGAATTATCATTTTCTATAGAAATAACTACTCCATTCTTAGAAAACATGCAAGTAAGACCAAGATCACAAATTTGAGCAACGGATAGCAAATTAAAATTCAATGTTTCAACCAAGGAGACATTTGAGATAGAAAGGTCATTTGAGATAGCGATTTTACCCAATCCTAATACCTTTCCTTTGCTATTATCACCAAATATGATCTTGTCGTGTTGCCCATTTCCCGATTCAAATGTGGTGAACATTTTTTGGTCTCCGATCATGTGTTGAGTGCATCCACTATCCAACACCCAATGTCATCCACCGGTCTTGTAGTTCACCTACAATAGAAAATCAAACCTTTCTAGGTACCCAAATTTGTTTGGGTCCTTGGAGGTTAGTAACCAAAGTTTTGGGCACCTAAATGGCTCTCTTTCTTTGGCTGATTATACGAGTCCCAACAAATTTAGCAAATATTTTACCATTTCTATCTTTCTTAAGGACATAGCAAGAATCATAAACATTGTTTTTAAATGCTTTGCCCAAAGGACAATCATTTGCTAAATGTCTTACCTCATGACATTTGTAACAAAGCTTCCCATTTGATTTTACAAACCGAGAAGCTTTGTTACTAATTTTCTTGCCCTTTGTTAGGAATATACCCAAGACCTTTTTTATTGTAGGAACATCTTTGACTATTTAAAATTTTGTTTAGAGTATCTTTTCCCTTAAAGCATCTATTTAAACTTTTGCTAAGTTTATCCACTTGTTCTTTAAGTTCATTATTTTCTACCATTAAATTTTCATGGCAAGAAATTGAGCTAGAACATGAAATTGAAGGCATATCAATTAAATCATCACAAGCAGTAGATATGCTAGTTTTTGCTACACAATATGAATCAATTCCTAAACTAAGTATATCACCAATAATATTACAACCAATGCCAACATCAATTTTAGGCTTTGAATGTATCTCGGCAAGAAGAGTCTCTTGAGTTTCTTTTAACTCATCATAAGAGTCTTTCAGGCAAAGAAATTCTTTTCTCAAAGCTTTATGTTTGGACTTCTCCTTGCCGAGGTACTCATTTAAGTCCTCAAGTATATCCATAAGCTCATCATAGGTGGGTTCATCATCATTACTAGATTTTACCTTAAATTCTCCTTTTGCCATTAGGCACAAGGGAGTGATGAATCCCGAAGAAGCCTCCTTGATGGCAACGCCGGCGAGACCCTTCTTCCTTGAAGGTGTATCATCCTCGGAGGAGTCGGAATTCGAATATTCCTCTTCGGAATCCCACTCTCCAATGTGAGCTTCGCCTTTGCCATCCTTTTGAAGCTTCTTCTTCCCTTGAAAAGACTTCTTATTCTTGGGCGACTTGTTCTTGTCATCCTTCTTCTTGGGGCAATGAGAGGTGATGTGCCGCTTCTCATTACACTCATAGCACCGGATATTTGCATACCGGTTTGAGCTAGAGTGTTGCCCCCTTGAACTTTTGAGGGGCGTTTGAGCTTGAACGCCTCCTCATAAACCACTTCATTCTTCTCATGAGGAGTGCTATCTCCTCCTCGGTGTCTTCATCTTCGGAGTCATCAAGCGCCTCATCGCTTGACTCCACCTTCGTCTTGAAGGCGATATTCTTCTTCATTGAAGAGCTTTAGCTTTGCTCCAAAAGCTCTTTCTTGTCCTTCTTGTAAAGCTCATTGGTGATGAGATCCAAGAAGTCCCGTTGGCATTATCCTTGGTAACTCTAGTGAGTTGAGAAACAACATCACCAAAGTCTCATATTTTTTCGGAAGAGCCCTAAGCATCTTAAGAACAATATCAAGATCGGTTAGCGATGCTCCAAGGCCCTTGAACTCATTTACTATGTAATTGAGCTGTGAGTACATCTCATTGATGTTCTCATGGAGTAACATAATAAAACTCTCATATTTGATCCGAAGCATATTCAATTTGGCTTCTTTGACCGAGGATATCCCCTCATGAATTCTCGAGAGGGTTGTCCAAATCTCATGAGCGGTTTCAAGGTTGCTCACTCGATTGAACTCATCCGCGTTCAAAGCACCAGAAAGAGCATTCATAGCTTGAGCATTGAGATGAGTGTTTCGGTCTTCTTGTTCCATTGTGAGTGTGAGATTAACTCCCGGAGCGAAACCCTCAACTACAATTCTCCATATACTTGGGTTCATAGCCTTAAGATAAACGGTCATACCAATTTTCCAATATGCATAATTTGTGCCATCGAAAAATAGCGTCTTGCCTATTGACACCCCATCGCTAGCCATCCTTACTCTCTAGGCGGTAAAGCCCTAATAGAGAGTCCAAGCTCTGATACCACTTGTAGGATCAAGGATAACCGACTAGAGGGGGGTGAATAGGAGGTTTCTAAATTTTTCGATTCTAATTGTAATTAATTAAATCACTAAGCAAAAATTGCAAATTTTGACAATTAACAACTAAGTTCTCTAGTAATCACTGTGCTCTCTTATAATTCAAGAACAAACTAGAAATGATTCTAAGCACAAGTGATCTACTCAAATAGCTAGAATTGCAAAGTTAAGCACAAGAATGAGAAATGCAAACCACAATGAGAGAGAGACACAAATTTTATCCGGTGGTCTCAGAGACTTGTCGGTCTCCCCTAATCCACTTTGAGGTGACTTGAACAACTTCAAGCCGACTCGAACCTCTTGAGCCTTCCTCGATCACTATAGTAGTTCTTCCCCGCTCTGGGTAGACGAACTCTGACCTTCACAACTTGTCGGGGCTTCTCACAACCTCCGTTGAGAAGCTCACCACACACGAATGCCTCCAAGCCTTCTAGGAGTCGGCAACCTCCAAGAGTAATAAGCCTTGACGCTTGCTTGAGGTCGAATTGAGTGTCTAGAGGCTCAACCCTAAATGCATAACTCAATTTTTGCTCCTAAATCTCTCAAAATGTGAATTGAATGCAAACAAGAGTATTGGAGATTAGCTAGAGCTCAAATATCATCAATGAGGACCAAGAAGAGCTCTAAAATGCAGGTGGGGGTATTTATAACCCCTACCAACCCCTTGTAGCTATTGGCCAAAAGTTGGCCAAAATCCTCTTGAGAGGTTGGTCGTACCACCCTAGGTCCGGTATGACCGCCCCTTAGTGGCCAACGATCGATACAGTGCATTTTTAATGCACTGTCAGTGACCGTTGGTCACATGGCCAGTTTGACTAGAGGGGGTCCGGTCATACCACCGGCCGGTATGATGGGTCCCCGGTCATACCGACCACCTCAGGGACAATTTGCATGCGTTCTGTAAAAAACAGATCGAGAGGAGGTCGATCATACCGATGGCCAGTATGATCGGAGGGAGCCTGGTCATACCGGCCCCTTAGACACCAATCGCACCCCTTTCTGTAAAAAACACACATGTGCAAGTCCAGTCATAACGAGGACCGGTATGAACGGAGGAGGCCCGGTCATACCAGCCACACTGCACATGAATTCATTTTTCTTCAAAATTCATTTTTCTTTTTATGCAAAACCACATGAATGTCGTAATGCACATGAATTGAGCCCTTAAACCCTTTTTGACACTGAACAACCGGCCAAGACTCCTCTTCATAGTACGGCACCTATTCTAATAATCCAATCTTTTTCTCCAAACTCCGAGATTGGCAAAAAGCCATGAAGAGTCCTTAAATATTACACCTTAGCCATTTTGTCTTTGATGCTCGCTTTTCTTTTTCACCATTTTCATGCTTCCTTATTCATCGAATTTTGGACCAACCTATTATCAAAATACTCAAATTGAAAATATTAGTCCTTTAATCACGATTGCCATTAATTATCAAAACCAAATTTAATTTTGGGGGCCTAGATGCTTTTCATATGGGTGTCAAGTTAGCAAAATGCTTATGATTAAATTAGCACTTAGAAAATGACAAGGTGAGAATTACAATATAGTTATTGCAATATAGCTGGAGAGGCCTCTTTTTACCTAAGCTTCCTACCAGTCCCTAGTTATTAGTTGTGTGGTTCTCGTAACCATTGCTCTGATACCACCTGTGGCGACCCACATAATTAGCCCTGGTTAACGACAGTCGCAATGCCATTACACATGAGTTAATTACGCGAATCTCAGCATAGTAGCCAACATAATATCGGGCAACCCGATACTTTATCAGTTACTGCACCGTGTTCAGAGTATTGCAGCAGAATAATAATTAGAGACTGAAAATGGAACTCTTTATTACATTCCATTAAGCCACGCAAGGCTACATGTCCTTTACCTTAGTCTTACATGGGTTCCTGCCATAGCGGGGGTATGGCCTACTAGATCCTCTACTCCTCCTGATAGTAGTAGTAGTAGTAATCCTCCTCCTGTAAGTCCTGGTCCTGCGAATAATCCTCATCCCAGGCCTCAGAGGTGTCCATAGGACTTACTTTCTAAGCAAAGGGGATTTAAGCAAGAGTGAGTACAGGAGTACTCAGAATGCATTAATAACAAAATATAATAAATGATTTTCTCAATCCAACCCAATCCAAATACATCTAATAATCACCTTCCCACAAAATCCATTTTTATAGAAATTAAGTTTTAGTTTTCTTTAAAGGTTGTTTATTTTAAAGTTTAGAAAACAGCTACTAACACTGTATATGAGACAGACTTAGCTTTCGTAGTCTCCAATCCAAGAGACTGGCATGAATTCATGATTTTACCATGCGCAGGTTTGTACCACTTTACCCATAATGACACCATCCAGTGATGCCCTAGAACGTTTATCACTAATCCAGTATTAGATCTCCAGCCCTACACTCGAGTTGAGGACACCTATCCCAGGTTGCCCCACAACACGCAGATACAGTTGTACTCCTTCTCGAAATCAGTGGTACTCATCCATGATTCAAATATACCGCCACAATTTAGTCCCGCCCTTCGGGCCTACTGGCATATCCAAGAGGTGCGCCCTAGATTTTCTTACCCAATATGGAGATTCTAATACTTTTATAAGACAACATTTTCTGATCGATTTCACACACCTTAGTTGATACTGATTTATGGCTCATTGCTTAAGTGTTAGTTGTTTTGACCTTATATTATAGCCTTTGTAGAGGACCCCACCGACATTACAATCCTTTTCATTGGTGCCCTCTACCAACCATATTAACACATGCCAACCATCCCATTAACTAAATGAACCAATCTAATACCTACTCTAATTATCCATCCATCAATCCATTTTTCAACCCATCCATCCATTTTTCAACCCATTCGTCGCAACCTCTTCCGATTTAATGCTTTCATTTGTAAAATAAGCTTTCTCATGCGGTGATGATATAGGTAAGTACATAAAAGCAGTTGAAAAACATTTAATAAAACATGATCAAAGGAAAGCTTGCCTGGTATAATATCTGAAGGTATGGCCTCGCTCGAATACTGGATTTGGGGATCTGGTGGGTTCAACTCGTGTCCTGAAAACCATAGCATATTAATCTACGACAATTTATTTGAACATAATTTATGGCGTCCAACCATTCCAATAGTTGCAGTTTCATTTACATGAAGTGAGTTGGTTTCCATTTTTAGCTGTCATGCATTTTTAAGGTTATATGTAGCTGCTCATTTACTTAATGCAGCTATTTACTATCTTTTTTATTGTTATGCATATAACTAGCTAGTTATCTAAACTAACCACGGATTGCGACAATCTACCTATTTTCTTAGCTTTTCCCTCTTTCTTTTCTTTTCTCTTATTTCCTTTTCTCTCTTTTTATTTTCCCCTCTTTTTTCTTTTCCTTCTCTTCTCTCTTTTTCTCTTCCTCTCTCTTTCTCTGGCCGAAGCCACTCGGCTGCTCCCTTTTCTTCTCTGGACTTTTTCCCAGCCGACTGAGGCTCTGGCTCTGAACGGTCGAAGCCTCTCGACCTCACTTCTCCTGACCTCTCTTCCCTACTCCTACTCACCTGCTCTCGGCTGCTCACCCTACTCGCCCGACTGCTCTGGCTTGCTGCTACTCTCGGTTTTTCTCTCCTTTCCCAGGAGCTCCTTTCTCACCTAGCCCGCACCGGCTTGCTACTGCTTGGATCCGCCCCGGCCTTTGGCAGCGTCGGCCTGCGGTTACCCGGTCGAGCTCCTGCCTAACCCTAGCTCCCTCTCGGCCGAATCCCCTAGGCGACTTGGCTCAGCTCGGCCATATTTTTAATTTGGGGTTTTGGTTCTATTACTTGCTGGTTGCTTTGAGGTGAGCTTGGATGGATGATGGTCTTAAGGTAAGCTCGGTCTATGATGCTAAAGAGGGTGTGCTCTAGGTTTGGGAGGCGGGGATGATGACACTGGCAACACTTGTGCTCTAGTGAGGGCACGGTGGTGGCCAGGACGCTCCTCGCGGGTGTCAAATATCTAAATATAGTATATGTGGGCATACGTGGCAAAGCAGGGTATGTCCTAGTAACATACGGAAGTTCCAGATATCTTGGGCCTGGAATCACGGGATAAGATATGCTCAGAGAGGGATAACCCCATATCGGGAAGGACTCGATTGGCTTTCCCCACAAGGAGACCAACACGGGTACGCCCAACACCAACGGCAGTTTGGATACGCTACGCAGATCACGCGGCGAAGGACTCCTCATCGACTACGACTCGACCGGAGGCAAGACCATAGCGGCTATATAAAGCCCGGGGAGGGACCCTCAGAAGAGAAAAAAAAAGGTGATCCAATAGACATTACAAGGAAGTTCTTCAGTGAAGATTAGCCATCCAGAATCACTAAGCCAGAGCCTTAGTGCGTAGAGAACTTTGGAGCCGACGAGTTGCATCTCGTCAACCTCTAGCCACAGCCATCCGTAGTATAGATACCACCTGCATTGTACTCAGGGCTATACCCCCTTGCTTTGTACATCATCTGGCTTATACAGCAATCTCCCACACAGGACGTAGGGTATTACTCCATCAGGAGGCCCGAACCTGTCTACATCGTGTGCCTCTGTTTGTGTGCTTGACTCTGCTATCTCGAAGGTACCCAAAGTATTAAGTTTATTGTCGATCCCTAACCTTCGACAGCGGGCCTCTAGGTTTGTACTCTATTGAGACCACACTGGTTCTTCCCCGATTTATTCTCTACTCTATCCGATCTACTCATTTTGCATACTACATTCTAGCATTTTCTATTTTTGTGCACCTGATAGCCGGCTCGGTTCTGTGTGGATGATGATGCTAGGGTTGGGGTAGAGGTGTTGATGGGGTAGCCGATCTCCTGGGCTTCTGCTCGTTCGGTTACTCCTCTTGACTCTCCTGGCTCCTGCTTCGGTTGCTCGGCTCCTCCTCCTGGCTCTTGGTCTTGCCTTCTGTTCTTGCTCTTGGTTTGGTTCTGGAAATGGAATGTTAACTGTGCTTTAGCATCTTGGCTTCAGTTTGGGGTGTGGAAATGGGAATGTTGGCTGTGCTCACCGGTGAGTATTGCAATGGGGAATGGATATGGTGTGCCTGGATGTTGCTTGGCTGTCTCGAGTGGAGATGAGCGAGGGTAGCCGAATGGCTACTGCTGCTTGCTATGCTCGGCTGGGAAATGAGGAAAGAGATGCACCGGCTATGCTATGCTCGGCTGGGAAATGAGGAAAGAGATGCACTGGCTGTGCCTCGGTTGCAGAGAAGAGCAAAGGGGAGCGAACCTATTGCTGCCTAGTTGTTATCTCTTTGTTGTGCTCTAGTTACCTTTTCACCCTTACCCCTTTTACTAGCTACCAAGGGCATAAACATGATTATTCATTACCTTGCTTGCTTAATTGATTAATAGTATTATTAGCTTGATTTGAATTTTAGGGCCCTCACACTAGCTAGCTGGACGATGGAATCAACCAGGCGTTGGTACCGCTTTTCAGAGCAAGATTTTGCGCCATGTCGCCGGCGTAGGAGTCGGAATACACGTAAAATTAAAGGCAGCGGCGAGGTCGGCCGTCGGCGACGGAGAAGATGGACGCGGACGGCGATTACTGGGTCTCAGTTTCAGGCCTCAACAATAAGCGGGCTTAGCTAATCGAATCCTACCCGCACCATTTCGATCCAACGGTTGCAATTCGATCGAGCTCGTTTAGGACTGCTACGTATAATAATACGTACTGTAGGCTAGTTTTGATAAGGATACGTATAATAATACGGGTAAAACTAGTACTACACTTTAATTGCATGTGTACAACGACATACACGTACGAGCGTTGCATATATTACATCATCCTCCCCTCGTTCATCTCCGCGGCCGCGGCCACCGCTTGGTCGACGCCATTCACAGCGTCGTCGGCGGCGGCGGCGCGTGCCTTCCCCGCGGCGGCAGTCACCTTCTCGGCGTCCTCCCTCGTGGCCACCTTGTTGGCCGGCAGCACCGACGCGGCGCTGCCCAGCACGTCCCTCAGCCTCACCTTCTCCTCCTCCCGCGTCTCCGGCTTCATGTTCGTCTCCGCGGCCTGCTGCGCCGCGGCCGCCACGCCGCCGGGGACGACGCCGGCCAGCCCCGTCGCGCGCATCTCGGCGGCCTGCACCGCCGCCGCGTCGGCGAGATCGACGGGCTTGTTGCCGGCCGAGGTCTGCGCCGCCGCCTGGAGGGCCTCGCCGATGGTGACCGCGTCCGTGGCCTCCGCTACCTCCCTGCCCAGCACCGGCACGGTGAACTGCGCCATCACCTGAATGCGCACATGCATGCGAAACGTCACCGAGATCTTGGAAAGTGCATGCAAGCATACAGTACACCACTAGCATATAAATGTACCTGGCCGCCGGCAGTGGCGGTGACGACGCGCCTCCCGGAGGGGAGGTCGGTCTCGCTGACATGGAGGCCGCCATCGTGCTGCGGCTGGGCGTCGACGATCTTGTCGCGCTCGCGGCGCGCCTCGTGGTGATCGGCGGCGGAGGGCGGGTAGACGTCGCCGGGGCGGATGGGCTGGACCTGGCCGTGCTCCAGCTCGCTCATGGTGTCCAAGAGTGGTTTGGCTAGCTCCTTGGCAAGGCCTGAGCTGCAGCAACCTTTCGATCGGTTTCATATTCAATTCTGAACGGTGCGTGTGAGGAGATGATCGAGAAGGTACTAGCTAGAGCGGCAAGAATTGGCCCTGTGTTCGACACGATGCGCTCGCCTGCAACGACACCTGCAAAGTGGATAAGGATCACCGTTAATTCCAGAACCTGCCTTTGATCACTGACATACTTTCACATGCGTTTGAGACAAGATTATCATCAAAATTACTTCCATATCACTATATTTTGTATATGAAATGTTCAGAAATGCTTCATCAGCAATGCATCAATGTTCGGAAGTTAATTCTGGGAAACAAAACAGCTCGTTGGTATTTGCATTTTGCAGACCGACACTCAAGTTACAGACAAACCAGAGCCAGAAATGCTCACTAGCAATGCAAACATATTCACCATTAGACCTCGTAGTACTTTAGTGAACCAATGTCTTGTTGTGGGATACGATTGCCAGAACAGAGCATGTCTAGTTTGCATCAAGAGAATGATATACAGGAGCAGCCAAGTTCCAGACATTAAAAGCCTGTTTGGTAGAGCTCATCCCAACTTCACTTGAGATCTAAAACTTGTAGGCTAAAATAAAGTGAATTAAGTTTATATTTTTGATCTAAAATATAAACAAGATGATCCATCTAAACACTCTTAATGTACTCACAGCTCCAGCTCTACGGATCTGAGAATACTCAACTCCACTAGATCTTAGAGTCCTACCAAATACACCCTAACTCTGTGCAATGACGTAATTTCTCCGTTTCCCTTACCCTTCCTCACCGTTGTCTGAAGCATTAATCAGATGCAGAGTTGTTGGACTATCAGTCAGCCAATCAGAAATAGAGCAGAAATAAAAGTGGAGCAAATGGCCAGACATGCTTCAATAGTTCAAGGTCACAGTTCTGGAAAGAGAATCAGCTCATTGAGCTTTGCAGTAACATACTCCTAGTCCTAGTTACAGATAAAACAGCCAGGAATGCTCACTGGCATTAATAACTCAGCAAGCCATTGATTGATTACATCCTGACATGCTCAAAAAACGGCAAGTCCTCGTTCCCTCTACGGAATAATGTAACGGGTATCAGTCAGCAAGCACCAGAGATTCACAATGGCAATGCTTCAGAAAGTTCCAACATTCACAACAGAGCTTGTAACAAACCGCAGGCGATGGTCTACATTGCAATGTTCGCTTGAAGTTGCTCACCTGATCGCTTGAATCATCATCATACACCAGCCTCCTGGAGTACCTGGACTTCCGGCTCCCATGCTGACCACCATTCCTTGGACTCCTTGCAGGAGATGCACGCATCTTCTTCCTACTATAATGCTCCTCATCGTGGTCATGGCAATCAAAGCTATGCCACTCGCTGTCCCTCATTGTAATATCCCATTTTTAGTGTTTTTGCCAAAAATTAATTTAAATTAATTAATTCAAAGATTTGGGTTTTTTTAGAGTTTTACTTAACCTAACATTCCTTTCAGTCCAAAAATGGAATTTATTCCATTCGCGTCTGGAAATTCAATTTTCATCCGGAAATCCAAAATTCAAATCCAATTCCAAAGTTCTCTAAAAATTCCAAAACCAATTTTGTTAGGATCCAAATATTCCATAGTATTTTTGAGAATTTTTCCAAGATTTTTAGAGCCTTCTTGCTATTTTATCCTTCGCCTTTTCTTCTCAGTACTATTCATTTGGCTACCTGTCAGAACGGCTACGGTACTCGTCTCCAACCTCCAGCCAGTACTTTTCACGTATTGCTCTCCTTTTCAATGCCTTTGAAAAAATATTCATAAATCCTTCATTTCCGCATCAAATCAAATGGGAATTGAACCGTTGCGACCGCATTGATGCAACAATTCAATCCCTGGCCATTGCCCTCTCCCATTCAAGCCGGATTTGGCGCAATAAGCAATTAAGTCTGATTCATTGCTCACTTGATTTCTCAGCCGTTTCTCAATCTTTTCGTGGGCTTCCACTTCCTATAGATGCGTCTCACCTTCCTCTACACCGTGCTCACCATTGCCCCCTATTTCCCTGCTCTTTTTCTCACCTAAACTCGTGAAAACCGCAGCCCGACGTCGTCCAAAGACACCGGCGAGCCAACTTTTGATACGGTGAGTTATTTAAAGTTCCGTTCGCGTCACTTTGTGCGTATTATTGTCATAATAATCCCTCAAGAAAATTCAAATTTCGTCAAGTTTGAACTTCAGATTTCGTATTTGAACGTCACTGGTCGAAGCTCCATTCATCCTCGATTGCTCTCAATCCGGTGATCTTCTCCAAAATCCGGCACCACCGTTGGACTCGCGTCGTCGAGGTCTATCCGGTGATCACCTTCCCGAACCCCGCCACCTCTTACTTCAGCAATCCTCCATGTTTTAACCCTAAGTTTGTTTGTGCTCTGGTTATCGAGACAAAAGCACTGTAGTTTCGTTAAGTGCTGTAGCTACAGTGCTATTTTCCTTTTTTTGAGAATTTTCTTTTCAATCCAACTTCAAATGACCCGTTCTCTTCCGTCGTAACTCCAAATCGAGTTATTCCAATTTCTAAATTCATCTAAATTCAAGCTCTTTCTGCCAGTATTAATTTTATAAAAAAATAGATTTATTTGTTTTCTTTTATTTATTAGTCGCTCCGTTTTGCACGTAGTCGAAGAAGTTGTTGCCGTCGCCGAAGAAAGTGCCGATCTGCCGAGTGACCCTTCTCTCCTCATCAACGAAGGCAACTCTCCATGACGCATGTTGATCCCATGTTTTATAAATGCTTTACAATGTTTTACAATTTGCATCGCTATTTATTTAAAAGATGATGTTCAATTTAGGTTGGTAGTTAATCCCAATTGTTATTACCACCTTGATATTGAAATCCTTGACTGTTGTAACCCTAGGTTGCTGTTATGTCATAATAAAAATATGTTATGATATATTTTGTTTAGTGCGCTAGATGTGCTTAAATGCAAAGTCGATCAAATACCTATGGATGGGTTACTTTGAAACTGTAAAAAAAATTATAAATTTGAAAAGTTGTGGCAATATGTATGCCGCTGTATTTGCAAAATAAAAATAAAAATAATTTAGACTTGGGCGAATCGGTTTGTCTGGCGGGTGCGGATGGAGCACTGGTTTTGTTGTGTTTGTGCCGCCCAAGTCAATTAAGAACCGATGTTTGTGATTGTCCATTCTAAGCACAACCGTACAACCACATGTCTAAATGGGTACGACATGGCTGAACAATTTGTAATACACAGGGGATTCTGGATAGCAAACCCGTGTGCGCCTAGCTCTCTTGATTGTCTTCATCGTACTCCACATCGTAGAACTCACCATCGTTCGTGGCATCTTGGAAAGCTTCTGACGAAAGAGTTTATTGTAGCATATGAGTACAAACGTACTCAGCAAGTCTGGGAAATATGCAAGATGCAAGGCCTTCCAAAGATGGCTTAATATGGTTCTTTTGCATAAAGCCAGATTTAAGAAACATTATTAATAATAATTTTCACAAAGCAGTTTTAACAATTATTTGTACAATTGAAATTATTTATAACTCTAGTGAAGGTTCCAACCACCAACACTAGTATACAGGCTCTATCCGCCCATTTTAAAAGATCTTGTTTAACCATGACATGACTCCATCCGTCATGATTCAAAACAGGTTCCAACCACCTGACTGGCTCTAGCCACCAAAAATACGTCCGGAAGTTCTAACCACTCCCAGATCCCAAAACATTAGTTTTTAAAACCAAAAACAAGGTCTACCAATATGAAAGCATTCTTTGCTTGCCCTTGACCGTAGGCACGGCTATTCGAATAGTTTTACACTCTGCAGAAGTTTACAGCTTTACCCACAAGACATGATCGTCTCTTGTTGCCATGCGCAATAAGCACACTTCCTTTGGTGTGTTGGCAGAGAAATCATGACAAGGCTTTTACAATGCAATAATCTAACCCGACTCCACCCGATGAGGTTTCACCGCTATTAGGGTTCCATCCTCCCAGTACAGAAACCCCCTCTTGTGCCGTGCGGAAAAAAAAAACAAAGTTGCCTCCATCCAGCACCCACATTCCACCATCTCGAGAGTCTAAGTTAAATTATTACAAATTATTCAGCCAGGTCGTTGCCATTTAGACATGTGGTTGTACGGTTGTGCTTAGAATGGACAATCAGAAGCATCGGTCCTTAATTGACTTGGGCGGCACAAACACAACAAAACCAGTGCTCCATCCGCACCCGCTAGACAAACCGATTCACCCAAGTCTAAATTATTTTTATTTTGCAAATACAGCAGCATACATATTGCCACAACTTTTCAAATTCATAATTTTTTTACAGTTTCAAAGTAACCCATCCATAGGTATTTGATCGACTTTGCATTTAAACACATCTAGCGCACTAAACAAAATATATCATAACATATTTTTATTATGACATATCACAGCAACCTAGGGTTACAACAGTCAAGGATTTCAATATCAAGATGGTAATAACAATTGGGATTAACTAACAACCTAAATTTAACATCATCTTTTAAATAAATAGCGATGCAAATTGTAAAACATTGTAAAGCGTTTATAAAACATGGGATCAACATGCGTCATGGAGAGTTGCCTTCGTTGATGAGGAGAGAAGGGTCGCTCGACAGATCGGCACTTTCTTCGACGACGGCAACAGTTTCTTCGACTATGCGCAAAACGGAGTGATTAATAAATAAAACAAAACAAATAAAATCTAAAACTAAATTATAAAATTAATACTGGTAGAAAGAGCTTGAATTTAGATGGATTTAAAAACTGGAATCACTCGATTCGGAGTTACGAAGGAAGAGAACGGGTCATTTGAAGTTGGATTGGAAAGAAAATTCTCAAAAAAAAGAAAAATAGCACTGTAGCTACAGTACTCGACAAAACTATAGTGCTTTTGCCTCGAAACTAGAGCACAAACAAACTTAGGGTTAACACATGGAGGATTGCGAAGTAAGAGGTGACGGGGTTGGGGAAGGTGATCACTGGATAGATCTCGACGACGCGAGTCCAACGGTGATGCCGAATTTTGGAGAAGATCACCGGATTGAGAGCAATCGAGGATGAATGGAACTCCGACCAGTGACGTTCAAATACAAAATCTGGAGTCCAAACTTGACGAAATCTGAATTTTCTTGAGGGGTTATGCTTCTGATAATAATGCGCACAAAGTGACGCGAACGGAACTTCAAATAACTCACCAGATCAAAAGTTAGCTTGCATGTGTCTTTGGACGACGTCGGGCTGCGGTTTTCACGAGTTTAGGTGAGGAAAAGAGCAGGGAAATAGGGGGCAATGGTGAGCACGATGTAGAGGAAGGTGAGACGCATCTATAGGAAGTGGAAGCCCGCAAAAAGATTGAGAAACGGCCGAGAAATCAAATGAGCAATGAATCAGACTTAATTGCTTATTGCGCCAAATTCGGCTTAAATGGGAGAGGGCAATGGCCGAGGATTGAATTGTTGCATCAATACGGTCGCAACGGTTCAATTCCCATTTGATTTGATGCGGAAATGAAGGAGTTACGAATATTTTTCCAAAGTCATTGAAAAGGAGAGCAATACGTGAAAAACACTGGCCGGAGGTTGAAGACGAGTACTGTAGCAGTTCTGACAGGTAGCCAAATGAATAGTACTAAGAAGAAAGGACGAAGGATAAAATAGCAAGAATGCTCTAAAAATCTTGGAAAAATTCTCAAAAATACTATGGAATATTTGGATTCTAACAAAATTGGTTTCGGATTTTTAGAGAACTCTGGAATTGCATTTGAATTTTGGATTTCCAGATGAAAATGGAATTTCCAGACGTGAATGGAATAAATTCCATTTTTGGATGGAAAGGAATGCTAGGTTAAATAAAACTCTAAAGAAAACCCAAATCCTTGAATTAATTAATTTAAATTAATTTTTGGTAAAAGCACTAAAAATGGGATGTTACAAACATCTCTGAACCTGATCTGGCTCTGATCCTGGACACTCCTTTGCGAGTTGAGGTGGAGGAATAATAACACTCTGATTGACGAGATTGCAGACCAGCATCTCTAGGGCTTTCAGCTTGCCTTGCATATGCAGAAGCTTGGTGAACTCTGGTTGGGAATTCCCCAATAAAGGAACTAACAGGAGAAATAGTCAATGTTGAAATACAGGGAAGATATAGGCGTTGGATTGAAGCATGACAAATTAATGAATATAATTCAGGAAAATGAGTCTGCAACTCTGCATACCTGTTATAACTTGCTAGATAGCCTCGCATTCGAAGAGCCTGCGTTGGTAGGTTACCGATGCCATTAACATTATACAAACCCATAGGGTAGTCGCTGTAAGGCATATTGTGCATGCAGTACATGTATGGATCAGCTCCCAAAAGCAGTCCTCCAAGTCCAAAGGAAGGGTTGTAATATGATGTGTCAAATGGAATGCTGTAATCATATTCGGCACAGTTGCAATTGTTGGGAAACCCTGATGGCCTATTGAAGGTCTATGCTGGTCCCTTAGTCTAAACCCTAGGTGAGCGCTATAAAAGGAAGAAGGGGTCCCCCCTATGTACAAGCAATCATTAGCAATAAAAGAATTCCGCTGTTGCTCTCCCTAAACACGTGTCTCTCTCTCTTTCTGTTCTTCAATTCAGATCTGTTCGGGAACCCCGGACTATTCGATAGCGAGGTTCCTCAACACGTTATCAGCACGATTCTCTACCGGAGATCAGAATTGAAAAGGTGAGAAAGGTAGGATTTTGGCAATTGAATCTAAACGCTTGTCGATTCTATGCATGCATCTATCCTACGCATATTGTACCACTTTCGTCACGTGGCACGAAGCTACACGGCGATCGCTCGAAGACTACTAGCACGAAGCTACAGTACATGTTTTTTTACTGTTCATCACAAAAAAACACATGCGTCTCGGTTCGCGTGCACGCCGGCTTGAAGCCGGCCAGCCGCCGCCGTCTCAGACCCGTCTTGCGTCGACGCGCGCCGCCGCCGCCCCGCTTGCGCTTCGCTTCGCGGCCGCACTTCCGAGCCTCGAGCTCGTTTCTTCCGTTGCCCCGGCCTTCGCCGCGCGACGCAAAGACGTGGCCCGCTACCCGCCTTGCGCCTTGCGCCTTAAAGCACGTCGCCGCGCCGCCGCGTCGTCGCCGCCGAACCAGCCGAGCATGAAGCTCGACCTCGGCGCGTCGCCGCGTCGTAGCGCCCGCCACGCTTCGCCTCACCGGCTCGGCAGCGTCCGCGCCACGGCAGCGCCGCCGCCCGGCTTCGCGGCGCACAAGCGCGCCCGCCGTCCGCCGCCTTAGCCGATCGGCTCGCGGCCGCGCGCCCCGCCCACGCCGCCGCCCGCCTCGCGCCCGGCCGTCGCCGCCATAGCCGGCCGGCTCGCGGCCGCGTCCGTGCCGGCCGCGCCGCTTCTTAGGCCCTCAGTTCCACCGCCGCCTGAAGCGGCGGCCTCGACCAGCGTGCCGTCGCCTCGACCGCCGCCGCCTGGCGCCGCCTCGGCCAGCCCGCCGGCGCCTCGGTGTGCTGCGTCGCCGCCTCCGGCCGGCTCGCGGATGCTTGCGCCGCCTCCTCCCGTCCAGCTCGGGGATGCTTGCGCCGCCGCCTCCCAACCCGGCTCGCGGACGCCTGCGCCCGCCTCTGCGGCCCGGCTCGTGAGCAGCTGCGCCGCCTCCTCGACCGGCTCGCCGTCGCGCGAGAGCGCCTCGGCACACCAATACCTGGCTCGGCCTCGGCCGCCTCTGCTCATTGGCGTCGCAGCCCACCACGCACGGTGCCGCCCACGCCTCGCCGCCCGTCACGCAAAGAAAAAAAGGGAAGCAATGTGTCGTGGGATGAAGAAACGGCACGGGAGAAAAAAAGGAGATAAAGCGGCGGCGGCTGGGAGCTGCTAGGGGAAACCCTAGCCGTGCGTGGTCTTGGGCCAGAAAAGGAAGGCCCACTCGGCCGACTCGGCTGGAAAGAAAGAAAATAAAAGATAAGAAAGAAAAGAAAAGAAAATTTTGCTAGAAAATTAGCAGAAAATTTTGAAAAATTGCCAGAAAATCATGAAGAATTATTTGGCTCTGTTTTTAATTTTCTTGCTTTATTTCTCTGTTTTATGAATATTCTTTATGAATTTTGAATCCGTTGCTTTATTTAAAATATTGCAATGCATAGCAATTTAATTTTTCTGCACTTTATGTTTTGCAACCATTTTCTATCAGATTACACGCAATAATCTAAATCAGAATTTTGAAATCATGCAGATGTCTGGTATTGTGAATCGTGAGTTTGAAGAACTGGCCCCGCACGGTCAGAACTACCTCACTTGGGCATCGGACGTGAAGATCGTTCTTGGGGGCAAGAAGCTCCGCTCTGCGATTGGTCTAGGGTCCTCGCAGGACGCAAAACCTACCGCTGAGCAGAACGATCAAGCTCTGCATTTTCTCAGACACCACCTCTCAGCCACTCTGAAGAACGAATACATGGCTGAAGAGAGTGTGCATGAGCTTTGGTACACTTGAGCGGTTGAAAAGCTCAAGTACACCATCTTGCCCCAAGCACAGCAAGATTGGATGCGCTGAGGTTTGCAGACTTTAAAACTGTGGCCGAGTACAATTC
Source organism: Otatea glauca (assembly GCA_036346275.1). Taxonomy (NCBI): domain Eukaryota; kingdom Viridiplantae; phylum Streptophyta; class Magnoliopsida; order Poales; family Poaceae; genus Otatea; species Otatea glauca. The sequence goes on along the minus strand of CM070722.1, from coordinate 3,487,158 downwards.
TACCTTGCACAGAATTTGTACCAATCTCTCCCTGTGTGGCAAGAAGATAAGCGATGAGGAGAAGATTGAAAACCCTCTCCACCTTCCACCCAAATGCTATCCAGTGCACGACTATCGTCGGGCGTATACAAGGAGTATAGCGAATCGATTGATGTAATGCAAGTTGCGGAATCACAAGGCGATGTTCTCGCAAGAACTATGTCTCATGACTACAGACGAGGCAGCGCACGAAGTCAATGCCAATAGCTACAAGGTAAGAAAGCCCACTCATAGAAAGAAGGGCAAGCGGGGTGGAAAAGAGGCCCGGGCCAAAGGAAAGTCAAAGCCCCGTGAAGAGGATGACAAAGAAAAGGCGCACGCCAAGCCGTATGGACAGCAGAACCAAATGTGCTTCAAGTGTGGCACTTGGGGACATTGGTCGAAGATATGTCGGGAATCCAAAGAAGTGATCAACGCATATCAGGCTAAGAGAAAGTCAAAAGAAAACGCCCCCGCAGAAGCACACTTCGCCAACATCGATGATGATGATGTCATGGATGTAGATACCCCACTTGCCTCATCCTCACAGAATAGCCTGGACATCGATGCTGCAGCCATTATTATGGCAAATGAAGAAAACTTGCGATGACATAGAAGCAGAAATTAATGCATATTTTACAGATTTTGTTTAATGCATTTTCTTTAGATTATGGTTGTTAGCATTTTTCTTTGAATAATGAATTGTAAGCTCTAGAAGAGCATACTCCTTTCATGAATAAATACGCAATTTATTCTTTATTCCATTATTCTTCAAATTTGCAAGCAATATTTGGATTATTTGCCTCTATCTGATTAGAATTATATTTCTTTTATCTAGAAATCGTGTAGCATCCAAATGGAAGAGATATGCATTGTTGATAGTGGCACAACAAATACCATCTTAAGAGAGTCTAAGTATTTCGATCGATCACGAAGAACGCTGGAAAGATTACTCGATCGCGAGGCGACTCATATGTAATCGGCTCGGGAAGAGCCACTATTATATTGCCTATGGGTACAACACTGTAATTGAAGAAGCCCTTTTGTACCACGAATCAACGCGCACTCTCTTAAGCTTTAAAGACATCCGCGCCAATGGTTTTCACGTAGAAACCAATGAAGAAAATGGCAAAGAATACTTGTGCATTGTGAAGCACGCGGTATGTGGAAAAATGGTATTAGAAAAATGTCCCTCATATGAATCAGGTTGTACTACACGAATATTCATGCACCAAGTGTATACTTCATTGAAGACTGTTTTTAGAAGCTCTGAGTTATTTTCTTTATGGCATGGTAGATTAGGCCATCCTGGTCTTAGAATGATGAGAAATATAGTGAACAACTCACAAGGTCATGGCATTAATGTTAAAAATTTCCCGAATCATGAAGATTTTGTGTGCCCTGCATGTGCCACCGGGAAATTAATAACTAGACCCTCTGTCATGAAAGTGCAAAGTGAAATCCCTGCATTCCTGGAATGCATCCAGGGGGATATTTGCGGCCCGATTCATCCCTTATCAGGGCCGTTTCGATACTTTATGGTGCTCATCGATGCTTCCTCGAAATGGTCGCATATATGCTTGTTGTCAACAAGAAACCATGCTTTTGCAAAGCTGATCTCGCAGATCATAAGAATTAAGAATGTTTTCCCTGATCATCGCGTGAAGTCCATTAGAATGGACAATGCCGGAGAATTTACTTCAAAGGCATTTGATGATTATTGCGGCAACAACAGGATAGCGATTGAGCACTCCGTCCGCACGTCCATACGCAGAATGGACTAGCGAAGCACTAATAAAGAGGATTAAGTTCATTGCGGACCGCTTTTGCGAGTTGTAACTTACCCAACACTTGTTGGGGACACGCGATCTGCCGCAGCAGCTCTTATCAATTTTAGACCGTCGGCCTACAACATCCATTCTCCTATGCGACTTGTGCACTGGATCATCGAAGATCTCCCATCTTAGAAAATTTGGGTGTATGGTATATGTACCTATACCACCCCTCGTGAACAACAATGGGCCCTCTCCGCAAGTCCGGGATATCGTTGGTTATGAGAGTGCATCCATAATCGGTATTTGGAACCCATGATTGGAGACTTGCATACAACCCGATTCGATTGCATTTTTGCGAGGATCGTTTCCGTCATTAGGGAGAAATCAACCTTTGGATGAAAAATCTTTGAAATTATATGGCATTCCACCGGGATCCCGCATGACCCCGCACTAATGAAACAAATCAAGAAGTCCGAAGATAATTGATTTGCGAATTTAGCAAATGAACTACTGATCATTTTGTGATCGAAGGCGTGGTTAAGTCGCATGTACCCGCAAGGAATGCACCGAGAGGGTGGAAATACCAAAAAAATAGAAGGTATCCCTCAACTTTGTTCGAGGCCTCAAAGAAAAAGAACGGAAATCGGCTCCTCAAATCCAAAGTACCGGAGGCGTGCGAGAAAAGCGGGCGAGAGGACTTACCACAACCAATCACGAAAATGCTCCAAGGAAAGAAGGGAGCCGTTGAGACACAGCACTGAAAGAAGCCAACGAAAAGGCAATTCGGACTGAACCTTCCATTGCGAGAAGTCGCGAAAATAATGTGTGCGCACACATAGGCGATGAAAAGCTAAAGGAACTTGCTCTGCGATAGGGAAAAGCAGCGAAGAGCAAGTAGAAGTGCATGAAGTACCCCATGAAGAAATGGCCATAAACTTTGTAATAACGGAGAATCCTGAATAGAGCAACGATAACGTTGATGCATACTTAAAGAAGATTGCCTCAATCATTGATCATGATCCGAGCACGCATCTCGCGAGAGTGCAAGAAAGGGCTAGATTGGGAAGAATGGAAAAAGGCAATCACTGCAGAGTTAGTCTCTCTGAACAAGAGAAAGGTGTTTGGGCCCGTATGCCGCACACCTCCCCATATAAACCCGTAGGTCACAAATGGGTCTTTGTTCGGAAGAGGAATGAAAACAACGAAGTTGTAAGGTATAAGGCAAGGCTCGTAGCTCAAGGTTTCACTCAACGTCCTGGAGTTGATTATGAAGAAACCTATTCTCCGGTCATGGGAGGAATCACCTTTAGATATTTGATCTCAATGGCAGTCAACTTGAAGTTGAGAATGAAGCTAATGGATGTTGTCACAGCATATTTGTATGGAAACTTGGATTCAGAGATATACATGAAAGTACCGGAAGGAATTCCTATCCCGAACCAAGGCAGACAAATAGAAACACATGCGATGTGAAATTGGAGAAATCACTTGTATGGGCTAAAGCGATCAGGAAGAATGTGGTACAATCGCTTGAGTGGCTTCCTCTGCAAGAAAGGCTACACAAACAGCGAAGATTGTCCATGTGTGTTTATACAACGATCCCCGAATGGATTCTGTATAATCTCTGTCTATATAGATGACTTGAACATCATTGGGACGGATAAAGAAATTGAAGAGGCATGCTCATACTTGAAGTCTGAGTTTGAAATGAAAGATTTGGGTAAAACCAAATTTTGTTTAGGCTTGCAGCTTGAACATGTCCAAGAAGGAATCTTGGTACATCAATCAACCTACACGCAGAAAGTGTTGGAAAGATTTGGATTTGAAAAGGCATATCCTGCGAAGACTCCAATGGTCGGAAGGTCACTCCAAGCGGACCTAGACCCATCTGAGACCTAGAGAAGAGGGGAGGAAGTCACGGGAGCGAATTCCCATATCCGAGTGCGGTTGGGCGCTCATGTACCTTGCAAATAGCACCAGGCGGACATTGCGTTATTTGTGAATTTGCTAGCTCGGTAGAGTGGAGAACCCACCAAAAGGCATTGGAAAGGGATCAAGGACATCTTCCGTTACCTCCAAGGAAGCAAAGACCTTGAGTGCATTTTTGAAGAAACAATGAATTGAATTTGGTTGGCTACGCCGATCTTTGGTATTTATCGACCCAGCATCTTGGCAAGTCCCAAACCGGCTATGTTTTCCTATGTGGAGGAACAGCAATTTCTTGGAAGTCGTCTAGCGGACTCTTGTCTCGGCGTCGACAAACCACTCGGAAATCATTGCTTTGTATGAAGCATCTCGTGAATGTGCATGGCTCAGAAGAATGGTTCACCACATCCAGAAGTCATGTGGCTTGAATATCGAGCAAACTCCCACGATAATTTATGAAGATAATGCAGCTTGTGTTGCCCAAGCACAGATGGGTTATGTGAAGAGCAATCTCACGAAGCATATCAACCCCAAGTTCTTCTATACTCATGAATTGCATAAGATGAACGAGATCAAGATATTGCATACTAAGTCATGTGAAAATCTTGCAGATTTGTTCACTAAATCACTCCCAGCATCTACCTTTGAAAAGTGCGTAAAAGGAATTGGGATGATGAGACTTAGAAAGTCTGATTTCGGGGAGATATTTCACATACTCCCACATGAATCTCGAGCATGAATTATGAATACCCAACATGAATCTCGAAGATTATCATTTGAAGTTGGGAGAGTTGTACTCTTTTTCCTTAGCAAGTTTTTCATGAAGTTTTCTTGCATAAGGTTTTTAACGAGGCAAATCGTGCAACATAGTAAGCGTATGCTATGTACTCTTTCTCCAAGTATTTTTCCCACTGGGTTTTTCTGGAGTTTTAATGAGGCATATGCATCTCGCGGCAAAAGGCCTAAGGGGGAGTGTTGGGAAACCCTGATGGCCCATTGAAGGCCCATGCTGGTCCCTTAGCCTAAACCCTAGGTGAGCGCTATAAAAGGAAGAAGGGGGTCCCCCCTATGTACAAGCAATCATTAGCAATAAAAGAATTCCGCTGTTGCTCTCCCTAAACACGTGTCTCTCTCTCTTTCTGTTCTCCAATTCAGATCTGTTCGGGAACCCCGGACTATTCGATAGCGAGGTTCCTCAACAGGAATTTCCACTTACAGTTATGCCAGCCTTCTTTTGCTGCTTCTTTGATTGTATTACACCAGCCTCTTTTTGCTCAAGCACCCCTGAAACTGTTATTCTGTTAGATGTTGACTCGTTCTGATCTCTTGGTTTTGGAACAGTTCCCAAAGCATCAGCACTTGTTACAGTCTTCTTCACTGATGGTCTTGAAGATTCTCCAGTTTTGCTCTTGACATCAGAATGTGTCAATTTCTCTTGAATGTCTGCCGGAATGCTTCCTGCTGTAATCAGGTGACCACCTTCAGGAGTAACTGATGGCAGGTTGTCCATATGATGCTTCTTGTCCCCTTTCAACGCAGCAGAATCAGTGAAGCTCCGAGATTTGCCACCTAATTTGCTATCAATAGAACTTATCGGTTTTCCTGAACCACTTGAAAAACCACTAGCCCTTGATGACAACAAGCTGGTGATTGTACTCCTAAGGGTTTGATTGGGAATAAGGTCATCTGCAACTGTTTTGATACCACAAACACACTTCGATTCGGCAATAATGTAGTCTCGAATGCCTGAGGACAAATAAACATGTGGGGTAATTTTTCATTCGGTATGCAACTACACTACCTATCATTGAATCAAATTTGGGGTACAACTAATGCAATCCAAATCTGAACAGAAAATATTGCAGTGATTATCAATAAAATTCACGGATGCATCCGGAATCAAATTTACAAACTTTTGGCCACTTACATTTATCACAGAAACTATCAAAACAGCACCTGCTTGTCAGCACTGCATCAGTCATGACCTTCATGCACAGTGGGCAGTGGAGTTCTAGTGGCAGGTCATCAACAACACTGCTAGACATGACTGGGGCAAGTTCTGTTGGGATGCCATCAGCAGAGATCAGAGATACTACAGGAACAAGCGAACAGGTTGTTCTTTTGGAGCCATAATTCCGATCAACATACTTGGGGCAATGATGAAAAAAGTGCCCTGGGATCCCACATTTGCGACAGATATAGCCAGGTGGAGGTGTCTTCCTTTCTATTGGGAAATGCTGAATGAAATGCCCAGGAACATGGCACACGCGACAGACATAGCCAGGCAGAGGTGTCTTGCTTTCCATTGGGCAATGCTGAACAAAATGCCCAGGAACATGACAATGCGGCAGACATAGCCAGGCAGAGGTGTCTCCCCTTCCAACGGATGGCGGCCTTCAGTTACAGATAAATATTTAAAGTCAGAGAAGATGTGAAAATTTCATTAAAAAAATGCAAAATATGAGCATAGTACGAAATATATTAAGTAATTATGATTCAGAATGAATATGTTTTGCAACCATAATATACCATCCTAGCAACATGAGGTGAAAGAAGAGAGTATCACATTTAAATCTGGTGTAGTATAAAGTTAAACCCCTAACCAACCTCATAAAACTAGCAAAAAATTTGGCACCATGTATTGTAGTCATTTTTTTGGAAGCAAGGTAACAGGGGCAGGGAGGTTCCCCACCTGAAAAAGATGATCCATATATTTTTTTGTTTTGCAATCGTGTGCTTGTTTTATTTCATTCTTCCATTTCACATAACAAACTTGGTTTGACAAATCATAATGTTCGTAAAGTAATGATTGAGGACATTTGAAAATTTAAATAGAAGCAAATATTATATACATTACCATAATGGCAGTCCGACATAATTCTTCCGCCAGCATGTCCTCCAGATGAAGTACCTTCCCTGCATAAGCAAGCAAAATGGATCAGTATTAGAGAAGGTATATGAAAAACTAGCTACAGCTTTCCAGGTTACTGGCACAAAAAACAGACAGGGCTATATATCTAACCACTTAAGCCCAGCCTATGATGCACCGATACATGTGTTTGCCTTCGTATCGGTGTCGGACACTGTGTTCGACACCGATACGTCGTCGATACGTATCGATACCGTATCAGGGAATTAAACTATGAAAAAAAATCATTTTATTTTCCGACACGGATTCGACACTTCTCCGATACGTATGCGATACATATCGGACAACAGTGCCAGTCCATACGACATAAAACCGAGCCGTAACGGAGGTGGAGCGACGTGGTGTGTAGGATTCGTGTGGGAGGTGGAGTCTCCCTGTCGCAGCCTTAGTCGTCGCCAACGCCTCCACCACTGCCGTCGGTCGAATTGGCCCCCTCCGCCAGATCTGCCGTCCCCACCGCCAGATCGTTCATGCCCGCCGCCGAATCGTCCTTCGCACCAGCGTTGCGCACTTCTCCCCGTCGTAGGTTCGGCCTCTGCCGGCGTCGACCGCCTCTCCCCGTCGTCGATTGAGCTTTGCCGGCGGTGCCCTGCTCTTCATCCTCCTGCAGTCGTGCTTTGCGCCCTGCTCTCCATCATCCTGCGCTGCATCGGCTCTAATCTGCATCCTCCGGCGGCGGCACCCTCCTTTGCATCCTCTGGCGGCTCCCTCCTCTACATCCTCGGTGGCGCCTGCTCTCCATCATACCTTTGCTCACGCTCGGGAGGTACCGAGCCACCGAGGTATAAGCTCTGCTCTGCTCTTCATCTTTCTGTAACTGTAACTACATGTCTCATACTCTTATATGCTAGATTGTTACTCTGTTAGTTAGTAGTAGTACTTAGTAGTGTTGCTAGTTAGTAGTTAGTAGCAGTACGTTAGTACTTAGTAGTCACTACTTCACTCTTGATTTTTAGAAAATGGCAACTTGAAGAGGCGTGGATCATCTTTGAGTACATATTCGTACTTTACACTTCACATTTTTTTAAATTATTCCAGTTTGACAAACAAGTCGTAAAATAGAAAATAATACATATGTATTATTATTATTTAATATATATAGCCGTGTCGCTGTATCGGTATTTTTGGGGAAATGGTGAATCCCCGTGTCGGTATCGTGTCGACGTATCCGTGTCGGTGCATCATAGAGCCCAGCTGCATCAATCACTGTGCTAATTGCTGCTGTCTCTTCATCCTCAATTTCTGTACATGCATTTGATTTGGGACAAACAACCGGCTTGTTGGGTGCCATCCCATCATCATCCATGACTATGGGCCTGAATATAAATAACAGCTCAGTTACATATGAATATAAATAACTGTTCATCCATTGTCGCATCTGCAAGGTTTGTGTTAATACAATTTTAGAAGAGCCAAAAGACTTTGCAGAGTGGTAACACTAACATCTGTTTGGAGAGATTAAGAGAACACCCAATAGTTCAGAAAACTACCTTGCCATTTTAAATATTTCTTGTAACAACAAACACTGCAATTCTCTATTTTCCATTATGCAGCTGATTTTTTTCACTACAGAAGTACAAAATGTTTTCGAAAAAATGGGAAACATAGATGCTCAGCCTGTTTGGATAGGAGGGATATGGATCCAAATCCTTAGGATTTCGAACTAAATCCCAAAAATTCCCAAAGCAATTGCCCTCTTCCAAGTACCCCCTAAAAGGTGGATATGTTTGCATCAAGAGAACAGGCAGGAGCAGACAAGTTCCAAACATGAACTCAGCAGTCAGCACAATGATCTCTCTCTCTCTCTCCATTACCCTTCCTCGCCATTTTCTATATCGATTTTGTAAATCTCTCCACACAAACAGAACAGAAACAAGGAAAACTTGAGATTTAGATAGAAAGGATCAGGAAAGGGGACTATACAATGCAATGATCGCATCTGTTGGATGTCCAGCAACCCGATGGACAAGCACTGTAGAATTCTGGGGAATCAAGGTGTTTTCATCTACATATTCTGGATTCAACAACAATAAACAGGGAAAGGAAACATTAGAGCACCATAGCAGATAAACACTCTTCTAACTGGCAAGAAAACTCATTAGCATTCCCAGAAGATGTACTTAAACGTAAACAGAGGTTACAGAGCAAGATATAAAACTATCGATATAAGCAATCGACATGAAAGAGCGTTGTCCAAATTTGGGGTGTCGCCAATTCATTAACAGCCCTCAACCTGGGTTAACTGAACTAACAGAGACAATGATGAGCTGAGAGCATGATCGATTGCATACTTACATGCCGATAAATAAGTAATATCACAAAGGCAGGAATCTCCATGCAGGAAAAATAGCAACAATTGACCTGTAGCAGTAACATGTACCATATGCTGCATTACATGCATGAAATGTATGAAACAGCTTCCTTAGGAGCTTTGTCATGCAATGTTCCGAACATATACAACGCATTTCATCCAAAAGAAAAAAATGGAGTATGCTACAACAAATGGGAACGAAGAGCAACAAGCAAACATATTTCAGTATCAGATTGAAACGGGTGGCTCCAAATTGCATCACAAGTAGACACATGCATTCACTTCTCGTGGTGGCTAGGATTGGAAGCGGCACGCAGGCACAGCAAAAGATGGCAGCAACCGGACGCTACGACACGGACACGCTAGCAATCAAAGCTCCGAGGAGCGTCTCGTCATCGAATAATCGCACCTTCCCCGGTGCGGGGGTCGCAGAGGGCGATGTTCTCCCGCGGGCCGCGGCCCCGGGTCCGGCCGCGCCCTTGGCGGCCGGTGGCGGCGATCAGGCGCCTGAGCTCGGCGACGGAGGCGAAGGCGCCCAGCACCGCCACGGAGAAGGTCTCCACCCTGTAGCGCACCACCCCCATGCTCCTTCCAGACCTCGCCGTCGGAGCTGCCGATCGAACCCTAGCCGCTCGTCGGCCGCACGGGCGCGCGCCTGCGAGGATCACGAGGCGGAGGCTGCCGGGGTCTAGGGCTTGATCGAAGGCGGTGGCGGCTTCGCTCGCCTTCGCGGGCGCGGAAGCCGACGCGTCTGGGAGAAAAGCGCAAAGGAGTGGTGGCTCGGCGACCGCGCGCCGCGTTTTCTCCCGGTGTCGCTGTGTTGGGCCGCGTAATGTGGATGTGAACCGTAAGGCCCATGCACTTGGCGTATTTATGGTCGACACACTGGTTTACGTAAACACAACGCGCTAGCGGGTAGTTGGGCTCCGCAAATGAAGTGCAATTTACAGAAATTTTTTAAAATAATACAATTTATAAAATTAATTGCGGCATTAATACGGGAGTTAAAAAATTTGCAAAAATAATACTTCGTCGCCGTACCGTTTAGCGAAAATCAGGTAATCGTCAAATGCTTTGGCGAAAATAGGCTAATTGCGCAATTAAGGTCATCTGACGGAGCAACTGGCCGGGACACCCTATTTTCACCAAACCAGTTGGCGAAATTAGGGTTGTCGCCAAATCAGTTGGGGACAACCCTATTTTCGTCAATTGGTTTGGCGAAAATAGGGGATTTTGGCATCGCCGATTAATTTGGCTTCGTTCGCGGGGAGAAAAAAGGCAAAGCGACTGCGGGAGAGAGAGAGAGGGAGAGGGAGAGAGAGAGGGGGAGGGAGGGAGAGGGAGAGAGGGGGAGAGAGAGAGCTGCTCGGGTAGGGAGAGAGAGAGAGGAGAGGGAGGGGAGAGAGAGAGGAGGGAGAGAGGGAGAGAGAGGAGGAGATAGGGAGGAAGAAGAAAAGAAGGTAATTCCGTATTTTTATAGTATTTATTTTTTGTAGTTGTGTAGAAATATAGTGTAGTAAAATATTATAATCATTGTTAGATTTAATTTAATCAGTACATGTATTTTAGGTTAGCGATATTACATGTGTACTTTCATGTTGTAGTATCCGTAGCAAAATAGTTAGTTAGTGTTCTTTAATATAGGACAGTGAGATTACATGTTAGTGGTGATCTAAAAATTTATTTTGTATATATGGTCGCAGTGATGTCGGATCCAGTGAAATTTAGGGTGTATTATGGGGATGGTGAAATAAAAAGTACGCAAAATGGTGTTAATTTAAGCAAGTTTTCGGTCACCATTATTGAGCACTCGTTCCCCGAAAATGTTAGCATTCGTGATATAAAATATTGGTTGACCCAATATTTTTCCCTAGATCCAAGTGTGTACTCTGTTACCATTGAAATCTTATTCACACGTAGCAAGAGTGATCCGGCTATTTGGGAGTTAAAGAAAATAGATCAGACATACTTGTGGCAGAAATGGTTAAGGTGGTGCAAGGGATCTCGCCTTGAATGTGTAATGCTGGTGCAGGCTTGCCCTAGAGAAGAGGTGGATATTAGTGATATGGCGAGAGCGATCATTGGTTAGAGTGAACAAGTTCGGAAGTAGTCTTGGTTGAGATAGCGGCGGGGAAGATAATAGGGATCAAAGAAACCACGAGAAGGTTGGGCCGATGAAGAGGAGGAGATCGAGCAACTTGTTGATCAGTTGGAGTTAGTGGACCGTTTGGCGGCAGAGGATGAAGCTGAAATATTGGAATGTGATGATGACATCAGCGAAAATGACGAAGAGGAGGATGAGGATGATGATGAAATGCCTCGTAGTATTGGGGTAGCGGACATACCCATACCTGACGAATGGAACAAGCAAAACCAATCTGGTATGGAAGTTTTGTGGGGCCATGAGTCGCGTTGGGAATATGGTGCAAATGTCATTCGGCTAAATCAAATATTTTCGAACAATTCTGAATTGAAGTTGGCAGTGAGGCTTTGGGCATTGTCGCAGCAGAGAGAGTTGCGGTTTGTCTTGTCGATCGGATAGATACGGTGAAGTGCGAAACCGATGGATGTGAATTCGAGTTCATACATACAAGCCGAAGCGAGGCGTTTTGGATTGTATCACGAGTGAAGGAGCACACATGCGGACTAGAAAATGTTACGGTGAAACACCGCAACTTTGAATGCATTTGTAATTGCTAGTGTGATGTTCAATGAAATCATTGAGAAGCGGGACATTGAGTGTTCGTATATTCAAAAAGTAATCTTGAGAACCTTTAAGTACCAGATAAGTTACTCGATGGCCTAGCGTGCGAAGCAAAAAGCATTAGAGAAGAGGTTTGGTACAGACGAGGCTTCATATTGTAACTTACCTCGTGTGCTTGATGTTCGAAACAAGCGAACCCGGCACATACACGCTTTCAGCGAAAGTGAAGCGGATGCTAATGGGATCGCACATTTAAATCGTCGTTCTTTTCATTGGGTCCTTGCATTGCATCATTCAGGTACTGCCGTCCGTTGCTTTGTGTTGATGGTACATTTTTTACTAGAAAATACAAGGGGCAGATTCTAACGGCCATTGCTGTTGATGCGAACAACTACATACTTCCATTGGCCTTTGCTTTTGTTGAGGGTGAGAACCGAGATAGCTGGCTGTGGTTTTTCAGACATCTGAATTTTGGGGTAGTGGTAATCGAGCCAACGTGTGCATCATTCATGATCGTCACAAAGGTATTCTTTCGGCAATTAAGTCTCTACAGGAGGATCCTAATGAGCCATTCCCATAACGTGACTTGCAGAACAGGTGGTGCATGAGACATTTAGGAGCAAATTTCTTCAAACAGTTCAAGAGTAAGAAACTAATGAACTTATTTAAGAGGTTATGCAAGCAGAATCAGGCCCGCAAGTTCAACGCGCTGTTGGCTGAGTTGGATAAGCACACTAGTGCGCATATCGAAGAGATGAAAAAGCAACCACCTACGCCGAATGACTGCCCACCCAAAAGGCTAACACCACTTGGGGAGCTCGATCCTCCTAATATGAGGAGGCGATCTTCAAGGAACATAAAATGTTTCTCGCACTGGATAAAGGCGGAGCCTTTAGAGAAGTGGGCATTGCTCCATAACACTGGTGGCGCCAGGTTAGTATAGTAAATTGTTATATTTATGATGGTTGAACGATAGGGGTGTTGTACTAACCGATATGTGTTGATTAGGTTTGGGGTCATGACAACGAATATAGCCGAGGTTTACAATTGGGTCATAAGAGACCTCCGTCCGCTACCCCTTATGGCCATCCTGGAAGGCATGTTGCACGGCATTGTTGCCTATTTCTAGAAAAGGCATGCGGAGGCTGTTCTTCATGCCACGACATTACAAACGTCATATTGTTGCCGGATGAGGACCTACATGGAGGAACGAACCATTAAAGCTCAACAGCATGTGGTGCGTAGCTTTGGGATTAATGAGTACCGCTTTGAAGTGACTCTTCGGTGTAAAGGGGGATTGGGAACCGATACAGCGGTTATTACACACGAATTTAATCTGGGCCAAGGGGCCACTGGATGGTGCGAATGCACCTGCAATAAGCCAAGACTTCTTCATATTCCTTGCTCATATGTAATAGCTGCGTATGGGCAAATTAAGATGAACATGTCACAATACATATCCCCTTTCTACTTGAAAGATTATGTTGTCCATACCTGGTCTAGTGAGTTCCGTGGTTTTCGTACACACGGTGATTTCGCTGGGATTAACAGAGATGAGCGCATTTGACCACCTTAGGGCGGATCAGGTGATTTGGGACCCCTACAGCGACCGTTGTGTAGTGGAGAGAGCCGGGACAGGGGGTCTCCACACTTTGCTACAGGGACCAGGATTACTGGCTTACTAGGAGGAAGCTCATCTTCGACGTCTTCGTGGAGGACTACGCGCCACAACGAGTCATGTGGCAGTTCGGACTATGCTAGTGGTCCTGTTCCTTTAGGGTCGAGTGCCACGAGAGAGGGCCTTTGGTGAGTTACTCGCCGCTATATAATTATGATAAATGCTTATGTTATATTTGTACTAATGTGTATTTCTTTTCAGGTACACCACCCAGGGACCTCAGAAGATGATGGTGACCTTGGCACGGAGGATGGAGCCGTGACTCGCCCAGTGGCTGGGGCATTAGAGGATGTCGTCGACGAGGACACGCCATATGACGACTCCTCCTACCGGCAATACCTAGCACGCTTTCGTGGCGCGGGCGCGTACTCGCCTCGTACTTGTGGAGGAGCCACCCACCCGACGTGCGCTCGAGTGTAGCGACTTGTGCCGGGCGAGCGGGAGGCGGTCATGCACGCGATGGTAAGGCTTACTGCGTAAGGTATGTCATGTATTCCTTGCACTGTCGTTGTCTTTATGATTCGTTAAATGCGTGGCGGTGGACCACGCTGGGACTTCCACGAGCATGGCCACGACATTTTGAGTAAGGCTGCGGCGAGTCGCGGTCACACTGGGCGAGATAGCGAGGCGTGGGGACCGTGGTGGCCGGGACTCGACGGATCGTGGGCTCGGTTCTTGTCGGCGGTGGGCGCGGCCGGCCGTGGTACCTCATCAAGCCGCCACTTGTGCCTTCGTACCACACACCGGCCCGGCTCACGCCTCGCGGTGAGGCGAGTCCAACTACCACACCTCGTGCCTCCGCCCCGAGCGTGGTGGAGGGTCGATTAGCGAGCACCACGCGGTCCCACCATGGTCCCCACACCAGGTTAGTCGAGCGATATTCAATTGTTGGCATTGGTATCAGTACCACCTAATTATGATTACATGTTACTACCTTAACTGCAGGTTGCCTACAGGTTGGAGTAAGTGCTCTTGGGCGAATCAGTTCTTCACCGACACGCAGCCCCCTCCGGCGATGCAGTCGACGCAGCCTCCTTCAGCGACGCAGATGATGCAACAGGACTAAGGCACCTCCTTCGGTGCAGCGTTGCCTCCCGTGGCGTCGCCGGTCGCGTGATTGACCCTTGATTCTGGCGGTAGCGACCATCCCAAAGACTTCACACGACCTCTTGGCGATGCACGGCTTGGCCGTAGCACAAAGAGAGGTCGTGGCGGGGTAAAGGGTGCTTAGGGGTGGTTAGGGGTAGTACCTCATTTTGTTGTCATCACATACATGTCTCGTGCTTCCTTACCTAACGTACGATTTACTATTTCACACCATTTAGTGTGCTGTGATCGCATTTTGTTTCATTTATCGTAATAATCTGTTTCGTATTATATAACCGTTTCATCGCCCTACGAACAGGCGTGTCGAACTATGATAGGGTGCTCGCATCCACGTTGTACGAAAAAGGCGTTCCGCACATTTCCCATCCCTCTTCAATCCTTTTCACCCCAATTTTACGGCACGAGACCATCACTATTGCCAGACCGATTTGACAACACGCTACCATCAGCTTTGTCAGTCCTAACACTGCACGCCACGACTACCTTTTCAAATTCGACTAGGCAAAGACACTCCAGCGTTTTTCTATCCCTCTATATATTTCAATCCTACATTCCAACACTTAGTCTATACACCACCGCTTCATGTCTATGAAAGGCCAAACCACAAGCACACAACCGCAGCGCCCACTCATACTTCTTCACCATGGCTGGATCCTCTAGCAGAGCATTTTCGTGGACACCTGATATGAGCAACGTAGCTCTTAATTGCACGTTGAAGGTTACGCGTGGTGGGAAGGACGATCCATTCAAGGAGGAGAACACGAGTAAAGTCTGTCCAAATTGCAAGAGTGGCGCCGACATTACGGAGGCATAGCATGACAACCTCGGCTGAACCTTGCGGCGCTTAGCGACACGAAGCGCACTTGCAATGGTGGCGTCAAAGGTATTTCGAGGTGTGCGAACTAGCCAACCACCCTTCTACTACATGTTTCTCTAGAAGATATTACGGGATCACGATCTTTGCCGATCGGTATCAGAGCACATTAAGGTTAGTTATTCCTTATTTTTCACCGTACTAATCTTTTTACCATTATACATAAGTTCACTACTTTGCATGCTCGTGTGCTAGTTATTCCACGAGGATGAAGAGTTCTTTGAACAAAGATATCCCGAATTCTTAGCGATGTACATGCTCTTGGCGGTGGCGTGATGCGGTTCGAGCGGAAGAGGCGAAATGGATCCATTGCGGGGTAGAGATCGTCTGATCTTGCTGCGGCGGCAATTTCAAGAGGGCGTTCAACCACCACTGGAGAGAGGCTCACTCCTAATTATGCAAATGATGATGATGATGGCGATTTCGTGTCACCTCCACCTCGACGTTCAAGCACTTGCACGGCAGTCGTTCAGAAACAATGGAAGAGGGCGTTCAACGGCACTAGAGCGGGCTAGCTCCCAACCATACAGATGACGATGATGAAGATGATGACGATTTCGTGTCACCTCCACCTCGACGTTCAAGCACTTCCGCAGCAGGCCGTTCAAGAAACAATGGAGGAGGATGTCCAACCAGAACTAGAGGCGGGCTAGCTCCCAACCATACAGATGACGATGACGATGATGACAATTTCATATCACCTCCACCTCGATGCTCAAGCGCTACCGCCAGTAGATGACTTTCATCTTTGTCAACCGATGAATATGGCCATATAATGTATCGTATTCTCACTTATGTTGTATCCCAGTTTTATCAATTCTCTAAGGCATGTATGGTCCTATGTTGTACCTCAGTTGTATGAATTCTAAGGTACGTATCTATATTGTATCAATGTCAAGTCATGAGGCAGTTTCAAATATCAATGTCGAGTTTTATTTGTCGTCAAATTTGGCGCACATCGAAAGACGAACAACGAAATTTCATTTTTTCCCCCAGAAATAATAAACTGACAAATAATTTTGTAAAGCATTACGTTAATAATGAAATACAAATACAATTAATTTTTCTAAATTAATTGTATCCGCTTTGAACTGTACAATTCTACCGCCCGTCAAAATAACAATGACTCATTTTGAAAAATTAAATTTCCTTTAAAACAGTTTTGATCAAAAAAAATTTCCCGGGCGGCCGGCGAATGAGGTGTACTCTTGCAATTTTTGGGGCGCAACATACATTTCGTCAATTTAAATATAAAATTGTGTTATTCATAATAAAAAATCATACTTCAATTATCACAGACAAATATAAATTTTTTTTCCATTTATTGACCCTACTTTTAACTACACGAATTATCATTAAATGGATTTATTATTTACAAAATTTTCGCGCGAATTCTCTCTCTTTCTCTCCCCCTCTCCTCTCTCTCTCTCCCTCCCCCTCCCTGTTTTTCTCCCTGGCCGAAAATCCCCCCTATTTTCGCCAAACCAGTTGGCTAAAATAGGGTTGTCCCCAACTGGTTTGGCGACAACCTTATTTTCGCCAACTGATTTGGCGAAAATAGGGTGTCCCGGCCAGTTGCTCCGTCAGACGACCTTAATTGCGTAATTAGCCTATTTTCGCCACACCATTTGGCGAAAATACCATTTCATAAAACCATTTAGCGATTACGATTTTAAACCAAGCAGATGCAATTGACAGTATTATTTTTGCAAATTTTTTAACTCCCGTATTAATGCCGCAATTAATTTTATAAATTGTATTATTTTTAAAAAATTTCGCAATTTACACAAGCTTGTATTCATCATCTCTTGGAGTCGGTTACGAACTGAATCCTCGACAAAAACCCTAGCCTCGTCCGGAGATGGAGGCAATGGCGTCCTCCAGTACTTCATTCGATTATATAGGAGGATTTGAGACAACAATGAGCTTTGCTATCCTATTATGGAACTCCATTGTTAATTAGTACTCCCTCCGTTGATAAATATAAGGTCTATAGTTTGAATGGTCTTGTTGAAAAATATAAAGCGTGTATGTAGATTTAATGAGTCTTTTCACATATACCCTTTTTTATTCTCTCTCAACCATATGCATATATTTATTACCACCTACACAAAGTATTATTTCTCATCTTCCAAGACAATTAAGAGGGATATTTAAGTCATTTCTTCTCATGTTTTCCTCAATTTCACCACAACCTTAATCCTTGTGCCAAGTCAAAATACGCCTTATATTTATCAAGGGAGGGAGTACTCAATTAGGCAGTAGAAACTAGAAAAATGTAGAATTAGTCTTTGTCATTTGTTCTCCAAAAAAATTGGAAATGTGGAGCTGCTAGAGGTGGGCGTCGTGCCGGGCCGGGCCGACCCGGTACGGCCCCATCGTGCTTCGGGTCTAAACCGTACCGGGCCGCGACGGCCCGTCGTGCCCGCCATGTCGTGCCGGGCTGGCCCAGCTCGCCTTTGGTGAGCCCAGGCACGACCCATTTGCGCTTCGTGCCGTGCCAACTCAGGCCCGACCTATTTACACTATTGCGATGAGAGGAAATGATCCGAAGTTGCTTGCAGTAGTGTGCGCATATGATGCTACGACATGCAACGAATGTATAGCCTAGTCGGCATTGATGTAGGAGATTATGGAAAACATCGATCAGTGCACGTTACGAACATATATATAGTCAAAAAAATAAACAATCGATTAGTGCATACTAAATGGCAATACATGCACATTCGTATGCATGAATACATTTACCATCACATGTATTGTCCTTAGCTCCCTGCATACTCTCTCTCTCTCTCAATTCCATCGATCTCGAGAAAGAAACATCAATTGTGTATATCAGTATTGCTAGCAATAGACGGGCGGGGCGGGCGGGGCCACACGACTACACAAGCACTACGAGGTTGTGGTGGGACGAGCGGGGCCGGTGCGGCCATGGCGACCACGGCCAGGTACACAGGGCCGGTGCGGCCATGTCGTCTCCCTCCCCACGCCCTCCCTCTCCGTTCACGCAGCCCACGCCTCGCCTCCCTCCATCTCCCCTCCCCGCTCCCCTCCCCACACCGGTGGCCCCTCCCCACGACGGCGCTCCCCTCCCCGCGCTGGACACCGCCGCCCACTCCCCCGCCGCGTGGCGATGCTGCTGCTCGGGATTCGGGGAGTGGCGACAGAGGCAAGGTAACGTGCACGGGAGGTTGTTGCAGGCGAGGTGGCCACGGCGCGAGGGGACACGGGACGGCGAGAGGCCGCGCAGGACGACGAGAGGATGCGTGTGCCGCACGCGTTGCCGCGTGCCGCACGCAGGCGATGTGCGCCGTCGAGCGTGTCGTGCCCCGGCACGAACGAGCTCTTTCGGGCCGGCACTGCCGTGCCGGGCTGGGCTGCCCACCGTGCTCGATTGGCAAGCCCGACACGGCCCAGGCAACTGTGCCGGTCCGGTCCGGCCCTTTTGAAACAGTGTCGTGTCGGGCCATGGGTCGTGCTGGGTCGGATGTACCTCGGGCTGGCCCAAAATAGTCTGGCCGAGTGCCCTAGGAGCGAGCTGCCAATGGAGTCGATACACAAGAAGGCCAGTACACGAATATTTAGGATTTTTGCTCAATCTTATTCTATATTGTATTTTTTTATTGCATTTAGTATGCTACAGGTAGGGGTAAATGATAACTCGAGACTGTGCATTTTCAATGTTATTGCGTATTAGTTCTGGTACACGCCACCCTACCTTGGATATTTTTTTCCGGGTTCGCCGCTGCTTAGTACTCTCTGTTGATAAATGTAGTCACTTTGTATAAGGATTAAGCCGAGAATGAAATTAAGAAAGTTATGAGATAAATTGATTTAGATATCCCTCATAATTATTTTGGAAAGATGATAAAGAATATTTTGTGTGAGTGGTAATAAATAAATAATCATGGTTGAGAGAGATAAATAAGGGGACAATAGGAAACAAGTCATCAAATCTGCATGCAAGCTTTGAACTATATGGCTTATATTTCTTAAGGTACGGAGTACTCCCACTGGTTCACAAAAACTTGTCAGTTTGGGATACGTGTATTGAACTTTTAAAATTTTAGCTATCTATATCTTTTTAAATATTTATATTGGATGCATGAAAACTATGTGTAGATTCATCTAAAAACGTACTTTAATAATATTATAATTTTATTGGATATTTTGAATATATGACAATAGAAATTTGTGGATGTCCAAAACGACAACTATTTGTGATTAGGGAGGGAGTATAAGGCAAGACGGGAAGCATTTTTGCAGTGGAAGGTTTTTCTCACATTGTGTTATTGCAATTACCAGGCTCACAGTACACATTACCTGTCGATCTAGCTGAGGCGAGTTGCCAACGAATATGACGTGAAGGATGAAACTAAGGTCAGACGCATGATGGTAAATTCCCAGAGGCCAGAGGGTGATTCGATTCAGTTTTGTTTCGCCTGTGTTTGCTGCAAGGTTGTTTTGCGTTTTGCCATCTCTTCTCAATCTTAAGATTGAGACCTCGAATCATCGAGCATTTGTCGAGGACCGATCGAGGTGGAAATTTTTTTTGATATGCTCGATAATCGATCAAATTTTTGTGAGTGAATTTGTGAATTTGACTTCTTCGGCGGTCGATATTGTGAACAATTTTCGCTCGATATTCATAAAATATTGAGCAATATTCAGCGATTATCGCGATATTTACGTCGTATAATTTTTTCTGAATTTTTGAATTTTTTTAAATTTAACCGGTATACCAACCGGTATTAGATACCCTACCGACCTACTAGCTCGGAGCAATTATCATGATAATGTGAACCCTGGTATATGACCTGACTTGTCTGCATGCATGAAAAAGTTCTGATGAACTCGTACTAGTGTTGTAGAATTTTAATTCCTGACTGCACATCCAATGGGAAGTTGATATATATCAGTACAAGTGCATGAAGCAGCAACCACACAAGAAACCAACACAAGAAGTAGACAACTGTGCTTCTGCCACGAGCCAAGAAGTACACCATGCGTCATTGAGCAATAGTACAGTACTATTGTTACCACAGAAATAGAATAACAAGAAGAAGAAAAAAGAGAAAGAGATGGTGCTAGAACTCGGTCTAGCATACTGACGAAGAAATCAGAGAAAAGAGACGTCGGGAAGTGCCAACCACTCTCTTTGCCCGACAACGAAATTGGCCAAAGAAAATTGCTTGGAGTTTTTGTTCGGACAAAAGAGGCATCTCGCAACCTTGGATGCTGGTTATGGTGAATTGGTGATAAGCATGAACCACTTAATTTGGTTGCTAATTCATGACATGGGTTTCTTCGTCACACAAACGATGCATGATGTGCCTCTACTTGTAATTAACGACTTGAATCATTTGAGTCGCGCTCCTCACTTTCTGGCGAGTAGCAATGGCGAATCAGGGCTCCTAGATCCTCGAAAGCATTGTCCGTACGCTCCAAAACTTTTGTCTGATTGACGGAGTTAGTGTGCGGGTTCTCTGAATGAATGGATAACTCACTGACTAATACTATATATATTCATGAAAATGCTATATATATCCAGGTTATTATTAGGATGTGAGCTTAATTGTCAACTTGCGGCAACTAGGAATGGATCTAGGCCTGTTTATTTGGATTTTTTTTCTCTAGTTTAAAAGGTAAAATTGATGGTTTTTAACTGTTTTTTTCAAAAGCCATAAGCATCTATATAATTGAAAGTCAAAAGTCACCGAGATGCTTTTTAGGCTTATTGAGGGTTGGTTTTAAGCCAATGCCACGTAAGTTAGGGTAAAATTGCTCACCTCTACTATGTATAAAAATGGACTGCTTTTACACCGCTGAAGCCAAAAAAAAAAAAAAGCTGACTTTAAACTATAATCCGAAAACCAAAACCTAAACAAAACAGAGCTATGTAAGCCGGCACTTATGTCACTAGTAGCTCGTCGTCAAACTAAGAATGCACTGGTTGTCTAGTCGAGGAGTTTTCAATGGCTTCGATCTCTTCTAGACCTGTCTTGGTCGCCATGCTTAGGAGCTCCAATGCCAAGGGTATCTTGCAGTGGATATCTGCCTTGTTTAGTGGCAGCTCAGTTTGATTAATTTAATGGCACTGTATGTCGGACTTGATTACTCCTAATGTCCAATGGCGATCTGGTCCAAGCACGTACTTGGCACATAATTAATCGATCAATACATATCTTGTGATGTCTAGTCAGCTGGCTACGATGTAGGAGTATGTATATATGCCTCAAATTTTACGAGTACAGTTAAACTTCCGATACTGGTAGATTCAGCCTGCAACCTTGAGCTTAGCTAGTAGCAGTAATTACCACTCCCATTTGAAAGGCCTTTCTTTCTATCAAAAATCAAAAGGCCTTAATTTGAACTGATGATTCCCAATTAGGCTCACACCATTGTCACTGCCATTTACAATTGGGGGAAAATGCAATGAATGAATTTAGCTAACGCACACCATTCATGCATGATATCATTTTCGGCGAAAATGCCAGGCTCATTTTCATTCAGGGAGCGATCGATCGCATCCAGAAACCGTGTCCGTCGAAAACAACGCGTCATCGATCGCGATCACAGAAGAAGCCTCACGTAGCTCTCGATCGATCGTGGTCACAGCGAGCACAGAAGCATTAACGTTAATTTCGTCGATCGGCATGCGAAACTACAGCAAATATCAGCCACGAGAAGTGAAGCTGAAACCTGCGCCGGAAACACGGCGGCGAGCACTGAACAGCAGTGGCCTCGCCACGACGGCTGCGGCGACGTGGCAGAACCCATGGCCCATCGCCACCTATGTGGACCAAAAGCAACCATACTTAGCAGCACAATCGAAGGAGAGATCATCAAGGGGATGCACACAACAGCGACTAATTAAGTGCATTTCTAACTGTACCATTTCGGCTGTTTCTTAACTATACCCAAGTGTGTTTTTAATAGTGTCACTTCAGCTGTCTCTTAGCTATACCATTTTAGCAAAATCTTATGTGGAGAGAGAAGACCAGGAAAGAGAATGTGTTGTACCTTATGTAAGAGACATGTATGCAACTTGATCATACAAACCAATGCAAATAATGGAGTGTGAGGGAGAAAATGTGATGAAAATAATATAAAATAGTTAGAGGAATAATTTTAGAGGCAAACTACTGATTAACCTGTTAAGTAGACATAATTCAATGTCAAGTTAACATAATAATTATGAATTGCTTTATCCTTTCGATTACGTTGTTTTTGCAAGATTTGAATTGTGCACGTTATATTCCAAAAACATCTATATGTTACACTTTTGTCGTGATTCATCATATATACATTATATGTTCTAGTGACTGCAAATTACACACATATATAAAATGGAGTCTAAAAACAAGATAAACGACTTGGAAAAGCTGTTGGATGCTAAACAAAAACTTGAGATGGAGATAGAACAACTGAAGGGAAAGTCTGAGTTAACAAAAAAGATTTATGAGATAAAACAAAAACTTAAAGACATAGATAGCAAATTGCAAGATATTGATTCTCTTAATAAAGCACTCATCATTAAGGAGCGCAGGACAAATGCAGAGTTAGAAGAAGCCAAAGCTGAGTTTATAGAGATAATATAAAAGTTTCTAGTATGGAATTCGACGTGGTTACTGGTAATATACCAAGACATCATTTTTACAGCAATATGATCGCTTTTGTAGGATTAAGAGATATAATTGGAAGTTAACTAGTTATTGGTGTCAAACAAATAGGCACTGTGCTGGAGCTATGGAACTTCAGGGAGAACCGAAAAGCCTCTATTGTAAAGCTGTGGCACAGATGATGGTAGACATGGAAAAGCCCTAAGGTGGCCTTGTCTTAATCTATCAAATAATTAATGTTGTTTCTCAATGTATGCTTGTTGATATTTGTGATATCATATATTGTCAATGTATTGATTATTGAAATTATCCTTACTATTTGTTTATCTTGAATTAATCCAATTACTGAATAGTATCGAGCTTGCTTGTTGGAACCAAAAGTTTTTCTACCCCTCTTGGTAGAACTTCCATGATTAGTATTTGTGTTTCAAAATTTTCTTCTTTTTAGATATTTCTACAACGACTTTTACAAGACACAACTAGTTATTGATTTCGTAATTGAATATCAAAACATCCTAGTTTCATCGAGGCAACAGCTTATCTGATGAGGATGATCTTAAAATATTAATATTTGTAATACTTTCATCTTATTTCTTATTCTAATGTTGATGGATTCCAAGGGAAAATTCAATTCCATCTACAGTTCGTCTTGAAAGTTGTCATGCTCTGATTTATCGTTTTCACTTCATCCTCATCTCTGAACGAGAATACCATAGGAAGCCTATTTTCACTCTGGTCTTGTGCAGAAATAGGACCAGAGTGATCCTGCACAAGATCATGTTCCTGCACAAGACCAGAGTGAAAATAGGCTTCCTATGGTATTCTCATTCAGAGATGAGGATGAAGTGAAAGCGATAAATCAGATAATGACAACTTTTAGGACGAACTATGGATGGAATTGTATTTTCCCTTGGAATCTGTCGGGACCCGAATTCACCCATTCGGACCCACTGTGTTTACCGCACTAGTCCCAGGATCAATGCTAGCGCACACAGCTTAACATTGGTACATATCGCATCATACTCAACGGTAATAATAATAGTACTCCATTTATTGATATAGCTAAGTGTATGATCTTATAACCAACTTACATTATTAAGCCACGCAGGGCTAGACTTGAAATATAAACTAAGACATATGCAGCGGAAAAATAGAAAACGTAGTTGACCCATCAGTTCACCACAGGCAACTGACAAGGCTCGGATCCTAACGACTCGTGTCCTCTTGAAACTCGTCCTCCAACAAAGGTGTAGACTCCTCAACTGTTGATTGTGATTGTTAGCAAGGGTGAGTACATAAAGCACTCAATAAGTTATGCACAGAATGCAATTCTATATAACTATATGCAAGGCTCATTCCAAAGGAAAAGTCTATATGGCTATTTTGCAATAAGCAGCATTTATGAACAATTACAATAAGTAGATTGTAAAGACATTAAAGCAAATAACAATAAATGATAATTTTGGCATTTATCAAGTAAACCAAGTTTTCAACCCTAAGTAAAGTTCCAACCTTCCATATGGCAATTCTGCCATCCCAACCAAGCTTTCCATTTAATTAAACTAACTATTAACTGTAATTCCCGAACATTGCTCAATACCGCGAGCACGGCTATTCAAATAGATTTACACTCTGCAGAGGTTATGCACTTTACCCACACGATACAACCATACACCACAAAGGCGAGTGATTATAACAAAACCTTTACAATGCACTACCTTAACCTAGTACCATCCGCTAAGGTTTCAACACTGGTGGATCTGAAATCCACATCTAGGGCCCCCCTCTTGCGCCATGTGAGTTGCTCCATAACTCGGGAACTCACACCGCCATTGATAGTACCAAGCTAAGGCATTGCAAATTAATCAGCTAGGCTATCCCATACCAGACATATGGTTGCATGATTGACTCAGGTCAAAGGCTTGTAAGGTTAAGTCCTTAGAGTGATTAAAGAAAGACTTTCATATACCCTCTATCCATCGGGCCCACCTTGGCATATTCACCCCTTATCACTTGCCCTAATCTAAATGATTACCATCCCAGTTGATTACCAAGCACCACGTGCCATCAACAATTCAACATCGTTATGTGACATCGCTTGCCACTACAACTCAATTTCATCGTGTAACCACACATGACACACAAGTTCATATCATTGTTCCATATTCCATTAATCCAGATTAAACATTGATGCTTCAAGTACATGTGATGACGTGGCATGGCTAAGCAACTAACACGGTCTAACCTTTCGTGTTGATTTTAGTATTAACCAACTATAATGAACCAATCTAGGTGACAATAGATCATGGCATAACAAGGTAGGGTATAGATCAAATTGGTATAATAGCTAAGCCCCAATTTAAATTGAAACAATTGTATACTTGAAATAATATGCAATAGGGTAAAACAATATAGCAATTTTATAAACATGGGTTCAACATGATCAAAGCACAACTTGCCTTGGCAAAGGTCCTATTCTTGCTCTGGAATTTGATCTTGGGTCGATGGATCCTCCTCCGAAGCGTCGTACAACTCAACATCTACGTGAACCGAAGAAGAAAACCAAATAAATACCAAAATAGAGATAAAATGAACTCAAAAAATCTTATAAAATTCACTATTGAATAGATATCAATTTTACAAATTTTTAGAAATTTGAATCACCCAAATCGGAGTTCGTATGAGGAAGAACGAGCTCTCGGAAGATTCAAAAATCCTAAAAATCAGAAAATTGAAAATCAAATAATAAACCGAATTATTTTTATAAAGGAAATTCGCATTATTGCATTAGCATGACCTCATGATGATGTCAGTATCGCTGAATTTTCGATCGGATTATTTTCCAACGAAAAAACCCGATTATGATGTCAGCATGACGTTAGCGACCCCTTCGGACCAATCACAGTGCGACACGTCACCTTGGTCCATGCGCTTGGTCCACGGAACCTCCTTTGGTCCACCGTGAACCCAGCATATGGCACTTCGGCCTCCGCACTGCTATGTGTCAACGCTCTATTGGCCCCCAGGCGGTGCGATCTAATCCGCACAGCGCGAACGAACGGCTACAGATCTAGACCCACGTGGCTAAATCCCAACCATTAGTCTCTGATCCAACGGCTGATGTTACCTGAGATGTTTACTGTTGATGCTTCGACGTGGCACGATCTCAGTGGTTCGTTGAAGATCCAACGGCCCACGAACTTCCCGATGCGGATGATGACACGGCGGCGCTCCTCTACCGGACTTGGAGACGACGATGAACCCAACGGCGAAGCAGCGAACCCCGGCGACAAAGAGGTGGTGGCACAGACGTGTCTTCACCCGACGAATTCAGATCTGGAATCCACGCGGCGAAGGAAGGCTTGACGGTGGCGAAAAATGGAAAAACAGCAGCGGAGCTTGCGACAACTACGGTGAGCTCTCCACGGCGAACAAGGGCGACTCCGGCAAAACGGCTCCGATCAGAGGATGCGGTGGCTGACGGCGAACACTGCGCGACCCTCCACAGCTTTTATAGGGGTCTAGGGAGGCATGCAAATGGTGGACACGAACTTCGATTCCAGCGGCGACACGGTTGCGCGATTCCGAGTCCTCCGTGAGCACGACGACGGACACTCGTCCGATCGAAGATCAACAGTCGAGATCACTCCCCAGACGATACGATCCGATCCATCCTTTCAAAATCCAACGGGCGCAATCTATCCTTTCCTAAACCGATGCGTCTCAATCTGCACTGTCCAATCTTGATCCAACGGTCCTTTCGCATTAGGGTTTCATCTCATCCTCAACCGCACGATCAAAGATCAACGGCTCACGCTTGATTTAGCTTCACGGGCTGGCGACATTGAGCAGTTGGGCCACGCAGATGGGGGCCACGCTCGCACAGTATTGGGCTCCGGCCCAGTACTGTTTAAACCATTTTTCCCGAATTTTTGAATTAAAATAATTCTAGAAATTAGTTTAATTTGTTTTAAGCAACAAAAATATCAAGAAAAATCCAAGAAAATTCTCATAAGTACTTTAAAATATTTTGAATTCAAATAAAATATTTTTAGCAAAACTTTATATAAACTTTATACATATTTAATTAGTTTTCTCAAAAAGGCCAATATACATAATTTGAAGTAATTCCTAATAAATTCCAGAAAATCCAATAAATCCAGAAAAATCACAAAAACACAAATAGCAACAAAATAATATTGTAAACAATTTTTTGGGATGTTACAGAATCAATCAACATTAGAATAAGAAAGATGATGAAAGTACTACAAATATTAATATTTTAAGACCATCCTCATCAAACAAACTGTTGTCTCGATGCAACTAGGATATTTTGATATTTAATTATAAAATCTATAACTGATTGTGTCTTGTAAATATCGTTACAAAAATATCTAAATAGAAGAAAATTTTGAAAAACAGATACTAATCATGGAAGTTCTGCCAAGAGAGTTAGGAAAAGAAACATATCACAGACGGTTCTATTTAAAAACTTTCTGTGATCAACACAAATCACAGATGGTTATAGATACAAACCTTCTGTGATCAATACATATCACAGACGATTCTAGATAAAAACCGTCTGCGATATGTGTTTTCATAGTCGGTTCGGAACCATCTGTGATGCGTCATATTATTACTGACACATGCTTATAGACGGTTCAGTAAACCGTCTGTGATAGCCTTCTCTGTAGTAGTGACACTGTATCTGATTAAAGTGATCATAACAAGGCCTTTACTATCTAGCCCTAACATTGCCAGTGAGTTTGCACCCTAAGGACATGAACGCCCTTTACCATTGTCCATGAGGAACTCGCCATTGTGTATGAAAGCCTTACGCTACAACTTAAGAGCCTCTTAGAGCATGGAGTTCATTTACCAAGCCCGCACATCTACAAATCTACCACATGATCAAGATTAGACCTAGATAATTCCTCTATGTCCATCCCACACTGGACTTGTTGTACAGGATATGCTCGGGTCAACAACGCCTTAAGTTGGGTCCTTAATCAACTCGGTCAATTTCCTTCGACAGTCGGTAACCACACATGAGACTCCCTTACGATACAAGTATGTAATCATAACTTGCCCAAGTCAAAACCATACATTGCATTTTTAACTTGCTATCCAAAATACAAGAGGTAACTCCTCTATCCAAAACATGCCACAAAGTCACCAAAGAATTTTCCATTGTTATTCTATAATTATTCCATCATTTGCATAATACTAAAATGAACATGGCTAAGCACCTTCAATAAATTGCCACTAAATCCCACTAAAATCAGCCTAAACTAGTGATTAAATATTACTAAGGTGACAAGAATAGTGACATTCAAGTTAAAGGATTAATTCATTGCAATATGGGACATATCTAATTTGCTAAGAACAAGTATAGTAGTTTACTCAAATAAGCTTGCAAAACATAATTTGTAATGAAAACAACGTAGCATTTGAAAACATGCGGTCAACATGGTCAAAGAGGGTTCGCTTGCCTTGCTGTGTGAATAATTTCTTTTGCTCTGGATCAACTTTACTCCACTTCCAGCATGTGGATTTCTAATGAGAGAAAGCATAGGAACACAAATAAATACTAAAAAAATTGCAGAGTAAAAAATTCACAAAAGTGGTAAAAATGAGGTTAATTGGAGTTCACATGAGGGAGAATGTGTCATGTACAGTTATGCCACGTGAGAAAATCATAGAAAAGAAGAGAAAAATATAGTTCACCTAGGGTTTTGGATTTTAATTTATATTTTTTTTTCTAAAGGAAATCCTCGTTTATTGCAAGGTTAGATGGACAGGTAGGTCGAGTCTACGACGGACCGAGTTCATAGACGCTTGGACTATGCTGAGAGACCATGATGAGAAGCAAGGCTAAACAGCGCAAACAGAATCAGGGTGTCGTTAGGAGCACACCTAGGGGTTTAACGGCGATGGAGGGGGTCTATGGTGTTCGGGTGATGTCGAGCAGAGGCGGCGACGATGAGGTTCACAGAGGTAGCTTGCTACAGTGATAAGTAACTAAAAAGGAGTGTAGGGTGAGGTTCAGGGGGTCATGGGATCGTGACCATGACAAGGGTCAAAGCTCACTAGAGAGGGAAGATTCTATGGTGAGGGTTGCGGCCAGAGTTGAGGAAGACGGCACGGGCATGTTGGAGAACTGCAAGGGAAGATGGGATTGACACGCTACATCCCTATATTTCTTAAAATTGTTGTCTATAAATACAGGACATATTTTATGTTCCAACATAAAAATTAGTATGATGTTCCCTTTATACCTATAATAAATATCTAGATCTATTTGATATTTTCTACATGCATAAATTGAATATGGCGCTTAGAGATAATAATTAGGGGTAGTCTAGTCATTTTTCGATATCCCCTTGGTCTACGTGCCAGAGAAAATACGCCTTGTAAACTTGAACGGAGAGAGTAATTCATAGACAGCTAAAAGAATACTCCCTCAGTTCTCGGATACATATCATTCTAGCATTCAAATTTTGTTCCTAAATACATGTCAGTGTACAATTTCGAGCTCACTTTTACTATTTTTTTCCTTCTATATCCCTCCTTTTAGGTATTTGCAATGTCATTTATTATTATAAGCTAGTAAGACACCCTATCTAAAAATATAATAAAAACAGATAAAATCTTTTATAGACGGTGATCTATAGAAATTAGTATAGTGTCCTGTCTTCCGGTTTTCTTTTCCCAGCACGTAATATATGGTCTTTTCTTTTTCTAGAACGTTTGTTTCCTTTTCCTTAATTCCAGGATATTTGTTTCCTTTTCCTTGAGATGACGCTGGAGGTGGGGAAAGATCTGTTGTGGGCCACAGGGATGAACTAGACACATTAAACAATGGCCATCGGATGTGAGTGAGTAAAGCTGAGAAAGGATCTGAGAGGTTAATTTTGATGGAGGCAAGTTTCTGGGGACGTTTCGCTGGGTGCATGAAGGTTGAGTCATCTTTAGTGGGGTGCATTATTTAGGGTAGACGTAGAAAAGAATGTTTAGATGCATTATAAAGGGTATAGATGCAGACGGAGGGTTAGCAGTTGCAGCCAATGCCATTGAGAAGGCAAGAAAGAAGCAAACGGCTACCCGACCCGACCCGACTCGAGGCATTTAAAAGCCAACCCAGCGAGCCCCTGAAACCACAGCAAGAGGCGACGAAGAGAACCCGTCCCAAACCCAACACAGCACACAGCACCGCAAGAACCTCACGATCCGCTCGCCGGATGGCGGGGTCATCCGCGGTCTGGACGTCGCACCACCACGGCTGCAAGGCCCACGCCCACCGCCTCCACCGCCTCCCGGAGCAGAGGAGCCTTCCCCTCAAAATGGGCGCCCTCGCGAGCCTCGTGGCCACGGCGCCGCCGCCTGCGAGGACGGCGTCGGAGGAGGCCGTGTACGAGGTGGTGCTGCGGCAGGCCGCGCTGGTGGAGGACGGGAGCAAGGGGGCGCCGCCGCGGCGGTGGGCGGAGGAGGACGCCGGGAGGGAGGGGGAGCTGCTTGGGTGGGGCCTCCTCGGCGACGCCTACGACCGCTGCGGCGAGGTCTGCGCCGAGTACGCCAAGACCTTCTACCTGGGTGGGTCACTGCTTCTTCTTCATCATTAGTTAATTACTGCTTCTTCTTCATCATTAGTGAAACGATTTCATTTTGCTATCATTCAATAGCATTATCTGGAATTCTGGATAGTATAATCGAAAGTACCATTTCATTTAGATTCTCTCTTGTTCTTGAGTACAAAGACTTGATTTGAGCGAATACGTAAATACGTATGCGATAATACAGAGTTCACGAGATCAAATTCCAATATTACGTAACTAACTATACCTCGTTTATATTTTACCATACTTGTTTTTTGAGGATTGCAAGAAGGATTACGGGTAAAATCCATAGAATGGAAAAAAATGAATACTCCTAAATTTCTGTAATACAGAAAATATCCCCACTGTGCCTAACCAGTTCTGGAGCTCTGATGGTCATGGCTCTCTAAACAACATCTGTACATGTATATACATTATGCAAACATTTGCCGACTTCGGTAGGTAGGATAACAACGCACGTGGGTGCTGGGTGCCATCTTGGCCATCTCTAGGAAATAATCAATCGTGGCAGTGTTTTGCTGTAGTGGCCTACTAGCAATTTATAGCTTTCTTGAACAGTGTCAGGGCCAGGGCTAGATTGGTTTGTGGGGTAGAGGTGATGTGGAGTTGCATGGGATTGATTTAATCATATAACCTTCTAGTTTTTTTTTAAAAAAAATCTTCCTTTGTGTTTCTGTTTCCACTTGGATAGTTGGATCTCTGACCTTGTAAGCAATCATTTTTTATTGCTATGTGCCTATAACTAGAGTAGCTTTGATGGTTAATGCTAAGATTTGCATCCTACAGTGGGCTTTTACCATCTTTGATTTCTCACGGTTTTTGTTTGCGCCAATTCCCCTTTCAGGTACACAGCTTATGACTCCTGAAAGGCGCAGAGCTGTTTGGGCAATCTATGGTAAGGTTGAGTTGCAGATTTACTTATTACTGCTACTTGTGAAAATTAAACTGACAGTTATTGTCCATGACATTAGTATTTTTTTTGTGAAGAATGACCTGAGTAATTCTAATGTAATGTTTTTATTTTTACCCTTCGCAGTATGGTGCAGAAGAACTGATGAGCTAGTGGATGGTCCTAACTCATCTTACATTACACCGAAGGCACTTGATCGATGGGAGAAGAGATTAGAAGGTTTCTTCGAGGGCCGCCCATATGATATGTATGATGCGGCCCTCTCAGATACAGTGTCAAAGTTTCCGGTAGATATCCAGGTAAAACAGCCAAATAAGTTACTGTAGCATGCCTAACACGCTATTTGGAGCTACTAAGTTGAATTGTTATTATTATGCATTTTTCTGATGTCTCTGCAATCATAATTTCTTTTCATTACAGCCATTCAAGGATATGATTCAAGGAATGAGGCTTGACCTGTGGAAATCAAGGTACAGGAGCTTTGATGAGCTCTACCTCTACTGCTACTACGTCGCTGGCACGGTTGGTCTCATGACAATACCGGTGATGGGCATTGCTCCGGACTCGAAGGCCTCAACCGAGAGTGTGTACAATGCTGCACTAGCTCTTGGGATCGCTAACCAGCTGACAAATATTCTCAGAGATGTAGGCGAAGAGTAAGTACCAATTTGTTTACCACCATATTCTTGGCTGAGTAAATTGTGGATTTGGACCTGATATAGATGTATTTTGACACCCGATGTATTTTAATACCGGATATATTTTGCGTCAAACAATTGTGCTTTAAATATAGTCTAGGATGTACCCAATCAGATGTCTTGCACATTAAAATTTAAACTGCAAATAAGTTTACTGTATTTTACTCAGTCTATTTGTCAGCAAGGAACAGGTTAACTTGTCGCTATTCATTTTTTTTGTTCACTTGTAATGTAGTGTGTTTGTTGTGGATGGAATTTCAGCTCAAGGAGGGGGAGAATATACCTTCCAATGGATGAATTGGCAGAGGCAGGTCTGACGGAAGAGGACATATTCAGAGGGAAAGTGACCGATAAATGGAGGAGGTTCATGAAGGGCCAAATCCAGCGTGCCAGGTTGTTCTTTGATGAGGCTGAGAAGGGAGTCCCCCATCTAGACTCTGCGAGCAGATGGCCGGTATGAGAGGCTAGAAATTCATCATTTTGATATTCTATCAAGTATCAACAAAATCGAAAATTTCCAGTAAAGTGGTGTTTTATAGGGTTCGATATATTTACCATTTGGACGGTTGTTTTGTCGCAGGTTCTAGCATCTTTGTGGCTGTACAGGCAGATCCTGGATGCCATTGAGGCGAACGACTACAACAACTTCACCAAGCGCGCCTACGTTGGCAAGGCAAAGAAGCTGCTGTCTTTACCCGTTGCATATGCAAGAGCAGCTGTTGCATCATGAACAGATCCCTAGATCAGATGTTTTCTCGTCCTCATGTTCTTTCTCTCTCTCTTTGATTTTGCAAGATTTCTTGGCTGTTGTATATAGCCAGCTGTCTCTCTATGCCATAAGCCTGTCACAGTTTTCAGTTCATGGGACTGATTTCAGTTCCCACAACACAATACTCAGCTCTTGTTACAACACAGGGAAAAGAAATGCAATTCAAGAACCATCACTCTACAGGAATTCAGCTGTGCAAGTTCTCCCGAGTTACAGACACCACCAGAATTCAGGCATACTGACCTGAACAGTGAAAATGAACAGCTAAAAAAAGTCTAGACTCTACTCCAGAATTTGCACCCGTTGTTTGTGTCAGTTAACCATGTAGTAAGCTTGTGACAACCAAAAGTGAAAAAGAACACCCGAAAATGCGCATCCACACAGATCGGCTAAAGCTTAAAAAATTCTTAAGTTCGCTAATGTTCTTGGTGGCACTGGCATCCTCTGAAGTCTGAAGAATGAGAGCCACATTGGGCGTGGTCCGGTGGCCACTAAACCTTTGGACGCTTTGTGGGTCGTCGTCTCCTAGCAGCAGAAGCATATGACTGGTCGCCCTGCGTCTTACGTATTTTTTGGTGTGCCTGAAACAGTAGAAACTAGTGGCCAACGGCCATGGGAGTGGCCTGTCAAACACTGTGCGCTTGCTTGGCTGGGGCTTGCAGTACCTGTGGCTGGGAGGCGTCGCTGTGGTCGTCAGAAATCGACTCTAATTGTGATACCGACACAAAAATGTACCGAGTGTGGATTGGCATGGCTTGCAGAGTGAACTTGTTTCAGTCCACACGAACTAGACGTTACATGAATTTGACCTTTTTTTTGGAGAGAGGAACGTGAATAATGGATTGGACTTGGATAATAGTACTAGCGATTAAAATGAAGAGAAAAAGAGCAGCAAAATGAAAGAAACCGTGGGTAAGCCGAGATTTTAGTTAAAATTTCCGATGTAAGTGAGCTGGGCTTTGCCTCGTTGGTGAGCGAAACGCTGGCGCGCATAGCGCCGAGTGTAAGCGTGTGTGTGGGTTATGCGTTTGTGTTTGTGTTTGCAGCTCGACGTTTGTTCTCTTTTTTTAGTGAATGTCAAATCTACTGCCAAATTAAAAAGAATTCTGATGTAATTATAGCCTCCCAAACAGATTCCCACACAAAGCCCACCCACGATTACAAGGCCCATTACTAATTAATAGCCCGAAACCCCACTCCACTGCGCTCACTCCGGTCTTCGCGCCGCCGGTGCAGGAGGGGGCCGCCGCGCTGCCGTTCCCCTTCGAATCCTTCGCCCACCACAACCGCCTCGGCCTCTTCCTCTTCGCCCTCACCCGCGTACGTACGTACGCTCTGCCCTTGACATGCTGTGATTGTGTGTTTTGGATTGGTCGTAGTTTGCTCGTAAGCATGTGGGGATTAACGTTGTAATTTTATGTAAACCCGGTTGCACATACTAATTGGCATTGAAATGTAGAACGAGCTACTTAATTTCTGCGAGTGAATGCTCCATTTTGTGTCGAGCAAAAACAAAAAAGTAGCGATTCCATATCTGGTATAAGATAAAGCATCCGTTGTTTGTGAGTGTACTCGATATTATTGTCAAGCTCGCTCAGTTTTCTGTAGTGTTCGCATGAATTAATGCTGATATATTCTTTATGCTAAACTTAGTAGCTGGTGTAGCCATATTGTCATTATTTGCAATTGCAATTTTGTTAATATATTCAATTTGGACTTGGCTCGAGAGAGTGGTTGTCGATACACAACTGCACATAAGTCATCCACTCTTTTGATGTTTTGTTGGTGACATGTTGTAACAGCTGCACACTTGTGGTCATGTCTATATCACATTGTAACTGCCATTTTCTTGTCTCTCCAAGTCATATTGCCTTTCAGATCACTCAGCCATATCCTCACTTATTCTTCTTGTAGTCATGCGAGGATTTTCTGGAACCTCCACTGGAAGAGCTTTTAAGGCACTTGTAGGCGGTAGATGATTTAGTTAATGGTTGACTTCGTGAGCAGCTCACAAGTACACCCTGTCAGCACTTACCTCACCAGATGATTTGTTCAACTTTTTCGATAAGCTGCGAGGTGAGATCCACAGTATGGATGGATGTTTTTGAGTCCTTGGAATTTCACACTCAGAAAGGCTATGAAATAGACAGCTTACCCTGAAATGATTTTTGCCAGGCATCACTCCACCGGAGGGTGTAAATGTGGAAGACATATTTCTAGATCCAAATAGCCAGCTTGGAGTTTTCCTTTACTTGCCTTTAATTCAATGACTTTTGAGGTGCTACAAGTTGAACAATGCATCTATATCCTTTTGTCATTGACGTTTTTGTGCCTGTTTCTTTTGTTATTTAGGGCACTAAGTGCGCTCTCTGTAATTCCTGTAGGGTGTCTGCCATCAGTTGGCAAATCTTGTGGTATTTTGTAGCTCCACTGACTGTGCATATGACTTGGCAGAAGATGAGGACTTTAACAGTGAAATGGAAATGAGCAACTTGACGGGTACAGATATAGGTGTTAGAGCTGGTATATTTGACAAATACAGTCAAGGTTATGCCGCTGAGAGCCATATGGGGGGAGAGCTCTTCATCTCTAATTCATGCACCAATCTCACTCCAAGATTTTGATGAAGATAATTCCTGTTAGACAGTATCCTATATTGCCTTGTATACAGATTGTTAGTATACTGTATTGCCTTGTAAAGATATTGCCTTACATAGGCTTTCCTTTTGTACTCTCATGTACATGTACATATTCTGGCCTACTGGCCTTATGATCAATACAAGTGCTATTCATAACATGGTATACAGATTGTTAGTATACTGTATTGCCTTACATAGGCTTTCCTTTTATACCCTCATGTACATGTACATATTCTGGCCTACTGGCCTTATGATCAATACAAGTGCTATTCATAACATAGTAATCAGAGCCAGATTAGGGTTAGGGTTTCACCAGCGTTACACTTACGCCATCCACCACCTTCTTCTTGTTGGGCGACCGCCGCTGCTCTTCTTGCGGCTCTTCCCGTTGTCCGTCTTCGTTCTCGTCGTTCCCGTCCGGCGATTCCGTAGTCTCCGGCTGTCGCTTGCCGCCGTACGGACGGTGCCTCTACTGCCAGATCTGACACCATCCTTCCGTCTCCCGCTATCAGGTCGACCATCCGGCGGAGCCTCTCTAGTTGAGAGGAGGTGTTGACCATGGCTTTGAATGCCGCCATCGTGCCCTCCTCTAGCCTCCAATGAAGTGTCCTCACTTGGCTCCGTAGTAGGGTGAGCACATCTTGTGCCTCGTTGACGCAGACGCCGGAGATCGCCACGGACGCGGACGCCGGAGGTCGCGTCTACGACTTCTTGACACATCTTCGGGCTAAGTTTGAGTATATTCGTGCCCAGCTGCTCGCTTGCCACCCTCGTGTGACTTTGTTGGAGGCCCTTGCAGCAATTCGTACTGAGGAAACTCGTCTTCGTGATGCGGGTCTATTGGTGTCTCATTCGGTCTTGACTGTGCGTGCACCAATTTCCACATATGTTGTGCCTTGTGTTGTGCTTCCACTAGTGGCGCTTGCTCTAGTGGTGGCCGTTGGGGGTGGAGAGCTTCACTGCACCTATTTCGACAAGAATGGACATATGGTGTAGCTCTGTTACTGGAAGAAGAAGAATGGACATCTCCTTCAGGTATCTCACTATGGATTCTTGGCTCTGGTGCTTCTTTTCATGACATCTGATCTTTCTAGTCTTCATTCTATTAGTCTTTTTGCTGCTCCTATCACTGTGTAAACCACAGATGGTACCTCTCTTTCTGTTGCAGGACGAGGCACTCTTTTGTCTTCCTCTTTTCATGATCATGTTGTTTCTCATGTTCCGAAATTGACCATGCAGCTTATGTTTGCTGGCCAGCTTACTGATCATGGCTATCGTGTTATCCTCAATTCTAACTTTTGTTGTGTTCAGGATCGCCGCACGGGATTTTTGGTTGGTACTGGCCCTCATCGCTGTGACTGACAGCGTCTCTAGAAGCTTGAATGGCTTCGTCTTCCTTCTGCTGCTCATGTCAATCTCTCCATTTCCTCTACCGCTTCCGCTTTCGTTGCATTTTCCACCACGTCGTTTGCTCAATGACATCTTTGTTTGGTTCATCTTTGTGGTTCACATTTGTCTTCTTTAGTTCGTCATGGTCTTTTAGGGTCGATCTGGTGATGCCTCTTTAGATTGTGCGGGATGTAAACTTGGCAAGTAGCTACAACGTCCCTGTCCTTCTAGTGAGTCTGTGTCACAGTGTCCTTTTGATATTGTTCATTCCGATGTTTTTGGTCCAGCTCCCTTTGTTTCAAAAAGGGGTCATAGATATTATATTCTTTTTATAGATGATTTCACTCGCCACACCTAGATATATTTTATGTCTTCTCGTAGTGAGGTTTTATCCATCTATAAGTCTTTTGCCACTAAGATCCATGCTTAGTTTGATTCTCCTATTTGTGTTTTTCGTGCTGACTCGGCAGGGGAGTATCTTTCATGAGCTATTCATGCTTTTCTTGCCAAGCAAGGCACTCTTTCTCAATTTTCCTGTCCTGGTGCTCAGGCTCAGAATGGTGTGGCTGAGCGCAAGCATCGTCATCTTCTTGAGACAGCTCGTGCTCTTTTGCTTGCTTTCGCTGCTCCACCTTACTTCTGGGCTGAGGCTGTTTCCACTGCACTTGATTAATATTCAGCATTCTTCTGCTCCTAGGGGTAGGATTCTAGTGGAGTGTCTTTGTGGGTATGACTATCGATTACTTTAGTTTTCGCCTCGTTGGGTGTATGTGCTATATTCTTCTTGCACTTCGTGAACGCACCAAGCTGTCTGCTTAGCCTGTTGAGTGTGTTTTTTGGGATATAGCGCTGAGCGTAAGGGATATTGTTGTTGGGATCCTATTGGCCGACGGATGCGGATCTCTCGGGATGTTACTTTTGATGAGTCTCGACCCTTCTACCATCGTCCTTTTTCCACTCCAGCATTTCTTGTCGAGCCACTTTCTTTCGTGACTTTTCCTAATACTCTAGTCACCACGTTTTCCTTTCCACGGTTGGCGTCTCCATCACCGGTCCCTCCTATGGTGTCTTCTTCACCACCGGTGCCTCCTCCACAGGTTTCTCCTGACATTGCTCATTCTTATCCTCTATACTACATCGTCATCCACGAGTTAAGGATTCCTTTGATGTGTCATCCATCTAAACCACCTTCTTCAGTGCCTCTTCCTCGCTATACTCTTCGTGATCGTCAGTCTATTTGGCCTCCTGAACGCCTTGGTTTTGCTAGTGCAGCTCTTGCCGAACCGACTTCGTACCGTGATTCTGTTATTCATTAGGAATGGCAGCATACGATGGTGGAGGAGCTTGATGCCCTTGTGCGCACTGGCACGTGGGATCTTGTGCCCCTTCCTCCACGTGTTCGTCCTATTACATGCAAGTGGGTCTAAAATATTAAGACTCACTCTGATGGTTCTCTTGAGAGCTACAAGGTTCGTCCCGTGGCACGTGGTTTTCAGCAAAAGCATAGTCATGATTATGATGAGACTTTTGGTCCGTTGTTTCACATGATCGTTGTTCGCACTGTTCTTGCTGTGGGCTCTGTTCGTCAGTGGTTTATCTCTTAACTTGATGTCAAGAATGCCTTTCTTAATGGTGAGCTGCATCAGGTCTATATGCAGCCACCACCAGGGTATTCTGTTCCTGAGGGCATGGTTTGTCGGCTTCGCCGCTCTCTTTTATGGGCTTAAGCAAGCCTCTTGTGCCTGGTTTGAATGTTTTTTTCTGTGGCCACTGCGGCTGGTTTTTCTGCTAGTGTTCATAATCCTGCACTTTTTGTTCACACTTCGCCTCGTGGTCGGACTCTTCTTCTATACGTTGATGACATGATCATCATTGGAGATGATTATCAGTATATTTCCTTTGTGAAGGCATGTCTCAGCGAGCAGTTTCTTATGTTTGATCTGGGTCCTCTTTGTTGCTTCCTTGGGATTGAGGTTTCTTCTCCATCTGAGGGCTTCTTTCTGTCCTAAGAGAAGTATATTCAGGATCTTCTTGATCGTGTTTTCCTCACTGATTAGCGCACAACCGAGACCCCTATGGAGCTTAATGTTCACCTTCGACCTACTGATGATGAACCTCTTGAGGATCCTACTCGCTATCGCTATCTTATTGAGAGTCTTGTTTACCTTGGTGTCACCTGTCTTAACATTTCATATCCAGTGCGTATCTTGAGTCAGTTTGTTTATTTTCTTAATTCTTGGAAGACTAAGAAGCAGATAACAGTTTCTCGTTCGAGTGCTGATGCTGAGTTGCAGGCTATGGGTCTTTTGACAGTAGAGGTTACTTGGTTACAGTGGTTATTTGAGGATTTTGGTGTACATCGACTCCTCTTTTATCTGATAGTACAAGGGCTATTAGCATTACTCAATTCCCGGTGAAGCACGAGCTCACCAAGCATATTAGTGTTGATGCTTCCTACATGCGGTCACACGTGCAGGATCATGTCGTGTCTCTTCAGTATGTGCCTTCAGGGTTTTAGTTGGCAGATTTCTTTATGAAAACACAGACTAGAGCTCAACACATCTTTTATCTCTCTAAACTCAGTGTTGTTGATCCACCATGAGTTTAAGGGAGGGGGGGTGTTAGACAGTATCCTATATTGCCTTATATAAAGATTGCTAGTATCCTATATTGCCTTGTATAAAGATTGATAGTACCCTGTATTGTCTTGTATAAATATTGCTTTATATAAGCTTTCCTTTTGTACCATCATGTACATGTATATATTTTGGTCTATTGGCTTCATGATCAATACAAGTGCTATTTATAACAATTCCGAACATTAAATCCATAACCTATTGTTGCTTTGATATTAATGGGAGTGTGGAATTATTTTGAAAGATGCCAAACAAGAACACATAGGAGGCACACCAGAGTTTTCAGAATCATCCTCCACCAATAAAAAAGAATGTGATGAGCATAGCACCAGGGAAGAAAAGCTATCTCAAAATTTGGCATTTAATCAGTTTCTTTTTGTGCTATCATCTGGGATCATGAAAAGGGCTATCACTACCTTAATGTGTATTGATATTAAAGTTAGAAACAGTATCCATTACGAGTATTTTCGTCTGATTCCAAGCTTGAAGCAATTACCTCCGAACATGTTACAATTTTGGCAGCTGATATTAGATAATGTGGGATATCATGAACAGATTGCCTCCAAATACCTGTCTTTTAAATAATGTCATCTAGTGGGTTACGATTATTACTCTTTGTTTATTGGTCATATAATTATTTGGTAATAGTAATACAAGCCTTCACCTCCATGCTTCATTCCCTAATGCCACTCTAGTGCTGAAAGGTGGAGCATTTTCCAATTTATGTTATTTCTGAATTGTGGTTCAGGATTTTATGAAATGATCTTTACCACAATTACCGCGGATTAGTTCTTTCATTTTGTACGTGTGCTGGTTGTTTTTCATTACCAAATAGATTAAGTGAATGGTTTCTACCCAAATTTTTGTTTCTCAATACACATATGCAATTTTATTTGGAAGAGTTATTGTGGTTTTGTCAGGACGTCGTAAGGAAGATCTATTTGTTGAAAAGCATATTTGTCTTTCTCTTTTGTTCTAGCTAATAGTTTCAAAGCAGACGATAATCCAACTTGTCTGAGATCAAGGTGGCAATTAGAGGCATATCTTAACCAACAAGCTGATATTCTTGATAAGTGAGTGCCCTTTCCTAATATAATGTGTTAATACTACCACAAATTCGTCCTACTTCTAGAAATGTACATGAAGCAGAGCCTTTAATGGCAGCTCTTTTGCTGCAGGGATCCCAGCTCAGTTCCTTTGAATTCATTTAATGCCACTATGACGCAGCTTCAGACATTAACTCCGGAGCTTCATCGTGTAAGTTATGGCACAGCGCAATACCGCGCATCTTCTATGTAATTATGTGGAACTGTGAACAGATCCTGATAATTTTGGTTTATTTCGATCCATGCTCTACTTTTCAGGTCCAATTCTTACAGTACTTGAATGCTCTTTTCCATGATGACTATGTTGCCTCATTAGATAATCTTCACCGCTATTTTGATTGCAGGTCAGTCTTAAACTCCCACTCATATTAGCAGGGGTGCGTGATGTTTTGGCCACATTTTCAATGATTGTTTGCTACTGTTGAGCATTTAGTCATCAATTCATTGCTGAGAATGCTTGATGTTTTGACCACCTTTTCTGTTCATTTAAGCTGGGATTAACAATATATTTGTTTTATTTAATCCATGCCTCCTAAACAAGTATGCAATTATAATAGGTGAATTAAGGAATGTTAATATCTAGCATGTTCTCAACTGGCTACGAGGCCCTTCTGTTGTTTGCATTCAAGAATGCTACAGTCCATAGTTACCTGAAATACGGTTCGTCCGAGTCGCGGTACGGGATTTAGGTTCACGGTTCGCCACTTTTTCTTCTAATTTCCACTTTGAACACGAACCCCTTACTCTAAACCGGTTCGGGTTCAACGAATCCGGTTCGCGATTCGCGAAGGGTTACAACGAATCTGGTAACTATGCTGCAGTTTTCCGATTTTCGACTTATCTAAATCTCTATTACTTTCTGTATTACCAAGATGGATTGAATCGTGATAATACAACAAGTGAGTCCTGATATCTCTCTTTTGTTCTAAAATCTAGATTGGGGAAATACATGCATGAAGTAAAACTGCCACAAGGCTATTCATTCACCATTGTGGCCCTTTTCTTACCCTAGTTTAGTTTTGCTCAATGCTACCACTAATTTCTTGGCATGCTTGCTAAGCTAAAAGTGTGTAGTCTTTTGTCTACAAGTCAAGAGGAAGCTTCTGTGATAATGACATTTTGTTGCAACTATATGTTGAAAACACAGAAATCTCTTGTAAATTTGTTCTTATTTAGTTATTCTATATGGATGATGTAGTGCAGGGATGAAAGGGCTTTTCAGCCGTTCTGTGTCTCCATTGCAAGATATTATTGTTGGAAAGTATGAGTGAGAGTGCTCTGCTCTGCTTAGGCAATTTGCACTGTTACTTTGGACATCTGAAGAAAGCCCTAGAGGTAATATAAGGTATTTGGTTTTCCTTGTTTTCTGCTATCAGCCTATCACTCTATGGACCTGTTTGTTTCAATATTTTACATTGTTAATTGTACTGTTGGCTTGCTTTCTTTCAGGCATTCACAGAAGCAGTGCGTGTCTCTCAAATGGTTAGTTACTGAACTGGGCACTTTCTCAAATATGATTGTACCCTACCATTTTGAAAGCAACTTGAGATTTAGTTTGTTTTACCTTACAACGAGTTTATTGAATAGTTTAGGATGGCTTCAGTCAGTTTTGCTATTGTTAAGATATTTTTAGCGGGGTTCTGTTACTCTGAATTTTTCCTATTTTTCAGCCATATTTCTCATGCACAAAATTACATTCTGGTATCCATGTTTAGTTTTAAGTAATTCTATAATTCGCAACAAATGTCATTGCACAAGTAAATCATGCCACCTGAGCATGGCGAAATCACATCAAATTTCATTGGTATTCAGAATTTTGACACTTCCATGCCCCCAAGTTGCAGCACTAGCATAACCTGGAAAAATACAATCACCATAATTTCCTTTTCTAACCCAACTCATTTAATGTAGGATAGACTGATGGAATTTTGCAGTATACAATTTTTTCGTATCAGGTTTTCAATTTCGAAACCTATTGCATCTATGCATTTCCCAGCACTGCCAAGGTGGTCTGAGGGCCCTGAACAGATGGATCTCTCCAAATTGTTAGGTTATTAATTTGATGTGCCAATTCCATGGTTCATCATAATCCAAATTTCCATATAGTCAGATTTCCAGATAGGATACTGTATATAAGCCAGCTCAGGTTCTTGTACACATTATGAACAAAATTTCAGATGTACTATGTTTTCTAGCGATATTTAAATATTTATGCAAGCTGCTATTCAGTTGGCTGCTTAACCGATGCTATCATTTTTTTTCCAGAACAATGATGACTCATGCCTTGCCTATATATTAGCAGACATTTCCTATCTATTATCAAAGATAGGCATGGCAAGCACAGTTGGAATAATCGGTTCTCCATATTCACTTGGGAGCAATATTGGATTAGGCACACCGTTGTCCATTCAGCAGCAATTGCTTGTTATTTTAAAACGATCACTTAAGAGAGCTGATATTTTGAAACTTACAAGCTTACTATCCTTTGATCACCTCTCTCTTGCAAAAATTGATCTGAAGGTACGATCTTTGTTTGGTATTATTTGATTTTAAGATCTCATTTACCTAGCTATGCTTAAGATGCTTTATTTATCTTCCTGCTTGTGTATCCTGTCCTAGTTATGTCAGCGTTCAAACATGGCATCACAATGTTTATCTTAGTGTGACTATGGCTGTATAGCATCAGTTTTTTTGGTCTTGAAATGGCTAGAATGTCGGTGATTTTCATTCATTTTCTGTTAATCCTCTTCACAGTTCTCCGATGGTTCGAATGAATGTTTTGGTCTATGCAACCTGCTTTGCTGATGCAGCAAGGTGAGAGCATACTGAAATTTTAGTGATTGTTCAACACTTTTACAACCCTGTACTTCTACAACTTTATAAGTTATACTTCCTCCATGATTTTCCTGTTTCATGTATGCTGTAGCTTTTAATTTTGAATCATATTGATGCTTTGCCAATCTGGATACATGATAATATTGTATCTTCCCTTACAGTTCATCAGAGCTGTCGCTAGCATATGTCAAGCTAATTCGACAATTAGCAGTATTCAAAGAATATTCAGGTTAGTCCCCATATGACCAATATGTTCTATAGCCTCCAAGAGCTACGTAAGTTTCCACAGTTTCTTATGCCCTTAGATTTTCTGATTGTTCTGCAGCGGCATTCCGCGTCAAGCTTGCTGAAGATAAGCTCCCATCTTCAACAAATTCACACATCCAGCTTCTTAAAATGCAATTATTACATGAATGCGCCCTGTATCGGTACAGAGCTGTTTCTGCACTTCTTTTAGCATCTGCTCTCCTTCGATTTAGAAACTTGTCATACATTACCTTTTACTGCAAGCGCGTTACATATATTTGAACACATTGACCCCTTTTCCCTTATTCAAACGCATTCCCCCCCTTTTTAATAAACCATGCTATGCTGCTTCCTGAGTATATTTCAATTATGCTGGTCAAAGAATTGAGAGAAAAAGATCTATTTCCTAATACTTGAGTTTCCTTTGTGCAGGCAGCAAGTGTGGCAAATTCTCTTTTCTCTACATGGTACAAGTACAACATGCAAGTGGAGTATGCAAGTGTTCTTTTATTGCTTGCTGAAATACATAAAGTAAGACAATCATATTTGTTGAAACCAGAACCGAATAAATATTGCAATGTCGTACAGAGAAAACTAATATTTTTCCTTCCTTTCCCAGAGATCTGATAATGCAGTCCTTGGGATCCCTTATGCGTTAGCCAGCCAATCGTTCTGCAAATCATTTAACTTAGATCTGCTTGAAGCTTCAGCCACACTTTACTCTCGCTCAATTGTGGCTCCTCTTGGATCAAGGCATGCAAAAAGGGCCTTGAGTCTTGCATACCAAAGCCTTCCGATGATTCTTGGTCATGGTGGTCTTGAGCTGCGTGCTCGAGCTCACATAATTTTAGCAAAATGCCATATATCTGATCCAAACTTTTTACGTATATCCTAAT
The DNA here is from genome assembly GCA_036346275.1 of Otatea glauca. Classification (NCBI taxonomy): domain Eukaryota; kingdom Viridiplantae; phylum Streptophyta; class Magnoliopsida; order Poales; family Poaceae; genus Otatea; species Otatea glauca. Next base: position 3,442,474 of record CM070722.1, on the reverse strand, counting down.
GATAATTTCCCATCCATGAGGTTCTTACTTTGCATTACTTTATATTCCATTACATTCCTAATGATAATTTCCCATCCATGAGGTTCTTACTTTGCATTACTGAGATTGCAAAGTCGGAAAAAAAATCCCCCAGGTTTCTGCTTCTCCAGCATGCAGGCGCAGCGTGTGCTATTCTTTTGTGGGATCGATGCAGTGGCCGCAGCGACATTCTCTCACTGAAACGCGAGAAACTTCAGTTCTGGGAATTGTAGTGTTGTACTTGGGCTACTGGTGATTAATTATGGCTAGGTAATTCTGATCTCCATAACCTATTCCATACTTGACGTACGATGGTAAGTATGCACCATCGTAAAAAGTTATACATATTATTTAGCGGTATATGTTGTGCCCTATTCTATCTTTGAGAGCTTGTAGATATATACATCATGCTTTGGAGATTTGTGCAATGCACGGAGGAGGAGGAGGACAAGCGACCGGGGAGGGGACGGGACATTTGAAGGCCATATCTGCTTGGCCGGTCTCTCTCTTTTTCGAGATTCCTTGGCTGGCCGCGCCCAACGGCTAACGGAAAACGACCAAACGGGCACCTTCCCTTGCGAGGTCAGAGTCGTCGACGAGCCCAGTGCTGCGGTGGCAGCTCTGCGCTGGTCGGAGAAGACGACGAAGACGCAACGGAGTGGACGTGCACACAGAGTACTGGGCTGGGCTGGGCAGTACATGAGCGCTAAGCAGCAACAAGGACATCACGGACTCACGGCTTTCCAAGGCGCCAGATCTGGTACCAATCGTATAAAAATCTGCTTGGCCAGCTAGCTAGCTACATGTGTGTATATATCTCTACTTACTTCTAATTAGGAGTTGTCGGCGATCCGTTCTCCTCTAGAGTAACTGATTCGTTGAATCTAGCGTGAACGGCTGAGATAAAAAAGGATTTAGTTCGATAGTCCCACCCCTTCTTCTGATCTTCTCACACGCTCACGCAACCTAAACACTCCAATCATAATGTCTTTTATCCTAAATCATTTTGACCCCGCAACACCTCTCCCTCTCTCGATCCGGCGCGCTCAGCTCTCCCTCTCAAATCTCTTCAGAGAAACAAGTATTTCCTACTATTGAAATATAACTAAAGTCAGTGCTCTTTGCAAATTTTTTTTGTCGCAAATTGAGTTTCTATTACAACGCACGGACACATGAATAGTAAGTATATATATATATATATATATGCCAAGCAGGCTTGCGTGTTAGTTCAAAAAGAGTTTAATTTTTCTGATGCAGGAGACGTGCTTTATGTCCTGTACGGGCACCAATTATTGGCGTACGGATGGGATGGGCGTGTGGCCGGCCGACAGCGAGAGCTACGCCCGTGTCACCTTGCGCGCGAAAATCAGTGGAATCAGCATCCATCCAAACCCATCGATCGTTCCAATCCATACGATGTCCAAACAAACCATCCAACAGTTTACAACATGGCGTACGTACTACGTCGCGGTCCTTATCTGCAACTTTTAATCACTGCTCCCACCGAAACGGACAGCGTTTCAACCGAATCGTCGCGTGTAGAAATAACTAAAATCGTTCCTTTTTCATTAGCTCAATTATTGCTCTTAAATAGTATTTAATTATTGCTCTTAAATAGTATGGGTTACTCTATTACATAATACTCCCTCCGTCCTAGAAAGTAAAGGGCAGAAGAAATTTTAGAACATATTATAGTTTCTGTCAAAAGACTCTAATGCCCCTATTTAATACTGTGTCTCTATTAATTGGCAACATGCATACATTAATTAATCACGATTATAGGGAATAACCTGCCGTGTTTTTGTTTTGAAATATGTGTGGTCGCATGTATCTGCGTGCATCTGCATGCATTGGCACAATTTGAGAACACAATTTAAGAGGGGAGAGCTCTCAATCCCTAATATTAGAGGACACAATTTGAACGCTTCTCTCCTTTACTTTCAAGGACGGAGGGAGTAATAAATAAACATAAGAATAATGAATAGTAGATGTATGCAAAGGAAAAATAACAATCAAAAGTTATCTCAAGATCATTGGATGATACGAATGAAATTTAAAAGCTAGAATGATATGTATTTTGGAACATAGTGATCAGAAGCTCTTTTCTCAACTGATCAATATTGCATGGCCATGGTTAGCTAGACGATCAAGTTATCAGTATGGGCAGCTCTCAGTGACTTCCGACATTTTCAGTGGCACAGGGAGAAATAATTAACTCCCCTAATTAACACATATATTCTTCCTTGCTATATGTTGTTCTCTATTTTCGGTGGCCACGCTTACGTTGTTGTTAATTTTCAATCGAAACTTGGGATCTTAATCTTCCTCGCTACATATATACTGTCACTACACTAAAAAACGTCATCAGTGGCGGTTCATAACCGCCATCAGTGGCGGTTATTGAACCGCCACAGATATAGTGCCACTGATAATCGAGGATTATCAGTGGCGGTTTTCTAACCGCCACAGATAAGTGTTATCTCGTGACGGTTCTACACTAACCGCCACAGATAACAATACTATACGTGGCGGTTCTATCCACCAACCGCCACAGATAACTACACTATCTCGTGGCGGTTCTTTCTACAACCGCCACAGATAACAATATTATCGTGGCGGTTCTTCCACCAACCGCCACAGATAACAATATTATACGTGGCGGTTCTTCCACCAACCGCCACAGATAACTATATTATCTGTGGCGGTTCTATACACCAACCGCCACAGATCTATATTATACGTGGCGGTTCTATCCACTAACCGCCACAGATAGTACTGACCAAAAAATAAAAAAGCGCATTTTGGGCTAGCCTCGGTGCTACTAGCCATGCCCTCTCAAACATATAATACATCAATCACAGATTTTGCATATACACGCTACAATATACAATAATCACCACATATTTCGCATATACACAACTACAATATAATACATCAATCACAATTGCAATTTTGCATATACACAATTATAATGTACAACAATCACAGCTTTTGCATATACACAACTACAATATAATACATCAATCACAATTACATATAATACATCAATCACAATTACAATCACAGATTTTGCATATACACAATTACAATGTACAATTAAAGTGTCTCATGCATGAGGCGCTCGATCATGGTGATGGTGTAGGGCATGCCTCCCATGGACTGCTCCTTCTCAAGTTCAAGATCTTTGCATCAATATTTCTCAGAGTATGTAAATGAAGTTATTATATATCATAGTATGGAAAGCTAAATAGATCACTTTTGTTGTATCACAAATCTAGCCGATCCATTGTCGTCTTATTCCATGTGAATGCCGTGGCATCCTCCATATGTTGTACATGCATTAGCTAGTTTATACTCCCTCTATTTTTGAATATGTGACATTCTATTTTTCAATTTTTATTCCTAAATACATATCATTCTACAATTTTGATCCTACTTTTTACTATTTTTCCTTCTATAATCTCCATTTAGCTATTTTTAATGGCATTTACTATCATACATTAGAGTAAAACACACCATCTAAAACTATAAGGACCATGTAATCAAATCTCTTATGAATGGACGGTAAAGATGCAAAAGGAAACTTGACAACTAAATCAAGCAATCAAATAAACCTCTTTGTAATGGTGCAGTTTTGAAATGAGCTCTTTCGTATTCATCCATCACCCACGTCTATAAAAAGCTCTACTAGCCATCATGAAAGGGCACAGAGAAAAGCAATAGAGGAGAGCTCCTCGCCTAGAGCGCACGCACGCACACACACCACCCATCAACACACACACACACGGAGAAGGGCAACAACACAAGCGCAGATCAATCACAACTTCTTAAATGAAATGACAAAAATTAGAACATATGCAAGCCATGCCATCCAATACTAAACTTGACATTCAATGAAACATCAATTTACACCACCGCATTTAAAAAATTAACTAGTTTTGTGAACTATAAGCCTCTGAGTCTTCACTTTGTTGGTAGGGGCCTCGGGAGGTGGTAGATGAGTATGGAAGACTTCATCGTTATTATCTGGGTCATGAAACTCGCCGTTCTTGTTGAGTACTTCCTTCATAATGAAGTAGGCGAGCTGTCCCCGAATGCCTTGGATTTCATTTGGAACCAGTCCTCCATAGGCAACTTCAAACGCTATAGATAGAAAAAGTTTGTCTTAAGAGCTTATATAGAGAATGAGATGTGCAAATCAATGTGTGATGTTAGCGTGACAAACCTCTACGTCATTGTTTACTATTGTAGAGCCTAAGATTTCGCGCATGTATTGGCACACGAAGTACCCACATAAATTTGTTCTGGCGGTTGCTTGTGGCAATCGCAAAAATTGAATAAACTTATACGACATTGAAGGAGTTATTGACTACGAGTGCGATATAGACAAATTGTTTTTGTGCGTCTGGAAATTTAGTACGGATTGTCGGTGATTTATGGAAAGGACGGTGTCTTGAGCACTTTTACAATATGCTTTGAAGGCCCTATTCACTAGACTTGTCATATCTTTGTAGTCTTTTGGATCTTTGTCCCGCTGGGTCCAAGATCGACATCTTGCTTTATCCGGATGAATTACTACGAGAATCCGATGGAAACTACGTACACATGTATGATGCCGTAGTCATTAGTCCTAACTGAGCAAAGAACGAGATCAACAAGTAATTGAACTAGCTAGTGAGCCACTTACTTGAAATTGTATGGTAAAAGTATGAACTCCTTGTCTTGGAGTTTGATGAGAGCGTTATATCGTAGTCCTCGACCTCCTTTGGTACTCTTTTGATTTCGGTGGCAAACCGTTCCGGATCGAGGAACGCCATCGCCCTTTGGTTCTTTTAGTTCGATCAACTCGTATCTACATAACAAATGATTTAGACATCACATTTATCGGTATTACATGAATGTAGACAATGATTTTTATATTGGACACTTACGGTGACCAAAGATCTCATAAGAGACACGTCGAGGGCATCTTGATAGTACATGTTGTGCAACTCATTGAATTCTATCATGAAGCGGCGGTCCCTCATGGTGGAAATGTTCCTCTCTGAAAATGGCGGTGATCACCTTCGGAGTACATGTTGGTTCGATCGCTCCATATACCATTCATGTAATCGCCTTAGCTGCCTTTGTTAGACTATGAAGCTTGAAGGGGTGACAAACGGCTTCCCAATTCGTATTTGATCTTTCTTGACTTGTCCTTTGGAGACCGCTTTACCCTTACTTTTCTACGACACAACATCATACTCCGTTACGCCGCTGACCTCGCTAATATGGCTTGTCTATTCGCCATGCCTTGAGAGGAGGGTTTTAAGTCGGTCAACCGAAGTTGTCGCACTAACTTTCATCTGTTGATGTGTTGGTGACGATCGTGCGAGGTTTATCAGAGGAGAGGCGGCGGAGTTCATCGTAGGAGAGGCGGCGGGTTCACTGCAGAGAGGTGGCGAGTTCACCTCGGGAGGGTGGCGAGTTCACCTCGGAGGAACAGCACTTCATGATGGTCCAAGGTGATGTCACGTTTGCGCCATCGATGAATGTGTGGGCGGCACTTCCTAGAGTTGTAACCTCGTCGTCGGGGCATTTCTAGCCCGAGGTTGGCGAATCGGGATTAACCGTGTCCACCGAACCTTTGCATATCCCGCGCTATCGCGAGTTGTGCAATACACCTCCTTCTTGGCATGGGTACGCTATGCCCGTACCGGCTGAATGAATATGTTCATGACGGGCAAAGTGAGTAGCACGGTGTGGGGTCATGTATGTCGTCCACGGGATAATGACCCATGTCTGTTCTACAATTGGGGCGGATCGCAATCGCTGCGACGATTCGGAGGGTGGTCGTAATAATGTTCTCGGCTTGTGGCTCATGGCTTGTTGTACTTGTCGTTGTACTTGTTGTTCAATTGTGCCTTGTAATTCTCGAAGCATCTTTTCCTTCATCATTTCTATTTCGCAAACGCTTCTCTAGCTCTCTTTCGACTCTTGTAAGTGTGAAGGTGCTCGGGAATCTGTCTTCCACGGAACCTTAACCCCGACACCTCTTGTTCGTCCGGATGCTCCTTGTTTCCCGGGCACGTGTTAGTTCGCCGTTCTCCCTATCCGGTTGGAATGTTCCTTGGGAAGACTCGACGTCTGACTCCCGGACCCTTTGTGACATTGCTTCGTCGTCGCTATTTACGAAGGATAAGCCCCACCGGACGTGACACTTGCCCTCGCTAGCACGTAGTGCTTGACTCGTCTGTAGTCCGGCCAATTGACTTGTACCACCGATCATTGTAGTGATTCTCGCTTCTGCCTCTCCATTGAGGATTTTACCGGCGTACCCACCCGCACCAAGTCCGTGTGGATGGATGTTCCTTCTTCCGATGTTTATGTGGTCCTCATTGGACTTCTTTGTCGCTTCACTTTGCTTCATCGACACGAAATCATCCCAATATGGTTCTAAGTTTGGGTAGTCCCGATGGCCGATCGGTTTTCTTTACATAAGTAGTATTCACTGGCCTTGAAGTTCCTCCATGCGCATCCATGGTCATCAACGCATCCCGACGCCTTGCGCGTGTTCATCTTCTTGAGAATTGAAGGTTTGTTTCACCGATCCATAGATCCGTTTGATGGTATCGGGCACTTTGTGCCAATCCAAAAGGTGATTGGCACTCTCTCCTTGCGATATACCCGCAGTTGTTACGTACTTTGCTACGAACTTTGGCGGTGCACTAGGGGCCCCACTTCCGAGACCTCCGAGATGGTATACCGCCTTCGGGCTTCTTATTTCTTCCTCGGCCACGAGGTCTTGCCTGGTATGTCGACATCGGCGGCAACACCGGTGGTTGGGTGGAGGTTGAGGAACTGGTAGGGCTAGGGCTCGGGCTTGGGGTGGATTGCTCCTCCATATCGACCTTGGATGTGCGAATCAAAGAGGTAAAGTATGGAACCATTAGAATTTGGCGATCCGATGGGTTAAGTGCGGAAGTTTAACTCGAGAACTAGAAATAAAAGTAATCGAAGAATTGGGCATTCAATTGATGGGCACAAGTACCGAATTGTCTACAAGAAGGGTAAGGAGAATGTGGTTGCCAACGCATTGTCATGGGTGGACAACTCATGAATTTGCGTGCTTTATCGTGGATGCAACCTCTGTGTATTCAAGAGGTAGTGAATTCTGATGCCACCGACAATGTAGCACAACAACTAGCATAGTTGGACGTTCATAGCCCTGACAGCAGTGGGTTTGAATTGCATCAAGGTTTGATCCGCAAGCAAGGAAAAATTTGGATTGGAGAGAACTCTGCGTTACAAACTAAACTAATTGTGGCTTTCCATTGAAGTACCATTGGAGGGCATTCGGCAATGCAGACAACCAACCAAAGACTAAAGGAATTGTTTTACTGAATAAGAATGAAATAGGGAGTAGAGAATTTTGTTAAGCAATGTGAAACTTTTCAGCTAGCAAAGGGGAAAAGATCCAAACCAGTTTGTCTAGTGTAGCCTTTACCCATTCTTACAGCTGCATGGCAAGATTTGACAATGAATTTTGGATTGTCAAACGCCCGCAACTTTCAAGCACTAAATGGAAGAGGTGTAAACGCTCAGAAAAGATCTCTAGTTAACAAAACCAATCCTAGACCTAGCAGATAAAGCGGGTAAGAAGCATACTCGCACCCTTGATCCTTTCCCTCGCTCAACTCATGTTGCGCCTTTTACCTGCGCACTGAGGGGAACTTAGACTGGCACTTTAGATGGCCGGGCGTCCACAAAACCCACAAGAAGAGAATCACGAGTACTACCTATCTACTAAACAATAGGACCAAGTAGGCTATCAGTTGGGCAATCTTTTGACCACCAAACTCAAAGACAACATGATGGAATGAGTAGTAGACTAGCGATGAAAAAGTTAACCTATTTCGGTTGGTTTATATTACCATAATATCTTGATGCAATAACAAGCAAAGCAACATTTTATCGGACAACGTAACAAGCGAGCTAAAGAACAGGAGCCATCGAATGAAGGTAGAACATACCTAGGAATGCGCGCGTCGTGCGGTCGGGCGTCGTTCGAGGGCGCGCGCGCGGGCGGCGTCGGCGGCGTCGGGCGCGTCGGTGGAGCCTTGAGCGCGGCGCGGCGTCGGTGTCGAGGCGTCGGGAGCGGAACACGGGCGTCGGACGGCGTCGAGCGCGGCGCGGCGTCGACGGCGTCGGGGCGAAGACCGTGGCGGCGTCGGGCTCGAAGCGAAGAGTGAAGCGGCGGGAGTTTAGGGGTTAGGCAACGGTGAGAAGAAGAATGATCATGACGACTTTTATATGTGGGGCCTTATCGTGGCGGTTCTTAACAAGAACCGCCATCGATACTATCTGTGGCGGTTCTTCAAAAGAACCGCCATGATATATATTATCTGTGGCGGTTCTTTATACGAACCGCCATCGATACTTTATCTGTGGCGGTTCTTCACAAGAACCGCCATCGATATATAATTATCTGTGGCGGTTCTTTATACGAACCGCCACAGTTCACTTTATCTGTGGCGGTTCTTCACAAGAACCGCCATCGATCATATATAATCCGTGGCGGTTCTTTATACGAACCGCCATCGATAATGGGATCGTGGCGGTTCTTTAAGAACCGCCACCGATAAAGTTATCTAACATAAGCTTTTGCGCGGACTACTTCCAAGTGGTCCGGCGTGAACAACTTTTTGCGGACTACTTCCAAGTGGTCCGCGTGAATCAAAACAGTAATGACCATATATATTTCTAATATAGTAATATACCCTATATAATCTCTCTTGCTTATTTTCATATCTTCTAGGATGTATACCAGAATAGAATATTATTTCTAAATATGTTCTAATATCATAAATGCCTTATGTACTATGTACAATATATTTGGTTTTAATTCATACCGAGGAGAAACCATTAAAACTTGTGTAATCGGAATATAGTAATTACCTATATAATCCTAATATAGTAATATATTAATGACCCACATTTCCATTACTCCACACAAATGCATAACACCATATTTCCATTACTCCATACAAATGCATATTGTTTACATCACATTGCCATTACTCGTATATAGCTAATTATTTTCTTTCACAATTTGCCCTTCTTCATGATCGTCGCGATGATAGGTAGTTTCTTGAGTGGTTTCTTCCTCGAGCCCGATGTTGCCATCTACGAAAGGAGGCAACTCGTCAAACCGGTTGTACTCATCCTCATCCACGACATTCTCAACTCCGACGATCCTTCTTTTTCCTCAAGAACTACATGCCGCTTCTTATCGTCGGTCGATTACATAGAAGACTTGTGCTACTTGCCATTCGCAAGTACGAATGGTTAAATCTCTGATCCGACATGTTCGATGTCCAAAGTAGTGAAGCCGTACTTGTCCACCTTGACACCCTTTGGGAGTTGTACCCAACGACACGAAACATCGGGATCTTAAAAATACAATAGTCGAGCTCCCAAATCTCTTCTATGAACCCATAGAAGCTAGTCTTCTTCTTGCTGTGTTGTCATAGGCATCTATCGACACCACTATTTTGGTAAGTGCTTTTGCTATCCCGAGATCTCGTGTAAAAGGTATATCCATTTATGTCGATCCTTGCCATGTCAAGATTGTACCGATGGCCCTTTTGCCAACCACCTCAACATAACACTCGTTTCTTTCCAGTCCACATGCTCTTTGAACCAATGATTGAACAAGCGGTTATGCTCTTTTGTTACCCAAGCCTCGATCGTCCACGATTTTCCTCTCGTAGCTTATCCTTGTGCATGTCCATGTACGAGGACACCTCAACCGATCAAGGCAAGGCGTGAAATGAGCTTTTTCAACAATCCATGATCGTAAGAATTTGTTGATTTCCTTCCAATCGTCCCTTTTCCAAACTAGCCTACCCTCATGGCGAGATCTGAGCACTCCTACCGGTTCCACCCTCCATGTAATCCACGCAAAACTCGATAACCTCCTCGGTTGCATAACCTTCCACAATGCAACCCTTGGTAGATCGATTGCGTACATACTTCTTCAGATACCCATGTACCTTTCGAACGGGTACATCCGATGCGAGAATACGGGGCCACATACATTTATCTCATTCACAAGGTGAACAATGAGATGAACCATTATATCGAAAAATGATGGAGGAAATACATCTCTAGTCGGCATAGTGTCTTCACCACATCATTCTCGTAGTTCGAAAGTCCGATGGGATCGATGACCTTCGTGAAATCGTGTTGAAGAAGAAACACAACCTCATGATTGCTTCTCGGACCTTTTCGGCAAAATACCTCTAATTGCAATAGGAAGCATTTGTGTCATCATCACATGACAATCATGAGACTTCATGCCGATTAACTTCAAATCTTTCATGGACACGGTTTCTTGATGCTTGCGAGTAGCGGATGGAACTTTCACACCATGCAAGCATTTGCAGAGGTCTGTTCTCTCTTTCTTGGATAGAGTGTAGCAAGTGGGGAAGGTAAAGTCGGCCTTTCCGTTGTCTCGAGGATGTAGCTCACTCGATTTTCATATCTTCCGTGTCCCTTCGTGCCTTGATCAGTCCTTAGTTTTGCTAGGAATATTCAAAAAAATACCAATCAAGTCATCACATACATTTTTCTCTACATGCATGACGTCTATGCAATGGTCGAACTTCTAAGTCCTTCCAATAGGGCAAGTTCCAAAATATCGATCTCTTCTTCCATGTGATCTTCTCGATCGAGACCTCGATTTATTATTACTCTCTCCTTTCCAAGTACAACATTAATATCCTTAACCATATCATATACCTCTTCCCACGAGGAGGCCTTGGAGCTATACCATCCTCTTTTGTCCCGTCGAATTGTTTCTTCATATTGCGGTAGGGGTGATTCTGCAAGGAACTGCGGTGATGCATGTACACAGCTTTCCTTGAGTTATTGAGCCACACACTTGCGGTTTCATCCATGCAATGGGGGCATGCTTTGGCCCCTTTACAAGACGACCGGATAGGTTACCAAGGGCGTGGAAATCATTGATGGTGCAAAACAACAATGCGCGTAGGGTGAAGTACTCTCGCTTGTACTCATCCCATACCAGACACCTTCGTTCCACAAGATCACAAGATCTTCCACCAATGGTTGTAGGTATACATCAATATCATTGCCGGTTGTCTCGGCCCTTGGATAGCAAATGACATCATAATGTACTTTCGTTTCATACACAACCAAGGAGGAAGGTTGTAGATCTGAGAGTCACGAGCCAAGTGCTATGAATACTACTCATGTTACCGAAAGGATTCATTCCATCCGTACTCAACCCAAACCTTACATTCCTCGGTTCATTCCCGAAGTCCATCCTAAAGAGCCTATCGATGGTTCTCCACTGGGCAGAATCAGCAGGGTGTCTCAGCTTTCCATCCTTTTTACGCTCTTCTGAGTGCCATCGCATCAGTTGGGCATGCTTTTTGTTTCCAAATAAACGCTTCAACCGAGGTATTACCGGTAAATACCACACCACTTTAGCGGAGCTCCTTTCTTCACCACGGTGCCCTCATTGTCATGGTCTTTACGCTTGTATCGCGATGATTTGCACACGGACATACATGCATGTCTCAGATACTCTTTGCGATAGAGTATACAATCGTTTGGACATGCATGTATTCTTTCTACTTTCAATCCCAATGGACATACAACCTTCTTAGCTAAATAAGTGGTTATCGGCAATACGTTTCCATCTGGAAGCATGTCCGCTAAGAGATGTAATAGCGCCGTGAAACTTTTATCGGACCAACCATTGCTTGCCTTCAATTTTAGAAGTGAAAGCACGGTGTGCAACTTTGTGTATTCCTCCTTGCAACCCGGGAACAAAGGTGTGTCCGAGTCGTCCAACAAACCCTTGAATTGATTAAACTCTCTCTGACTAGTGTAGTTCCCTTCTGCATCGCGCAACATCTGAGCAAGATTATTATCGTCATCAATGTCCAACCTATCCTCATCGATCCATAGCGATGTCACCGCCATAATGCCTTCTCCATCATCCAATACGTTATCACCTTCATGTATGTTTTCCTCTTCACCGTGACTTGTCCAACGTGTATAGCCAAGTACAAAACCTCTTGAATCAAGTGCAAGTGGATGTGCTCTTTGTCCAAAACATTTTCTCATTCTTGCAATCAATGCATGGACAATGTATGTACTCGCCTTCTTATGCAATTTGTTCTCCTCAATGGCTCTTAGAAAAGCAGATACCCGTCGATGTAATCTCTACAGTAATGCAGTTCGCATTGTACATCCATCTCGGTCCATCTAAAATTAATTAACATATAAAAATTGATTAAAACTAATCTAATTACTTATCATCTAAATGAGCTAGATAATAAATTCATCATCTAAAATGATGAGCATCCACCTACCAAATTAGCTTAAATTTCATGTATATCAATATCCAATAATCTTAATTAAATAAATTTAATATATGTCCACACTAATGGAACCAAATTAATAGTAATTAAAAACTAATCAATACTTTTCCTGTAAAGAAGCTAGATAATAAATTCATCATCTAAAAATGATGAGCACCCACCTACCAAATTAACTAAAATTTCATTTATATTAATACCCAATAATCTTAATTAAATAAATTTATTATATGCAAGATGTATATGTTAGTACACTAATGGAACCAAATTAATAGTAATTAAAAACTAATCTAATAACTTATCATCTAAAGGAGCTAGATAATAAATTCATATATATGCAAGATGTACATGTCCGTACACTAATAGAACCCAATTAATAGTAATTAAAAACCAATCTAATTACTTATCATCTAAAGGAGCTAGATAATAAATTCATCATGTATCAAATTAACTTAAAATGCAATTAATATTAAATATATGCTTAATCATAATTCATCATCTATAAAAGGAACACAACATCATCTAATGAACCTAGCTAGAAATAAATTCATCAACTACAAAATGGTACCTAAATAAAAATAAACAAAATCTAAACTTTTCATCTCATCTACATATAAACCCTAATTAAACTTGGTTTAAAAATTAAATTGCAACAAGATTAACACAAATCAAGAGAGGAGAAAAATAACTCACCAAGGAACAACTAGAGGAAGTACAAGCACAAGAATTGGAGAAAACGAAATCAAATTTAGAAGTTTTGGTTTGCTCTCGGGAGGAAGAAGACCGATCTTTGCTCATCGACCACCTATTTATAGGCAATATTATCGATGGCGGTTTTAACTAGAACCGCCACTAATAACATATCCGTGGCGGTTCTATCCTCGAACCGCCATCGATAATCATTATCGATGGCGGTTCGAGGATAGAACCGCCACGGATAATCAATAAATCGATGGCGGTTGGAGGATAGCACCGCCATCGATAACCTAGTTATCGATGGCGGTTCTAGCCTCCAACCGCCATCGATAATGTATTGTTATCGATGGCGGTTCTACCTCGAACCGCCATCGATAATCATATCGATGGCGGTTCGAGGATAGAACCGCCATCGATATTTTTCCCGCCATTTATGAAATTGAACCGCCACTGATAAATATCTTTGTGGCGGTTCGAAAAAAACCGCCACAAATAGACCGTCACCTATTGCAGGTTTTGGCGTAGTGTGTGTGTCTAAGGGTCTGTTTGTTTTTGCTTTGGATTCTCTAAAAGCTGATTCTGGATTATGGTTGTAGAGAAGCTGATTCCAAAAGCTGGAATCTAAAAGCACATATGAAGTGGATTGTGGATTCTAGTGTATATAAGTAGGTTGGATTGTGAGAATCAATTCCTAGAATCGAGTTGTTTGCTTTTTATTCTGCTTTTAGGGCCAGAATCCATAATCAAAAGCAAAAACAAACAGGCTTTGAAGGGGAAGCGTATCCTTTGCCATTGTTGTTGGCCATTAAATCAATAAAACCGACCATGCAAGGATAATTTAGTTTAGATCAATAGCTATATAAGTAGTATTAATTCTTGATCCAATTTACTTATTTATTACCTATGGAGTAAATTAAGGTACAGTCTTAGGCCGGGTCAGCCACATGATGATCCGAACCTATCTTTAAGAGGCTGATTGGTTTATAATTGGTTTATAAGGAGCTAAGTTTGTTATACCACGCCAAATCACCTGTGTCATTAGTAGTAGCAATTGAAGTACACATATGCATGCACTTCTAAACATGTCTGGAAGATAACAAAGCTGTTAAACGGTGCCGTCGGTGATGGAGCTAGGAAATTTTGGAAACCTAGATAAGCCTAACTACAGCTAATAAACACGAACAAGTTCATAAGCACATCACACAAACAAAATTAAGGACCACGGTAAGTTTTTTTTTAACTAAAAACAGTTTCAATTATGTTGAAGGAACCACTAACTAATCAGCAATAGGCATTGGATACAATTTGAAATCATTTTGTTACTCGAATTTGAAACCAGAATAAAAAAGCCTTCATTGAAAATAACATGTAAAGGAGCAGATCTACCTCGTACATGCAAAATTCGGGCTGCGGCAAAATTCACCCCTGTAGCCACACCCCTTGCTAAACTCACGTTGGCTGCTCTACCGTTATGGCAACTGCGGCACAGCCTGATCCGTCACCCGCACCCCCAGTGGCGGAGTTAGGCCTCGGGCCACCCGGGCCATGGCCCGAGGCATGGCATGGAAAGTCTATCTCAAGAACACTAAAATCTCTCAAAAAAATTACAAATCGGCCAAGAACTAGTTGGATCTGCCCCTACGCACCCTCGTATCACGCTAGCCCGCACCTCTATCGAGCCCACGAGCTGCCACCGCCACGTCGGGCACGGTGCCCCTTGCTTTACCACTCGCTGGCCCGCGCGTGGCGCCGCCTACCGCTTCGCTTCTCTACTGAGCTTGCTAGCCAAGTCTCGTTGCAGTGCCCCCTGCTTCGCCACTTGCTCAATTGCCCGTAGAGGGATTGGGGATTTGGGGAGACGAGACAGGGAGAGCCAGAGCCGAGAGGAATGGGGGATAGATGTGAGAACCGCCCAAATTGCACTTGGTTTAATCGAGCGGCCGGCTGCCCATTTAGATGAGAGCTAACATACGCTCACACAAGAGTTAGGCACATGTTAATTCACATTTATATGACAAAAAACACAGCCACAATCTCAATTAAAACAAAAGCAACTCCGGTAGTCTCCGGTATGTGTCTCAAGACGATGCCCAAGATCAATACATATACCGTTGCACAACATCTCTATCATCACACAATAGATAGAGAGTGCAAGTTTTAATGTGAATTACAAGTCTTCAACATATTACAAGTCTCATACATCGAGTGTATCAAATCTAAAATTTTACTCAAGAAGCATACAAAGACAAGTCTATATGCTTTCAACCAAAGGTCACTAGCTAAAACTATCCATGGTTTAACTAGCGAATTAGACATAGAGTACGTAGCGGATATAATCATCATAAAAGCAAAATAATAGTGGCGCCATTGCCCATAAGGCACCACTACCGCTATCTTGGCCAACCACCAACTACTCATCCCCTTCGCCAACATCGGCGGGGTAAAAATAGCCATACACGGCCTCATTCTCACCTGCAAAACTCCAACGACAAACACATGAGTACGAAGGTACTCGCAAGTCTTACACGGACCATAGAGTACAAGGATAATGTATATGGTTGTAGCAAGGATATGAAAGGCCACAAGTTAAGTAGAATTTACGAAAAAGCATAACTTAACAACTAGAGAGTGATGTGTAAGCACCCTTAGTCCTATTTAACTTCTATGGACAGCTAGCACATACCAAACATCTCTCATGAGACCATCATGTTTCACCTTCCAAGCTCATCATAAAACAACACGTGACACTTATGATGATGTCCAATGAACATTAAACTTTGCCATAACCGAGAGCGCGGCTATTCGAATAGTTCTTACACCCTGCAGGGGGTACATCTTTACCCACACGACACGAGACCACCGGCCATACCACCCGTCGGTAGCAAGCGATGATTCACATGACAACCTTTTGTATACTCACCCCAAACATTTGTGCTCGTGTCTAATGTGCGGAGATGACTAGGTCCATCGGGAACACCCTTAGGCACCTCACCCACACACCAAACCCACAAGTCAAATGATCCGGGTAACTTATAGTACTTAGCTCATCCATCCCATATATGGATATGGGGTTAGTACGAAAAGTGTTTAAGACAACGGCACCAACGATTGGTCCTTAATCGACTCAAGCGAGCCTATGGCATCCGAGACTCCATTCTCGAATAACCCCAACTACCCGCCAAAGTCTCGCACTTTCACTTTTTAAACAAGTCCTTCAAAATTATCATGAATGAACCAACATTCTTTTCAATTACCATGTTTCAAACCCATACCATCCCGCGATAACTATCAATTGCTACAAAGAGAAGACCATCCCAATTCCCGGATTCCATACCAAGACGTAGAGCATGGCTAAGCATCTAACGCGACCATTAGCATAAGACAAACTACCCATGCTAAGAGTTATCAAGGTGTATGGTAAACAATATCAAGGGAGGGAAAATGCAACAACTAGGAGCTATTTGCGACATAGATATATAACATAAAAATCCACATGCATAATATCATAATATAAGTCACATTGATCCAAAATATAGGAGAAATATGCTCGATGCTTGCCTTGTGTAGCAGCTGGTTCCTCCTCAAAGTTCTCCTCACTCACGGTCGTCGGGTCAACCTCGTTGCTCTCCGGTACGTCGGGCTCTAAACGAATGCTATGATGCAAAATTAGAATGATGACATTGATGTAAATGCGCATGTATGAGCATGAGAAATGAACGAGATGAACTTCAAGAAGTTACATATATAGTTCAGCAATAAAGGAGTTTATCGGAGTTCATTTATTTGGAAGGACATCATTCGATTGAGTTATACATAATTATTAATTTACTGAAAATTATGCTCTAAGAAGCGTGCAACTCAAACAACAAATCAAAAGAACGAACACTTAATAAAAGGGAAACAATATTTTTCATATAAATTATCATTAGGGCTTAATATGGCCTAACTCAAAATTATTCAAAATAATATCATTTTGCACAGCAAGCAAGGGTATATCATTCTAAGGTCATGAGATTTGGTTTTGTTGAGTTTGAGGTTCGTTTGAGAAAGTTACGGCCATTTGAACATTTTACCGATTACATGTTCGGACAACAAGCAAATAGTGCAAACCCAGGTATAATATAAATATTTTTGTATATCTATGATCCTTGCAATCCCAGGAGTGCAGCTAAACTATTTTCACTAAATTTTGAGCTCATTTGGCTGATGTTTTGACCATTTGAATCTTGTATGTTAGTAAGGTTTTAAACAATCAATTTTTGACTCAAAATACATTCAAATCTAAATGTTTTTACATAAATGGAGCATCTAGGCTTGCAGAAATCTATTTGATTTATTTCATGATTTATGGAACTAGGAATTATATAGTTACTTCACATCAACTACAAAGAGACTTTACTTCAACCTCTAATTAAAATATTTTTATGCAAACAGCATATGAAATTTTATTGCAGAATATAACTCCTTATTCCTTAACTCAAATTTAGAAACAAATTTCATTCTATTCGGACACTCCTAGCAAAAGATATGATAGTTTGAATTGAAAAAGAGAAAAAGAAAATTTTATTTTGCTAGAGATGGATTCGAATCAGAGACCCCTCGGTTCAAACGGCAAAGCTAAACCAATGGGCAAAGGTGTTGCTTGTGATAAGGCTACATGCGAAAATACTTGAGCTAGACCTCTTACTCTTGCCCTAGAAGCTCGAAGCTTCACTGGACGGCAATGGCGCTGCGAAGAAGCTCTCTGTGGAAGAACTCCAGAGGGGTGAGGCTCGGATTGGGAGGGTCCCTGGCGGCAGAGGTGATCATCGGAGCTGGCCGTGGTGCTACCGACGGCCGGAGCTTGGCGCGGCAGGGAACACGACTGGGAGCCTGTAGTGGTGGAGCAATGGGCTTGGTTTGGCTTGCAGACCGGATGGAGGATAAGGTTAGGAAGCTGAGAGGAGAATCACAGCAAGAGGAAATCGGTCACGAGCTCACCTTGCAGCCGGTTGCACAAAATGGGGCTTGCCTGGCCTTGCTTGAGCTCGGCAGTGCTCACAATGGAAGAAGCAAGGACAGGGCAAGCAAAGTTGCAAGGAGAGGGCCCTGGGCGGCTTTAAAGCTCAATGCAGTGGAGTCGGCGAAGCTTGGCATGGGCGGCAGCATGGGCAAAGCTGGCGAAACCCAGGTCGCAGTGGTCGCGTGGCGCAAGAAAACTGCCGCAGCAGCGTGTTGTCATCGCTAGCTCGTTCTGCGCGGGTTGGGGTAGAGAGGAGGGAGAGAGGGAAGAGGAGGAGGAGACGGCTGGTGAGGCTGGGAGGGAAGTTGGCCAGTGGGAGAGCTCGGAGCACCGCCCAGCGTCCTCAATTAGCGGCAACCAGGTGGACTCACCGTCCATGGCGCCCAATTGGGGAAGAAGCAGACAGAGAATTGTTTTTGAATTTTCAGCCAATTTCTTCTCCCTCTCTTCTTCTACTTAATTAAGGGTTCAAAACAGCTCCAAAAATCATCCCAATTTTTGTGGATCACGTATAGACATTAGATAGCACAGTACAGTTAGTTTCACTCAAAAAACATTTGTAAATTAAGTATGCAAATTCACAAAAGATGGCTGTTTCTGAAATTTCAAGATTTAATTTGAGCACCCAAATGATCTCCTAAAATCTGGAAATAAATTCTTAAATTCACTATTTGCAGTGGGTAACAATACAAAAATAACACACAGGTCATGCTATATGGTGAAAATTTGAGTTGCTTCACAACATACCAATTTGCACTAAAATCAACAATTCAAAAATTGAATTCGAATGTATGCCAACACGAGATTAAATGCTCAATGATGCTTCATGTATGATCATGATGATTATGGATGCATCTTTGGTTTTGGGGCTGTGACAATAGATTCCTTTGATCGAATTTAGAATGAAGTAGTTTGTGGATGTGGAATGGGCTGTACGTGGCTTATGGGCATTAGCAGTTTGGCCTGTTGGTTGGCCTATTGGCGTGCGAGGTGCAACGGCTCACTTGTAACATCGGCAAGAGCTTACCCAGAAAGTCAGGACCGGTAGTTTCCATGGTACGAGGGATAGCCGGATTGCTCTACTACTGGTCAATGGTCACCGATAAGCCCGGGCATTCGTCTGCCTTGCTCGGGAGGGGGCCAGGCCTCTGGCTGCCGTCTGATCTTTTATGTGAAAAGAAGGCAACCATGATCATATCCCACACTTACAGGTTCATTTCAAGGAAACAAAAATTAATCGTCCAGATCTGAAACAGGTCGAACGGCCGTCGGTGAATTAATGGCCAAGAGCTGCAACGACCAATCTAACGGTCCAGATGTATTTTAACCGTAGGCCGGAGTAATTTCCTAGTCAGCAAATAGTCAATACAAGTCAACATAACTGTTCATATTAGACATAATAAGCAGCTCAAGCTAAACATTTTACTGCATCAACAGCATCGATCTCTTTCTGCTAATCAAAACTCTCAAGTGGAGAAAAAAAATAACAGAAAAGAAAACCATGGAAGAAAGTAAAAAACCAAGCCAACAAAATCTCCGAGCTATTCACAGAGGCTAAGAAACCAGGAGTTCTTTCTGTATGCAAGAAGCGGCTACTAGGCGTCGTCCCCGGCGGTGGCGAGCGCGCGGAGGAATACGGCGGCGGGGCAGGGGATGCGGATAGGGCCCTGGTGGTCGTACCCGTACTCCTGCGCCGCGCGGCCGAGGAGCTCCGCCAGCGCCGGTCGGCCCAGCAGCTCGGCGCGCACCACGAACCGCTCCGCCTCCGCGCCCTCCCCGCCCACGTACACCGGGACGTGCCCCTCCGGCACGCCCGCGTGCGGTTTCTTCCCCCCGCAGCCGCCGCGCCGCCGCGCCGGGGACGAGGAGGAGTCGCCGACGCGGGAGAGCCGTCTGATCAGCTGCTTCATCGGATCGCACGGCCTAGATCTGTTTCGGGTGTGTTAAAGCAGGCGTTTCTGTGCGGTGGCGCGGAGGATAGGGGGCTATTTATAGCGGCAGGGCGCGCGGCTCTTCCCTCCATGACATGTGGAGCCATGGCGTAGCGGGGCCCGCATCTCAGTAAGGTTTTCGGGGTGGGTGGAAGGAGAGAAGAGGTACAAGTGGGAGTACGGCGTCAGGTACGACACCTTTTCGTCCCGTTCGCTTTCTTCTTCTTCTTTTTTTCTCTCCCTCTTCTATTTTCTGTTTCTTTTCTGAGTGAGAATTTTTTTCGCATATCTTTTTTCATATTATCTTTTTGAAGTAGAAATAGGTAGCTAGCCAGCATGATTTCGTAATATTGATGAAATTTGTAGGACTCGACAGTCTTCTACAAAATAGCATATAGTTTTTCTTAAAATCACGAGGCTAGCTAGCCCCCTATTTTATTAACGAAACTGGAACGAACAGCACCAGAAAGCGCACACACTAGAGGATTTCGATGAGTGGCGTCATCTCCATCCAACTCAAGAACAACCACCCTTATAATACCTCCTACTAATCCCTATAGGTTTCCTGCCTCGTCGTTGATTTGAGCCGTGGAGCAAGTCGGCTCGTCGAGCCGAGCCAACCAAAAATAATTTAATCAACTCCATATGATGACTTAATCAACTCTATAGTTCAAGAAGAATGGCTGCCTATGGTATTCTCGTTCGGGGATGAGGACGAAGTGGAAGCGATAAATTAGAGCATGATAGCGTTCATGACGAACTGTGGAATGAAATAGATTTTACCTTATAATCCATCAATATTGTACTAAGAAAGAGATGAAAGTGCTACAAAACTTCATATTTTAAGATATTCTAATTAGACAAGCTGTTGCCTCGATGCATCTAGAAAGTTTAGATATTCAATTAGTAAATCTATAACTTGGTTGTGTCTTATAAAATTAAATTCTGAAATACCTAAGCAGAAGAAAATTTCGAACAACAGATACTAATGATGGAAGTTCTGCTAGGGGTTTAGGGGAAAAAAGAGGATCGCAAACGGTTCTATTTAAAAACCGTCTGTGATATTGTATCACAAACGGTTCTAGTTAAAAACCGTCTGTGATGAGTACTAATCGCAGACGGTTCTAAAGTAGAACCGTATGTGATAAGAATTTTCGAGACGGTTCGAAAATCGTTTGTGATGTGCACTTACATCACTGACACATTGTTAGTGACGGTTCACAAAACCGTCTGAGATGACGATTTTGAACCGTCTGAGATGATGTTTTCTGTAGTAGTGCCCTAGTTAATAATATATATGAATATATATATATATATATATATATATATATATATATATATATATATATATATATATATATATATATAGGAAGCTTTTTCCGTACTCCCAAGAGTACATACTCCTACCTCTAATATAACACTTAAACGAATGTGTTATACTCCTTTATCACTTTTGGTAGACTTTAATAATAATTATAAGGTACTATAATGCGATATGGTCGAAAATTTTTTCATCAAAACCCTTTATTTTTGCTATATACATTTTTTCATATGTAAAAGGAGTATATACACAAACTATGCTATAAAGAGTGGACCATGACGAAATTTTTCATGGAAGTCACTTTAGAGTATCTTATAATCAGTATTAGAGTGTGCTCAAAAGGATAAAGATGTTAGTGTTATGCCCTTGAGGAAATCATTTAGATGATTGTAACATGACTATATATGTTTATGAATCATAATATGATTATTGGTCCAATGAATGTATATCATTGTATTGATTAACAAGTATGTGACTTGCTTATGAAGCTCTTTACTTATTGATGTAATTCGATAAATATCTCTGATCGGATATCATCGTATAGGACAACGATGAATAGATCAGCACATGTAGTGATCGATGATCATGCTTCATAGATCATGGGATATGGAGATATCATCTATATATTGTGGACGCATGTTGAAGAACATGAGTTAGATAGACCCTCAATGGGACACTGCGAGAATGTTTCATTCTTATGTGTCATCAGTGTATCTCATACATAGTAGATGTATGATCCTTAGACCTGAGATTATCATATTCCCTACATGTGTAATAGTTTTCTTGGGGCTATCAAACACTACATCCTAACCGGATAGTTATAAAGGTAGCTTTCATGTTTACTATAAAGCGTGCAGAGGAAGTGGCGATCAAGATGGAATTTGCCACTCCAATGAAATGGAGATATATGATAAGGCCACTCGTGTGATATGATTAAGGAAGTGCATGGCCATGCCGTGATTGAGGAGTCAATCACAACTTATTAATATATCACGGATACGAGAGATGGATTGAATCATCAAAGGATGACATGCTTCTCGCCTTGAGTTCAATCTTCATATGCTTGGCAAAGGGATTATTACATGAGAACTTTTGATAGGTTCTGTCCGATTTTATTATAGTATGTTTGGGAGTAGTCATACTTTGCAAGGAGCCGCTACCAACTATTGGATTGAAAAGGAGTTTTTCGAATCCATGTCCAAACGTACGTGAACCTGCAGGGTCACACACTTAATGTGTTGGGACGCATTAATTTGGATTGGATTCGTAATTAATGGACCTCGTGGGCTTAGCACGATGGGCCTCCTTTAGGTTTCATCTCGTGGCTATATAAGGAGGGGAGGGTGGCGCGAGGTGTGCTTTTCCACGGCTTAGTAGTGATTGACGCCCTAGCCTCCTCCTCCTGGTGATCGTGCTTGCACACGACGCACGGCGCTCCATCCTGGACGTGTGGATCGCTGCGGTGACGCTGCTGCGGCTGGCGTGGGAGGACGATCCACGGCGAGGCGAGGACGATCCACTCCATCGACGCAACGACTGCGGCGAGGACGATCCACTACATCGACGCGCGAAGGATTCCTCAACTGTGCATCTAGTGGTAATCTAATCTGTGATCCCCTTTTTGCGAGTAGCTTTCTGGTTATACGGTAGTTTTTTTTGTGCTAGTGTAGCATACCGCATGCCTTTTCAAAAGACGTATAACAACATCATTTAAGCAGTATACTTAGAGTGGAAGTACTTACTTCAAGGAGTATGGAACCATTTTCATATATATATATATATATATGATGATGATGATATATATTATTAGGTCTGCACATAATTGGGTCTAATTAAACTAGTCGGGCGTATAAATACAACCTGACAGCATTTGGGTTGGAATATTCAGACAATGGTGTAGTTGGTCAAATTAATTTAATTTAACCATTCCTTGTAGATATTAAACCTTTAATCGGAAGTGACAATATCTAGCCAATATATTGATTTAATTTGATGATCTACTCATATATAGCTGAACAGGCTTGATTACCTTGATTACTCACCTATTGTTATACACGTACGGCATCAGTTGATCAATGGTATCCATCAAATGACGCGACGGCTCTAGGTAGCATATAGAGATCGATCAGCATGGAACATTTTGTTCTTGCCTACATAGCACGGACAAAACCAAATTAATCAACGGGACAGATACTACACACTACTATAGAACGAAAAGTCTATTATACACGAAAAGAAAGTTTCTTTTTTTCTCTCTCTCTCACTAGAATCTAGGTCTAGCTAGCTAGTGCTTCCAGTACACTTTGTTATAGTTTATGACCTTTTCTAGAACTACGGATCCAAATTTGATGATTAACGAGTGCGTTGGAGCTAGTTTGATTATAGAACTCCGGCTACATTGAAACGGAATGTTCATGCCACCTTCTTATTTTTCTTTTAAGAATGTGAGTGGAGCTAGCATATATTTGTACGCATATATAATATAGTAGTTGAAATTTTTTTGGTAATTAAAGGACAAGCAAAACCTACTTACAGCAGGATATGCTTGCATGCTGATGCAATCTCCACTCTGATCAGCACTATGCCACTAGTGTGCAACAATGCCTGTCTAACATGTATATTTTCTGTAAAAAAAAAGTCAAGTGACATGTATAGACCTCTCCGTCTACTCCTCCGTTCTTCAATACGTGTCATTCTAGCTAGCTTTCAAATCTTATTTCTAGATAAATATCATTTTACAACCCACTTTTCCTTATATAGCTCTCTCATTTGGCTATTTTCAAGATCATTTAATACTATGAAATAGAGTAATACATATTATCCAATAACAATAGTGGTTTAATAAAAAAAAGATAATTTGATATTTTGTACAATAACCATGGTTGAAGTGTAAAATCCTAAACGTTGTCAATATAGGTCTATCACTTTCACTTAGGTTTAAGCCAAGTCAGCGGGGATTTAGGGACTGAGGAAGTAATATATAACTATGTTTTTGCCACTCGCGTACATACCAAGGTTCAAAATTTCAGCCGAATTTTGGCGAAATTTCGGATTTCGGATCACCCCGAAATCTCAAGTACCGGCCGGAATTTTTTTTGAAATTGCTACAGTAAAATCCGAAATTTCGCTTTTTTGGGCCACATTTTGCCGAAATTTCGTGTTTTTTGGCCAGTTTTGAAAGTTTTAGGGCCGGATTTGACCGGATTTGGTCCAATAACCCTTAGGAAAGTCATCTCTTATGAAAATTTGTTGAAAAACCTAATTTTTTAAACATTTTAAAATTTTGGCAGAAACACTGTCAGATTTTTATAAAACTTTACATGCATGATAATAATCTCAAAATTTTATCGTACTATCCTTAGTATATTAGGATCATACATAAAAATTTCAAAATAATTTAACTTCATTTTTTATATTTAAAAAATCAAAAACAGAATGAACATAATTGGGACAGTTATATTGTCAGAATTTTATAAATTTTGTTGAGTGTGATTATGATCTAATTTGTTTTTGAGAGATTAATAATTGACTCATTAACATTATATAAATTTTTCAAAAAATTTAAACTTTGTTTGTTTGGTCAATCAAATCTATGTAAGCATTGAACTTCGTTTGTTATATTATATTTCCAAAATCAAAAAGAAAAGAACATAAATGGTACTGTGCCTTGTAAGAATTTTATAAATTCACTGAAGTGTGATCATGATTCATAATATTTATGGGATATTAAGAACTTCCTTATCACCATTCTTTAAAATTTTCAAAAAATTTTATGGTTTACATAATTTTTCATTTTGTTCAAGTTTGCCGGTAAGCCTTTTAACACTAGTAGTAATCTTGTTCAATTTTTAAAACTTCATACAGTTTGATCATTATCTGAAAATTTTATGAGAGAATTATAGATACATCATAACCATGCACAAAAAAGTTCAACAGTTTCTAACTTCATTTGTATCATTTCCCATTCGGATCAAACTTGTCGGTCAGTGTTCTATCAGGACAGCGCCACTCTACGAATTTTTAAAAATTCCTCACATGTGATAATCAGCTGAAATTTTTATGAGAACATTAGTTATGGATCATAACCATGCAAAAAAATTTTCAACAGATTATAACTTGATTTGTACCATTTTCCATTCCGATCAAACTTGTCGGTCAGTGTTTTATCAGGACAGTACCACTCTCTGAATTTTTAAAAATTCCTCAGATGTGATCATCAGCTGAAATGTTTGTGAGAACATTAGCATTGTGTCAGGAACCTCCAAAAAAAATTTCAAAATTTTTCGATAACGTTTAGACCACTTTTCAGCCAGTGCAAAAAACCCGAAATTTCGGGTTTTTTCGCCGAATTTCGGTTTTTTTCCGAATCGGACCGGATTTGAATTTTCAAATTCAAATTTTGTCCGAAATAATTCCGAAATTTGGCGAAATTTTGTTATCCGACCCAGGGCGAAATTTATTCCCCTTGGTGCATACATCCTCAGCTCTCTTACATGCATAAATACTTTTCTTGGGATGCACACTAGATACTGTACTTAGTTCAGGATATCTTATTGTATCAACTGTGTCACTTACTCAGTTGGATATGAGTTGTACCTTACGGTACAGTACCAGAGTGCCTTTTTCTTTGCTTCCGGTACACCTGTACGGCACCCCGATGAACTACATATTGGAGGCTGACTAGACTAGATCTAGATATCGTTCATTATTCGAGGGATACACACATGGCCTATGACCAATATGTGTGTGTCAGCGTGTGCATGATATCTTGCATGCCATGGTGCTTTATGGTAGCAAGCACCAACCTTATTGACATTTGTTTGTGGAAGGAAAGGGAATCTCCACCATCACCAAGCATGATCGATATTGTACTATTGCTGTACTGCATGTTGCCTGTTCTTTAATTATTTGCACTCTTAGATGGATGGCTCTTGGATCTCCCAAAGGAAAAGATAAGAGGCACCGCATGATCGAGCTAGTGGAGCATACTAGCGAGTAAACTACAGTTGGATTAATTCATTACATGAAGATTCCAAGCAGAACTACTGTGCATGCAAGCAGAGACGACATCAGGTCCATGGAGCCGGTCGGCCGGCCGGCAGGCATGCAGTTTGGTCAGACATCCCGTCGACGAGCCCCACGTACATGCAAGTACGGAAGCACGTATGTCCAGGCCACACCAGCTAGGTAGCCATGCAGGCCTGTGTGTACGGGCATGGCATCACGGGCATCTGCATGCTCAATAGGTTGATGAGCACGAAGGTACGTGCCAACAACTGACGGACAGTTAGGGATGGCAATCGGATGAGTACATACAGATACAACTGTCTCAGACTCATCACTCGAACCTGAACACATGTCACTCATCCGAACCCACTAAACTTTATGAGTACAGGTCCGTGCCCATGGTCGAACCAGATTGGTACCTGATACCCAATGGGTACCCACGAGCATAGAGCCATAGGGGGTGATCGGGCTGGGGGGCAAGACGGTTGGAGCGGAGGAGGCCGAGGGGGGGCGAGCCAGCGCTGAGGGAGACAGAGGCCGTGATGAGAGGTGGGGGGTGGCGGGACTCGGGAGGGAGATGGAGGGGCGCGGGAGGCGGTGGCGATCGGCCAGGCTGGAGGATCGGGGGAACGGGGGATTGCAACCGAGCTAGAGGATCAGGGGAATGAGGAATGGGGTTATGTGTATCTCTAAACAGTAAAATCTATATGTCATAGGATTCCTATAGATACCCGTAGGTACAAATTGATATTCACGTTCTTCCTATAACCTAAGAGTACCCAAACCCGAAAAACCATATATCTAAAATGTTCAAACTCACCTATAAAACTGCCATCCCTGTGACCAGCGTCGATCGCCATTATTGTACGAGCGGGCAAATGGTTGGTACAGAACGTACGTATGCAGTACAGGACGGTACAGAGAGAGCATGCATGCGTACGTTGCTAGAAGACGAGGTCGGGTGGGATATGGATCCAATTGTACGTGTATACGGTACATCAGCAGCCGTACATTCCGGATCATGGGCTGTACCTCGATATATATATCCCAAGCTAGCAATTGGCATATGCACGCCCGATATTATATTGATTGCACGGTCGCCCAAAAGCGACGAGTCACTGTTGGGTGGGGCTGTTAGCTAGCGTGTGTACCTAAAAAAATAGAGAGGTGCTAGTGCCAAATTATTATTAAGTGCGAAGTTATTATTACTTCGAGTGTAATAGAAACATATTTAAATGTTATGTACAATATAATTGATATATAGATCGATAAGCAACAAAGCTAAAATACCAAATAATTAAAGATAATATCTTAATAATAGATAGTGCATTTCAAAACTCAAAAATATGTTAAAATAGCAATCTCAAGAATGAAAATAACTAGATTAATAATACATATAATACTAGTATATTGCCCTGTCTTCCGGTTTTCTTTTCCCAGCACGTAATATATGATCTTTTCCTTTTCGTTTCCTTTTCCTTAATTCCAGGATATTTGTTTCCTTTTCCTTGAGATGATGCTGGAGGTGGGGGAGATCTGTTGTGGGCCACAGGGATGAGTTAGACACATTAAACAATGGCCATCGGATGTAGGTGAGTAAAGTTGAGGAAAGATTTGAGAGGTTAATTTTGATGGAGGCAAGTTTCTGGGGACGTTTTGTCGGGTGTATGAAGGTTGGGTCATCTCTAGTGGGGTGCATTATTTGGAGTGGACGTAGAAAAGAATGTTTAGGTGTATTATAAAGGAGTATAGATTAAAGATAGTAAAAAGATACCAAGGTTACGACGAGCAGAGAAGGTACTCTCGCAGCCACCTTGTTCCCCCGGTACATCTGCTACCGGCTCTAGAGGACTTAGAGTACCACTGCTTGGACCAAAATCGACCGTGCATGCATGCATACACTTCTCTTTTATAGTTTTATTTCACTGTTTGCTTTTACATTTCCTTTCTTCTTTCTCCCGAGAGGTTTGTACATATATATATCATATATGAGTAACATGTAAAGGCAAACAGAAGAGGAGCGAAGAAGAGGTTTTGATTGAGACGTAATACTAGCATAGTTGAAAATCCCGATGAAATTTCAATAAAATCTCGGATTTCAGCCTCCGAGATTCATAAACCCGGCAAAATAAAAAAAATCAAACTGCTACAGTATTTTCGGAAAAAATTCTCTCCATCATTTGGATTGGTTTGTAGTGTTGTTGGACCGTATTTGACTCTAAATTTTTCTGAAGGATTTTAATGCCATTTGTAAGGGATACATATAAAAAATGGCAATACACTCAACACCAAACCATAGCTTAGTTGGTATACAGATGAAGCTGTAATGACCCCCATTTTCACATAATGCAAAAATGGAAATCTCATGTGCATACAGTACTAGTCCCATGATCAGTTGCTAGTACGCATATTTACAACAATTGATATCACATCCATATTCTTTATTACAAATGATAATAGCAATCTATACAATAAAATCTTACAATACAGAGTGAAGTGCAGCGAAAAGGATTAAAATTCTTATAGTGTGCCCATCCAACCCTCAGGCAACTGACAAGGCATAATCCCTAGAAAACTTCATCGTCAATATCCCGAATCCTGCGACAATTATGTTTCATCGAACTAATTTGATTCTTCACCTAAAAACAACAATTAAACAAGGGTGAGTACTTTTGTACTCCGCAAGACTTTTGCAAAATCTATGATATATACAAGCCATTTCAAAGGAAAGGCTAGTATGGTTAGTTTGCATAAAGCCAATTTGAAATGTAAATACAGAATAGTAGATTGCAAAACGAAACTTAAGTAAAAGCAATTTAATACTGAAATAACAATATGTGGAGTACGAGTAAGTATGTTTCACGAACCTGGGTATCCTGACCATATCCACAAACCATTCCCACTGACACACAGTAGGAATTACCGACACACGGTAGAAACCAAATTTTATGAAAATAAAAACAGTTAACTATGTGATGATTTTACCAAGTTTCCATAACCGCGGGTACGGCTAATCGATTAGTTTTTACACTCTGCAGAGGTGTACATCTTTACCCAAAAGTCATGACCTTTTTCTTTTGCCGCATATTTCACGCATCTTTGGCGTAGTGGCCAGAATGTTCATGACGGAAACCTTTACATTACCTAGGTTAACTTTGCACCAGCTCCGAGACGTTAAACCCATACTATGGCAGAAGAACTCAGAGCATATAAATGATGAACTCCCCCATAGCATTGCGTACACCGGTGTATCGGTAAATGTTTGATCCATGATCACCTCGGTGTGGACGTCCCTTCGATCAATTCATTAAGAAACAGTTCATACTGCTCCAGCCTTCCAAAGTGCAAAGTTAAATGTAAGGCCCCCATTTTTGATAAATGAATACCAAAAATGGATACCATGTGCATACAAAGATTAGTCCCATGATCGAGCTAGTACGCACAAATACAAATTGATATCACACCATACACAAACTTTATTACACAAATGAAGTAAGATTATATGTTATTTTACAATACCAAAAGTAAAATCTATGATGGAGACAACTTCTTGTAGTATGTCTTTTGACCCATTGTTCCACAGCAACCGACAAGGAAAATCCTTAGATAAATTCATCGTTAAATTCCGTATCCTCGCATCAACGTAAGAATCGCCGAGAAATCTGCTTTCTTCACCTAAAAACATTAACATTGGCAAGTTGAGTACTTACGCACTCGCAAGACTTATGCAAATCCTAAAATACATGCAGCCATTCCAATGAAAGGCTATTAAGGTTAATTTGCATAAAGTCGTTTGAAATGTAAATACGAATAATAGATTGCAAAATGGAATTTAAATAAAAGCAATTTAATATTTGAAGTGATAGAATGTAAGCATCAATAAATCACGAATGTTTGGGTATACTTGACCATACTCAAAACCATTTCCTCCCGCACACAAATGAAAATGACCAACACGTGGTAGAAACCACTTTTATGAAAATAAGCAAAGCGCTAACTATGTGATGACTTTACAAGTGTCCATGATCATGACGCGCTAATCGATTAGTTTTACACTGCAGAGGTATACGCTTTCCCCACAAGACATGACTGACTCTTTGAGCAATCGATATTTGCACACCGCCTTTGGTATGCCGCAGAGTCATGTTATAATCTGTTACATTATTTAAACCTAACTTTGCACCAAAGACGGTGGCGATAACCCATTCTCGTGGTGTAAGAACTCGAGCATAGAAATGATGGAACTACCCACGTATGGCATACACCGTTATATTGGTAGACGTTTAATCCATGATCACCTCGGTGTGGACGCCCCGTCGAGCAATTCATTAAGAAATAGCTCGTACTACTCCGCCTTCCAAGTGCAAAGCTAGTTTTAAACACTTAATAAGTTAGAGCTGTCCCATACCAAAGACTTGTGGTTGTATGAATATTCTTGGCCCGAAAACAACTCATAGTTCGGTCCTTAATCCGACACGGGCAATAATCTCCACCCTACACTACGTGCAAAGACATGCACACAGGCTATTGCCAATATTTGCCCGCATCTAAACCATAGTTTTATTTTCATTTTTCCAACTAAAATACCAACCACAAAATGGTCATACCCGAAGAATGTCATATCCAACATTTTTAATCATATCCAAGTCTTATGTTCATTTGAGCATGGCTAAGCAAGTTACTAAATGTGAGTAATCCGGATTGACATTAAATAATGTCTAAGCTATTCTAGGGTTTTCAAGGTTCACAATTTTCTACTTATCAAGGAAGTTCTATAAATCTACTGGTACAACTACCATTACCCGAAATATAGCAGACTTTAATAAAATAAAGTATGCACTAAAACATTTAATGAAAATATTTATAAAACTGGGATCAATATGATCAAGGGGTTTTGCTTGCCTTGTTGAGTATCCTCGACTTCGAACTCCTGATCGTCGAATACACCGGTTTCGTCGGATTCTATTCGTCGTACGACAACATATAACAAATACCAAATTTCAATAGAGCCAAAAAGAAATCAGATGGAAATATTCAAATAAAATGATTTCACAAATTCAGGAATGGTTACATGAGTTATCTGTTCTCATTTACAATTTAAAGATTTAGTTCATTTAAACCATTATTGCATTATTTGCTACCCATTTTGTAACTTAAAATTTTCTTATAATACACCCTAAGTATTTTTACAGATTCTGGTTTCTGAGATTACATGGATTCTAATAAAATTTATTTTACCAAATTTGGAGATCTTATGAAAAATTTTCATGTATGACATATTTCTAACTTTTCTTTAAATTTCAATTTGAATTTCAAATAAAATTCAATTCTGAAATGTTTTTGCATATTCTGAATCTAATGGATTTTATATGAATTTAGAAATTTATTTCATCAAATTTGGTTAAGTGATTCAAAAGTTATGGCTAAATGAATATCTAAGTTTTGAATAAACACTGAAAAATCAGAAAATTGCCGAAAATGGAAAATACGCTTTCCGGGAAAACGCTTTCCATTTCGGCAGAACCGCTACCGAGGCGCCGACAAATGGGGTCCACCTGTCGGTAGCTAGCGCTGCCGCGCTGGGTCGACGCTACGGGCAGTGTGACGTGTGAGGTCGACAGTGCGGGTCCGCGATGTCGACGACGCAAGACGGCCAAGACGCGATCGACCGGCGGGCCCAGCAAGTGAAAAGACAACACTTAGCGCGGCGGCCGACAAAGCCCGCCCGCTTAGCGGTGACTCAGAGCGAGCGCCACTTCCGGCTTCGCCGCGGCGAACCGAGCCGGGCGCGAATCGATTTCACCTTGAGCTTCAGCAGCCAAGGCGAACCTTTGGGTGGCGGCGGTGACCGTGAGGTGGCCGAGAAGGCGGTCGCACCGGCGAGGGCGGCGGAATCCACTACCGCCAACAACCAAGCAAACGGTTATCCTAAGCTTGAAGATCACCCTTACAAGCATCAGCAGACCTCAAGGATCCCATTTCTGGCTTTGGTTCGAAGAATGGATGGCGGAGGGAGGTTCTCACCGTGCGCGGCGACGGCGGAGGAAGAACATGGCGGGGGAGCTCGCCGGGGAAGAAAGAGCTTCGGCCGAGGCTTGGGACAAGTTCCTGGTGAGGTGGAGAAGCTTCGGGTCGAAGGAATTGGGGCGAACTGGTTTGAGGCAGGAGATTTGGGGTTTTGCCCTCTTTGCGGTCTTCGCCGGAATTGGGGAAGATGACCAAGGCTACGGCGGAATGGATTGCACGGGAGGCGAACTGGGTCGGTTGCGAACGCACGAGGGGGTTTTATAAGGGCTCGGAGGCGGTTGGGCGAAGAGGGCGCGCGAAAAACCGAGAAGCGACGTCGGCGCGGGAGAGAGGCAGAGAAAGAAGAAGAAGAAGGCGCGGTTGGGTCGCTGACATGTGGGGGCGAGCTGGCAGTGGCTGTCGGCTGAGGTGTCTCACTGACAGCCCGGGCCCACATGTCAGCGAGAGCAGAAAAGAAGTCTGGCGAAGGCTCACGACCGAACGGGATAGAAACGGAGTTTTTGATGGTCAAAACGAGGCAAAATTTTATAAAATTTTTACCATAGGTCGGCAAGTATATTAGCAGCCTCCTGAAAATTTTTCGCTATTTTATGATGCTTGCCGATTTTTATAAAATTCTGACATTGCAACAGTTGCTGCATTGCCCATTCGGTTTTTCTTTTAATTTGCGATTTAAATGAAGTGATTATTTTACAAATCTTTTTATTACGGTTTAAAATGATATTATACACCTTCTGTAAAAATTACAGACTTTAATTATTATTATTTAATTTTTAAAAATTCTGACATTACTGTTTTCCAGATTATTTATTCACTGTTTTTGAATTTTTAAAATTACAAAATGAATTATTAATTGCTTGATATTTTTACTGAAGGTTGATACTGTTTTTATGTCAGCAAGATAAAAATTTTGGGTCAGGATGACTTATAGATATTTTTACCAAGTTGTTTTACCATTTTACCCTGGGATATTTACTCATGATTATCTTTGATGAATTATTATTTTTACTAATTCTGCTTACCAACCAACTTAAGTAAGCTGAGGAGAGCCCTCAGATATTTTTGGAGACTTTGGTAAATTTTGTTGAATTAACATTTTTACTTTTTACCATTTTTCTATTTACCATATTCTTTGTTTCACTTTCTTGCATTAAAGAAAAGCCAAAAGAATATTCAGAAAATCCAGAAAATTCAGAAATTTCAAAAATAATACACAAAAGATTTTTATTTCATTTTTCTTTATTTTATAATTTTTGAGGCTGTTACACACCAAGATCAGTAGCTAGTACGCACAAATACAAATTGATATCACAGTCATACACAAACTTTATTACACAGCGGAAGTAAGATTATATGTTATTTTTACAATACCAAAAGTAAAACTGCAGTGGAGACAACTTCTTGTAGTATGTCTTTTGACCCATTGTTCCACAGTAACCGACAAGGAAAATCCTTAGATAAATTCATCGTTAAATTCCCGTATCCTCGCATCAACGTAAGAATCGCTTTGAGAAATCTGCTTCTTCACCTAAAAACATCAACATTGGCAAGTTGAGTACTTACGTATCGCAAGACTTATGCAAATCCTAAAATACATGCAGGCCATTCCAATGAAAGGCTAATAAGGTTAATTTGCATAAAGTCGATTTAAAATGTAAATACGTAATAATAGATTGCAAAATGGAATTTAAATAAAAGCAATTTAATATTGAAAGTGATAGAATGTAAGCATCAATATATCACGAATGTTTGGGTATATCGACCATACTAAAACCATTTCTTCCGCACACAGTGAAATGACCAACACGTGGTAGAAACCACTTTTTGTGAAAATAAGCAAAACTGTAACTATGTGATGACTTTACTAAGTGTCCATGATCATGACGCGCTAATCGATTAGTTTTACACTCTGCAGAGGTATACACCTTTCCCACAAGACATGACCGACTCTTTGAGCAATCGATATTTGCACACCGCCTTTGGTGTGCCGCAGAGAGTCATGTTATAATCTGTTACATTATTTAAACTTAACTTTGCACCAAGACGGTGATTTATAACCCATTCTGTGGTGTAAGAACTCGAGCATAGAAATGATGGAACTACCCGCGATGGCATACACCGTTATATTGGTAGACGTTTAATCCATGATCACTTCGGTGTGGGCGTCCGTCGAGCAATTCATTAAGAAACAAACTGTACTACTCCGCTTTCCAAGTGCAAAGCTAGTTTTAAACAACTTAATAAGTTAGAGCTGTCCCATACCAAAGACTTGTGGTTGTATGAATATTCTTGGCCCAAAAACAACCCATAGTTCGATTGCTTAACTCGACACGGGCAATAATCTCCACCCTACACTACGTGCAAAGACATGCACAACCGGCTATTGCCAATAATCGCCCGCATCTAAACCATAGTTTTATTTTTATTTTCCAACCAAAACACCAACCATAAAAATGGTCATACCCATTAAAAGTCATATCCAACATTTTTAATCATGTCAAAGTTTTCTGTTTCTTTAAGCATGGCTAAGCATGTCACTAAATGTAAGTAACCCAGATTGACATTAATAATGTCTAAGCTATTCTAGGGTTTTCAAGGTTCACAATTTCCTGTTTATCAAGGAAGTTCTATAAGTCTACTGGTACAACTACCACTACCTGAAATATAGCAGACTTTAATAAAATAAAGTATGCAAAAAAACATTTAATGAAAATATTTATAAAACTGAGATCAATATGATCAAAGGGTTTTGCTTGCCTTGTTGAGTATCCTCGACTTCGAACTCCTGGTCGTCGAATAAACCTGGTTCGTCGGATTCTACACGTCGTACGACGACATATAACAAATACCAAATTTCAATAGAGTCAAAAAGAAATCAGATGCAAATATTCAAATAAATAACTTCACAAATTCAGAAATGGTTGCAAGCATTATTTGTTCTCATTTGCAATTTAAAGATTTAATCTATTTAAACCATTATTGTATTATTTACTACCCATTTTTATAACTTAAATTTTTCTTCTAACACACCCTAAGTATTTTTACAGATTTTGGTTCCTGAGATTACAAGGATTCTAATAAAATTTATTTTACTAAATTTGGAGGTTATTTGCAGAATTTTCATGTATAACATATTTCTAACCTTTTCTTTGAATTTAAATTTGAAATCTAAATAAAATTCAATTCTGAAATATTTTTGAATATTCTGAATCTAATGGATTTTAGATGAATTTATAAATTTATTTCATCAAATTTGGTTAAGTGATTCAAAAGTTATAGCTATTTGAATGTCTAGGTTTTGAATAAATACTGAAAAATCAGAAAATTGCCGAAAATGGAAAGTGCGCTTTCATGGGAAAATGCGCTTTCCTTTTCGCGAATCGCGACCGAGGCGCTGACAAAGCGGGTCCACAGTCAGCGTCCAAATACGCCGCTGCCGGCCAGCGCTGGTTCGCTGCTGGGTCGCACTGTGTGAGGCTAACGGGCAGGGCAGACAATAGAGACTCACGCATGCACAAGCGATCGACCCACTGGTCCACACGGCAGCGACTAACGCGTGGCAACGCCGATCGACTAGCCGGGCAGCTTGGCGGTGACGCTTTCGGCGCAGAAGAGGTCGACCGCCGGCCCAGGATGGCGCGACGCAAGATCGTGCTAGGCGTGTCGCCGACGTGGCCCGGTCCCAGACAGCAGCGGTGGTGCGCCTGATCGGGCCGACAGTCGGGCCCGCATGGCGGTGACCCGCGATCGTATGCGGCACATCCGAAAGCTCGCGGCGCGAACCAAATACGGAGCGACGGAATCGATTCCACCGAGGCACCATGGACCAAGGCGCACCTTTGGTGTGGCGTGAGGTGAGGTGGCGGAAGGCGGTCGGCCCGCGGCGGCGGAACTCACGGCCGCCGACGAACTCCTGCAAACGGTTATCCTAGGCTTGAAGATCACTACTACGAGCATCGGTGAGCTACAAGGGTTCCATTCGCTTTGGTTCAAGAATGGATGGCGGAGGAGGTTCTCACCGTCTTGCGGTGGCGCGGAAGAAGATCACGGCAAGGAGCTCGCCGGGAAGAAAGAGCTTCGCCGAGGTTCGGACGAGCTCGAAGCACGAAGGAGCTTGCGGTTAATTTGGACGAAATGGTTTGTGGCGTAAGATTTGGGGTTTTGCCCTCTTTGGGTTTTTGCCGCCGAGAAGACGACCGGCAAGCGTGCGGAATGGCTTCTCGGAGGCACTGGTTGGGTCACGATTTAAATGAGAGGGTTTATATAGGGAGAGGAAGTCGGTTTGGGCGCGGTGCGAGAAAATACGAGAAGCGCGTCGGTGCGGGAGAGAGGCAGAGAGAGGGAAGAAGAACGTGGTGAGACGCTCGACACTCGGGGCGGATGGCGCCGTGGTCAGTTTACCGAGGTGTCTCACCGACACCAGTGTAAGATCGAGGATGCCGACTAGAGGGGGTGAATAGCGGCTTTTAAATAATTAAAACTTTCTCTTTCTACTAATTTCTATAAAGCAATTCACCCTTAATTACCCTTATGCCAAAACCTTATCAATAACAATGCGGGCGATAAACTAAGGTTTTGACAATTAAAGCCTAAAACAACTAGGCTCACTATGTGCACTAACTAATTATGTCTCTAACAAAAGCAATTTAAAGACAAACAATCAATCAATTTAATTCTATGAATGTAAATTGCTTGAATATAAATAAAGAGAACAAAGCAAGCACAAGAGACACAATAATTTTTACCGTGGTGATCGGAGACTTGCTTGGTCTCCCTAGTCCACGCTGAGGTTAGCCCAAACACATTGGACCGGCTCCACGAATTGAGCACCCACCTCGAATCCACTAGATGTGGTTTTTCACGCTTTAGCGTAGGCTCAACCCGAACCTTCACAAACTTCGCCGGGCTTCTCACAACCTTGAGAGCTCCCACAGACGACGCCCACGCCGCCTAGGAGTCGGCAACCTCCAAGAGTAATGTCGAATCCTCTCGCTTGAACTTCACCAAGCACAACACATGTGCTTCCGGTGATCACCAAGTGCAACACATGCACAAGGATCCTCCTCAAGTGCAACACATGCACAAGAGACTCTCAATCCTCTCCTAATTGCAACACATGCAATTAGAGGCTCAACCTAGCTCAAGAAGCAAATGGGAGAAGGCAACACATGCACACAACTCCTATAAACACCCAAAAGCTCTAGCACACAGCCAACCTCCTGCCCTTGCCCCCTAAGGCCTCCTTTTATAGCCTTCAAGCCAAAATTAGCCGTTGGGAGGAAATTCTGGACAAAACCAGAATTCCCGGTGCTACCGCCCTCATCGGGACCGTAGAGCACCGGCCTCCTCAACGGCTACAAAACTAGCCGTTGCAGATTTCCGGTAGTACTGCGCCAACCGGGAGCGGTGCTACCGACCGCTCGGGTGGTAGCACCGCCTCAATACCGGCTGCACCGGCCTCAGGCCGAACTCAAAACACCTCCTCTGGATTTTTCACACCGGCCGAGGAGCGGTTGCACCGACATCCGGCTACCGGCCTACCATGGGTGGTAGCACCGACCGCCGATCGCCCAAAACACCCTCTCTGGATTTTCCACACGCGAGAGAGACGGTAGCACGGACCTTCGGTGCTACCGGCCAAATCATGCAGAGCACCGGACCCCAGTGCTACCGGCCTCTGTAGGATGACGACCGCCTCGGGGAGAAAACACTGCTTTTCACAAAACTTTTCTCCAAACCATTCAAGATAAATTCTTTGAGCTATGTGAGGATCAACACATGATCACAACACTATGCAAAACACATTTGCACATGTTAATCACATACTCCAAAGAATCTCATATAAGCACAACTTATTTGCAAAACACATTTGCCAATAAACCAAGAACTTATGAGATCAATCCTCTTAGCCATGTGATGATCAGCACATGATCAAGGCAATTTGCAAAACACATTTGCAAACCCTATTCACATGCTTTAGGATAGGAACCCATAATCTAAAGTACATTTGCAAAACACATTTGCAAATAACAAATCCAACTAACGAAAACACATTTCGTAAACAACTCAAGATCTATTTGCAAAACGTATTAAGCAAATCAAACCCGAGTCTATGAGATTAATCCTCTAGCCATGTGAAGGTCAACACAAGACCAGTCAACTTGCAAACACCCGTTGCAAGCCCTACTCACATGCTCTCGGATTCCGGACCCATAGACCTCGGTTTATTCGCACAACGAACTTGCAAATACACATTAAACTAATTTAATGCTTGAGCATTGTTCTTTGCAACACCGCAAAAACCTAGCTCCAAGCAATACTAAAACATGAGCTCTCTATTTGCAACACATGCAAATCTCTAGCACCATGCAAGCAACCACAACAAATACAAGTGCATGAGTTCTTTATTTGCAACACATGCAAATCTCTAACACCATGCAAGCAACCACAACAATACAAGTGCATGAGTTCTCTATTTGCAACACATGCAAATCTCTAACACCATGCAAGCAACCACAACAAATACAAGTGCATGAGTTCTCTATTTGCAACACATGCAAATCTCTAACTCCATGCAAGCAACCACAACAAATACAAGTGCATGAGTTCTCTATTTGCAACACATGCAAATCTCTAACTCCATGCAAGCACTTTAAACCAAATTGCTTGAGCTCTCTCCTTTGCACACATGCAAAACTTAGCTCCAAGCAATACCAAATCAAATAAGATTCAAATAAGATGCAAGTATGAGCACCCTTATTTGCAACACATGCAAATACTTAGCTCATACAAAATCCAATGCACAAGCTTTACCAATTTGCAACACATGCCAAATGGTAAGCTTCATGCAAACATCAAACAAGAGAGTGAGCTTGAGTGAACCGGATCGAGTTCATCAACACATGATGAAGCTCAAGCTAAATGACTCAACCCCTCTTAATAGTACGGCACCTAACAAGCAACCCGGTCTCACACCCAAACACGGAGACCGGTAAAAGACTAGAAACACATCCTTAGCCCTAGCTAGTTATACCTTTGCCACACTTGATCCACTTGGAGCTTTTATGATTTCCAATCATCTTCTCTCCAGGATCACCTCTTCTTCTTCTTCTTGGTCATCAACGCATGATGAACCTTCTCTAGCCCTTCTCTTCACTTCGGGATCACCTCTTGAAGCTCATCAACTCATGATGACTTTTTCTTCCCGATTCTTCATCATCTTGGACTTAACCTACTTCACAACTCATGGAAGATGTTAGTCCAACAAACACAGTTGTCTCAATCATCACCGCACTCCATTAACACATAATGGATGCCTCCAAGATCGATTGAGCACAACCCTAATCAATTTGAATGATTAATTGTGTCTTGAGTACTTTGATGCAACTAATGCTTCATTATACTAAGAACTTTTCGCTTGTCTTTAATCAACAAGGAAACACCATCAACACATGATGAAATGTTCTTTGATTGATTGAGAGACAATCGAACTCAATTTAAACTTATTTAAATTGACATGAGTATATAACTACACAAGTCATATATACTCAAAAGATTGTTTCAAGGTCTTGATCCTTTATATTGTATGACAAGAGGACATGGATCAATACAATTGAAACATCAAGTTAAATTATAAACTCCCCCTAGATGTGTGCATTCATGTATATATGAATTAGGAACATAATGCACATATTTGGACTAAAGCAACGGAAGAGTTCATACTTTAACTTGAATTCTAAGTATGCATATATATAATAGAATGAATACGAGTGCATACCTTAGGTTTTCCATTTTCCATCCAAGTATGAGACTAATAAGAATAAGACTTAATAAAATATGTTAGTCTCATAATGATTTGATTTGTCATTAAACAATGATTAAACATTAATATTAAACCAATCACCAAAACCAATAGAGCTTGAACTTACACCAGGCCCACATGTCAGCGAGAGGGAAAAAGAACTCTGGCGAAGGCTCGGGACAGGACGGGATTTCAACGGCGTTTTCGACAGGTCAAAACGACACGAAATTTTATAAAATTTTTAATATAGGTAGCCTAGGATATTACAAGATTCCTGTAAAAATTTAGATATTTTATGATGCATGTATATTTTAATAAACATCTGACAATGCAACTGTTGCTGCATTGCCCAATCGGTTTTTCTTTTAATTTGCGATTTAAATGAAGTGATTATTTTACAAAACTTTTTATGGAAGTTTTAAATGGTATTATACACCTTATTTAAAAATTACATATTTTAATTATTAATATTTAATTTTTAAAAATTTGACATTACTGTTTTCCAGTTTATTTATTCACTGTTTTTGAATTTTTAAAATTATAAAATGAATTAGTAAATTCTTGATATTTTTACTGGATGTTCGTACTGTTTTGATGTCGGCAAGATAAAAATATTGGGTCAGGATGACTACAGATATTTTTACCAAATTATTTTACCCTTTTACCCTGAGATATTTACACATGATTATCTTTGATTAATTATTATTTTTATAAATCCAGGTTACCCACCGACTTAAGCAATCTGAGGAGAGTCCTCAGATATTTATGGTGGCTTTGGTAAATTTTTGTTGAATTAACATTTTTACTTTTTACCATTTTCCATTTATTATCTTCTTTGTTTCACTTTCTTGCATTTAAAGAAAAGCCAAAAGAATATTCAGAAAATCCAGAAAATTCAGAGATTTCGAAAATAATACACAAAAGATTTTTCTTTCATTTTTCTTTATTTTATGATTTTTGAGGCTGTTACATTAAACTAGATAACTTAATTGGTTTAAGTCTGTCCCATACTAGCACTTGTGGTTGTACGGTAATTCTTGGCCTGAAAATAACCTATAGCTCGGTCCTTAATCCGACACGGGCAATAGTCTCCCCCTACACTACGTGCAAAGACATGCACTCCCGGCTATTGTCAATAATTGCCCGCATCTAAACCATAGTTTTATTTTCATTTTCCAACCAAAATATCAACCATAAAAATGGTCATACCCAGTTAAATGTCATATCCAACATTATCAATCATGTCGATGTTTCACTTTTACTTAAGCATGGCTAAGCATGACACTTGATGTGAGTAACCCAATTTGACATCACATATTGTCTACATCATTCTAGGGTTATCAAGGTTCACAATTTTCTATTTATTAAGGAAGTTCTATAAATCTACTGGTACAACTACCATTACCCGCAATATAGCAGACTTTAATAAAATAAAGTATCAGTAAAGCATTTAATGAAAACATTTATAAAGTTGGGATCAATATGATCAAAGGGGGTGCTTGCTTTGCTTATTCATTGCTTACAACGAAGACGAAGCCACGGCTGACGGAGGCAACGACGGAAGTAGCGACGTCGGATTCTATACGTCGTTAAATCGGAAATATAGCAAATATCCAACTTTAATAAGGGCAAAAAGAAAACAGACATAAAACCAAATAAAGATTCACTGCAGAAAACAGGAATAACTTAGGTTTAGAATTATGATTTCAAGACCTCATGATTTAGTTAATTATACATTCATATTGTTAATGACTTTTATGATGAACAAACATGGTTTCTTTTATAGATTATTTATTCTTGATTTACGAATTCAAGAGGCTAAAAGTATGAATTTTTGCATTTATAACTTCAAATTATAGATGCTAAAATTATTTAGATTAATAGAATTAAAACACAAATTAAAGGGTTATGCGAATAACACTTAATTTCTTAAGTGATTTTGCATAAGAAGTGACTTTGAATATGTTAGATCTATTGAACTAAGTTACTAGATTTATTTATAGTTTTTAAGAAGGTTATGGTGATACAAATATATTAGCTACAGATTTCTTCTCTATTACAAAGTTTGCTTATTCATATTATGAAGTTCATAAACCATAATACTTAAGGTTATTTGGCTAATAGGATTTATATGCAAAACATGAAGAAATAAGATTATTTCTTCAGAATAGAATAGCCTATACTTTGAAGAACATTCTTAAGCTGATTTCATACATTTTAGTGTTTAGACGAGATATTATATTCATTGTTGAAAAGGCTTATCTGATATTGAGAGTTACGACGACCATATTATTTAAGTGTATTGGGTTAGCCGGATTTAGATGCAAGGCAAGTTGTAATAAGAATATTTTCT
This sequence comes from Otatea glauca, assembly GCA_036346275.1. Lineage (NCBI taxonomy): Eukaryota > Viridiplantae > Streptophyta > Magnoliopsida > Poales > Poaceae > Otatea > Otatea glauca. The sequence continues at coordinate 3,399,926 of CM070722.1, read as the reverse complement.
AGATTATGGTAGTACATATTCCAACCATTATTTCTAAACTGATCTTCATAAAATTTGCATTAAGACGAGATATTCTACGGGCTGTTGAAAATGCTTAATTAATTTTATCGTTTACACGATAAAGGTTCAGTTTTAGTTCTTAGTTTGAGACTGATCCTTACATGATTATTCATCCATTTTCTTGGAATTAGCATGGGACATTACTAAGAGTATTTTAAAACTGGTTTCACAATGTTTTACTTTTGTCCGAGATGTTTTCTATGTAAAAGATTAGCAAGGCTTGATATGGATTTATTCTAACATTGCATCAATATGAAATATTTTTGTATATTTGGGATTCTTATAACATTAGGAATGATACAAAACTAGTTTTACCAGAATTTGAGTTCATTTGATCCATATTCTAGCTATTTAAAGTTTCAGATTCAAAATACTAAAATTAATTGGATTAATATTGAACTATTTACTTACTACATGTGATAACTCAAATATTTCTTATGGTGAACCCTAATTATTTTTCCATAATTAGGTTCCTGAGAGTCTAAGGATTCTAGCAAAATTTGTTTCATTCAAGTTAGAGGTTATTTGCAGAAATTTTACATATGGTATATTTTTTATCCCTTTCTTTAAATTAAATTTAAAAATTAAACATAGTTCATTTTCTAAATATTTTTGTATATTCTGAATCTACATGATTTATCATGAATTTATAAATTTACTTTATCTTATTTGTATTAATGGTTCAAAAGTTATAAGTATTTGAATGCATTGCAATTTAGAAAATACAGAAAATAGGAAAATTACCATAAATGGAAAGTACGTTTTCAGAGTTCAAACCCGCTTTCCTCGTTTGGGCGGCGCTGAGCCGAGGGGCTGACATGTCGGGCCCAGGCGCAGAGAGCTGAGTGCGATGAGAGGAGGCTAACAGCCATGGCCCGCTCGGCATAGAGCCAAAACATAAGCGGTCTTCTCTTTTCCGTCACGGCGGTCTTGTGCGCCAAGAAGAGAAATGGGCAGCACGGAGAGCTTCGAGAGGTCCGTGCGCATGCAGGGGTAGCGTTGGTTTAGCTGGAGACGGTTGGGAGGTGGGTCGCCACCGTGAGCCAGCGGTGGCGGCCACGATCGAGGCTCACCGGCGACAAAGGAGCACCGGAGGAGGCGAATGGGTTCCACCACAGGCCTCAGCACACTTGCGCGCATACGGGGGTGGTACTGTGGTGGTCGGAGATAGCCGGAGACGGACGCACCACCGTAAGGGGCCGACGGCGGCGGAGCTCAAGCGCACGATTTCGCAGCACATTTTCACCACCAAGAGAATCAGTGAGTCTATAGGATTCCGTTTTAGCACTTATTTTGGAAGAAGAGAATACGAGAACAAGGCTCACCGTGCAGGGCGGCGGTGGCGGGAGGTGCTCGGTGCGGTGGCTCGACAGGGAAGAACAGCTCAAATTGAAGGGAGGAAGAATTCCTGGCGATGTGAAGAAGCCCAAGACCGAATGGTTTGAGGTGTAACTTGGCAATTTGCTTGAATTTGGGTTTCCCCCTTTTCTCGGGTCTTGCTGGCGCTGGGAGAGATGAGGCGGTTTCACGACAGAAAGTGTAACATTCCAAAATTTGGATTTTAGAATGTTTGAATTTCAAAATTCACCATTTGTAATTTCTTTGAATTAATTTCGGCTTAATTTGAATTTTCTATTTATAAAAGGATTTAATTAGGCTAATCTATCCATCAAACATTAGATTTTTAGTTTTTGCTGGGTTCATTATGCTGCAAGGAATTTTTCTGTATTTTTGGAGATTTTTTTGAATTTATTTGATATTTATTTGAATTTATGTGCTTTTATTTGAATTTCTGGAATTTTCTTTAATTCGGAAAATGATTTATTTTCAAAAACCCTTTTTGGGCCGAATCTCCCGCGGCCCGTCTCTTTTTCCCGCCTCGTGTTCGCCTGGCCCGCTCCGCTCCTCCTCCTCGGCCGCTGCCACTGCTGCTTGGCCTGACCCATCTTCGAAACCCTTGCGCTGGGGGCGTTGGATCTCGACCGTGGTCGAGACTTCGCCGCGTGGCCGCGCAGTGAGCCGCCTCGATCGGTGCCGCGTGACGGCTAGCGTTGCGCCACGTCGCCTCCGTCTTCTTCGTAGGACTCTGCCGTCGCGAATCCCGCAATCTCCGCCGTGATTTCCTCGGCCGCGTCGTATCCGCAGCGAAATCATCGCCTCGCGCTTATTTAAAGCACCGCACCGTTCCTCTCTCGTTTTCGAGAATTGCCACCGTCGCCGCCCGAGCTCCACTTTTGCGCTTCGCTCGTGCGAGGATCTTCCCCGCCGTCTTTCTTTCTCGCCGTGAGCCTCCGCTTATTTTGGTCTCTTCGAGTTCCTCGCGTCTCCTCTTTCTTTTCCCCATATCCGGCGCGTCTCGCCGCGTTTTGCTCGGCGGCATCGCTTTCTTCTTCGCCACCGGCCTTGCTCGCACCAAATACCGCTACCGTCATTCCCGGTCGATGAGCCGTGGTCGTCGATCTTCCGCGTCGCGCGCCGGATCGCGCCACGTCAGATCCGCCTCGCACCCGCGTCCGGCATCCGATCCGACGGGTCACCGGATGCGCGACCGTAGCAAGCCCACGCGCCACCTCAGCCCAGCGTGGCGGCCAGCGTCGTACGCTGCGTCAGCCCACGTCGTCCTCCTAGCCCGCCGCGTGTCGCCACCTCAGCCGGTCTGCCTCGTCACCCCTAGATCTCCTCGGTGAACGCAGTCCACCGTGAGCCGAGTCTCTGACTCGTGGGCCCCACGTGTCAGCGGCATTTCTTTTTCTTTTCTTTTTCCAATTTTCCGGAAAATCCGAAATTTCAGCCAATCACGTGTTGCCACGTGTCAGCCTATCTGATTTTCTGATCTGGGAATCTTCCAGGAGCCCGTTCTCCTTCGTTCGAGCTCCGATTCCAGTGATTCAAATTTCTAAATTCATCTAAATTTAAGATCTATCTTCCAGTACCATTATTTTCAATTTTTGAATTTTATTTGAATTTGTTTTATTTATTTGCCTCGTTTCGCGTGTAGACGACGCAGTCGAAGATCAGTCGAATCAACAATCAGAGGTAGAACCCGCAAGAGGCAGCGAAGGCAAGTCTTCCTTGAACATGTTGATCCCAAATTTTATGAAAATGTTATGTTGTTTTTAAATTATGCATGCTTACTTTTATGCAAAGTAATTTAAATGTAGTCTTAAGGTTTAGTTAAATTCCAGATTGTTATACCCTCATTGGTATTGATCATGTCGAACCTTTGACACCCTAGATGATATATACTAGCTATTTTATTTGGTGATATCCAAGAGATTAGCATGGAACGGTAGAATTGCTTAGTCCACTTTAAGCGCTTTCGGATTGTGCCAATATGGGAATCATTTCAAATGTTGTTTAAACTTATTTGTGAAAGTGCGGCAATTGGTGTTGCTGCTGTGGTTTAAGTAAAATAAAGTGGAAATGGTTTAGATGAAGTGGATGGATGTTTGGCGGTGCGAAAGCACGAGACCTTGGTATGTGAATGTTCGCCTAGTCAATTAAGGATCAAGCGTGTGTTACCATGGACCGAGCACTACCGCACAACCACAAGTCTATATGGGTACGACCGGCTAAATAATTTGTGCGTCTCATTATTAGCTTCGCGGTTGGTGAGTGCGATGTTGGCAGCGCAAGAGGGGCTTCAGATCGGGCGGCTAGAACCCTAACGGTGAAACCTTAGCGCGAGGTTAATAGTGGGGTTGTGCATTGTAAAGGCCTTGTCATGATCTCTCCGCCGACACACCAAAGGAAGTGTGTTAAGTGCATGGCAACAAGAGTCGATCATGTCTTGTGGGTAAAGTGTACACACTCGCAGAGTTAAAACTACTTAAGTAGCCGTGCCCACAGTCAAGGGCAAAAGTAGGCACGCTTGCACATTGTAGATTTTATGGTTTTGTTTCAAAGGAAAATGATGGTTTGGGAATCCGAGTGCAGATGGAACTCTCGGGTTATGGTTTGCGGATGGAGCCACGGTAGATGGAACTGCTTTTAATTGTTATATCAAATTCAATTACTATGCTATTACATTTTGTTGAAATGATGCTTTATGAAATTACTATTGGTATTTACAGTTAAACTTTGCTTTATGCTAAAAGAGCCATATTATGCCTTCAATTGCTTAGCCTTGCATATAGTTATCATGCATCATGTTTCCAAGACTTACGGAGTACATTTTGTGCTCACCCTTGCAACATCCCCAACTTTCCACAGAAGAGTGTGCGTGTTGGGTCGACTACGATTTCTACGCTTGTGGTTATGATGAAGGCGATCCGAATGTTAGGACGCGAACCCCATCGATTGCTGTTGGGCAAATGGATGGGCTTACTTACTTTGCTTTTGTTAATTGTTTCACTGCTTCTTATTGAACTCTAGCTATGATGCTTCTTATTTGTAATAATTGGCCATAAGGCTAATATTCTTTTGCTTAATTAATATTACTTGCTTCGTGATATGGATGTGTTGGCATCACTGTTTTCACTGTGTGTGCTAGCTTTTCCGGACTAGCACAAAGTTATACATGCAGGGTTGGATTTAAATCCGGTCCCACGAAAGAAGCGAAGCGTAAGAAATAAAATGCCTGCTGGCTGTGACGGCGACGCTTAAATATGGAGTGAAGGCGGTTCGACAGCACAGAGGCAGCGAAGGCTCGAGACGGCTCAGCGGCGCGTGTGAGACGAAAGAGAGACGAGACAGAGAGAAGAGAAGAAGGAACGGGAAGAGGGAGCTGACGATTGGGGCCTGGCTGGCAGCGGGAGAGGGAGAAGTCGGCAAGGGAACAGCTGGCAAGGATGGGCCCACTTGTCAGAGAAAGAAGAGAGCAAAATGCATGAAGCACTACTACACAAATATATATCACAATCGGTTCTTTTTCGTCATCACAGTCGGTTCTGGTGGTGACACAAAGTCATGAGACAGAGATGAGGCGGGCATTATTACAGTCGGTTCTTGCCCGATAGAGATGATATGGTCATCTCTATCGGTTCTTTAAAAGAAGCGATAGAGATGATGGTATTATCTCTATCGGTTCGACCATATCATCTCTATCGCTTCTTTCAAAGAACCGATAGAGATAATACCATCATCTCTATCGCTTCTTTCAAAGAACCGATAGAGATAATACCATCATCTCTATCGCTTCTTTTAAAGAACCGATAGAGATGACTTCATAATCTCTATCGCTTCTTAAAAAGAACCGATAGAGATAATATACTCATCTCTATCACTTCTTTGAAAGAACCGATAGAGATGAATATCCTCATCTCTATCACTTCTTGTAAAGAACCGATAGAGATGAGTTCATTATCCCTATCGCTTCTTTCAAAGAACCGATAGAGATGACCGCCACATCTCTATCATTTTCTTGTGAGAACCGACAGAGATGAAGGGTGGTGTGCTATCACATTCTAATCAGCACATATTGCACACAATATGCACATATCACATTCACACGTAAATTACGGATAACATATCACATTCAACGAACATGAACACCTTGTTTCAACAAACACATATCACATTCGTTAACAAAATAGAACGTAAACATGCTTAACCATAAGTACACATGCAATCGCATTCGGATATGTAATATTTGTTCACATCCGTCTAGTAGGAGCTTTTGGGATCTCTAAACCGTCCGTCCTCCGACAAGCATTCTATCCAGCACCAGCGGCATAAGTGGTCTCGTATCTTGTTGAGTGCAGTGCTGTCTACACTCTTCTGGGGGATAACGGTACTCTGCAAGATAGAAACGAGTGCTCTAATTTGAGTTTTCAAATTTCCATGTGAAAGACTAATTGTATATGCATGTACTACCTTAGGGAAACGGTCTGAGCCGACAATCAAGATCACCATGTGTTGCATGACATACAAACCACAGCGGTCGTCGCTGCCCTGTTGATGACACTGTGAAGAAAGAAAAATAAATTAAGAGACAAAGAAAATATGTCAGAAAATCTAAATCTTATATATGATAGCAACTTGTACCTTGAAGCGGACATACTCCAGCTTGGAGCCCTTTTTGTCGTCGTGTCCCTCCTGCTTCGACGTATTCCTTGAAACCCCTATATACATTGGAAAGATGTCGTTGAGTAAAAAAATAATGAATGTAGTTAAATACAGAAAATGTTAGATAAGAGTGGTGCACTTACTGCTCCAAAGGAGGCTTGATCGCGTAGGCCATCGGTCTCTTATCAACCGAATTAAAAGTTTACACTTTGTTGTCTCTCGGAAGGAGCACGAGTAGAACCCAATGGTTGCTTATTAAATGGTATGCAAGCCAAGAAAATAAGTTCACATACGGTTTCATGTGTAGAAGTAATTGAACAGCTACTTACTCTCGTGGTACGGAATAGAATGAAGTCCTTCTTCGACTCGACTTGCAATGCCCTCTTGATGTAGCCGCAACCCATTTCGGTTGAAGCCTAGCTATCGTCGCGACACAAGCTCGTGGTCGACGAACCCAACTAGTTGTCGATTCGTCACGACCACGCCTCATCGCCTCGCAACTCGCATTGAATGTTAAAAAGCGTAATGCAAAATCCTATGGAAGTCATAAGGTCGCAACGTGGTGCGATACTCACGGCGTCGTGATCGTGATGAGAAATATCGATGGCTACCAGCTTGGTGCATTTTAACAGATCCTCAAAACTAACGGGAATGTCCTATCATCCTCGCGTGGAAATGTCCCTTCTCAGATCTAACATTGAAGTCAACACGCCGCTATCTTTCGCTTTGTCAAAGTACCATCCATGGAGCCGCCGAGTCCATATGCCTAGAGCGCTTCAATTTGGCGGGAGGCGTAAGGGCTTTCCATGTACGTAGGCCTTAAAATCATAAGGCTTCATCAGGTGCTCTTGGCTCTCCTTTCGGGCCGAAGGAGTCTCCGAGACCGGGCAATGGGCTTTTCATGTACCTGAGGGGGCGCTGTGGCCTTTGTGAGCCTAGCCTTTTTAGCAGAGGCCTCCAGTGGTTCTGTGGTTGTCGTGCTAGTCCTTTTATACACCAGCTCTGTACTTTGTGTAGGGCTCGTCACGGTCGTGGGAGCAGGCGCAGGTACGGTAGGAACCTACAAAGCACGCGCATAATTAAGTAACTTGTTGCAATACTACTGGAATGGTACAGAAGACGTGAGGGATGTTTACCTTGACCAGTACGACGCCTGTCGTGGGCCACTTGATGAACGACATCCGCGCTAGCCCGAGAGTGGTGATGTCTTCGTTAGGGGGGAACTCGAGCACATGTGATAAGAAGGCTTCGTGGACGTAGTCCACCTGGACCCTCATGTAGCCCTTCCCCAAAGGCTGACCATGCACCGTGTCGGTCTCCTTGCATGGAAATGCAACACCGCTGCACGACAACAGAAATCCGTCTTCCGTCAGGGTGAGCTGGCACTTGGTAGGCGCCTGCAAAAAGTGCGCAACTTGAGAGAAAACATATGAAGAGTTACCCTCGCACCATTAAGTAAGGCAAAATTAATTATTACCTTCAGCTGGGGACCGGACTTATCATTTTTGGAACCGCAGCTACTTGGTGGGGGCACAGGTTTCTCTACAGTAGGCGGGGGCATCTGGCTCTGACTCTGGGAGATCATCGCCATCATCTCGGCCCTTAGGCGCTTCTCACGTGCCATCATCTCCACCCTCATCTCCTCCTCACGTGCCATCATCTCCTCCCTCATCTCCTCCGAGATCTCCTCCTCACCGCTCCTGCGTGTCCTTCAGCGCTCGGACGTGCCTCCCATGTTCTTGATCCGTACTGGCAAGATCTTGGAAGTAGGACTTCTTCAGATGCCCGACCTGCGGCAAGCACCCGGCCCTTATGGTCGAGCTTCCCGATCGCAGTGGATAGGATGTCATTTGACCCTTGGCTAAGAAAGGTTCCCTGCTCTTTCCTCTGGCTTACCTCTTCCTGCAATAAGCGAGTACGAATTAGATCTGAAATACGAGGAATGGTCTCATCGCAATGTAGTAAGTTTGATATCTTACGATGGCGGAGACGACTTCTGCGATAGTGGGGTTTGGTACTACCACCGCCCGTCCGCGGTTTTCTTTGTCCTCGCTAATACCCGACCACGTGCCCGCCTCACATATGTGCGAGTAAGGCATCGCTGTCCGAGTTGGCGCACTCCTCGGCTAGTCGTGCCCATTCTCGCTTTCTTCCCTTCGTAGCCACCGAGCCGAGGTGGTGCGCGCGTGTTCGACCTTTGGGTAGCAACGCTCCTCTGTCTCACTCGCTCGCCTCGGGCATACTCTTGATCCTCGTGAACTCCTCCCAAACATCGTTAGTCACGAACGGATACCTCTCGAATGGTGCACGGCCTTTCAAAGACGTACTCATTGTGCATGTAGACCTGAAGTGCCTCGAGCCACACCCATCCTCTTCAAGGCGCATCTGCTGGCATTGTTTTCATCCTCCTCTTCTATAATCCATTTTCCCTTAACCTCGCCCCACACCGGTTCTTCCGCTCGACGCCGACCTCCTTTCTCCAATCCTTAACCGTTATGGGAACTCTCTCTCTCACCAGTTGCGAGGAATGAGCGGTATCGCCCTTATACTTGGGAGGACCGTGCAAACGCCTGCCGTCGCATTGAAGTGGAGAATTTGCGGCGCTCGCCGCTGGGCCCCTTTGCTCGGTCCTCTGCCTTCCTCACCTTACTCGGCCCCTCGACATTTGGAACCTGGCTCCGCCGACACTTGGAAGTTGGCTTGGCCTCAGAGCACCTTCTACTCTTTCTCGGCGATGAGCCGATGCTCTAATTGCGAGATTTTGTGTTTTCTTATCTAACATGGACATATATTTCACATGAGAGAAAGTAATTGTAGCTATTATGTGAACTTCACAATAAATCATCTAAAATAACAGATCAATGGATAATTCATAGCATGTCATTGTTCTAGCATATTGCACTAGAGTAATGAGATGAATGAATGATCTTCAAGACAAGTCCGTATGTAGACCAACTAAATACGTGCATTGACGATAACTCCTAATCTCTAAATAGGTTTGGTCCTAATCCATTCGAGGATATGTGGTTGGGCAGTTCTAAGCCGTTGTACAACTCAGAGAAAATTTGATCTTCTCGTTGTTCTCCGGATACACGCCTCGACAACAGTCAAGAGGGTGTGTATCCAGAGAACACCAGGGAGACGCTACCGAAATCTACTCTGTGAGTTGTACAACAGCTCAGGAACTTGCCCAAACCACATATCCTCGAACTATCCAAAATACGTGGACAATTCGAGACTGCTTGCTTATAAATATGTCATTCCGACATATTTATAAATAAGCACTCTTGAACGGGAGACGTAGGTTACGCAACCTAAACTCTTAACAAATGCTGAGTACAAAAGCACATATGAGAAAGTAATGAAAAAGCATCGTAACATACATGGAAACAGGATGAAGGAACATGTATATCATGAATAATTGAATATAGAGGGCAACCCTTCAATTGAATATATAATGGAAACAGGATGAGGAGATTTCTATGTGATAAATAGATAAATCTATATATAAATCTTGTAATCGCCAAGTTGTTGTGTTTACATGGGAAGTATCAACATAGATAACCCTAATGTGAACAGGAAGCGACAATGGTTCATTTACTTGTTCAAGATTTAAAACTATGCACAAAAGGGTAGCATTCGAATAAAGGAGAAAATCCTATACCTAAAAGTCAGAGATGGGTCTTTCCTTGCGCCCAATAAAAGAAGCACACCAAAGGGCCTTCAGGCTTCCTAATTGATGAAAAATAAAAGAAGCAACGATTTAGAGAACGATAAAAGAATTCATTGATCCATCCTTTTTTTGTAATAGGTAACATTTACTACAATAGTTGTGTATGATGACCATCCAATTATTTATTTTCTTTTTCAGACTCTCAGAGCACAATATTGTGCGCACACTTTCATCTTGAAGTTCTCAATGATCCAGAGTTTCGTAGTAATCCGCCTAATGCAGTGGGAAGAGCATTTTTCAGGTTATTTTCTCGCTAATTAATTGATGCACTCTATATTTTTTGTCCATAGTTACACCTGTTGCATATCCAAATATGAAATATATAATTGATGTTCCCACTTAATTGTTGCAGAATGGATGAGTTGCTGAGAGAACAATGTATACGAGAGGAATTAATCGAGTGTAGTGGTAAGGACTATAACGAACAACCCGACAAGGCTTCTATCCTCGCTTGTTTTTGTGTGAAGGTAATATCTCAATTATTTGTATGTAGAAAAATGTAAGATTCTGAAAATCTATTATTTACTTAAGCTTGGATTTTGTTTCCAGAGACCATCATATCATGGGCCAATAGATGAAGGATGTACCGCATGTGTGGCTCTCATTAGAGGCAACCAGATCATTGTTGGAAATGCTGGTGATTCTCGTTGTGTACTCTCAAGGAATGGTCAAAGTGTGGCTTTCTTGTCAAGTGTCCACTGGTACATAAACAGATGCTATCTTGTCATAATAGATGCATTCTAATGGTGCCTTAATTTATTTAAATTGTATTCAAAGGCAATTGATTTATCCACCGATTTAGACAACCAACGACAATTTTCAAAATTCGTGATCGACTCCAAATGCTAGCACAACATTACCATCACGTAAGCAAAACACGGGATCAAATCAACAAAGAGAAAGCTATCTTCACCGAACAGTGTCAAATCGAAAGAAAGGCGAGCGTCATTGCGTAAACAAAATCTGGCGCTGCGGCGCGGCGTCGGGCGCGGGTGGTATAAATAACTCTATCGAGGTACATCACTATCGGTTCTCATATAAAACGCGATAGTGATGTGATCATAACATCACAATCGGTTCTTACAAGACAAGCGACGTTGATTATATTAGTCATCACTATCGGTTTCATATAAGCGATAGTGATAAGACGCATACACATCACTATCGGTTCTTATTTAAGAAGCGATAGTGATGTCTCATCATCATTATCGCTTCTCACAAAAGAACCGATAGTGATGAGAACTCTCATCACTATCGGTTCTTTTGCAAGCGATAGTGATGTCGATATCATCACTATCGCTTGTTAAATAAGAACCGATAGTGATGTGTGCAGATTCATCACTATCGCTTCTTATATGAAAACCGATAGTGATGATAATGCATATTACTATCACTTCCGTAAGAACCGATTGTAATGTTCCTATTGCTACATCACTATCACTTCTAACCTAAGAACCGATAGTGATTATGATTAATGCCTCCTAAGTCATCTATCACAATCGTTTCTTCCTAAAAACTTAAGAACCGACACAGATGAAGCGATAGTGATGTACCATTCTGTAGTAGTGAAGACTCTGGACAGCACGAGACAAAAATCAAGGTTTGGGTTAGCTGGCTGGCTCAAGATTTTATAAATATTTTTATATAGGTTTGAAAGGTAAATATTAGAGTCCAGTAAAATTTTTAGATAAACATTCTTGGTAAAAATATTGATAAAAATCTTACAATGCCTAGTTGTCATTTTTTGTTAATTATGAATTTTATTTAATTTAAGATAAAAATCAGTTTATTATTTTATGAAACTTTTTATACTACTCTGTAATGGAATTATTAACATTAAATAAAATTTTCATATTTTTATATTGTATATTTTAATTTTAATAATTCTGACATTACCATTTTGAGATTTTCTAATTGTCTGTTTTTGAATATTTAAAAATACTAAATTATGGGATAAATTTCTGATATTTTTACCAGGCATGGGTAATATTAATATGTCGGCATTTTTAAAATTTCAACCCTGGTTAAGGTCGAGTGACTTCTGAAGAATTCTTACAAGATCGGTTCAGAGTATCTAGACAAGGTTATCTTTGTCTTTTTAATTTATTTTATTGATCCAGATCAGTGCAAGTTGCATAATTAGGATCCTGGATGGATCTGGGATTTATCTAAGATTTTAAAAAATGTATTGGTTTTGGATTTTTATCCTTTTTACTTTTACCATTTACCATTTCTATATATATACCTTTCTTTTAGAACAAAAAACTCAAGGAGAATCAATAATTCAGAAAATTCAGGGAATTCAAATTCAAATAATATATCACAACTCAAATTTATTTTTATAGTTTCTTTGTTTTGGATTAAATAATTTTAATAAAGGAATTCTTTCTTTTCTTAAGATTAGAATGAAAGAAAAGAGGAAATGATATTGTTTAAAATCAAAATTTTGATTCCAATTGATTTTTTATTCAATTCTATTTTTAATTTTTAAAGTTTTCATTTTTCATATTTTTGAATTGTATTTGATGTTACAGAAGCTCTAAAGGAGGTCTTGGGTTCGAATTTTTTTTTTCTGCCAATGGGCTGTTGGCTGGCAGGCTGGTAGTGCCTGCACACACAAAAAAAAGGCACAAAAATTTCAAACGCCAGGCAGGATTCGGACCCAAGACGCTGTATCGTCTGAGCTAGGACGCCAGCTTTGCATGTATATTTTTCTCAATTTTTCTAGCCTTGAAGACCATTTGACAGAGGTTGAAATTACCGAAATTTCAAATATTTTAACTAAAATTCAAGTTTTTTTGAACTGGATTTAATTTTTTCCTTTGAATTTCAACTAGAATTTGTCCTAAATTCTAAAATTTTGGATTTCCGCTGCTTGCGATGTATGATCCAAAATCAAAATTTGAAACCTCGCCTACCAGTGCGTCGATCCTGACGGCCGCATTTGTGTAAACCAGGCCGAGTTTAAGGTAGCCCATGCTACCGACTCTTCCATTTTTACACTCAGAGAGAGAGAGAGAGATTATGCATGTAATCTTCTTCATCGATCAATCTTTCATGTTTATCTGTGAACTTCCATAAAAAAGGCAAATTAAATAACTTCCCGAATTCCCGATATTTCAGCAGTCACGATAGAGATAGATATATATATATAGTACTATATAAAGCTGTGATTAATTAACTTGGCCACGTGTCAATGTTGATCTTGTATAAGTGTATAACCTGTTAATTATCCTGTCCATGTTAAGGAAAGAGAGAAGGATCGATCCACCAAACAAAAGGACAAAAGTGCCTGTCTCATTCACTAAACTACGTGTTATATATGTATTGTGACCCAGTTGAGTCAGTGTAGTCTTACTAAGACTCTAACTTCAGCAGATATATATATGGACTAATTAGATTAAAAAGTGAGGATTTAGATCTTTTAAAAATACTGTTTGAAGTTATTATACTGATTTTTCACTTAGTACGTGCTCTGCCAATACTGTAGTGACACTGTTTGAAGCTCCGGACCGTTAATTTGTTGAATGGTACTAAACACAAGAGACTGTTTTTAAGTTACTGTCCCCGTTCCACTACGTAGGAACCCTTTCCATTGTGACTAGACTATGCAGCTTAGCTAGCGATCGATGACTTCAACAGGCCGGAAAGGTATATCCAAAGGATCGTATGCATGCTCCATTGAACATGGCCATCTGCTTGGCTAGTCACTACTACAAAATCAGTGATCCTTGCAGCTATATCACTGCCGGTTTATCAAAAACCGGCAGTAATAATATTATCACTATCGGTTCGGATGGAAAACCGGCTGTAACGGTTTTTTCCTGATGAACCGTGTCGACGATCGGAACCGCCGACCGCATAGGGGGATGTGAGTAAATCGTATGAGGGCGGGGCCCGAGGTCGTGTTTCGCTCGGAATGGCGACGTCGGGTCAGATGTCGGGGAACAAGCAATGAACACAAGGTTTATATCGGTTCGAGCCCGAGTTCGGTAACACTCTACTCATCTTGCCTCGAGGCGAAAGATGTATATGAAGCCCGTGGGAGAATACAAGCTGGGGCCCAGACTTCGAGCCGCTTCGGCTTAAGCCGCGAGGGGAGTCCGGTATCTTAAATCCCCTCGGCGGGAGCGTTTCTTCCCAGAGTCTCAGTGTTTTGGCTGGAAGTGTTCGTTTTCTTCTAGGGGCCACCTCTCCTTTTCTAGGTCGGGTGATCCATCGTCTTTTATAGCCTTGTGGGAGCTTCGCCACCTGGTCGCGAGGTTGATGTCAGGTGACCGTGGTGAGTCGACGGGAGTTGCTGAGAGATGTCGGTAGTCGTTGGGAGTTGACGGGAATTGTTTGGCCCTAGTTCCCGCGCAGCGATAGGTTTGGCGCCAATTCCTATGCAGGGGAGAGATCTTACACAAGAAAGACAAATTATTACAAATACTGTTTACCCCGGGAGGTGTGAGGTCGTGGCGTCAAGCTCGAACTGGGTCCTTGTCCTTGTGCTCGAGCCCGAGCTCGCTGGGCCTGAGCCTGGGCTGGGGAGTGCACCCTCTAGGTCAGAGATAAGCTCCCGAGCTCGTGGGAAGCGGCCATGAGACCCGGGGGGATGCTTACAAGTGGCGAGGCTACTGATCTCCAACAGCTAGCCCCCGAGGCCCAAGGAACGACCCTGAAGTTCGGGACGTTCTTGAGTCTGATATCTTTCGAGGAGGGATCGGCTCCTTGGCCGAGCTCGGAAGCCTTCGAGCCCGACCTTGTGCCCGGGACCCCTGCAGGTCTTTGATGGTCGCGCCGAAACGCCGCTTTGAATCTAAATCGCCTGCTCGACGGGGCGCGTGCTTTGCTGCCTTGATTTCCTACGGAGGAGTCGAGGAAGCGGTTCGCAACGCCTCGCGTCCTAACAGGGAGGACGGGGGACACGAGACACGACGCTTCGCGTTTTTGGACGGGAAAAAGCCAAAGGGGTGCGACCGTGGCGCTTCACGTTCCCTGTCCGAAAGTCCCGGCACGCCTTTTGAGGAGTAACCGGCGCCAGCTGTTGGAGATCGGGCTTCTATGAAACTCGGAGCCAACGCACACTTCGGGAATGCCCCATTTCTGCGCCGTGCCCTAGCTTTCTTGTTTTTCGCTTTCCGTCCCCTTCTTCTTCCGATCCGACTCCTTTCCTCCAAGCGCCATGGCCAAGTTCGGGAAGAGTACTCAACCGTAGAGAGGATGAAGGAGCTGGAGACGCTGGGACTTTTGGACATAGCGACCTGGTGGCTCCCGGCCGGGAGGCCGAGCTGCACCCTCGGAGGACGAGATAGTAAGCACGGAGCAGTACACGCTCTTCGGGTTGCGGACCCTGGAGAGTGACTTCCTAGCGGTCGTTCTCGCACAATGCGAGATCGAGCTCATCGATCTAGTACCGAACTCGATCCTCCTTCTTTCTATCTTTTCCCATCTTTGCGAGAGATTTCTAGGGATCCTTCCCACCCCTTCCCTCTTTTTTCGCTTTTACTCCTTGTTCTGCACCGCGAAGGACCCCGTAGTCGGGTGCCTATACTTTCGGTTGCGGACTGGGCTTCCTTGCACTTTTCTTCAAGTCCCGACCTGGGACTCCCTCGGGCCGTAGACAGAGAAGTGGTTCTACCTAAAGAAGGGCGAGGGAGGTGGTCTTGCGTATAACGGCGCCGTCATCGACAGCAAGCGCGAGACCCTGGAGCCCGATGACTCGACGGCCGACCAGGAGGCCCTCGCCGCCATCCACATTTGCATGAAGCGCGGCCTCTCCAGCCAGGTAGTGGTCGTCGACTACCTGCGAAGTCGGGTGTCCCCTCTACGAAAGAGGGTGCACCCGTTCTTCGAAATTCGAGGGAGGGATGACCCCACCCGGGAAGGCACCAGGGGTAAGTTCTTTTCAACTTTAATCTTCCTCGAGCTCGGTTGGACTCCTTTCTAATGTCCCCCTCTTCTTCTTTTCTCTTTTTGTTTTTTCGCAGCCCCAGCGGAATCTTGGGTGGCGGCGCGCATGTAGGAGGTGTTCAGGAAGGCGGCCCACGCCTACACCCTCGACGACTTCGTCCCCAAGAACGTCTTGAGGCGGAGCGGTGAGGCGATTTTTCTTACTCCCTTGCCGAGTTTGGTCCGGGCTCGGGCTCGCTCTTACCGCGTTGAGCCATGCAGGAGAGCTGGGAGCTCCTGGAGACGGCGAGGCGTCTGCTGCCGCTGCCCGGACTGGGCAAGGGCAAGAAGGTGGGCAAGAGACCCGCCCCGGACGCCCCAAGCCATGCTGTCAAGAGGCCCCACGTCGAGTGAGGCGACCACGTGATGGTAAGTCGAACCCGCCGAGCTCGGGAATACTCGGGCTCGGGCTTGGCCACTTTGTCGTTTCCAAAAATTTTATTTTCTGACATTCTCTTCATCTCCTTGCAGCAAGAACGGGCAGCAGCTGCCGTCGAGTTGCCGAGTCTGTGCTTGACGTCGTGGCCGCAGGGCGTTCAGGGAGAAGACGCTTCCCCTGCAACAGCGGGGGCGGGACGTCAAGCCACGCCCCGTCCTCCCAGGAGACAGAGGCTCGTCGCTCAGGTACACCGTATTTTTACTTTAGATTCGCAGTGTAGGTCTTCTCCTTTTCTTACTCTTAGCGACCTTCCTCGCTATAGACTTTGGGCGCCCGACGGACAGTAACTTTGATTATTATCTAAGGCGAGTCCGAGGATACGGAGGAGGGTGCGGGGGACTACCTCTGGTCCCTGTGGTGCGCTCAACAAGTCCGACTGCCGCGACCTCGTGGAGGGCAAGGCTGTGGGGGCCCAACCAGGCCCCGTGCAGATGTCTGTCCCGTAAGGAGCCGTCGTGGGGGCAGGAAGGGAGGAGGCCTTGGCCGTCGGAGCCGACGCCACCAGGGCTGACGCAGTTGAGCTCAAGCTTCCCCCCACCGATGAGGCACCTGCAAACACCACCGAGCCCGATGGAGCATCAGGTACGCCAGATCTTCTCACTCATTGTTGCCTTGTCTTTATGTTTTCGTCCCTTATGATTTCTGTCTTACCCAGTGGGCTCGGCTTTGCCTGTGCTACCCCTCATCCCGAACGAGGCAGCCCGGGTCGACGCTGCCTGCGTGGCCGACCCCGCGTCGGGAGGGGCCACCGAGGGGAGCGTACCGATTCTTGGCGATGACCGCGCGAGCCTCGAAAACCGACTCCAACAGTCAGTCGAGCTTGAGCCTATGCCTTCTTGATAGTCGTAGTGAACCTTTTTGTATTTCTGTAGGGCCTGGACCTGGTTACAAAGGGGCTCGAGGTCATACGCGGTCGAAGACCGCGATGACTACGTCCTCAGCCTCGAGGAGAACGTGGCGCGCATGCAAGAGGAGGTTCAGCTATTGAAGGCGGAACACGCCTTCGAACTCTCAAAAGCCATCGAGGCCGAGCAGAATGGTCGGCCAAGGCTCTTGCGAACGTCCACGAAGACCGAGAAGACTCATGAGGCTAGCCACTCGGCGGCCGCGAAAATCATCGAGGCCACCCGCGCGGAGGCGAAGATGCTCCGCAAACAAGTCGCAGAGGCGAAGATGCTCCGCAAACAAGTCGCCCGCGCGGAGGCGAAGATGCTCCGCAAACCATCAGCTCTGATCTTGACTCTGATACCAACGTAGCTTACCATAATCCTACCGTGAGACCCTAGCACAAGCGAGATTCCTCATTACCATGCACATACCGATGGTGCCAAGTTGGACTCCCAGGCCAGCTTACCACCATTGACTCCCTTTTACATATATCCGCAATTGGTCTCATAGCCGATTAAAAACCCCATGCGTCCACAGTGCAATGAGTCGATTCCACATAGGAATCCAGCCCTATATAGGGTTGTAACCCACTCAGAATCTTTTGTTCCGTTTCCAGAGCCGATGCCTTGAAAGCAAAACATTGGCTATGAACACCCTTATCAGCCCCAATTAGCTCAGATGCAATACAAACCTGAGTCTACACTCGAGGGGCAACATGCCAATTATGATTATAATTAGCAAGTACATCAACCAATGTTGGCTCATACAGTTAATTGGGCTGATCAGATAACTATTGTATTGAGAGACCAATTCGACATACAGCCGAAGGGGAGGATTCCTGGCTATCGGAAGCCGTATCCTCATTACATTGATTGGATATCATACCTTAATAACTTCAAAGTCTCTGATTCTACCACTACCTTGGAGCACATTGGGCATTTTGTTGCACAATGCATAGAAGCAGCCCACTCTAACGGTTTGAGAATAAAATTATTCCCGTTATCTTTGTTAGGAGCAGCGTTTACATGATTTACCACGCTACCCTCAAGTCGGTCAATTCTTGGATCGATTTGAAAAGCCGATTCCACGAACACTTCTTCTGTGGGAGTTTAGAACTTATAATTTCAGATTTAAGTTATGTCTGATAAAAGTTCGGAGATTCGGTAAGTGATTATATTAAAAGGTTAAGGGAAATTAGAAATCGGTGCTTTAGTGTTACCTTGCTTGATAATCAGCTAGCCGATTTAGCTTTCCACGGGTTGGTGCCCTAATTGAAGGAAAATTTCAGCGAATAGGATTTCAATGATTTAAGTCACCTCTTACATCGGGTATTGGCTTGAGAAGGCTGCTTCACCGATAATATGAGCTTTAAAGATAAATTTAGAAATAATGAAGATAAGGAGAAAGCCAAGGTCAACCTCATTGAGTATGAGTCGAATGATTCATCTGAATATGATGAGGCGAAATATACATAGCAGAATGGGTTAAAGAGTCTAAGAAGTCTTTAATCTTTTCATGGCTTAAGCCGACCAAGAATTGGTTGCAAGGTCGAGGATGCCAACCAAAGGAGGGTGAATAGGCGGTTTTTTTAAAAATTCTTCGCTCTATGACTAATGAATCAACGCCTAAGTCAAAACCTAAATAATATACGAAGTGTAATTCTAAGGTTTTGACAATTAAAGCCTAAATCAACTAGGCTCAATATGTGCACTAACTATCTAGGACTCTTAACAATAATCTGTAATCCTAAAGACAAGCAATCAATCAATGTAATTCTATAAATATCAATTGCTTGAATATAAATAAAGAATAGAATGCAAATCACAAGAGACAATATACTTTTTACCGTGGTGTTCAGAGACTTGCCAGTCTCCCCTAGTCCACGTTGACCGTTAGGATATCTTTTGATTTTCTTGTCTTGCTCAATGCCGATTTTCCTCAAGGTTGATGGTTGTGGCTCGAATTCCACTTTGTTAGGGCATACGGAGGCTAGGTGTACCTTGTTCGTATTTATAGCTATAAAAGTTTGGCAGTGGACAGTGACGGTGGGAGGCGGTGAAACAACTTTAAATTATCTTTCTTTGTTTTTATCTATGAATGTTAACATGTGTATTGACTATACTTTTAATAAAAAAACATATTGTAGTTCTCAATTTGGCTTGTGTGATGTGCATATCACTGTATGGACTTGTTTGTATTTATAGCCGTAGTTAAGATTGTCCAGACTGCTAAAATTATTTGTTGATCGAGGCTAGCTAATGAATCTCTAGTTTTGCCTTACGGAGCATGCACGATCGAAACGACGGCCTGGTTGCTGGCTGACGGAGGCCAAGCAAAGAGGAAAGCTGAGAATTAACAGACCTCCAACTGTTGGAATGGATGCCCGGACTGCTGCCTATCTATGGCCTCATTGCTAGCTTGTTCTACGTTACACACTTAAGCTCGCTCCTACTGAAAATACAATACCAAGAATGCAAAATTACTCATGATCACCTCCTCATTGTGAGGCACCAACTAATTACTGTAAACTAGCTAACTAGCAGAGTGCATCATGTACATATACATACATGTGTACATGTAGTGTCTGATCTTCAAGTAGTAGTACTCTACTGCCTAATTAAGGAGGAGTCTACGTTGAGATCGGCAGTACGTGGCTGCTTTGTCTTCCTCGGCGCCGGCGCAGGGACATGCGAGTCGCACCGCGGGCATCTGGGGTCCCCCCTGGAGATGAGCACGTAGATGAGGCACCTCGAGCATGCCGACGCCACCATCCCGACGACGGACTCCTCCTCCTCCTCCCCACGCCGCCGCTTCACCGACGATGAGCCCTCGGGTTGCCTACCGCGAGCACTCCTCGGGGATCGGCAGCCGAGCCTGTCCAGGGCGAGCTTCACCTTGTCGATGGTGCACACGCTCTGGCTCGTCTGGTAATGGCTGGAAGCCGCGGCCATGGCAACGGGTGCTGCTTTCTTGCCAGTGGATGATGGGGTACTGCTAGTGTTGGTGATTGCTGACTGGAATTGCAGTCCGAGCTCATCCTCGAGTGGAAGAAGTGGGCACCTGGCTTGCTTCTGCGGTACCTGCGTGCAGCAGGGGATAATTAACATTCAGAACTACTAGAAAATTTTGATGATATTGCCGAAGTAGCTCACATCGTTTGTTGTGTATCCCTTGATTATATAATCAAGCAAGATTACAAACCAACTTAACAAACTAACTAACTAAATCTTATCTCTTAAGATCTTAAATTAACTAATCTACGAACTAAACTACCAAGCAGCTAACTCATGCAAACATATAATTTTAAGGTGACAAGATTACATTTTCCCACCTTATCTTGACATGCAGACTCTTGCTCATCGAGGCAATCGGTCTCAACTACGATTTCCCTAACACATACTCGACACAGGACGGTGAACGCATCTTCAAGGAGTTCCGCATTCTTGTTGCTGGCCATACCACCGGTGACACACCTCGCCACCGATTATGACCTTTTGCCTAAGCTTTAATTGTCTTTTCACCGGTAACGCAACTTGACGACGACGCGGACTCACATTAGGGCTTATCCATAAGAAAACTTGACCTATCCACAAAAACTCTCGTGTACACACACATACTAGAACAATGACTACAACTCTCAATATACTGGACTCAACTTAATTTACTTTATTTTAGCCTATAAGTTTCAGATCTTAAATGAAACTGAGATTTGGAGCTCTGTCAAACAGCCTTACTCGATTTAAAATAACGAACACGTATCCTCAATGTCTTGAACTCGATTTACGATAACTAGACCCTAGCTCTGTTTTCCAGTACCACCAACTGCTAGCACTGCAGCCACCAGGTGACTTCCTTGCTCTTCACTGCTGCAGCCAAGACCCCTCCTGCTGCTGTTTGTCTTCGTTTGCACAGCAGCTGTACGAGACTTTCTTTAATTCTTTGCTTCTCACGTCACGTGTAGTGGGCTCGAAGCGACGCCTTTTCCTTTGCTTGCACAGCTGCCGCAAGGAGTTGCTCTTCTGCTGCTTCACACCGCGACTCCCTTCGCTTGCACAGACACGCCAGGAGCAAGGTTCAAAAACCCGTCGAAATCGCGATTGATATTTTAGATTCTAGTTGGAGATGGGATCTAAAATCCTGATCGGTTAAAAAATTTAAATAAAATTTAAATTGTTATAGTAATCCAAGACGAGTTTTTTTGATCGGTTTTTGATTTTTATGGCCTGATTTGACTGGATTTGGTCCAATAACCTTCAAGAATGTCATATTCCATAAAAATTTATTGAAAAACCGGATTTTTGAGAAGTTTTAAAATTTCGGCAAAAACACTGTCATATTTTTATAAAATTGTAAAAGAATGATCATGATCATAAAAATTTATGGTGCAATCTTTAGTAGTGTAAGATTATACATAAAAATTTTAAAAATAATTGAACTTCATTTATTATCTTTAAAAAAATTATAAATTTGCTCGAGCGTGACCATGATCCAAAATTTTTGTGAGAGCTAAGAATTGCCTCAGTACCATTCTATAAAATTTAAAAAAATCAATTTTTTTGTTTGCTCAATCAAATCTATGTAAGAATTGAACTTCATTTGTTATATTTCAAATATCGAAAACTGAAAGAACATAAATGTTACATTGCCCTCGTAAGAATTTTATAAACTTACTGGAGTGTGACCATGATTCAAAAATTTTATGAGATCTTAATAATTTTCTTAGCAACCTTTTGTAAAATTTTAAAAAAATTCTAAATAGTTTTTGATTGCTAAAGCAAATCTATGTACTGATCATCAGGCTTTTATCAGGACGTAGCACTGTCAGAATTTTTGAAAATTCTTGAAGCTTTATAATCATATGAAACTTTTGTAGACACATTAATGACACATCAGAACCATCCACAAAAAGTTTCAAAATTTTCTAACGCGGTTTGATCTATTTTTCATTTGATTGAAGTTTGCCGGTAAGGCTTTTATCAGGAAAGTAGCACTTTCTGAATTTTTAAAAATTCATGAAGCTTAATCATCATATGAAAATTTTATATGAACATTAGTGATGCATCATAACTATGCAAAAAATATTTCAAAATTTTCTAACATGGTTTGTTCTATTTTTTATTCAGTTCAAACTTGACGGTCAACGTTTTATCAGGACAGTAGCAATTTTTTAATTTTTAAAAATACCTAAAACTTGATCATTATCTAAATTTTTTATGAGAATATCACTGATTTGTCAGGAATATCCATACAAAAAATCAAAAAAATTGACATCGTTTTATATATTTTTCGCTCGGTGCAAATTCACCGATTTAGGGTTTCTTAGTGCAAAAAACCCGATTTGAAATTTTGTTTTTTATTTCGTCCAAAATTCGTTCAAAATTCTAAGATTTTGAATTTCGGCCACCTCCAAAATATCATCCAAAAACGAGATTTCAAACGTTGATCAGGAGCGTCCTCTCTGCCGTCTGCTTGGACCAATTGTCGAAACTACAAGAAAATTTTGTCGACGTTGTCAACGTAACTCACGTGGTTTGTAAGTTTATTCCTTGATTTATACAGTCAAACTAGATTACAAACCAACTCAAAAAAAACTAACTAACTAAATCTTATCTCTTAACTTCCTGAACTAACTAATCTAAGAACGAAACTACCACGCAACTAACTCATGCAAACATATAATTTTAACATGACAAGATTTGTACTAGTAAACTACTGTATATGCATGTTGCAGGCTTGCAGCTGCTTACTTTCATTTCCAGCACAGCTAAATATATAGCCTGAAGCTGAATTTTTTCTTTAATATTTTTTAATCTTTTTTTTCAAAACTAGACGTTAGGTTTTAGAAATTGCAAAATTAGACGCCGATCGCCTGTATATTAGGCGATCGCCCCATATACGGGCGATATGTCCCTCGGGTAACGGTCTAGCTAATTAGAGTAACGGCAAGGCCACCTATCGCCCTCTACACGGGCGATCGCCCCATGTAGGGGCGACGGGTGGCTTTTTAAGCGCAGCCAGAGCCTCATTCGGGCGAGTCAAGCGCAGAGAAATTAATATTACAAAAAAAATTTGCTATCGCCCTATATTGGGCGATTTTTGCCCTGCCGTTACTTCGGTTAACTAGGCTGTTAGCAGAGGCACATATCGCCCGTATATACGGGAGACCGGCGCCTATTTTTGTAAATTCTGAACTCTAACGCCTAGTTTTGAAAAAAAGATTAAAAATAAATATTAAATAAAAAAAATTCGCCTGAAGCTATATTGCTAACTGCAGTTTTGGGCCGGCATGCTCATCTTCTGTGAGCAGTTGTATTTCAGAACCGGCTAGAATTCTAATTCTTTTCAACTCCAGGAAAATAAGAAGAATCATCCAAAATTCAGAGGGAGTAACTAAAGCACATATATTCCCATCGTCAAACTAATATAAGTGGAGATGATCCAAAATTAAGGGCGAGGAAGGATCAAGGATGTGTAGTAGTGATCTGAAAGGGAAAAAAAACTCACCTTCTTCGGCACCAAGCAGTAGTCATGCCTCTCAATCCCAAGACCGCCACCGGCAGCAACAGTAGCAGGAGCGTCCTCCTTGTCGACGGCGGCGGCGCAGACGCCGAGGAAGTCCCGAGTGACGAGCTGATCCGCCGGGGCGTACCCATGGTCTACCACTTCGAAAACCATCGACCTACGCCGCGCACGCGCGAATGAATGAAGTCGATCTAACAGTGAGGAGCAGAGCAAAGCCAGAGATAGCTGCCTCGGCAGGAGGAGGAGGAGGAGGAGGAGGAGGAGGAGAGACGATGGCTATGGCTATCCTAGCTAGCTAAATACGTCAGTGTCGATCCGAAATTGAATCGGGACGGGTTTGGAAGGACGCAATTGAATATAATCGAATCGAATCGGGCCGAACCGGATGGAGCGAGCTGCTGCGCGCGCCTTGCATGGTGTGTGGAGGCGATTAATCGATCGGAATTGGACGTCAGGGCTCTCGACAAAGACGTGCCAATATAATGGATTTTCGTCGTCTCAAGCTGTTTCTTTCTTCTTCCCGGGGCCGTACGTACGTCCATTGTTATGCTAGTGCTACACGAGATGACAGATCGTTGATTGTTAGGTCAGCTAACTGAGTGTAACCTGTAAGTGACACATCACTTGGCTGGCTAGATCAGTGTGACTGACAATGCACCTGACCCCGCACGCACATCTACTTCGGGTGGAGTACTCCAAATTACCACCGCTCCAGTTGGACTAGGGACGTTGTTACAGTCAAATTTTTAAAATTTTAACTATCAATATTTTTTAAAATATTTAAAAATCATATGTGTAGCTTTCTCAAAAGTACTTTTAAAATATTATAATATTAATGTGTTTTATAAATATATTATAATAAAAATTAGTGCATAAAGTTAAATTTTACCGATCGTATTGATGTCTAAAACGATAACTATTCATGACCGGAGAGAGACTATATACATATGCATGCATCAGCACTTGCGTCATCTAGCTTGTTGCTACTCCATGCACGTCGCTGCCGACAAAGGCTCCACATGTATACACTCGTTTCTAGTAGTGCACACACTAGTCACCACTTAAGTCTCCTCTTTCAGAATTCACTAATGGGCATTTTATTCATTTCTTATACTCCTATATATAATTGGACGCTAATTTTTCATGTACTAGTAGCACTGTTGCTGTCGCTCTTCTGCCTTAATTTCCATAGTTCCTGCAGGTTGAGTCTTTGGATTAATTGGAGGCATCAAAGATCAAGGTGCGTGCAACAGGAAGGCCATTAATTCAATAAAGCTTACAATTAAGAACTCAAAGCGGCACCATCGATCGGCCCTCCGAATGGGCTGTCTATACTATACCTGGCTAACGGGCGGTGTCTTTTTGGACTAATCCTTAACACGATCGACCCAGCACGATATGGCATAGATGTTTTTGACCAGGTCAGCATGACACAAATGATGAGTTGTGCTGGGCCTAGAAACTCAGCACGATGAACAGCCCAATACAGCATGATTTACTGGAATGTGCCTGGGGCTGCCTAGCACGAAAGTGACATTTTTGTAAAAAAAATCATTCTATTTACAACCCAGCCTATCATCAATTACATTATCCCAGTGGTCTAACCTATCATCAAATACTATCTCTCATCTTCGTCTCTTTCCATGACCCATTCAGTGCAGCCTCTATTGCCTCCTCTATCTCTCCTCTCGCCCTCCTCAACTCCTACTTCCTCCCTGCACCGCCACCTCCCCACTACCCCTGCCCCACGCCACCCCCCAACCAGGTACCAAATCCAGCAGCCTTCGATCACGCCGCTGTCGGATACAGCCTTGCTGCACCATGCCACCAGCTTCACCAACCATCACGAGGAAGAAGATGGCAGCAACCAGATAGGAAGATGATGTGAGACCCCGTTCTGATGAACAGGAACCTCCATGTGATTACTGTGCCATTCCCTGGATCAGTAGCTAGCACTCACATGTTTACAACAATTGGAATCACAACCATACAACATAATATTAGCGGAAGCTATTATTTAAAGAAAATCTTACAACTCGTAGATATAGCGACAAAAGAAGCAAGGTCTTGTAGTGTGCCCATCCAAAACCCGCAGCAACCGACAAGGCATAATCCTAGAAAGATTCGATGAAGAAAAATCACGCAACTGCGCGATGAAAAGGAACCTTGAAGCTTCGCTAACTTATCCACCTAAAAACAACATATAAGCAAGGGTGAGTACTTTCGTACTCCGCAAGACTTAGCAAAACCTATATAATATGCAGGCCATTTCAAAGGAGGCTACTACGATTAATTTGCATAAAGCGAAATTGACATTGTAAAACAAGTTATTTGCAAGCGGAATTTGTAAAAGCATAATTGGTGATATGAAATAAGTAAAGCATAAGTAATACTCACAACCCATCGTGAATATCGAATAATCCAGAAATGGAATCCAATAATGTCGATCCTTTGACATGAAACAAAAGCTGATAAAACAGGTTCCAAACCAAAACCCAATTTTGGAAAATACCAAAGCATTCTAACATTGGAATGACTTCACCAAGTGTCCATAACCGTGGACACGGCTAATCGATTAGATTTACACTCTGCAGAGGTGTACACTTTACCCACAAGGAATGATCAACCTCTTTTGCGAGATCAGTTAACACACTTCCTTTGGTGTGTCGGCAAGGAGATCATACAGAGCCGTTACATTATCTAGATGTGGCTTTGAACCAGCCCGGGACGTTTGACCCTCGCCATGGAAACAGAAACACTCACCCAAGACGTGGCTCCTTTCACATCACACCCAACACCACGTTTACATCACGGCAAGGCGTACACGTTGCATTGGTAAGTAAACCCCTACAGACAGACCAAACCGAATGCACTGCATAACTCCCGCCTTCCTTAGATGCAAAGCCACACCTAAACAACTTAATAGGCTAAGACCGCCCATACAAGCCCTCGTGGTTGTACGAAAATCTTGGATCTATAGCGTCCCATTGCTCGGTCCTTAATCCGACACGGGCGATACTCCACCTAACTACGTGCAAATCCTTTGCACCTCCGGCTATTGCCAATAATCGCCGCATCAAAACCATAGTTTTATTTTGGATTTTAATCAAAATACCCATAACCAACAGCTTTATTTCCAACATTTTCCATTTCTCAAGAAACAAATTTTGATCTGATCCTCATTCTCATTTGTTCTAAAAGCATGGCTAAGCATGGATAAAAGTAATCGCATATACCCACAATGACATTAAGTAATTGTCTAAGCTCAATCTATGGGTATCAAGGTACACATGTTCATACTTATCAAGGAAGTTTCATGAGACAACAGGTATAACTACCAAAGACCACAAAATAGCGAATTTACGTAAAGTAAACGCGTGCATGAAACATTTTAATAAACACAATGCAAATTAAATCACGGGATCAAGATGGTCAAAGGGGGTGCTTGCCTTGCTTATATATCGTTTACGACGAAGACGCGATCGCAGACGACGGAGGCACGACGAAGGAAGGGACGTCGAATTCTACACGTCGATCGATCGGAAAATATAGCAAATAATAAACTTCAATAAGGGCGAAAAGAAGACAGACAGAAAATCAAATAAAGATTCATTGCAGAAAACAGGAATACTTTAGAGTTTGAATTATTTAAGCAATTACTTTATTCTTAAACTTAATGACTTCATGATAAACAAAACAGGGTTTTCTTTAGAGATTATCTATTCTTGAATTACAAATTTAAGAGGCTAAAATTATGAATTCTAGTATTTACGATTTCGAATTATAGATGCTAAAATTATTTGGATTAAAAGAAATAAAACACTAATTAAGGTTTACGCAATTAGTACTTAACCTTAAGATTTTGCATAAGAAGGGTTTTCATTAAGTTATGAGTGATAAGCCAGCTAATTAGATTTATTTATAGTTTTTAAGAAGGTTCTGGTGATACAAATATATTAACTACAAACTTCTTCATTAATACAATGCTCACTTATTCATTTTATAAGGTTCATTAAACATAATATTTAGGGCTATTTAACCAACATGATTTATGTGGAAAACATGATGAAATATGATTATTTCATCATAATAGTGTAGTATATACTTTGGATAATGATTCTAAACAACTTTTATGAATTATAATGTTTAGCTGAAAAGCTAAACGCGTTGCTAAAAAGCTATCATGACACTAAAGTTTAAGTTGAGCGAAATCGGCTAAAAGGGCTACAACTATCCTTATCATATTAGGGTTTTGCATAGCGAAAACTATATGAATCATTAGTTATAAATAAAACATTTTCTCGAACATAATAGTACATATCCTAAACATCATTTCTAAACTGATTTCCATAGTATTTGCATTTAGGCGAGGGTTCTACGGATTGATGAAAAAGCTTGATAGTTCAATTTATTACTCGATAAGGGTTCACTTTTGATATTAGATTGCGACTACACCGCCTAGGATAATCTACTCATTTTCAGGCATTAATAGGGCATGATATTAGAAGTAATTTAAGGTTGGTTTCATGACAAATGGCTTTTATCCGCGATACTTTTCCTATAAGCGATCATTAGGGTCTAACATTATTTTATTTCAACCTAACACTAACATAAGATACTTTTGCCTAAATAGCAAGGGTACTACTTTTCAAAGCTATAGGATTTGATTTCATCAAATTTAGAGTTTATTTGCGATGGTTACAACTATTCCAATTATGAGATTATTAATACTTTAACTATTGATCATTTACTGTTTTATATAATAATATTTATATATCCTTTTATATCTGAGATCCTTGCAATGACAGAGGTATAATAAAACTGGTTTGGTTACTATTTGAATTCATTTGATCCATGTCACGATTATTTGATCTTCTATGCCATATGAATATACACTTTTACATTTTAGTTACTTCATACTTGTCATAATAATTCAATTCAAATTCATTTCTTAAATATTTTGGAAACTCAAGTATCCTACTGACATGCTAATATTTAGAAACTAATTTTACTTATTCCATATTCCTTTTATTCAAATTATGTTTATTTGAATTTTCTAATACATTGATTATAATCTTTACTAGAAGGTAATTCAAACAATAATGAAACTTAAATATTTTTATATATTTGAACTTCTGGAAGTATGAATATTTTACTAAAATTAGTTTCATTCCACCTAAAGTTTGTTTACAACTTTTTAATATGTAGTACTTATTTATGTCTCTTCTTTAAATTTGAATTTCAAATTTACCCAGTGAACATTTTCAAAATATTATTTTATATTCTGATAGAGCTATATTTTAGGTGAATTTAGAATTTTATTTCACTCAATTCGAGTTACAAAACAAAAGTTATAAGCATTTAAAGCAGCTCATTATGTAAATTCCAGAAAATACAAAATCGTTTTGAGTTGGAAAGCGCCTTTTACGAATGCACTGGGATTGCTTTGGTGGTGACAAGGCGGTCCCACGCGGCAGCGACACGGAACGAGGAGTGGCTCGGGCTCAATGGCGACGGTTCGGCGGGGTTCGGCGAATGGGTGGCACCAGCGAGCACCGTGAGTCACGCCGCTGCGTGGGTGGGAGTCGCTCACGGCGAGATGGCGGAGCGAGCTGCCACCGGCGGCATGCGGCGATGGAGGAGAAGCTCACGAGAAGAAAGCGATGGTTCCGGTTGAATCGGTAATGGTTTAAGCATCTGAGGGTCGAGGCATTCCATTTTGGCGGTTGTCCGGCCGGAGAAGCGACAGTTTGGTATCACCGTCGGCCGCCCGTGGGGAAGAAGCGGCGCTGTGGTGAAGATTGATCAACGAGGGAAGCTGAAATTGATGAGCGAGATAGGCTCGGTGATGCCCAAAGATGCTTGATTGCAAGGAATTTGATTGAAACTTCGGTTTTGCTCAATCGCGAATTCCCTTTTGCGTGTTACGCAACACGAGTGAACAAAGGAGGAATCCCGGCTTTTGAGCTCGAGTTGGCGAATGATAAAGGAAGAAGCGGCTCATTGTGACACTAACCCGGTATTTATAGTCGGTGTTAGATGAATTCCACGGTGTTTGAACGCGGCAAAGGTTTGCGGCTCGGTTTGGCGCATGGCGCGAAGTCTCGCCGGCAAGAAATGACGCGGATGGACAGGGGTATGGCGCCACGAGGATCAAGGTCGGGCGTGGCTTGGTCGGCAGCAGCGGCGATGCAACGCCAGGCGAGAGCAAAGCGGGAGGCTAAGCGAAGAATCGGGATGCCAGAGCTTGTCTCAGCGAGAGGGGAAAGAGAGGCAGGGAAGAAATGGCACCGACGCCTGGGCCTGGGACCACCGGCAGAGAGAGGAGCCTTTTTCCGTTGCCGCCAGCGAACCGTTACGGCGAAGGAGGGGCCCACATGTCGGTGAGAGAATTCGAGTCAAAGTGATAAGCTTCAGCTAGACAGCTCCATGTGAGCATTAAAACGGCCATCAGATCACTGCGTAATTTTGTGAAACTTTTTGACTGGTCTCTACTGGTAGTATTATTACCTCAGTAAAATTTGTAGGTCAAAATATCTTGTAATTAATTATTTAAAATTCTGACACTGTAGACTTGTACAAGATTTGAATTTCGGTTTTGTATTTATTTAAAGGTTCAAACCTTATTATTAATTTTTGAAACTTTTATGAGGGGTTATAACTAGGTCAAGAATGTCTCTGTAAAATTTTCAACTCAAAATATTGGGTATTTATTTTATTAAAAATCTGACATGAAGATTTCCAGCTTTTAATTGTTTCTGTTTTTGAATTATTAGAGGGCTCTGCCGACATGATCAATTCCTAAGATTTTTACCAGGTGTAAACACTGCACTGAGGGAGATTTGGTAATTTTTCCAGATCCAGATAATCTTCGAATATTTTTCATTAATTCTGACTAGCACTGTTTCTAGTCAAAAGTGGTGACATTAATTTTATTTACCCATTTCTCTGTGCATAAAATTTTACTTGTTGATTTTACTGAGTTACCAAAGTGGTTAGGGTTCCATGGTAATTTTTCCAAAATTTATCTTTTAACTTTTTATCTTTTTACCATTATCCATTCTTTAATTCCATTTCTTTAATTTTTCATTCAATACAAAAATCCAAAGAAATCCAAATAAATTCCAATCATGTTAGGAAAAATCAGAAATAAATATATTCAAATTCAAAATATGAATTTTTATATTATTGCATTTTTAGGGATGTTACAAATCTACCCCTTACAAATCTCGCCCCTAGATTTGCAAGGACTAAATGGGTTAGAAAATTCTTTCTCGGATGTGGTTTTGTTGTTTCCTCGTCTTCTTGTTTCCAATATAGTCGCTTTGCAAAACATCGTTCTTGCGATTCCAAAGTGATGTATCTAGAATGGAGAAGATTTCTATTTGGGTTTCAGCGTAGCGAATGAGGAATATTACTAAATATCTCTTTTGATTGTATAACTAGGATTGTTAATAATGATAATCTAATTTAGAGGTGACATGCGATATGTTTAGAATATTTGAGGGAATGAATTAACGTTTGTTATTCGATTCATTTAGGCGAATTAAATGTTATCATCAAGAAATGATATTTGAATATAATGGTTGATCTGAATAGTCAACACTAGTTGATTTAGATTAGTTTAGAATGAATGTCATTCAAGTGGTCTTTAGATTGAAAACAGGTGAAGATAGTTCAAGGTTTAGGTTGAGGTAGGAGAATAAAATGATCCGATGATTTAATTCGCTCGATCATCTTGGTAGACAGAGGGTTTGATTTTATTTGCATTTAGCAATTATGAAAGAATATAATGTACAGAGCGAAAAGGGTTGATTGCAGGAATTGAATATATATATAAGGGACATACTTAACATTGCATTAAGTGTCGGGTATAATTACATAAGGAAGATCTTTACATAAACGACATCGAGCGGGGGTTGTTCTAGGTACTTGACGCTTCCTAGGTCTTTGATATAACTTTGGAAATCACTTATGTCATCCTTGACGAGATGAAGAACCTTTTTCGGGTAGATTTTGGTGAAGTGATGAGATTCTTCTCGATCGACGCAAGCGGCGTTGTCCATCTTATTGAAACAATAGAAGATTATTCACGATGTTATAAAATAGATAGAGGATTGATCGAGCAATGGTTAAGAATGAAAATCGGAAGTTTAGCATTTGATATCTTCTTGACCATTTAGAAGGATTAAGATAAGATATATTTTGATGAGAGTTCGATTAAATTTATAAGGCAATATTCCGCTTATCGAAATATTACTTTAAGATTAGACACAATGATTTCAAATTAATCTTAGTTACGATGAAACTATGTTTATGTGAGATGTACACGCATTGTGTCGGTATACCATGATTGATATCTTGAGTTGGAGTAAATGAGGAGATAGGAGCTTGATGGTCTTGAGAACGGTTGATCTCTCTTCTTCCTTGGGCATTTGTTGGCATAATGTCCACGCTCACGATAATAAAGCATGTAACATTAGTTGCTGGTTTTGGATACGGATGGTTGCTCACCGGTGTTGTTGGAGGAATGAACAAATGATGGTTGAAATTGAGGATGGAATTGAGCGAATTCCTCTGGGGCAAGCGTCTTCATTCAATCGCCTCTTCTTTAACCGATTCTTGAGTAAACCGATTGATTTTATTCCTCCTATTCTTGGAGTTATAATCTTAACTGATGTGACTTCTGGTATGACCATGGTTGTAGGAAATATTTGTTCTTCTTGCGGGCATCGCTTAGCAAGATGACCCTTCTGGTGACAGTTGAAGCACTCACGCTTCTCTTGTGGCGTCTTGATGGGTATGATTGGATTCTCAATACCACCTTCCTTTTTAATCTCAACTTGCGGACATTTCCTTGCCCAATGACCTTCTTCACCACACAAGAAACATGCTGATGGCGATGACCACTTATTACTTCTGGATGAAGCGGTCAAAGTCGTGTGTTGTTTCTTTAACTCCTTAGGCAATATTTTACGTAGCTAGTTTTTCTTCGATTGCCAAATCTTGAGCAACTAAGGCTCGAAATTTCTCTCACGATCTTTGAATTGTATTGGCAACTATCGGATCTAGGGACATTGAGTGGGCAATGGTCATGACCTTCACAAAGGTAATAAGTGATATTGCTCATAGGACATTTTCGGAGAATGATTTCCTTCACAGTGGAGCAATTTATTGCATGCTCATCAGCGATGTGTCCTATTTCTCCACAAATGAATGCAAGCACGATCTTGAATTGGTGGGTTGGCAACACTTCAAAGAGCATCGCTTAGGTATTGAGTAAGATGTAGGAGTAGGTTGTTGCTCTAAACCATTTCCTTTTTCGCAAGGATTGATCCAAGGTTGGAATTGTTCTGCGCTAGATATTGGGAATTTGGTTGGACTAAGGTAGGATTATCCGTTGATGGTGAAAGCTTAACATGGCTTCACTTTCCAAGATTTTATTGAGGAATCTTGTCACGGTATCTGCAACAATGATTGTTAGGAAAAGTTATTTCGATGGAATCCTGTTGGTTTTCACAAAGTGAATGAGAAGTGCTAACAATTTATACCAAGATTCTTTAGCAATAATGAGCTAACTTAAGGAGAGGTACATGGTATACTAAAGTGTTTGAAATGATTGAAAGGATATATCTCAACTAGAGTTATTTGGAAAGAGCCGAATGTCGGTTATAATGGTTGAAAAACTTATTACTCATTACTTGTGGTGGATGCATTAATGGATTGTGTCGGAGGTGTCTTCAAGATGTTGAACTTGGGAGGATATGGTTAGATGAAAGTTATCCATTTTACAAAGTATCATTACATTTATTAAAATATTATTTTGAGAATAACCTATATATGGATTTGGTAATTCTTTGGTTAATTTATAAGCGAGTGTCTCATTCCTTAAAACATTGTTTCAAGGTTGGTTATTTGTTAGTTATTAGTTCATAAGGCAACTTTTCGTTCCTTAAAATTTTCTTAATTAGATTTTCTTATTAAATAAGGGTTGGCACATCGTAAATTTCCACCTAATGGTTTAACATTTACGAGAGTAACCCGAAAGCAATACAGAAGTTTCAAAACTTAAAATTGCAACAACACAAATATATATATATATGCTCAACTTAGTATGCGGGAGGGTATCTAAGTTTTTTTTCTTTTTATCCTAACCATATGTATCTCTGCACAAGAGGTTTACTATGCAGATTAGAATAATGTGTCATTTGGATAGTACTATTTTTAAAATAAGCCATTCGATTTACGACTTTCTTTTAATCTTTATACTACTTGCAACATGTTAGTACTCCAAAACTTCCATGAAGTCAATGGTTGCGACACTTTGTTACTTCCCTATTCTCGAGTTGTTGATGTAGACGTCACTACGTTTATTGATTTATTACGAATTGTTTTCAAAAGATTTGTCGGTAGTTTTATTAAGCATAAGGAGAGAGTTTCTTCTAGATAGGATAACTAGAAGTGAAGAGAAAAATTCTACAAGGAAGAAATGGGTATATGAATTATCCATTAAAAGGAAGGGTGTATGATAAAGAAACTAAATCTCACAAATGGAAAAAGTACATCTACAATTAATCTTTGCTCTTTTTATATTCCTATTAGAAAATAGGATTTTCAATTTATTTATTTATTTATTTTATTATTATTTTTACAACCATCTCAAGGTTTCTATTTAGAAGTATAGAACTTCTCGGGTTATAGTTCATTTTCATGGTATATAATCTAGACAATGTAATGAGGTAAATGGTTAAGAATTATTATTGGAAAAATTAAACTTTAACTAGCCAAAACAGCTTATGTAAATTGGTGTGGTCTCAAGTAAAGCTAGAAATGATAATGGTAACTATATTACTAATCCTAATAATTGCTTGATTTTGAGAAAAGCTAATGGTTATAATGGTTTACAGATAAAAGTTCTACCAAGAAAGGGTAAGTTTGGAAGAAATTTTTATAGAAAGAAGAGATGAGCTATCTTATGATTTCCAATTTATCCAATGGGTTAAGTTTCCTATATTTATACATACGGACAACTTATTGTGAAACTTCAACCTAGAGGTTAAGTTCACATATAAATCAGTCCTAACCAACCAAATAAAACCAATCTTCAAGTAGCGAGTTATAAACACCACATAAAAAAAATGCTTTATCTAACTAGAGCGGAATAACATGCTATGTATAAGGGTTCCTATTTTAAGGCAAGTCATAATATATTCTATCATTCGCACTTTATCGCTAGGTGAAGTCGTCTCTTCATGCAAGAGGTTCTTGAGCTTTGCTTCGCATTGTCGAGATTAGTGAAGCGTTGTCGGCTCCAATAAGATTGTTGGCGTAAACCATGTAGCCTTCATTTGCAAGCAAGATAGTGACATACCTCAGACATCTTCAGAAACAATAGCGAGGATAAACTATCTTTAAGGAATGAGAAGAATTTGTTTACAAATCAAAATGAAAGTAGTGGTAAGAATAAGATCTTAAGAATGAGGAGAGAATAGCAAAATCTACATTTTGCAAATATGATAACTTTGAAACATAAGATTTTGAATTTGCTTATCCCAATGCTAACGACCATTCTATCTAGGGTTTATCCTCTGATCGAGATAGCTCGATACCAATCTTTGTGAGACCCGTTCGATGAGCAGGAACCTCCATGTGATTACTGTGCCATTCCCTGGATCAGTAGCTAGCACTCACATGTTTACAACAATTGGAATCACAACCATACAACATAATATTAAGCGGAAGCTATTATTTAAAGAAAATCTTACAACTCAGAGATATAGCAGCAAAAGAAGCAAGGTCTTGTAGTGTGCCCATCCAAAACCCGCAGGCAACTGACAAGGCATAATCCCTAGAAAGATTCGATGAAGAAAATCCCGCAACCTGCGACGAAAAGGAACCTTCGAAGCTTCGCTAACTTATCCACCTAAAAACAACATATAAGCAAGGGTGAGTACTTTCATACTCCATAGACTTAGCAAAACCTATATAATATGCGGCCATTTCAAAGGAGGCTACTACGGTTAATTTGCATAAGCGAAATTGACATTGTAAAACAAGTTATTTGCAAGCGGAATTTGTAAAAGCATAATTGGTGATATGAAATAAGTAAAGCATAAGTAATACTCACAACCCATCGTGAATATCGAATAATCCAGAAATGGAATCCAATAATGTCGATCCTTTGACATGAAACAAAAGCTGATAAAACAGGTTCCAAACCAAAACCCAATTTTGGAAAATACCAAAGCATTCTAACATTGGAATGACTTCACCAAGTGTCCATAACCGTGGACACGGCTAATCGATTAGATTTACACTCTGCAGAGGTGTACAGCTTTACCCACAAGGAATGATCAACCTCTTTTGCGGATCGGTTAACACACTTCCTTTGGTGTGTCGGCAAGGAGATCATCTGAGCCGTTACATTATCTAGATGTGGCTTTGAACCAGCCCGGGACGTTTGACCCTCGCCATGGAAACAGAAACACTCACCCAAGACGTGGCTCCTTTCATCACACCCAACACCACGTTTCTGTCCACGGCAAGGCGTACACCGTTGCATTGGTAAGTAAACCCCCTCTGATGCAGACCAAACCGGAATGCTGTGCATAACTCCCGCCTTCCTTAGATGCAAAGCCACACCTAAACAACTTAATAGGCTAAGACCCGCCCATACCAGCCCTCGTGGTTGTACGAAAATCTTGGATCTATAGCGTCCCATTGCTCGGTCCTTAATCCGACACGGGCGATACTCCACCCTAACTACGTGCAAATCCCTTTGCACCTCCGGCTATTGCCAATAATCGCCCGCATCAAAACCATAGTTTTATTTTGGGTTTTTAATCAACATACCCATAACCAACAACTTTATTTCCAACATTTTCTATTTCTCAAGAAACAAATTTTGATCGATCCTCATTCTCATTTGTTCTAAAAGCATGGCTAAGCATGGATAAAAGTAATCGCATATACCCACAATGACATTAAGTAATTGTCTAAGCTCAATCTATGGGTATCAAGGTACACATGTTCATACTTATCAAGGAAGTTTCATGAGACAACAGTATAACTACGGCACCACAAAATAGCGAATTTACGTAAAGTAAACGCGTGCATGAAACATTTTAATAAACACAATGCAAATTAAATCTGGGATCAAGATGGTCAAAGGGGTGCTTGCCTTGCTTATATATCGCTTACGACGAAGACGCGATCGCGGATGAGCGGAGGCACGACGAAGGAAGGGCGTCGAATTCTACGTCGATCGATCGGAAAATATAGCAAATAATAAACTTCAATAAGGGCGAAAAGAAGACAGACAGAAAATCAAATAAAGATTCATTGCAGAAAACAGGAATACTTTAGAGTTTGAATTATTTAAGCAATTACTTTATTCTTAAACTTAATGACTTCATGATAAACAAAACAGGTTTTCTTTAGAGATTATCTATTCTTGAATTACAAATTCAAGAGGCTAAAATTATGAATTCTAGTATTTACGATTTCGAATTATAGATGCTAAAATTATTTGGATTAAAAGAAATAAAACACTAATTAAGGTTTACGCAATTAGTACTTAACCTTAAGATTTTGCATAAGAAGGGTTTTCATTAAGTTATGAGTGATAAGCTAGCTAATTAGATTTATTTATAGTTTTAAGAAGGTTACGGTGATACAAATATATTAACTACAAACTTCTTCATTAATACAATGCTCACTTATTCATTTTATAAGGTTCATTAAACATAATATTTAGGGCTATTTAACCAACATGATTTATGTGGAAAACATGATGAAATATGATTATTTCATCATAATAGTGTAGTATATACTTTGGATAATGATTCTAAACAACTTTTATGAATTATAATGTTTAGTGAAAAGCTAAGCGCGTTGCTAAAAAGCTATCATGACACTAAAGTTTAAGTTGAGCGAAATCGGCTAAAAGGGCTACAACTATCCTTATCATATTAGGGTTTTGCATAGCGAAAACTATATGAATCATTAGTTATAAATAAAACATTTTCTCGAACATAATAGTACATATCCTAAACATCATTTCTAAACTGATTTCCATAGTATTTGCATTTAGACGAGGGTTCTACTGGATTGATGAAAAAGCTTGATAGTTCAATTTATTACTCGATAAGGGTTCACTTTTGATATTAGATTGCGACTACACCGCCTAGGATAATCTACTCATTTTCAGGCATTAATAGGGCATGATATTAGAAGTAATTTAAGGTTGGTTTCACGACAAATGGCTTTTATCCGCGATACTTTTCCTATAAGCGATCATTAGGGTCTAACATTATTTTATTTCAACCTAACACTAACATAAGATACTTTTGCCTAAATAGCAAGGTACTACTTTTCAAAGCTATAGGATTTGATTTCATCAAATTTAGAGTTTATTTGCGATGGTTACAACTATTCCAATTATGAGATTATTAATACTTTAACTATTGATCATTTACTGTTTTATATAATAATATTTATATATCCTTTTATATCTGAGATCCTTGCAATGACAGAGGTATAATAAAACTGGTTTGGTTACTATTTGAATTCATTTGATCCATGTCACGATTATTTGATCTTCTATGCCATATGAATATACACTTTTACATTTTAGTTACTTCATACTTGTCATAATAATTCAATTCAAATTCATTTCTTAAATATTTTGGAAACTCAAGTATCCTACTGACATGCTAATATTTAGAAACTAATTTTACTTATTCCATATTCCTTTTATTCAAATTATGTTTATTTGAATTTTCTAATACATTGATTATAATCTTTACTAGAAGGTAATTCAAACAATAATGAAACTTAAATATTTTTATATATTTGAACTTCTGGAAGTATGAATATTTTACTAAAATTAGTTTCATTCCACCTAAAGTTTGTTTACAACTTTTTAATATGTAGTACTTATTTATGTCTCTTCTTTAAATTTGAATTTCAAATTTACCCAGTGAACATTTTCAAAATATTATTTTATATTCTGATAGAGCTATATTTTAGGTGAATTTAGAATTTTATTTCACTCAATTCGAGTTACAAAACAAAAGTTATAAGCATTTAAAGCAGCTCGGTTATGTAAATTCCAGAAAATACAAAATACGTTTTGAGTTGGAAAGCGCCTTTTACCGAATGCATGGATTGCTTTGGGTGGCTGACAAGGCGGTCCCACGCGCAGCTTGACGAAACAGAGGAGTGGCTCGGGCTCAGCGGCGACGGTTCGGCGAGGTTCGGCGGAATGGGTGGCACCAGCGAGCACCAGTCACGCCGCCGTGCGTGGGTGGGGTCGCTCGCCGGCGAGGATGGTCGGAGCGAAGCTGCCACCGCGCATCTGCGGCGGATGGAGGAGAAGCTCGCGAGAAGAAAGCGGTGGTTCCCGGTTGAATCGGTAATGGTTTAAGCATCTACGGGTCGGGCATTCCATTTTGGCGGTTGTCCGGCGGAGAAGCGACGGTTTGGTATCACCGTCGGCCGTGGGGGGGAAAAGCGGCACTGTGGTGAAGATTGATCAACGGAGGGAAGCTGAAATTGATGAGCGAGATAGGCTCGATGATGCCCAAAGATGCTTGATTGCAAGGAATTTGATTGAAACTTACGGTTTTGCTCAATCGCGAATTCCCTTTTTGCGTGTTACGGCAACACGAGTGAACAAAGGAGGAATCCACGGCTTTTGAGCTCGAGTTGGCGAATGATAAAGGAAGAGCGGCTCATTGTGACACTAACCCAGTATTTATAGTCGGTGTTAGATGAATTCACGGTGTTTGAACGCAGCAAAGGTTTGCGGCTCGGTTTGGCTTGATGGCGCAAGTCTCGCCGGCAAGAAATGACGCGATGGACAGGGTATGGCGCCACGAGGATCAAGGTCAGGCGTGGCTTGGTCGGCAGCAGCGGCGGCGCAACGCCAACGCCAGCGAGCGCGGGAGGCTAAGCGAAGAATCGGGATGCCGGAGCTTGTCTCTCGCGAGAGGGGAAAAGAGAGGAGGCGGGGAAGAAATGGCGGCGACGCTGGGCCCTGGGACCACCGGCAGAGAGGAGCCTTTTTCCGTTGCCGCCAGCGAACCGTTACGGCGAAGGAGGGGCCCACATGTCGGTGAGAGAATTCGAGTCAAAGTGATAAGCTTCACTAGACAGCTCCATGTGAGCATTAAAACGGCCATCAGATCACTGCGTAATTTTGTGAAACTTTTGACTGGTCTCTACTGGTAGTTTATTACCTCAGTAAAATTTGTAGGTCAAAATATCTTGTAATTAATTATTTAAAATTCTGACACTGTAGACTTGTACAAGATTTGAATTTCGGTTTTGTATTTATTTAAAGGTTCAAACCTTATTATTAATTTTGAAACTTTTATGAGGGGTTATAACTAGGTCAAGAATGTCTCTGTAAAATTTTCAACTCAAAATATTGGGTATTTATTTTATTAAAAATCTGACATGAAGATTTCCAGCTTTTAATTGTTTCTGTTTTGAATTATTAGAGGGCTCTGCCGACATGATCAATTCTAAGATTTTTACCAGGTGTAAACACTGCACTGAGGAGATTTGGTAATTTTTCCAGATCCAGATAATCTTCGAATATTTTTCATTAATTCTGACTAGCACTGTTTCTAGTCAAAAGTGGTGACATTAATTTTATTTACCCATTTCTCTGTGCATAAAATTTTACTTGTTGATTTTACTGAGTTACCAAAGTGGTTAGGGTTCCATGGTAATTTTTCCAAAATTTATCTTTTAACTTTTTATCTTTTTACCATTATCCATTCTTTAATTCCATTTCTTTAATTTTTCATTCAATACAAAAATCCAAAG
The DNA here is from genome assembly GCA_036346275.1 of Otatea glauca. NCBI lineage: Eukaryota > Viridiplantae > Streptophyta > Magnoliopsida > Poales > Poaceae > Otatea > Otatea glauca. Next base: position 3,359,508 of record CM070722.1, on the reverse strand, counting down.
AAATCCAAATAAATTCCAATCATGTTAGGAAAAATCAGAAATAAATATATTCAAATTCAAAATATGAATTTTTATATTATTGCATTTTTCGGGATGTTACAGATGACGGCGACGGTGCCTGATCCCGATGATCCTCACCACGTCAGCACCGGATCTAGAGGTCTTCAGCCATGCCACCACCAAATTTGGCCTTCCCGCAATGCCTTGTCACCATTCCTGGCCACCATGCGTGCTTCTTCCCTGATGCTAGCACCTTCCTCACCTTCGGTCGAGCTGCACTCCGTCCTCGCAACCACATCAGTAGGCACCCCGTTGGTCCCAACTGGCTCCTTTTCTCTCCTTTACAATAGTCCAAATGAACCACACCTAGGCTGGCACGGCATGGAGATGGCATGGCATGCCAATGGGCCGTGCTTGGGCTCATCGGAGGTGAGTTGGGCTGGCCTGGCATGGCACGATCTAGGCACGCAGCCCATCAGGCATGTACCATGCCAACTCGGCCTGGCCCAATGCCCAAGTCTAGTCTATACCTATTTCTAAAATTGTCCACATCCAGTAATAGCACTAGATACAACAACCCCAACCCATATACTACATATCACTATTACCAAAATCTGGGCCCAACTGTCAGTCCCCTAATCCTCCCTCTCCTATCTTTATTACCCTCCCTTCGCACGTTGTCTCTCTCTATATCCCCTTCATCACCATCCCCACCATGACTAGAGGTGGGCGTCGTGCCTTGCCGGGCTAGCTCGGCACGGGCTCATCGTGCTTCGTGCCTAAACCGTACCAAGCCGCGATAGCCCGTCGTGCCCACCGTGTCGTGCCGGCCTAGGCCTGACCCATTTGCACTATTCTGATGAGAGGAAAGGTGCATCGATCGATGGGGTCATCGGAGTTGGATTGAAAGGGTGAGACATCTGTAGTGGTCGACGGGGTTGATAGGGAGGGAGGACGAGAGGATGGCGGAGGCGGGAGCGTGGTGTCGGGGGAGGCAGAGGGCGGTGGCGTAGCGAGAAAGACAAAGGAGAGGCTACCATGACGTGGGTAATAGTGTGGCACAACTAGCGAGAAAGACAAAGAAAAGGTTACCACGACGAGAGAGAGAGTGATGAGCGAGCGAGCAGCGATAGGAGTGGAGATAGCTAGGAGCGGTGCCGACCAAGGAGAGGGAGATGGAGTGACATAGAGAGTCGAAGGGAGAGATAGGGACTGAGAGAGTGAGAGTGAGTCTGAGAGAGTGACACAGAGAGTCGAAGGGAGAGAGTGACATAGAGAGTCGGAGGGAGAGAGAGGGATAGAGAGTGAGCCAGAGAGAGTGACACAGAGAATCAGAGGGAGTGAGTGACACAGAGAGTCGGAGGGAGGGAGAGTGACTGAGAGAGTGAGAGTGAACCAGAGAGAGTGAGCTATAGGGTGTGACATAGAGAGTCGGATGGAGAGAGAGTGACATAGAGAGGTTATCAAATTACTTGAATTTTACGATTTTATTTTGTTTTCTCTTTTTTTTTCATTTCCTCCCTTTTTTTCCATTTTACCCTTTTTCCATTTCCCCGAGTGTGGTTGTCGAACCAGTTGAATAACAAATTGCAAAATTGGTATCTACATTTGTTAATATAACAAATTTAATCCAACTCATGATAAAACTCTATTAATGGGTTTAATTTGCCTATAAAAAAAGAAAAAATTATTTACTCGAATTGAATTTTTTAATATTTTCTTTTTTTCTTCTTTTTTCTTTTTCCCTTTTCTATTTCTCTTTTTCTTTTCTCCCCTCCTTTCTTTTTCTTCCTTGAACGGTCGAGCAGCCTCTCTTTTCTCTCTCCTCCCCCCTTTTCCCGCCAAACCGAACCCACCTCTCTTTTTTTTCCCTCTCTCCCCCTAATCTCTAGCTTTTCTCGGGCTCTCGGTTCATCCGCCCGAGCACCCCCTCAGGACCAACCCGGCAGCTTGCGCCCCTCGCCCGGCTTCCCTCCCTCCCGAGCGCCGCACCCGCTTGCTCCCCTCCTCCCCTCCCGTTCCGAGTCCCATGGTGTTCCCCTCCCTTGGCTCCCCTCCCTCCCCGTCGGCCGCTGGCCTCCCCGCGACCCTTCCCCTCCTGGCCTCCCTGTGACCCTTGTCCTCCCTCCCCTCCCTGCGACGCTCGAGGCAGCGGCGACGCGCGAGGCGACCCGGCCCTCTCTCCTATCCCTTGCTGCGACCGGCCAGCGTGCCCTGTCGCGAGTCGCCGTGCCCTGCTGTGGGCGTGCGGTAGCACCGCCGTGCCCTACGTGCCGCTTTTGTGTCAGGCTGGCACAGGCACGGCCCAAACGATCGTGCCAGACTGTGCCGCCCACCATGCCAAGATCCTCGGCCCGGCACAGCCCGACAAACAGTGTCGTAGACACAACACACTATGTGTCAGGCTGGGCTTTAGGCCGGGCCAGACCCACCGTGCCTCGGGCCGGCCCAAAAATTCCCAGCGCGAGTGCTCACCTCTAACCATGATCACCCCAAAGACAAGCTAATGTCGATGGCGAGCAACGCACAGTGGGGCGGCGATAACTTGGAGCTCAACGCCGCCTCTCTCCCAAAAAGTGCAGATAAATACAACTCTCCTCCCTAATGCAATTTTTTTTTGCTTTATCTTGATTGTTGGTCTACGTAGTGAAGCTATGTCTTATATCAGAAACAGCTTCTCTCTTTTAATTTCTCCTCCACCTCAGCTTCCATCCTACCTGGTACCCTAACATAGATGACATCACTGTATTGGGGGAGTGTCTAGATTAAAAACAGGAACATGCTACAAACAGAGTAATCAAACTATAGAGGGAAAAGGGAGGAGGATGCCTAAACGACACTATACGAGGGCGACTTTAATTGGTTGATTAGAGTTAGGGTGAGCAAGCTTCTTAATGATGCTTAAGTGGTGCTCCTGTTACAGTCTTGCAGAGATGTCGATAGCCAAAGGAGGCTATACACAGCATCCATCAGTACGGTGCCATACTCGTATGTACTCTTGTGTGCAGTAGTACTCACTACTATAGAAAACATCATCGCATACGATTTTTTGAACCGTCTATAAGTATGTGTCAATGATAATACGGTCCATTACAGATGGTTTCTGATCCGTCTGTGAGCCACATATCACAGATAGCTCCTATATTAAACCGTCTGTGATCCACTTTTTTTCCTTACCTCTCTGAGCAGAGCTTCCATGATTAGCATCTATTGTTCGAAATTTTCTTCTTCTTAGTTATTTCTGCAATGACATTTACAAGGCACAGCCAGCTATAGATTTTGTAGTTGAATATCTAAACATCCGAGATGCTTTGAGGCATAGCTTGGCTGGTTAGGATCATCTTAAAGTATAAGTATTTGTAGCACTTTCATCTACTTTCTAATTCTAATGTTGACGGATTTTAAGGCAAAATCCAATTTCATCCACAGTTCATTCTAAAAGTTGTCATGCTCTGATTTATCTTCCACTTCATCCTCATACCCGAATGAGAATATCATAAACAACCTATTTTCACTCTGGTCTTGGCCAGGAACATGACCAGAATGATCCTACTCCTGCACAAGACCAGAGTCAAAATAGGTTACCTATTGTATTCTCATTCGAGGATGATGATGAAGTGGAAGCGATAAATCAGAGCATGACAATTTTTAGGACGAACTATATGGATGAAATTAGATTTTGCCTTGGAATCCATCAACATTATAATAAGAAAGTAGCTAGATGAAAGTGCACAAATGTTAATCTTTTAAGATGATCTCGATCAGACAAGCTGTGCCTCGATGTATGTAGGATGTTTAGATATTCAATTACAAAATTTATAAATGGTTGTGCCTTGTAAATGTCATTGCGAAAATATCTAAAGAGGAGAAAATTTCAAACAATGGATACTATACATAGAAGTTTTAACAAGAGAGGATGAAAAACTTATGGTTCCAATAAGCAAGTCACTTTTCAGTCATTAGATTCGAGATGAGCAAATATTAAGGATAATTTCAAGTGACAATAGAAGATATGATACCACAAATATCAACAAGCATACATCGAGAAACAACATGACTAAACACAACACATCCATTGCAAGCATTTTATCCCTTGTTAACCATCTTCTGCTCTTGGTCTTTCAGACACTTGCATACTTTCATGAACCGACACATCCATTGCAAGCACTGAACACAAGAAACTAGCCATCTAGATTGAGGGATAGAAACTAGACACCTAGATTGAGGGATAGCATGCAAGTATTTGCTGAATACTAGCTAGCTATAGTATAGTAGTAGCAGTCCTAAAACTCCACAATGATTGCAAATGCTTTCTCTCTATTTTAACTAATTCAGGCAAGGAATATGTGAACATGCCTGAGCATCCAAAGATCAACATCGTGTATGCCATCCGAATATGGCTATGGTGTATGCCATCTAAAGATCAACATCAAGATAATGTATGCCATTCGAATATGGCCATAATGTATGCCATCCAAAGATCAACATCAAGATAGTGGCCCTAAGCAATGGATTAAATATTTGTACTCTTCAGATGCCTTAGGGCTTGGGGATGAGGCGGTCGGCGATGGGCTCGGGGATGAGGCGACGGGATCAGGGATGAGGCCGCCGGCGACAGGCTTGGGGATGAGGCCACTGGCGACGGGCAATGTGCTAAACGAGAAGGCACGCGACCGACTTGGGATGAGGTGGTTGGCGACGGGCTAGGGGAGGAGACCGATCGTCGTCTGTAAGATTTTGTTTGGGTGAAGAATGTGGTGTGCACAAACCCTAGTATGATATATAATACGTAAGTGTTATCACATGCGGTTTTGACGGTTTGTACCACGAATCATCTGTGATATTAGTTTATCATAGACAGTTCTTAGCATATATTGTAACTTTGACGGTCGTGCTAGCAAAACTGTCTGTGATTAGCTTGAACATAAATAGTTTTTAAAAATTGTATGTGATGAAACGTCTTATATAAATCTTTCTATAGTAGTGACTGTATATCCATGCGAGCGCATGCGCTGGCGAAACCACATATTCTACTGTTAAGATTTAAGAACACAGAAACGCCTGTACCATTCGTATTCAAGAACGAAGTAGCGAGTAGGCAAATTGATTCTAAACTACTACGAGTAAAACACCGAGAAGACGGTTAGACGAGTTTGACACTTTGTGATTAGTGTTTGATATGTGACCACGGTCCTTCCTACACTTTCTTAGCTATAAAAACCGTTTTTTCGAGCCTAAAGTTTATATATATATATATGGGGTTCATACTCCTAAAGTATGTATAGCCATGCTCTAGGAGTATTATAGCCTGCCAAATTGAGTGTTGGCATTGAGCAGGTTCACAATATCGCGATTATCGATCATATCGAGTCGGTTCGGTATCTAGTACCAATCGGTAAACCAGTTAAATTAAAAATTAAAAAAATTAAAAATGTGAAAATGTTTATGCGACGTAAATATCGCGATAATCGTGAATATCGCTTGATTTTCGATGAATATCGAGTGGAAATCACTCAAAAAATCGACCGCCGAAGAAGCTCACTTGGTGAGTCGATTATCCATGCATATCAAACGATTATCGAGTGATTATCGAGGCATATCGAGCGATGATTGGTGAAAATTGATTTTTTTAAATTTTTTCTTAAAAAGTTTGATTTCGAAACTCTTCGAATTTTTACGATTTCCGACCGATTTTTAAATTTTGATTTTCAGGCGGTATTTTCGATATCGATTTTGAGCAGTGCTTCAATGCTTTCTCTCTCAATACAAGTTACACAAATCTTAAAACAAACAAAGGGGTAAGTAATCAATATCTATCATTCATTTATATTTTAATATTTGAGCAACTGTCAAAAAAAAAGTATGAAAGCATCTCTCTATCGATTTTTGAAACCAGGGCAGTGGGAGTATGTAGAGGTGGGCACTGGGCCGGGCTATTTTGGGCCGGCCCGAGGCACGCCCGGCCCAGCACGACCCACGGCCCGGCACGACACTGTTTCAAAATGACCGGGTCGGCCCGGCACGGTTGTCCGGGCCGTGCCGAGCCTGCCAATCGAGCATGATGGGCGGCCCGGCGCGCGACGATATGGGCGTGCTTGGGCGACACGGCGAACAGCCGTTCGTGCGACGCGGCACACGTCCGACGGCGCACATCGGCCGTACAACCGCGGCAGGGGCCGTGGCAGCGGCGGCCGCGGTAGAACCAGCGACAACGTCGCGACTTCTCACCTCCCATGCGCGATCGCGTCAGCCTCGGCGGTGAGTAGAGGAGAGAGCTCGAGTGCTCGACCCATGCCGGTGGGAGAGGAGAGGAGGCGGTGGCGGTAGGGAGGTGAGACAGAGGCGGGGGAAGACAAGGCGGAGGAGGTGGAAGGCCGGCGAGAGGACGAAGGGAGGTGGGCGTGGGCGTGGGCGCTCGAGGAAAAGGGTAGAGAGAGTATCACGAGGGCGAGGACAATACATGTGATGGTGTAATGTACTCATGCATACGAATGTACATGTATTGCCATTTAGTATGCACTAATCGATTGTTTATTTTTTGACTATATATATGTTCGTAACGTGCACTGGTTGATGTCTTCCATTGACGAATACTAATAACAGGGGTACCCCAACAGCCCGAAGCGACGAGCAAGCGGCCTCAAGCATATCTCCAGCCCAACAGGCCGCGCCCGGCCCGCCATCGACCGAATCGCCTGCGAGACCGCACAAGACATCCGCTCCCGGCCGGCCGAGCGAATCCGGCCGGACGGTGCTCGACCCCTCTTGGCGGGCGGGATCCCCGACTTCGGCCGGACAGCGCTCCCGACCCTCTTGGCGGGCGGGATCCCCGACTCCAACGAACCAGGTGACGGGCCTTGAGGGCGGCGTGTCGAGTCCTCATCGACCTCGCCACGTACCCCGAATGAGGTCAATCGGAGTGACTATACAAGGCGGTGGCTCCTTCCCAAGAAGATCGGTGACTGCGAAGACAAAGCTTCCACCCCATCAACCGGTCATATACGATCTGAGCGCACGCTCCTCGGCGGCACCAACGTCACGCACCGCAGCGTCGGCGTGCAAAGGGTCACGGAGAGGGCAAATGCGCTATTTCCGGGAATACCTAACCTCCCGACCACCAAGGCTACCAACCCGGCATGGGCAAGGCGGGTGGCGACAGATCCACGGGGCGAAGGACCGGAGCTCTAACATAGGTCACCTCGCTCTTCCTCCCAACTCGATGTAACTGCGCCTTCATACGTATGAAAGGAGGCGGGACTAAAGCGATTCAAAGGGGACACATAAGAACACGAGGAGACTAAGTCATTTAGGGGCCTCGTCTGTCAGAAACATAGTGCAAAAGCAATACAATCGCCATCCGAAGCGGGTAGGGACTTTCGGCCCGAACCAAATACATCTTGGACTCACGAGTCTAACCATTCAGGGAGTGGCAGCGACCCCTTAGACTTACAAATTTACTTGCCGCGCTCGGCAAAGCGGTTGGCGCGCGCCGCAGTAGGGGCTTCGCGTCTTCGTCATCATCTCGGATTCGTTTATCTCCTGATGGCATCCACCCATCTGCGGCGGCATGGCGCACTGAGAACCGGATCCGCCCGGCTCCCTCGACTTCGCCCGTCCCCGGCGGGAGGGCTCACGCTCGTCCCGCCACCTCCGGAGGAGCAGCGCCCGGCGAGAGCTTGGGCGTCCTCTCGGCGACTTTGCTAAGCTCCGGCGGCGCCCTGCAGGCCCCGGCGGAACCGAGAAGTGCTCCGCCACGGTCGGCGAAAACTCCGTAGGCCAGGCGGTGACCATGTCACCCGTAGGCTCGCGGCAGGTGGCGATGGTGGCTACCTGCCGCCTCCATCCTGCCTTGAAAGACTCTTCCGCCATGACTCCGGCTCAGGCACGGTACCACCTGCTCGCGGCGGCACTCGCGAGTGCAACATGGCGGGCACCGTCGATTTGCCGTGGCCCTCGCGGCCTGCGGGCCTCTGTCCGGCGCACTCGAGCGCGGGAGGAGGAGTACCAGCCAGCGTCTTGAGCAGCGCTCGAACCCGCCATGAGCTCCAACAACGCGCAAGAGTTGGAGGAGCAAGCCCGAGCTCAGCCGGCTCGAGCCAACACAGGCGGGAGGGCTCGAGCCCCGCATGTGCTGGCGGCAGCGCATCGCGGCGCGGCGCCAGCACACCCAGCAGCGGAAGGTCCGGCGGTCCTCACTTCTTCCCCACGCCGGTCAAAGCGTGGCGCGCCGCAATGCTTTGCGCCGAGGCCTCCGGGCCGGCCGACCGGAGGCCAAGGCCACTTACCAAAACCTCAGGGCTGGTAGAGCACGCGGCGTCGCGCTATGCACGCCTCGGCTCTGCTCGCTCGGAGCCACCTCGCCACCGGGCCCACGTCTGCCCGTCTGGCCGGTTGGGTCCGACGCGAGCGTCGCCGCACCGCGAGCCACACGGGCCTCGCGCGCCGGCGTAGCGCGCCTCCTGATGCCTACGACATTCGCGCTACCCTTGAGGCGCGAAGAAAGATGGCGGAGGAGGCGCCCACTCACGGGTTGCGGCGGCGGGCACCACGCATGGCCGAGCCCGGCGGTCTGGATCGCGGCGTTACGCCGGGGATCCGCGAGCGGACTTCCTGCCGGTCCGGCGCCTACCAACATTGCCAAATACACGGGGCCACAAACCCGGTGTCGGCTCGAAGATTACCGGCTCGCATGCTGGCGGGAGGAAACAGCGGATGACCTCTTCATCATCCAATACCTTCCCATCTACCTCGCAGACTCGGCCTAAGCTTTGGCTCGAGTACTTGCCGCCAAAACCATCGAGGCTGGACCGACTTGAAGACCCTCTTCGTCGGCAACTTCGGAGCACTTACAAGCACCTAGAAACTCCGGGACTGAAGAAGGTGCAAGCGGCGGCGGAAACCCTCGGGACTACATCCGGCGGTTTTCCGCGATTGCAAAGCTCCCGACATCTCAACGCCGATGTCGTAGGAGCATTCATCTGGCACCTCGCAAGGCCTTGGTACACAAACTAGGTGTCTCAAGCGAGAACTACCAAGGAGCTCTCGATATCGCCACCAATCACGCCTTGGCGAGGAGGTGGGGGCCATCTTCGAGGAGGAAAGGCCCAGCCCGAACCAGCGTCGCATCGGGTCCCCCGACCGCTCAGACAAGCGGGCGGCGCAGGAAGCAGTCCGCGAGACCCGTGGTGGTCACCACCGTCGATCGCCTTGGCGGCAGAGTGCGACCGGCCGTCGCGCCCGACCACCGAGAAGTTGATGGATGGCCCGTGCCCAAACCACGGGTTCTCCGTCAAGCACAAATCACGGATCGCGAGGTCACGGCGTTACCTCTCCGGCGTCCCGCAGCGCAGGCGTGGCAAGGAAGAAGCTGCTGCGGCCCAGCTGGTCGCGAAGAAAAAGCGACAGCGAGTTCCACGAACCCGGCGGTGCCTCATGATCTTTGGAGGACCGACACGCTATGCGGACAAGCGTCGGCTCAAGCTCGCTTATCGCGAGTCCATACCGTCGCGCCATGCATCCCCAATACCTCGGTGGTCGGAGTTCCGATCACCTTTGATCGGACCGACCACCCGACCACGTTCCACGGCGGGAGATACCCCACAGTGGTCGGCCCGTCGTGGGGAAGAAGCGCCTTTCAAAGGTGCTTATGGGCGGGCGGCGGCCTCAACATCCTCGTCGAGGCGCTCGGCGCTATGGGATCTCGCTCAACCCTCCGACCCGGCAAAGCGCCCTTCCATGGCGTCATTCACGGCAAGAGCCCATCCACTCGAGCGGTCGACTGCCGGGTACCTTTGAGGCAGGGAAACTTCCGCACGAAACCCTCGCTTTTGAGGTCGTGGATTTCCCGGTTCTTACCATGCCATCTGGGAAGGCCATATTCGCCAAGTTCATGGCGGTCCCGGCTTCGCCTACCTCAAGTGAAGATGCGGGGCCACGGAGTCATCACCGTGGCATCGTCTTTCGGCTTGCCTACAATCGCGCGCGCGATTTGTGGCTTGCTCGGCGATCATCGCGTCTGCCGAGCTCGATAACCTCGGGAGGAAGCCTCCGAATCCGCCCGAGTCCGGCCAAGTCGGGCGGGGATCCTTCAAGTCCGCCGAGGACACGAAGGAGGTCGCGGTCGATCCTCGTGATCCGACCAAGACCGTGCGGATCGAACCACGCTCCCGCCAAATAGGAAAGCGCTCGTCGACTCCTCCGCACCAACAAAGGCGTCTTCGCATGGAGGTCCTCCGACATGCGGGAATCCCAAGGGAAGTCGCGAGCACTCCTTGAGCATCGACCGGGCTCAAAGCCGGTCGCCTAACGCCCGCGCCGCGCGACGAGGAGAAGCGCGAGGATCATAGGGAGAGATCACCAAACTTCGCCGCGGGGTTAGTAAAAGAGGTGCGCCACCCGGTGGCTAGCCAACCACTACTTGTAAAAAGAAAAAATGGGCAATGGAGGATGTGCGTTGACTATACGAGTCTCAACAAAGCATGTCCCAAGGATCCGTTCCTTTGCCCGCATCGACCAAGTCATCGACTCTACCGCGGTGCGAGTCCCTCTCTTACGGATGCCTACTCGGGCTACCACCGGTTGCGCTAAGTCGACCAGCTCGCGACTTCCTTCATCACCCGTTCGGCTCATTACGCTGCGTTACGATGCCATTCGGCTAAAAACGCGGCGCTACATACGATGTATGCAAACGTGCTTCAATAACGGATCGATCGTAACGCGTTGAGGTGTCGTCGGCGATATTGTCGTAAAAACCAAGAAGGCCAGCGACCTTGTCCCGACACGGAAGAGACCTTTGCGAACCTTCGACGATTCCGCATAAAGCTCAATCTGAGAAATGCGTTTCGGGGTCCCCAAAGGAAGCTCCTTGGCTTCATTGTCTCCAGCGAGGCATCGAGGCTAACCAGAGAAGATATTAGCAATCGCAAGGATGGGCCCAATCGGCAACCTCAAGGGGGTCGGTGGCCACCGATGCCTAGCGACTTTGAGCCGTTCGTGTCTCGCCTCGGCGGCGAATGCCACTCTGAGCTACTCAAGAGATCCGATTGCTTTAGCTGGACCCGAAGCTCGGGAGGCCCTCACCCGCTGAAGGCCTTCTGTCCTCGCCTCGATCTGGTCCCGCCCGGCACCGGGAGCGCTGTTCTCTACATCGCCGCCACTACCCAAGTCGTCGTGCGGCCCTCGTGGTGGAAGCGGCGGAAGAAGGCGCGAACTTAAGGTACAACGGCCGATTTACTTCATTAGCGAGGTCCTTTCCGAGTCTAAGACTCGGTACCCGCAGTCGCGAAGCTACTCTACGCGGTGCTCATTGCGAAGAGAAAGCTCGTCCACTACTTCGATCGGCCAACATCACCATGGTGACCACGTCCCGTTAAGGCGAGATCGTCGCAACGCGACGCCTCGGGAAGGATAGCCAAGTGGGCACTCGAGCTCGTGACCACGACATCACATCGTCCTCGGACGGCGATCAAGTCGCGAGCCCTAGCCGACCGTGCCGAGTGGACGAAACCTGGCACCACCGGTGATCGAAGACCCGTCTTGGACAATGTACTTCGATGGGTCTTACAACAAGAATGGCGCGGTATTGGAGTTGTCATCATCTCCCACTTGGGAACAAGCTCGATCGCCATCGGTGCTTTTAGCGCCACCAACAATGTTGCGAGCACGAGGCCCTCGTCAATGGTCTCCGGATCGCCGCCGACCTCGGTGCTCGCCGACTCGTCCACGGGACTCCAAGCTTGTCGTCGACCAAGTCATGAAGGTCGCGGGCCCCGAGGCGCCTGCATGTATGCAGCGTCTTGTCGAGAAGTGCGCGGGCTCGAAAATCGATTCAAGGGCTTGAGCTTCACCATAGCTACTGCGCTACAATAGCGGCGCCGACTACTGTGTCGGCCTCCAGAGAGCGGTCCGCGCCGGGATCTTCGTCTGCGACCTCCTGCGACCTTCCATCCGTGGGCCGGTGGCGAACGGTCCCGAACCTACCTAGCATGGTCGCCCGACCGCGGCGCGGATGGCGGGCGTGACTTGGTCGGGTCGAGCGGCGTGCTAACCAACCGAGTCCGGCCGGAGAAAGCCATTCATAGATCGTTTGACGGACGGGTCGCTTCCTCCCGACCGACCGAGGCCCGCGCCTCGCCCGGCGAGCAAAGTCTTTCGTCTGGTCGGTCGGACCTTTACAAAGGAGCCTCAGGGGTCCTCCAAAAGTGCATTCGGCCGACCAAGGAAAACAAGCTGGCGGGACGACATACACAGCGGAATTTGCGGTCACCACGCCGCGCCCGATCTCTGGTGGGAAGGCCTTTCGGCAAGGTTTCTATTGGCCGACCGCGTGTCCGCCGCAGAGTACATCGCACGCACTGCGAAGGATGCCAATTCTTTGCGAGCGGACACATCTGCCCAGCTCGGGCCTTGCAGACAATCCCCATCCGTGGCCTTTTGCGGTTTGGGGCTCGATCTGTCGGGCCTTTCAAGAAAGCGCCCGGGGCTTTACCCATTGCTCGTTGCGGTGGACAAGTTCACCAAGTGGATAGAGGCCAAGCGGTCGTGGCGTCACGCGTCGGCAAGCGGCCATCTTCTTCCGCGACATAGTCTTTCGATTCGAGTCCCAAACTCCATCATCACCGACAACGGACGCGGTTCACGGGAAGAATTCCTCGAGTTCTGCGATGACTTCAACATCCGCGTCGATTGGGCGTGCGTGGCCCATCGCGGACCAACGGCAGTCGGCGTGCAAGCGGCATGATCCTTCAAGGGCTCAAGCCACGGATCTTTAGTCGGCTCAAGCACTTCGCGGGCGCCGGGTGACCGAGCTACCCTCCGTCCTCCGGAGTCTACGGACCACGCCGACCGGGCGGCCGGTTCACACCGTTCTTCATGGTATACGGTCTTTGAAGCCGTCTTGCCGAGACACGGAGTATGGCGTCCCAAGGCGCAAGCCGAGGAGGCTCGGGGGCTCGCCGCACAACAAGACTCCGTCGACCAGATCGACGAGGCGCATGACGTGGCCGTCCTGCGATCGGCCAGGTATCAACAAGCTCTGCGACGTTATCACAGCCGCCAGGTTCGAGGGCGGTCTTTCGATCTTGGCGACACGGTCTGCGTCGGTCGGCACCGGCAAGGATAAGCACAAGTATCGCCCCACAGGAAGGCCCTTCACCGTCGTGCGGATCCTCGGCTGGCACCTTCGGCTCAAGGCGCCGACGGCGCGCATCCTTCCAAATGCATGGAATATAGAAAAGTTAAAGGCGATTCTATCCCTAAACTCTTTTCCTCTTCCTAGCATGCTCTTTACTTTCTTCCTTCCGAGCACACAGTCGCCATGCGACGACTCGAAGAGCTGCCTTCGCGCCCCGTTCAAGCTGCTCGATGCGGCGCTTGCGGGTTGATGACCCAACCGACCACAAGGTCCTTCGAACGGTAACCCTTCGACCCAAGTGCTACGACTTACCCGGCTGCTATGGTTGCTAACACTTTGCGGAAGAAGGAAGTACAGTGGAGTGACCTTTGGGTCGGCGAGGAACCTCCTCCCCGCACGAACTCACCGTCTCACGCGCTTATGAGGGTGCGTGACCGGTGGTCATGATGTCTATCCCGGTAACCCTCTCAACCCAAGTGTTCGACCTCGCCCGGCTGCTATGGTTGCTAAGTAGCGCTTCGCGAAGAAGGAAGTGCCGAGTGGAAAGATCCTGGCCGGTCTAGAACACTCCTATCCCTCACAAGTGCGCCCTAACAGCTGCGTAGCCAAGTCTCAATCCACCTCGCTCCTCCCAAAGCGACCCGACCTACGCATAAGTGACCCCTGGTCCTTAAGGCTATGGTCGGTCAAGCGCTCATCCTAAATCGAAAAGGGCGAGGCGATTCGAACTTGATAAATTCAAGATTGTTTAAATAGCGGTCTTTACAATCTAAAAGGATAAAGCTAACTATATTTTTATTCTTCTTGGCGGGCGGCCGGTGGCGAGGCGGAGAGTTGGTTGCCTCGACTTCTGGAGGCGGCTGCGGCGGATCGGTGGCGATCTCCGGCGTCGCGGCTCGACCGGGAGCTCGAACGGTCGATCTCTCGTCGATCCGGTTCCAGCTACTGCTGCCCACCACCGCGAGTCGATGCGTCGTAATGCGAGATGGTGTTGACCAGCGCACGGAACTCAAGCGCAGCGCGGTGACCGCCGCTCTTCTCTGAAGGTCGCTTTTCGGGCGGCACGGGGGCAAGGCACTCGGGCTGCCGGCTCAGGATGCGATCGCGAACTTCCCGACCGCCTTGCGGAGGCCTCGATTCAGCGCTCATCTCGGCCCGACCATCCTCCGCAACCTTCAACGCCGCCGGGCCTCGTCCCGCCACGATCGCCACGTCGCGAGCATCAAAGCCGTTCTCTGCGCCTCCACGGCGGCGCTCGATTCTTCTGCGCCTCTGCAGATTGCGGAGATTTTGGATAAGTTCGCCTGTGGTCGCACCCCAAACTTAATTGAAGAATTGAGACACTTACGGCCGCGAGTTAGTGATTGCCGCTTCCGACTTGACGCCTCGTATGAAGTCTTCACTCGGCCGATTCCTTCGGCGATCGCGCGCTTCGGAGCGAACTCGGACAGCGTCCCCCTGAGCCTTGTTTCGCTCGGTCGCGGCGTGTTACTGCGTCTGCGTGATCCCCCACGCAACAACGGCATCCTTGGCCTCGGTGACCTCCGTCAGGGAGGACTCCAGTTCCGCCACTTTCGCCCTCAAGGCCTTGGCTCCTAGGCGCTCATCATAAAGGGCCTTTGTGGCCTCTTCAAATCCCTGGCGGATCTCCACCGCCTCAGACCGCCTAATGCCGGGGCCTCCTGGCTAGGCGCAACTCAAGCGCGGTGGCGCACTCCTCCACTGCAGCCGCCTCGATCGTCGGAGCTGCGAGAGCTCAACTGGCGCCTGGCGAGCCGCAGTCTTTGCAAAAACGTGGACACTCGCTTAGTCGCGCGGAAGAACTATCAAAAATGTGCAACGAGTCAAAACTTTTGGTACCGACCTACAGGCGTGGTGAACTCCCGACCATCGTATCCAGCGCCTGTGGAAGACTTGAGCAAGAGCGGACCTTCACGGATCGCCCTATCTCGGCCGGCGTCGGCGCGCCTTGCGAAGGGCGGCCCACTCGCTCTCCGCCGCGACCCATGGCGCCCGACCCGGGATTACACGGCGGCGCTTCGCTTCGCCGTTCGGGCGAGGCGTCGCCTCGTCCAAAGCACCATGGGCAAGGGTGGCGAGGTCAACCCTTCGAAGCCCTCGCGACTGCACACCGAGGAGCATCGGTCGGCACCTCCCCACGGGGCGAGGTGAGCACCTCGTCGCCGGCTCGCCACGGCCGGGCGCGATCACCGGCGGCTCCATCGTCTCATCCTCGGCAGCGATCACGTCGTCGGTGGGTCCCGCCGGAGGCGGCGGAAGATTCTTCTTGGCCACGACCTCGGGTGAGGCCTCGTCCCCTCGGCGATCGCGCCCTCGGACGCCGACGCCGCGACCTCCACCGACCCGATCGGGGTCACCGAAATCACCGGCGCCGTTACTTGCGGAGCCGATGCGGCACGCCCCACGGTCACCCCAGTATAGGCGCTGCACGTTGCAAAGATTCAAGAGTCGCTCGGGCGGCTTTGCCAAAAAGAAAAATGCTCCAATAAAAAGAAACACTTACAAGGCCGAGCGGGTGCATGGCACGCGCACCCTCTTTGCCGGCCCCCCACCAAGGGGCAAGTCGGCTGGTCGCTTCCCCGAAGCCACCTCCTGCCGAGACGCTGCGACGACCGCGAGCGCAAGATCACCCCCTGCACGGATCCGTGGCCACGGGCCCGTGATGCCGCCCTCGGCCGAGTCCACCTTCGGGCCGCCGCCGATCGGCAGTCGAGGAAAAACCCACCATAGGGGTGGCGGGGCGCTCCGCCATTGTCGGTGGAGGTTGTCCCCACGGCGGTGGTCTCAGACACATCCTCGCGCAAGCTTGCGCGCCGTTCCTTATGCTTCTTCCTCCTCCTTTCCTCCTTCCGCTTCTTGCGGAGGAGTCAACCTCTGCCTGCTTGGCCGAGCGCGCCTCGCTTCCTTATCCCGGGGCGGCGGCGAAGAAGACATCCCCATGAGCCCCTAAGAGGATGCGGGAATGTCGGTCAAGTGCTAAGGACAAAGAAAAGAAGCGAAAGGAATTTCACCGCTTACGGTTGGCGGAAAAGCGCGAGAATGGCTCGGGTGGCCATCCGGGCCACCGTGGCGCTTTCGCCCGTGCGGCCGCCACGGGCCTCCACCTCGAGCGCGGCCAGCTCGGGTTACGCCATCCACGCCGGTCGGGCGGCCCGCGTCTGCGGAGCAGGTGCGGCACGTGCACAAGGGTTGCACGCGCATCCCCATAAAGCGCGCACAACCACGTCCCGGTGAGCCCCGCCTCCTTTGAGCCACGATCGCTCCACGATCGGGGCGGCTTGTTCTTCTCCCTCTTCTCGGCGCCCAGTTCCACGCTCCTCCACCATGGGAAGCTCGCCGGTGAAACGAGGGCGCCGCCGACGTTTGAGCGTAGAGCCATTGAACGCCAGCCCTTGTTGGGCGAGGCGGTTTACCTCAGTACTCCGTGCTCCGGCCAGGCGAAGGCTGGAGGCGAGCCACCAGGCGCCACGGCGTCCGGCGGCTGTCTTTCGAGCCTTGCACGGAAGAAGTGCCTCCACAGCGCCAGTCGGCTCGATCCCGGGAAGGCCTCGCCGCGGCGTGATGAAGATGGCGATGTGGAGGACCCCATTGGGGTTGAGATGGTGCACCTCCACCTTGTAGTGAGACAGCAGCCCACGGGCGAATGGGTGCGTGGCGAGGCCAAAGCGCTTTCGAAGAAAGAGGCGGGCACCACGACCTCGTCGCCCATGGCGCGGTGGCGACGGTCGGCACCCTCCGGCCGAAAGGTCTGCGGCATGAGGAAGCCCTTCTTCACCAAGCCAAGCGCCACGGCAGTCTTCGCGAGCACTCGGCCACGACATCTTCACGGGAGGCAATGGAAGGTGAAAAGAAAGGTGGGGTTTTCTTTCCTTAGCTCTCTGGTGCTTTTCTTGTTTCAGAGGCAGAGACAGAGAAGGCAAGAAAGCGTGACTACCCGAAGCACCCAACGGGCGTATTTATAGAGGACAAGCGAACGCCGGCCAAGCAGGCACCCCGTCAAGCGAAGCGTCGCGTTCACCCTCGACCATTGCGCCAGCCTGGTAACTCCCAGTTTCCAATACCACTCCGCTTTTAATCCCTGTCATGTCAGGCGACAAGGGCCATAAAGACGCCGCCCGAACAACGTGTCCGTAACCTCTTGGTCTCGCCTTTAGGCGGAGCAGTTGCTCGGGCGCGCGAAGCCTTGGGCGGCTGCGGCCCCAAGGCGGCAAAAGCTTTGTGGCTTGCGCCGGGGCAATGAGGAGTATGGGTTCAAAAGGCCTACCCCACGGATGGGTATAAGGCGCCCGACAAAACTTGAGCACGGGGCGGTATGAGGTGAGCCCCGGTGGGCCCTCGGTTGGGTCGGTGGCGGCCTAATCACCTCTACTCGCGTCGAGACCATACTTCACACTCTCCCGGAGCTCATCAATGGCGACGGCCCACAGTGCTCTGGGTGGCGGACGACCCGAGTCCATCTGAGATTGAGTAGAAAGGTTTTTATGGGTCGCCCCACGGCGGGGCGGACACCCTACTGCTGGACCGTCCGCTCGGAAGGGTCCCCCTTGGCGGACCTCCCGGGACCCACTCGGACTACCGCTATTAGCTCCACGAGCACGGCGTTCAAACCAGCGCAGTAAACGTCGTCGCTCATCCCCTCCAGTCCCACACTGCGGATGGGGTATACATGTGGGATAGGCGGTGGCCATTCCTCTCGCGGCTACCCTCGCCCGACGAGGACTCGAGAAGATGCCCCACGTCCGGCTCTGACGATGGCGAGCACTCACGTCCAGGCTCGGACGGTAAACGAGCACTCACGTCCGGCTACGACGGTAGCGAGCACTCCGCGTCCGGCTACGGCGGTAGCGAGCACTCACGTCCAGCTACGGCGGTAGCGAGCACTCATGTCCAGCTACGATGGTAGCGAGCACTCACGTCTAGCTTCGACGTTAAGCGAGCAGCTGGACACGAGAACCTCACGAGAGGCATCCGATCGTCCTGCCACCAAGGCGGTCGGACACCGAACCTCACGAGAGGCATCGGTCGTCCGGCCGACCAAAGCGATTGGACACGAAACCTCACGAAGGCATCCGGTCATCCTGCCGACCAAGGCACCGTCTAGCTCGGCGTTAAGCGAGCACTCGGACAACCGAACCTCACGAGGCATCCGGTGCGTCCTGCCGACCAAGGCGATCGGACACGAGAACCTCACGAGGCATCCGGTCGTCCCGCCGACCAAGCGATCGGACACCGAACCTCACGAGGCATCCGGTCGTCCTGCCGACCAAAGCGATCGGACACGAGAACCTCACGAGAGGCATCCGGTGCGTCCTGCAGACCAAGGCACCGTCTAGCTACTGACGTTAAGCGAGCACTCGGACACGAACCTCACGAGAGGCATCCGGTCGTCCTGCCGACCAAAGCGATCGGACACGAGAACCTCACGAGGCATCCGGTCGTCCCCGCCGACCAAAGCGATCGGACACCGAACCTCACGAGGCATCGGTGCGTCCTGCCGACCAAGGCGATCGGACACGAGAACCTCACGAGGCATCGGTCGTCCTGCCGAGCCAAGGCGATCGGACACGAAACCTCACGAGAGCATCCGGTCGTCCACCGACCAAGGCCTTTATCTAGCTACGACGTTAAGCGAGCACTCGGACACGAGACCCTCACGAGAGGCATCCGGTCGTCACGCCGACCAAGCGATCGGACACGAGAACCTCACAGAGGCATCGGTGCGTCCACAGCCGACCAAAGGCACCGTCTAGCTTCGACGTTAAGCGAGCACTCGGACACCGAACCTCACGAGGCATCGGTCGTCCTGCCAGACCAAGGCGATCGGACACGAGAACCTCACGAGAGGCATCCGGTCGTCCCGCCACCAAAGCGATCGGACACCGAACCTCACGAGAGGCATCCGGTCGTCCTGCCGACCAAAGCGATCGGACACGAGAACCTCACGAGGCATCGGTGCGTCCTGCCGACCAAGGTAATCGGACACCGAACCTCACGAGAGGCATCCGGTCGTCCTGCCGACCAAAGCGATCGGACACGAGAACCTCACGAGGCATCCGGTCGTCCCTGCCGACCAAGGCACCGCTCTAGCTTCGACGTTAAGCGAGCACTCGGACACCCGAACCTCACAGAGGCATCCGGTCGTCCTGCCGACCAAGGCGATCGGACACGAACCTCACGAGGCATCCGGTGCGTCCCTGCCAGACCAAGGCCTTTGTCTAACTCGACGTTAAGCGAGCACTCGGACACCGAACCTCACGAGGCATCCGGTGCGTCCACTGCCGACCAAGGCACCGTCTAGCTCTGACGTTAAGCGAGCACTCGGACACCGAACCTCACGAGGCATCCGGTCGTCCTGCCGACCAAAGCGATCGGACACGAAACCACACATAGGCATCCGGTCGTCCCGCCGACCAAGGCGATCGGACACCGAACCTCATAGAGGCATCCGATCGTCCTACCGACCAAAGCGGTCGGACACGAGAACCTCACGAGGCATCCGGTCGTCCCTGCCAGGCCAAGGCACCGTCTAGCTCTGACGTTAAGCGAGCACTTTCGGACACGAACCTCACGAGGCATCCGGTCGTCCTGCGACCAAGGCGATCGGACACCAACCTCACGAAGGCATCCGGTCGTCCTGCCGACCAAAGCGATCGAACACGAGAACCTCAAAGAGGCATCCGATCGTCCTGCCAGAGCCAAAGCGGTCGGACTCGAACCTCACGAGGCATCCGGTCGTCCTGCCACCAATGCGCTGTCTAGCTACGACGTTAAGCGAGCACTCGGACACCCGAACCTCACGAGGCATCCGGTCGTCCTGCCACCAAGGCGGTCGGACCCGAAACATCACGAGAGGCATCCGGTGCGTCCCTGCCAGCCAAGGCACCGTCTAGCTACTGACGTTAAGCGAGCACTCGGACACGAACCTCACGAGGGCATCCGGTCGTCCCGCCGACCAAAGCGATCGGACACGAGAACCTCACGAGGCATCGGTCGTCCTGCCGACCAAAGCGATCGGACAACGAGAACCTCACAGAGGCATCCGGTCGTCCTGCCCGACCAAGGCGATCGGACACCGAACCTCACAAAGGCATCCGGTCGTCCTGCCGACCAAGGCGATCGGACATCGAGAACCTCACGAAGGCATCCGGTCGTCCACGCCGACCAAGGCACCGTCTAGCTCGGCGTTAAGCGAGCACTCGGACACGAACCTCACGAGGCATCCGGTGCGTCCTGCCGACCAAGCGATCGGACACCGAACCTCACGAGGGCATCCGGTGCGTCCTTGCCGACCAAGGCACTTTATCTGCTTCTGACGTTAAGCGAGCACTCGGACACGAACCTCACGAGGCATCCGGTCGTCCTGCCGACCAAAGCGATCGGACACGAGAACCTCACAGGCATCCGGTCGTCCTGCCGACCAAGCGATCGGACACCGAACCTCACAAAGGCATCCGGTCGTCCTGCCGAGGCCAAAGCGATCGGACACGAGAACCTCACGAGAGGCATCCGGTGCGTCCCTGCCGACCAAGGCACCGTCTAGCTCTGACGTTAAGCGAGCACTCGGACACGAACCTCACGAGGCATCGGTCGTCCTGAGCCAAGCGAAGGACACGAGAACCTCACGAGAGGCATCCGTGCGTCCCTGCCGACCAAAGCACCGTCTAGCTACGACGTTAAGCGAGCACTCGGACACCCGAACCTCACAGAGGCATCCGGTCGTCCTGCCCGACCAAGGCGATCGGACACGAGAACCTCTCACGAGGCATCGGTCGTCCCTACAGACCAAAGCGATCGGACACGAACCTCACGAGAGGCATCCGTCGTCCCCTGCCGACCAAGGCGATCGGACACGAGAACCTCACGAGGCATCCGGTCGTCCCCGCCGACCAAGGCCTTTATCTGCTTCGACGTTAAGCGAGCACTTTCGGACACCGAACCTCACGAGGCATCCGGTCGTCCTGCCGACCAAGGCACTCGGACACCGAACCTCACAGAGACATCCGGTCGTCCCTGCCGACCAAGGCACCGTCTAGCTACTGACGTTAAGCGAGCACTCGGACACCCGAACCTCACAGAGGCATCCGGTCGTCCTGCCACCAAAGCGATCGGACACGAGAACCTCACATAGGCATCCGGTCGTCCTCGCCGACCAAGGCGATCGGACACCGAACCTCACGAGGCATCCGATCGTCCTGCCCGACCAAAGCGGTCGGACATCGAACCTCACGAGGCATCCGGTCGTCCACTGCCGACCAAGGCACCGTCTAGCTACGGCGTTAAGCGAGCACTCGGACACCGAACCTCACGAGGCATCCGGTGCGTCCTGCGACCAAAGCGATCGGACACCCGAACCTCACAGAGGCATCCGTCGTCCTGCCGACCAAAGCGATCGAACACGAGAACCTCAAAGAGGCATCCGATCGTCCTGCCACCAAGGCGGTCGGACTCGAACCTCCGACAGAGGCATCCGGTCGTCCCTGCCGACCAAGGCCTTTGTCTGCTCACGACGTTAAGCGAGCACTCGGACACCCGAACCTCACAGAGGCATCCGGTCGTCCTGCCGCCACCAAAGCGATCGGACCCCAGAACATCACGAGAGGCATCCGTGCGTCCTGCCGACCAAGGCACCGTCTAGCTACGACGTTAAGCGAGCACTCGGACACCCGAACCTCACGAGGCATCCGGTCGTCCTGCCGACCAAAGCGATCGGACACGAGAACCTCACGAGGCATCCGGTCGTCCTGCCGACCAAGGCGATCGGACACGAGAACCTCACGAGGCATCCGGTCGTCCTGCCACCAAAGCGATCGGACACCAACCTCACAAAGGCCTCGGTCGTCCTGCCCGACCAAAGCGGTGGACACGAGAACCTCACGAGAGGCATCCGGCCGTCCACGCCGACCAAGGCACCGTCTAGCTTCTGACGTTAAGCGAGCACTCGGACACCCGAACCTCAGAGGCATCGGTCGTCCTGCCGACCAAGCGATCGGACACGAGAACCTCACGAGGCATCCGGTCGTCCTTGCCGACCAAAACCTTTATCTAGCTCTGACGTTAAGCGAGCATTCGGACACCGAACCTCACGAGGCATCCGGTCGTCCCGCCAGACCAAAGCGATCGGACACGAGAACCTCACGAGGCATCGGTCGTCCTGCCGACCAAGCGATCGGACACCAACCTCACAAAAGGCATCGGTCGTCCTGCCGACCAAAGCGATCGGACACGAGAACCTCACGAGGCATCGGTGCGTCCCTGCCGACCAAGGCACCGTCTAGCTACGACGTTAAGCGAGCACTCGGACACGAACCTCACGAGAGGCATCCGGTCGTCCTGCCAGCCAAGGCGAAGGACACGAGAACCTCACGAGGCATCCGGTCGTCCTGCCACCAAGGCCTTTGTCTGCTCTGACGTTAAGCGAGCACTCGGACACCCGAACCTCACGAGGCATCGGTCGTCTGCCGACCAAAGCGATCGGACACCGAACCTCACGAGGCATCCGGTCGTCTGCCCGACCAAAGCGATCGGACACCGAACCTCACGAGGCATCGGTCGTCCTGCCGACCAAAGCGATCGGACACGAGAACCTCACGAGAGGCATCCGTGCGTCCTGCCGACCAAGGCACCGTCTAGCTACGACGTTAAGCGAGCACTCGGACACCAACCTCACGAGGCATCCGGTCGTCCTGCGACCAAGGCACTCGGACACCCGAACCTCACGAGACATCCGGTCGTCCTGCCAGACCAAGGCACCGTCTAGCTTCTAGCGTTAAAGAGCACTCGGACACCCGAACCTCACGAGAGGCATCCGGTCGTCCTGCCGACCAAGCGATCGGACACCGAACCTCACGAGGCATCCGGTCGTCCCTGCCGACCAAAACCAGCGTCTAGCTACGACGTTAAGCGAGCACTCGGACACCGAACCTCACGAGGCATCCGGTCGTCCTGCCACCAAGGCACTTTCGGACACCGAACCTCACGAGACATCCGGTCGTCCTGCCGACCAAGGCACCGTCTAGCTCTGACGTTAAGCGAGCACTCGGACACCGAACCTCACGAGAGGCATCCGGTCGTCCTGCCGAGCCAAGCGATCGGACACGAGAACCTCACATAGGCATCCGGTGTCCTGCCCGACCAAGGCGTCGGACACCGAACCTCACAGAGGCATCCGATCGTCCTGCCACCAAAGCGATCGGACACGAGAACCTCACGAGGCATCGGTCGTCCCTGCCGGCCAAGGCACCGTCTAGCTACGACGTTAAGCGAGCACTCGGACACGAACCTCACAGAGGCATCCGGTCGTCCTGCCGACCAAAGCGATCGGACACGAGAACCTCACAGAGGCATCCGGTGCGTCCTGCCGACCAAAGCGATCGGACACGAACCTCACGAGGCATCCGGTCGTCCTGCCGACCAAAGCGATCGGACACGAGAACCTCACGAGGCATCCGGTCGTCTGCCGACCAAGGTAGTCGGACACCCGAACCTCACGAGGCATCCGGTCATCACAGCCGACCAAGGCGGTCGGACACGAGAACCTCACAGAGGCATCCGGTCGTCCTGCCGACCAAGGCACCGTCTAGCTCTGACGTTAAGCGAGCACTTTCGGACACCGAACCTCACGAGGCATCCGGTCGTCCTGCCAGGCCAAAGCGATCGGACACGAGAACCTCACGAGAGGCATCCGGTCGTCCCTGCCCACCAAACCTTTGTCTAGCTCTGACGTTAAGCGAGCACTCGGACACCGAACCTCACGAGGCATCCGGTCGTCCTGCGAGCCAAGGCCTTTGTCTAGCTCTGACGTTAAGCGAGCACTCGGACACCGAACCTCACGAGGCATCCGGTCGTCCTGCCGACCAAGCGATCGGACACGAGAACCTCACATAGGCATCCGGTCGTCCTGCCGACCAAAGCGATCGGACACCGAACCTCATAGAGGCATCCGATCGTCCTGCCACCAAGGCGGTCGGACACGAACCTCACAGAGGCATCCGGTCGTCCACTGCCGACCAAGGCACCGTCTAGCTCTGACGTTAAGCGAGCACTCGGACACCGAACCTCACAGAGGCATCGGTCGTCCTGGCGACCAAAGCGATCGGACACCGAACCTCACGAGGGCATCCGGTCGTCCTGCCGACCAAGCGATCGAACACGAGAACCTCAAAGAGGCATCCGTCGTCCTGCCGACCAAAGCGGTCGGACTCGAGAACCTCACGAGGCATCCGGTCGTCCTGCCGACCAATGCAGCATCTAGCTACGACGTTAAGCGAGCACTCGGACACCGAACCTCACGAGGCATCGGTCGTCCTGCCGACCAAGCGGTCGGACCCCGAGAACATCACGAGGCATCCGGTCGTCCGCCACCAAGGCACCGTCTGCTTCGATTTTAAGCGAGCACTCGGACACGAACCTCACGAGGCATCCGGTCGTCCTGCCGACCAAAGCGATCGGACACGAGAACCTCACGAGGCATCCGGTCGTCCCGCCGACCAAAGCGATCGGACAGCGAGAACCTCACGAGAGGCATCCGGTCGTCCTGCCGACCAAAGGCGATCGGACACCGAACCTCCGGAGGCATCCGGTCGTCTGCCGACCAAGCGATCGGACACGAGACCTCACGAGGCATCCGGTGCGTCCTGCCGACCAAGGCACCGTCTAGCTCGGCGTTAAGCGAGCACTTTCGGACACCGAACCTCACGAGGCATCCGGTCGTCCCCGCCGACCAAGCGATCGGACACGAACCTCACGAGGCATCCGGTCGTCCTTGCCGACCAAGGCCTTTGTCTGCTACGACGTTAAGCGAGCACTCGGACACGAACATCACGAGGCATCGGTCGTCCTGCCGACCAAGGCGATCGGACACGAGAACCTCACGAGAGGCATCGGTCGTCCTGCCGACCAAGGCGATCGGACACCGAACCTCACAAAGGCATCCGGTCGTCCTGCCAGACCAAGGCGATCGGACACGAGAACCTCACAGAGGCATCGGTCGTCCCTGCCGACCAAGGCACCGTCTAGCTCGGACGTTAAGCGAGCACTCGGACCCCGAACCTCACGAGGCATCGGTCGTCCTGCCAGGCCAAGCGAAGGACACGAGAACCTCACGAGGCATCCGGTCGTCCTGCCGACCAAGGCCTTTGTCTAGCTACTGACGTTAAGCGAGCACTCGGACACCCGAACCTCACGAGGCATCCGGTCGTCCTGCCAGACCAAAGCGATCGGACACCGAACCTCACGAGGCATCCGGTGCGTCCTGCCGACCAAGGCGATCGGACACCGAACCTCACGAGGCATCCGGTCGTCCTGCCGACCAAAGCGATCGGACACGAGAACCTCACGAGAGGCATCCGGTCGTCCCTGCCGACCAAAACCTTTGTCTAGCTACGACGTTAAGCGAGCACTTTCGGACACCGAACCTCACGAGGCATCCGGTCGTCCTGCCAGCCAAGGCACTCGGACACGAACCTCACAGAGACATCCGGTCGTCCTGCCGAGCCAAGGCCTTTGTCTAGCTCTGACGTTAAGCGAGCACTCGGACACGAACCTCACGAGGCATCCGGTCGTCCTGCCACCAAGCGATCGGACACGAGAACCTCACATAGGCATCCGTCGTCCTGCCGACCAAAGCGATCGGACACCGAACCTCACGAGAGGCATCCGATCGTCCTGCCACCAAGGCGTCGGACATCGAGAACCTCACGAGAGGCATCCGGCCGTCCCTGCCGACCAAGGCACCGTCTAGCTACGGCGTTAAGCGAGCACTCGGACACGAACCTCACGAGGCATCCGGTCGTCCTGGCGACCAAAGCGATCGGACACGAACCTCACGAGAGCATCCGGTCGTCCTGCCGACCAAAGCGATCGAACACGAGAACCTCAAAGAGGCATCCGTCGTCCTGCCGACTAAAGCGGTCGGACTCGAGAACCTCACGAGGCATCCGGTCGTCCTGCCGACCAAGGCACCGTTCTAGCTACGGCGTTAAGCGAGCACTCGAGGCCGAACCTCACGAGGCATCCGGTCGTCCCGCCACCAAGCGGTCGGACCCCGAACATCACGAGGCATCCGGTCGTCCCTGCCGACCAAGGCACCGTCTAGCTCTGACGTTAAGCGAGCACTCGGACACCGAACCTCACGAGAGGCATCCGGTCGTCCTGCCGACCAAAGCGATCGGACACGAAACCTCACGAGGCATCCGGTCGTCCTGCCGACCAAGCGATCGGACACGAGAACCTCACGAGGCATCCGGTCGTCCTGCCGACCAAAGCGATCGGACACCGAACCTCACAAAGGCATCGGTCGTCCTGCCGACCAAAGCGATCGGACACGAGAACCTCACGAGGCATCCGGCCGTCCTGCCGACCAAGGCACCGTCTAGCTCGGACGTTAAGCGAGCACTCGGACACCCGAACCTCACGAGGCATCCGGTCGTCACATCGACCAAAGCGATCGGACACCATAACCTCACGAGAGGCATCGGTCGTCCTTGCCGACCAAGGCCTTTGTCTGCTTCTGACGTTAAGCGAGCACTCGGACACCGAACCTCACGAGGCATCCGGTCGTCTGCCGACCAAGCGATCGGACACGAGAACCTCACGAAGGCATCCGGTCGTCCTGCCGACCAAAGCGATCGGACATCGAACCTCACAAAGGCATCCGGTCGTCCTGCCGACCAAGGCGATCGGACACGAGAACCTCACGAGGCATCCGGTCGTCCTCGCCGACCAAGGCACCGTCTAGCTCTGACGTTAAGCGAGCACTCGGACACCGAACCTCACGAGGGCATCCGGTCGTCCTGCCAGAGCCAAGGCGAGAAGGACACGAGAACCTCACGAGGCATCCGGTCGTCCCCTGCCGACCAAGGCACTTTGTCTAGCTCTGACGTTAAGCGAGCACTCGGACACCGAACCTCACGAGGCATCGGTCGTCCTGCCGACCAAAGCGATCGGACACCGAACCTCACGAGGGCATCCGGTCGTCCTGCCGACCAAAGCGATCGGACACCGAACCTCACGAGGCATCCGGTCGTCCTGCCGACCAAAGCGATCGGACACGAGAACCTCACGAGGCATCCGGTCGTCCTGCCGACCAAGGCAGCATCTAGCTCTGACGTTAAGCGAGCACTCGGACACCCGAACCTCACGAGGCATCGGTGCGTCCTGCCGACCAAGGCACTCGGACACCGAACCTCACGAGACATCCGGTCGTCCACGCCAGCAAAGGCACCGTCTAGCTACGGCGTTAAAGAGCACTTTCGGACACGAACCTCACGAGGCATCCGGTCGTCCTGCCAGACCAAAGCGATCGGACACGAGAACCTCACGGAGGCATCCGGTGCGTCCTGCCGACCAAAACCTTTATCTAGCTACGACGTTAAGCGAGCACTCGGACACCGAACCTCAAAGAGGCATCCGGTCGTCCTGCCAGACCAAGGCACTCGGACACCGAACCTCACGAGAGACATCCGGTCGTCCCTGCCGACCAAGGCGCCGTCTAGCTACGACGCTAAGCGAACACTCGGACACCGAACCTCACGAGGCATCCGGTCGTCCTGCCGACCAAAGCGATCGGACACGAGAACCTCACATAGGCATCCGGTCGTCCTGCCGACCAAGCGATCGGACACCGAACCTCACGAGGCATCCGATCGTCCTGCCGACCAAAGCGGTCGGACACGAAACCTCACGAGGCATCCGTGCGTCCTGCCGCCAAGGCACCGTCTAGCTACGACGTTAAGCGAGCACTCGGACACGAACCTCACGAGAGGCATCCGGTCGTCCTGGCGGCTAAGCGATCGGACACCGAACCTCACGAGGCATCGGTCGTCTGCCGACCAAAGCGATCGAACACGAGAACCTCAAAGAGGCATCCGATCGTCCTGCCGACCAAGGCGGTCGGACTCGAGAACCTCACAGAGGCATCCGGTCGTCCCTGCGCCACCAAGGCAGCATCTAGCTACGACGTTAAGCGAGCACTCGGACACCGAACCTCACGAGGCATCCGGTCGTCCCGCCAAGCCAAAGCGATCGGACCCGAACATCACGAGGCATCCGGTGCGTCCTGCCGACCAAGGCACCGTCTAGCTACGGCGTTAAGCGAGCACTCGGACACCCAAACCTCACGAGGCATCCGGTCGTCCCCGCCGACCAAGGCGATCGGACACGAGAACCTCACGAGAGGCATCCGGTCGTCCCGCCGACCAAGCGATCGGACACGAAACCTCACGAGGCATCCGGTCGTCCTGCCGACCAAAGCGATCGGACACGAACCTCACAAAGGCATCCGGTCGTCCTGCCGACCAAAGCGATCGGACACGAGAACCTCACGAGAGGCATCCGGCCGTCCTGCCGACCAAGGCACCGTCTAGCTTCTAGCGTTAAGCGAGCACTCGGACACCCGAACCTCACGAGGCATCCGGTGCGTCCTGCCCGACCAAGCGATCGGACACGAGAACCTCACGAGGCATCCGGTGCGTCCTTGCCAGACCAAGGCACCGTCTAGCTACTGACGTTAAGCGAGCACTCGGACACCGAACCTCACAGAGGCATCCGGTCGTCCTGCCACCAAGCGATCGGACACGAGAACCTCACAGAGGCATCCGGTCGCCCCGCCGACCAAAGCGATCGGACACCGAACCTCACAAAGGCATCCGGTCGTCCTGCCGACCAAGCGATCGGACACGAGAACCTCACGAGGCATCCGGTCGTCCCTGCCGACCAAGGCACCGTCTAGCTACGACGTTAAGCGAGCACTCGGACACCGAACCTCACGAGGCATCCGGTCGTCCTGCCAGCCAAAGCGAAGGACACGAAACCTCACGAGGCATCCGGTCGTCCTGCCACCAAGGCACTGTCTAGCTTCGACGTTAAGCGAGCACTCGGACACCCGAACCTCACGCAGAGGCATCGGTCGTCCTGCCGACCAAAGCGGTCGGACACCGAACCTCACGAGGCATCGGTCGTCCCCCGCCGACCAAAGCGATCGGACACCGAACCTCACGAGGCATCCGGTCGTCTGCCGACCAAGGCGATCGGACACGAGAACCTCACGAGGCATCCGGTCGTCCTGCCCGGCCAAGGCACCTTTGTCTAGCTACGACGTTAAGCGAGCACTCGGACACCGAACCTCACGAGGCATCGGTCGTCCTGCCGACCAAGGCACTCGGACACCGAACCTCACGAGACATCCGGTCGTCCCTGCCGACCAAGGCACCGTCTAGCTACGACGTTAAGCGAGCACTCGGACACCGAACCTCACGAGGGCATCCGGTCGTCCTGCCAGACCAAGCGATCGGACACGAGAACCTCACGAGGCATCCGGTCGTCCTGCCGACCAAGGCGATCGGACACCGAACCTCACAGAGGCATCCGGTCGTCCCGCCGACCAAAGCGATCGGACACGAAACCTCACGAGGCATCCGGTCGTCCCTGCCGACCAAGGCACCGTCTAGCTCTGACGTTAAGCGAGCACTCGGACACGAACCTCACGAGAGGCATCCGGTCGTCCTGCCAGGCCAAGGCGATCGGACACCGAACCTCACAGAGGCATCCGGCCGTCCTGCCGACCAAGGCGATCGAACACGAGAACCTCACGAGGCATCCGATCGTCCTGCCGACAAGGCGGTCGGACTCGAGATCCTCAGCGAGGCATCCGGTGCGTCCCTGCCACCCAAGCACCGTCTAGCTCTGACGTTAAGCGAGCACTCGGACACCCGAACCTCACAGAGGCATCCGGCCGTCCTGCCGCCACCAAGGCGGTCGGACCCCGAAACATCACGAGAGGCATCCGTGCGTCCTGCCACCAAGGCACCGTCTAGCTCGACGTTAAGCGAGCACTCGGACACCGAACATCACAGAGGCATCCGTCGTCACATCGACCAAGGCGATCGGACACGAGAACCTCACGAGGCATCCGTGCGTCCTGCCGACCAAAGCGATCGGACACGAACCTCACGAGGCATCCGGTCGTCCTGCCGACCAAGGCGATCGGACACGAGAACCTCACGAGAGGCATCCGGTCGTCCTGCCGACCAAAGCGATCGGACACCGAACCTCACAAAGGCATCCGGTCGTCCTGCCGACCAAGGCGATCGGACACCGAACCTCACGAGGCATCCGGCCGTCCTGCCCACCAAGGCACCGTCTAGCTTCTACGTAAAGCGAGCACTCGGACACCGAACCTCACAAAGGCATCCGGTCGTCCTGCCGACCAAGGCGATCGGACACGAGAACCTCACAGAGGCATCCGCCGTCCTGCCACCAAGGCACCGTCTGCTTCTAGCGTTAAGCGAGCACTCGGACACCGAACCTCACGGAGGCATCCGGTCGTCCTGCCGACCAAAGCGATCGGACACGAGAACCTCACAGGCATCCGGTGCGTCCCTGCCGACCAAAACCACCGTCTAGCTCTGACGTTAAGCGAGCACTCGGACACGAACCTCACAGGCATCGGTCGTCCTGCCAGAAGCGGTCGCCAAGCGCGATCGGACACGAGAACCTCACAGAGGCATCCGGTCGTCCTGCCGACCAAAGCGATCGGACACTCGAACCTCACAAAGGCATCCGGTCGTCCTGCCGACCAAGGCGATCGGACACGAGAACCTCACAGAGGCATCCGGTCGTCCTGCCGACCAAGGCACCGTCTAGCTCTGACGTTAAGCGAGCACTCTGGACACCCAACCTCACGAGAGGCATCCGGTCGTCCTGCCGACCAAAGCGAAGGACACGAGAACCTCACGAGGCATCCGGTCGTCCCGCCGACCAAGGCACTTGCACCTAGCTCTGACGTTAAGCGAGCACTCGGACACCGAACCTCACAGAGGCATCCGGCCGCCCGCCACTCAAGGCGCTCGGACACCCGAACCTCACGAGGCATCCGGTCGTCCTGCCGACCAAGGCGATCGGACACCGAACCTCACGAGGCATCCGGTCGTCCGCCGCCG
This sequence comes from Otatea glauca, assembly GCA_036346275.1. Lineage (NCBI taxonomy): Eukaryota > Viridiplantae > Streptophyta > Magnoliopsida > Poales > Poaceae > Otatea > Otatea glauca. The sequence continues at coordinate 3,328,419 of CM070722.1, read as the reverse complement.
ACCAAAGCGATCGGACACCGAACCTCACGAGGCATCCGTGCGTCCTGCCGACCAAGGCCTTTGTCTAGCTACGACGTTAAGCGAGCACTCGGACACCGAACCTCACGAGAGGCATCCGGTCGTCCCGCCACCAAGGCACTCGGACACCGAACCTCACAGAGACATCCGGTGCGTCCTGCCACCAAGGCACCGTCTAGCTCGACGTTAAGCGAGCACTCGGACACGAACCTCACGAGGCATCCGGTCGTCCTGCCGACCAAAGCGATCGGACACCGAACCTCACGAGGCATCCGGTCGTCCCGCCGACCAAGGCGATCCGACACCGAACCTCACGAGGCACCGGCCGTCCTGCCGACCAAGGCGATCGGACACGAGAACCTCACGAGGCATCCGGTCGTCCCTGCCGACCAAGGCACCGTCTAGCTACGACGTTAAGCGAGCACTCGGACACCGAACCTCACGAGGCATCCGGTCGTCCTGCCGACCAAGGCGATCGGACACCGAACCTCACGAGGCATCCGGTGCGTCCTGCCGACCAAGCGATCGAACACCGAACCTCACGAGGCATCCGATCGTCCCGCCGACCAAGGCGCTGGACTCGAATCCTCACGAGGCATCCGGTCGTCCCTGCCACCAAAGCACCGTGTCTAGCTACGACGTTAAGCGAGCACTCGGACACCCGAACCTCACGAGGCATCCGGTCCGTCCCGCCGACCAAAGCGATCGGACCCGAACATCACGAGAGGCATCCGGTGCGTCCCTGCCGACCAAGGCACCGTCTAGCTACGACGTTAAGCGAGCACTCGGACACCGAACATCACGAGGCATCCGGTCGTCCTGCCGACCAAGCGATCGGACACCGTAACCTCACGGGCATCCGGTCGTCCCGCCGACCAAGGCGCTCGGACACCGAACCTCACGAGGCATCCGGCCGTCGTGGCGACCAAAGCGATCGGTCACCGAACCTCACGAGGCATCCGGCGTCGCGCCCTGACACCAACCTCACACAGTGCATCCGGTCGTCGCCGACCAAGGCGATCGGACACGAGAACCTCACGAGGCATCCGGCCGTCCCCGCCGACCAAGGCACCGTCTAGCTACGACGTTAAGCGAGCACTCGGACACCGAACCTCACGAGGCATCCGGTCGTCCTGCCGACCAAGGCGATCGGACACGAGAACCTCACGAGGCATCCGGTCCGTCCCTGCCACCAAGGCACACGTCTAGCTCGACGTTAAACGAGCACTCGGACACCGAACCTCACAGAGGCATCCGGTCGTCCTGCCGACCAAGGCGATCGGACACCGTAACCTCACGAGGCATCCGGTCGTCCTGCCGACCAAGGCGATCGGACACCAACCTCACAAATGCATCCGGCCGTCCTGCCACCAAGGCGGTCGGACACGATCGGACACGAACCTCACAGAGGCATCCGGCCGTCCTGCCACCAAGGCACTTTATCTAGCTACGACGTTAAGCGAGCACTCGGACACCAACCTCACAGAGGCATCCGGTGCGTCCCGCCGACCAAGGCGATCGGACACCGAACCTCACGAGGCATCCGGTCGTCCCGCCGACCAAGCGCTTCGGACACCAACCTCACAGAGGCATCCGGTCGTCCTCGCCGACCAAGGCGATCGGACACGAGAACTCACAGAGGCATCCGGTCGTCCTGCCCGGCCAAGGCACTGCCTAGCTACGACGTTAAGCGAGCACTCGGACACCGAACCTCACAGAGGCATCCGGTCGTCCTGCCAGACCAAGGCACTCGGACACCAACCTCACAGAGACATCCGGTCGTCCCTGCCAAGGCACCGTCTAGCTACGACGTTAAGCGAGCACTCGGACACGAACCTCACGAGGCATCCGGTCGTCCCGCCACCAAAGCGATCGGACACGAGAACCTCACGAGGCATCCGGTCGTCCTGCCGACCAAGGCGATCGGACACCGAACCTCACGAGGCATCCGGTCGTCCTCGCCGAGCCAAGGCGATCGGACACGAGAACCTCACGAGAGGCATCCGGTGCGTCCCTGCCACCAAGGCACCGTCTAGCTACGACGTTAAGCGAGCACTCGGACACCGAACCTCACAGAGGCATCCGGTCGTCCTGCCAGCCAAAGCGATCGGACACCGAACCTCACAGAGGCATCCGGTCGTCCTGCCGACCAAAGCGATCGAACACGAGAACCTCACGAGGCATCCGATCGTCCCGCCGACCAAGGCGGTCGGACTCAGATCCTCACGAGAGGCATCCGGTCGTCCCTGCCGACCAAGGCACCGTCTAGCTACGACGTTAAGCGAGCACTCGGACACGAACCTCACGAGGCATCCGGCGTCCCCGCCACCAAGCGATCGGACCCGAACATCACGAGAGGCATCCGGTCGTCCTGCCCACCAAGGCACCGTCTAGCTACGACGTTAAGCGAGCACTCGGACACCCGAACATCACAGAGGCATCCGGCCGTCCCGCCGACCAAGGCGATCGGACACGAAACCTCACGAGGCATCCGTCGTCCTGCCGCCGACCAAAGCGCTTGACACCGAAACCTCACAGAGGCATCCGGTCGTCCTGCCCGACCAAGGCGATCGGACACGAGAACCTCACAGAGGCATCCGTCGTCCTGCCGACCAAAGCGATCGGACACCGAACCTCACAAAGGCATCCGGTCGTCCTGCCGACCAAGGCGATCGGACACGAGAACCTCACAGAGGCATCCGGCGTCCCTGCCACCAAGGCACCGTCTAGCTACAGCGTTAAGCGAGCACTCGGACACCGAACCTCACAAAGGCATCCGGCGTCCTGCGACCAAGGCGATCGGACACGAGAACCTCACAGAGGCATCCGGCCGTCCTGCCACCAAGGCACCGTCTAGCTACGCGTTAAGCGAGCACTTTCGGACACCGAACCTCACGGAGGCATCCGGTCGTCCCGCCACCAAGGCGATCGGACACGAGAACCTCACAGAGGCATCCGGTCGTCCTGCCGACCAAGGCACCGCTATCTAGCTACGACGTTAAGCGAGCACTCGGACACCGAACCTCACAGAGGCATCCGGTCGTCCCGCCGACCAAGGCGATCGGACACCGAACCTCACAGAGGCATCCGGTCGTCCCGCCGACCAAAGCGATCGGACACGAACCTCACAAAGGCATCCGGCCGTCCTGCCGACCAAGGCGATCGGACACCGAACCTCACGAGGCATCCGGTGCGTCCTGCCGACCAAGGCACCGTCTAGCTACGACGTTAAGCGAGCACTCGGACACCCGAACCTCACGAGGCATCCGGTCGTCCTGCCACCAAGGCGAAGGACACGAGAACCTCACAGAGGCATCCGTCGCCCCTCGCCACCAAGGCACTTTGTCTAGCTCTGACGTTAAGCGAGCACTCGGACACGAACCTCACGAGGCATCCGGTCGTCCCGCCGACCAAGCGATCGGACACCCGAACCTCACAGGGGCATCCGGTCGTCCCGCCCGACCAAGGCGATCGGACACCAACCTCACGAGAGGCATCCGGCCGTCCTGCCACCAAGCGATCGGACACCGAACCTCACGAGGCATCCGGCCGTCCCTGCCGACCAAGGCACCGTCTAGCTACGACGTTAAGCGAGCACTCGGACACCGAACCTCACAGAGGCATCCGGTCGTCCTGCCACCAAGGCACTCGGACACCGAACCTCACAGAGACATCCGGCCGTCCCTGCCACCAAGGCACCGCTCTAGCTACGACGTTAAGCGAGCACTCGGACACCGAACCTCACGAGAGGCATCCGGTGCGTCCTGCCACCAAGGCGATCGGACACGAGAACCTCACGAGGCATCCGGTCGTCCCGCCGACCAAGGCGATCGGACACCGAACCTCACGAGGCACCGGCCGTCTCGCGCCACCAAGGCGCTGGACACGAGAACCTCACGAGAGGCATCGGTCGTCCCTGCCGACCAAGGCACCGTCTAGCTACGACGTTAAGCGAGCACTCGGACACCCAACCTCACGAGGCATCCGGTCGTCCCGCCACCAAAGCGATCGGACACCGAACCTCACGAGAGGCATCCGGTCGTCCTGCCGACCAAAGCGATCGAACACCGAACCTCACGGAGGCATCCGATCGTCCCGCCGACCAAGGCGGTCGGACTCGAGATCCTCACGAGGCATCCGGTCGTCCCTGCCGACCAAGGCACTTTTAGCTACTGACGTTAAGCGAGCACTCGGACACCCGAACCTCACAGAGGCATCCGGTGCGTCCCGCCACCAAGGCGCTCGGACCCCGAACATCACAGAGGCATCCGGTGCGTCCCTGCCACCAAGGCACCGTCTAGCTACGACGTTAAGCGAGCACTCGGACACCCGAACATCACGAGAGGCATCCGGCCGTCACTGCCGACCAAGGCGATCGGACACGAGAACCTCACGAGGCATCCGGTGCGTCCTGCCGACCAAAGCGATCGGACACCCGAACCTCACAGAGGCATCCGTCGTCGTGGCGACCAAGGCGTCGGTCACGAGAACCTCACAGAGGCATCCGGTCGTCCGCCGACCAAGGCGATCGGACACCCGAACCTCACACGGGCATCCGGTCGTCCTGCCGACCAAGGCGATCGGACACCGAAACCTCACGAGGCATCCGGCCGTCCCTGCCGACCAAGGCACCGTCTAGCTACGACGTTAAGCGAGCACTTTCGGACACCCGAACCTCACAGAGGCATCCGGTCGTCCTGCCGACCAAGCGATCGAACACCGAACCTCACAGAGGCATCCGGTCGTCCTGCCGACCAAGGCACCGCTAGCTACGACGTTAAGCGAGCACTCGGACACCGAACCTCACGGAGGCATCCGGTCGTCCCCGCCGACCAAAGCGATCGGACACGAGAACCTCACAGAGGCATCCGGTCGTCCCGCCGACCAAGGCGATCGGACACCCGAACCTCACAAATGCATCCGTGCGTCCTGCCGACCAAGGCGATCGGACACCGAACCTCACGAGGCATCCGGTGCGTCCCTGCCGACCAAGGCACTTCTAGCTACGACGTTAAGCGGCGGTGGGACACCGAACCTCACGAGAGGCATCCGGTCGTCCCGCCACCAAGGCGATCGGACACCGAACCTCACGAGGCATCCGGTCGTCCCGCCGACCAAGGCGATCGGACACCGAACCTCACAGAGGCATCCGGTGCGTCCTGCCGACCAAGGCACTCGGACACCGAACCTCACAGAGGCATCCGGTCGTCCTGCCGACCAAGGCGATCGGACACGAAACCTCACGAGAGGCATCCGGTGCGTCCTGCCGACCAAGGCACTGTCTCTGCTACGACGTTAAGCGAGCACTCGGACACCGAACCTCACGAGGCATCGGTCGTCCTGCCGACCAAGGCGGTCGGACAGCAGAACCTCACAGAGGCATCCGTCGCCCCTGCCGACCAAGGCACCGTCTAGCTACGACGTTAAGCGAGCACTCGGACACCCGAACCTCACAGAGGCATCCGGTCGCCTGCGCCACCAAGCGCGCCGCCCACAGCGATTAAAATTAAAGCAAACTCATCGCGAAGACATTTTCATAGAAAAAGAAAATTTCATTATAGGCCAGCAGATCGACTTTACACGACTTTACACAAGCACTGCGGATACAAGAGTGGCCACGCCGCACCACGGCAGACTCTACCCACGCCTAGAACCTATCAAACATCCGTGCGGCATCGGTGGCACCGGCGGCATGCGGTAGGCCTTGCTCAGTCGGCGGACAGCCGCGCGCTGGAAGTAACACGCCGATGCCTCCGCTGCGTTCAGCGACATCGACGCGACGCACCAACTTCGGTCGGCGCCCTTGCGCCATCGCCTCGAAGGCCCCCTTACCACCTCGAGCCTCGGGCGGCCTCGGCGCAAGCGTCAACGAAGCGGCGTCACGGGCTGCGGCTTCTTCCTCCTAAGCTCGGCCATCGCTGGTCGAACTCACCCAAAGCTCGGCGGAGGATCTTCTTCTTCCACCGCGACGCCATCGCGAAGCTAAAGACTAAAGGGTGTCTCAAGCCATTTGAAAGAATGTAAGAAAGAGCTCTCATCTCCTTCAAGCAAGCTACAGCGCACATATATATAACCGGACGAAGGAGGCTAAGCGTCTCGAGTAAATGCGGTGCCGAAAGCGGCGTCCTTCACGTAACCCGGCGATCAAGAAGACTAGCGGTAGGCGCGCCAAACTATACTCGGCATGCGCAGCGAGGCGAGTAAAGCCTCCGTGGTTCAAATGCCCGGCCAAACTCGGGGCAGCCGTCCGGATCCAACGAGGCACACGGACGGAATCGCTAACCGGATCGGCCGACCGACCGACCGGCCCGCCACCACTTTCGTCAAGTTCAACCCCAACCGAATCTGCCAAATCGCTCGGGAGTTCGGGCTCTGACGAATACTAATAATGAGGTACCCTAACAGCCCGGCGGCGAGCCGCCGGCCTCAAGCATATCTCCACCCAACAGGCCGCGCCGCCCGCCACCGAATCGAATCGCTGCGAGACCGCACAAGACATCCGCTCCGACCGGCAGGGAAGGCGAATCCGGCCGGACAGCGCTCCGACCCCCTCTTGGCGGGCGGGATCCCCGACTCGGCCGGACAGCGCTCCCGACCCTCTTGGCGGGCGGGATCCCCGACTCAACCGAACCAGGGGTGGCGGACGCCGAGGGCGCGTGTCGTCCTCATCGACCTCTCGCCACATACCCCGAATGAGGTCAATCGGAGTGACTATACAAGGCGGTGGCTCCTTCCCAAGAAGATCGGTGATGCAGAAGACAAAGCTTCGGCCCATCAACGATCCACGTCAAGATTTAACGCACGCTCTCCCCGAGGCGGCACCAACGTCACGCCTTTAACGTCGGCGTTCGCAAGGGTCACGAGAGGGCAAGTACGCTATTTCTGGGAATACCTAACCTCCACGACCACCAAGGCTACCGACCCGGCATGGGCAAGGCGGGTGACGACCGATCCACGGGGCGAAGGACCGGAGCTCTAACATAGGTCACCTCGCTCTTCCTCCCAACTCTCGATGTAACTCCGCCCTTCCTTCGTATGAAAGGAGGCGGGACTAAACGATTCAAAGGGGACACATAAGAACACGAGGAGACTAAGTCATTTAGGGTCTCGTCAGAAACATAGTACAAAAGCAATACAATCTCCATCCGACCGGGTAGGGACTTTCGGTCCGAACCAAGATACATCTTGGACTCACGAGTCTAACCATTCGAGGAGTGGAACGCGCGACCCCTTAGACTTACAAATTTACTTGCCGGCGCTCGAAAACGCCGACATCCATAATCTCCTACATCAATGCCAACTAGGCTATACATTCATTGCATACCGTAGTACTGTATACGCATACTAATACAAGCAACTTCGGGTCCTTTCTTCTCATCGCAATAGTGTAAATGGGCTGGGCTGGGCTGGGCCAGCACGGCACGAAGCAGGCACGAAACGGAAATGGGCCGTGCCTGGGCTCACCGAAGACAAGCCGGGCCAGCCCGGCTCGGCACGACGGGCCGTCGCGCCGAACGCAGTTTAGACCGAAGCACGATGGACCGTGCGGGCCGCCCGGCACGGCACGACGCCCACCTCTAGGAGTATGGTTGTATTCGGCACGCGTGCAATCAAACAGGATCGATCCACTCAGGCAGGCGAGTGCAACGAAGCAATGTGCATCCGTGTAGCACCAACAGACAGGATGCAGGCATGTCATTTTAGTAGTCGTTCCGTTTGGTAGTTGCAGCTGCTCGGTGGCTGTCAGCTGTGCCGTGTGTAGACTGTAGTAATAGTACTGTAGCTCTGACTGGTCTCTCGCAACCAATGAATTGCACTACTGACCAGCAATTGCCTAACTACTCCGTTTTTCCTTTTCCCCAAACCCATGAAAAAAATGTCTGGTAAGAGTCTCTGGTGAAGCGAATTATTTTTTAAAATAATACTTTTTTGAATAATTTTACAAAAATAATATGTTGAATCAAAATTTTACAAAAATACATCTCTGTCGCCAAATAAAATGGCGACAGAGTCTCTATCATCGTTTCAAATAGTGACAGAGGTCTGTTTAGTCGCGGTTGTATTGGCTGACGGATTATTTTGTCCTAGATTTATTTGGTCGACAATGCTGAAGCTTTTGTCGTCGTTTCATTTGGCGACAGATGTGTATTTTTGAAAAATTTTAATTTGACATATTGTTTTTGTAAAATTATTTAAAAAATGTATTATTTAAGAAAAAATTACTGGTGAAGCGGGGATTCATGGGTCACATTCACATGCAGTCAAAAAAGTTGACGAACTGCCCTGCCGGGGTGACCAATCGACGGATCAAATGTAGATCGCAATTAATGACAAATTTGACCCACAACCACGCGTTGTCAAATGTCAAGTTCCCGATGATCCTTGACCAACAAATCTCCCGACCTAACCGGTTTTATATCATAGCTAACGACCGAGACATCCTCATTTAATGGCACTTGCTGACTTACGAGTACTACCGCCTAGCTTGCATGGAAGAATATCCCGTAAGTTTCCTCTTCTTTCGGGTTACCGAGGAATATCCCTTCTCTCTGAGATATCTGAAAACCTGCCTTATCGAGCAACAGCCTACAGACGTCCGTACACAAGTCGAGCGCCAAGATCATGGGATCGAAGAATTAGGGTGTGTGTTGGCATGGTGAATGTGACGGGGTGGTACAAGCTAGCTTGGTGTTTGGTTGGTGGGATAGAATAATACATGATTATGTTTGGTCACTTAGGTGGAATGTGTTGAATTATATGGGCTTAGCCCATTTAAATGAAAATCTAAATAAATCTTAAAGGCCCATTCATGAAGTGAGAGGGGTGGGATGTCTTTAATATCATATTGCTTGTGGAGGTGGAGAGAGACCTACTTAAATATGGAGTTGGTTCTCTCTCAATTATACATGGCAATGGAGGGAAGAGAAAGAACCCACACGCGCGCTCGCCTCGCCGGGCCATGCCCAAGCCGAAGCGGCACCTGCGTGAATGGTCCGCCGAAATCGGACCGGATGCCTTGCGCAGACGCAACTTCCTTTTGCAGTTTTTATCTTTTGTTATTCGGGATCAGTTCGAGATATAGAGATAAAATCGTGTTGGTTTCGGATCCAAACTGAAAAAACGCGTTTTTCGCCTCTATATATACTAGCTGAGTCCATGAGCAAAATATACGGATCTATACACAAGCTTCTACCTCCTTCGGTCTTTGCCGCCATCAGTAGTCCGCCTCATCCGCTGCGTCGGCGTGCAAGCGAGCGGGAGAGCGGTCTCGAATCTGCTGTCTTTGCGATCCTGCATCGGGAGAAGGCGAATAAGGTTTTTGGGAAGCGCTTCGCGCGACTGCTCACGATCGTCATCACGGCTCGTCTACCAGTACGCTCGGGCGAATAAGGTTGTTCGTCGTCGACACGCTCGGTGCCAACACGTTCTCGTCATCAACAACGTACCATCTACATCGGCTATTGCTTCCTCTACAGTAGATCGATGGGTGAGAATCATGTTTAACCTGTTGCTATTTTTACTCCTGAGTATAGTAGATCTATTCATGTGTAGCTTTGTGATATACATGTGTAGATTATACTCTCACAATATGACCATGTTAGTCAGTCTGTTCATGTTCATGTTTTATCTCGGAATTTATATAAACCTGAAAGTGCTAATTATTCCAACAATCCAAAAACCTTATATTAGGCACTTTGGTTTAACGATGGCTGGATTTACCGATACACTGAGGCCGGATAAATTTACCGGTGTGCACTTCAAGAGATGGCAGGTTAAAGTCAATCTGTGGTTTACTGCCTTGAACGTGTTCTGGGTGTCTAGTGGCAGACCTGAGGGGGACCTTACTCCTGAATAGGAGAAAGCATTCTCAGAAGCCACTACACTCTTTGTGGGATGCGTTCTGAGTGTTCTTGCTGATCGTCTATGTGATGTGTATATGCACATAAGAGACGCTAAGGAAGCGTGGGATCTGGCTGAATGCTAAATTCGGTGCATCGGATCTTGCCGATGAATCAGTATATTATGGAGCGATTCCATGGCTACAAGATGGTGACAACCGTTACGTAGTAGAACAAGCTCATGAGATCTGATGCATTGTAAAGGAACTTCGACCTCGTTAAGTGTTCCTTACGACAAGTTTGTGGCTGGGTGCATGATTGCAAAATTACCTTCGTCATGGAGGAGTTTCGCCACTGTTCTCAAACACAAGAGACAAGAGATCTCTGTTGAGAGTCTCATTGCGTCTCTTGATGTTGAGGAGAAAGCTCGGGTTAAGGATGGACCTAACAAAGGGGCTGAGGGACATTCTAGCGCCAATATGGTGCAGAAGCATCCTCACTTCAATAACAAAGGGAACAACAAGGCCAATAAAACCACCAATTTCAAGAAGAAGAAGATGAAGAACCCTAAGGAGGAGCCTTGCTATGTGTGCGGTGAACTTGGACATTGGGCTGCCCAGTGTGCAAACCGCAAAGGCAAAAAGGCTCATAAGGGGCAGAATCCAAAGTCTGCCAACATGGTCATCAGTGACACTGGAGATGTATCTGGAGGGTATGGTATTGTACCTGCTGTCTTTTCAGTGAGTCAATCTACCAATTGGTGGATTGATACTGGAGCTAATGTGCATGTGTGTGCTGATATCACGTTGTTTTCTTCTTATCAGGTCACTAGGAATTCCTCCGTCCTAATGGGGAATGGGTCGCATGCTTGATTCATGGAGTTGGCACGGCGGATCCAAGTTTACTTGGGCAAGATCGTGCAACTAAGGAACGTCAGACATGTTGTTTCTATTCACAAGAACCTAGTGGCGGCTCCTTCTCTATAGAGATGGGTTTAGAGTGGTTTTGAGTCCAATAAAGTAGTTGTGTCCAAACGTGGATTGTTTATTGGTAAAGGCTATGAGTGCGGAGGCTTGTTCCGTCTTTCTCTTTACGATTTATGTCATAATCAGATGAACCATATTTGTGGCAATTCTAATGGAGATGAGGCGGTGTGTGGCACTCACGTTTATGTCATTTAAATTTTGGTTCAATGTTTCGGTTATCCAGTATGAATTTAATTCCAAAACTATCCATTGCCAAAGGTTCTAAGTGCCAAAGTTGTGTACAATCTAAGCAACCTCGAAAGCCTCACAAGGCAGCCGAGGAGAGAAATTTGGCACCTCTAGAACTCATACATTCAGACCTTTGTGAAATGAATGGTGTGTTGACAAAGGGTGGAAAGACATACTTCATGACATTGATTGATGATGCTTCTAGATTTTGCTATGTTTACTTGTTGAAATCTAAGGATGAGGCTCTAGAGTACTTTAAGATCTATAAGGCAGAAGTTGAAAATCAACTTGAAAGAAAGATCAAAAGACTTAGGTCAGATCGTGGTGGAGAGTATTTCTCTAATGAGTTTGACTTATTCTGTGCGGAACTTAGGATTATACATGAGAGAACGCCTCCCTATTTACCCCAATCAAACGGGGCTGAAAGAAAGAACCGCACTTTAACTGACTTGGTGAATGCCATGTTAGACACTGCGGGTTTATTTAAGGCATGGTGGGGGGAGGCTTTATTGACTTCATATCATGTTCTAAATAGAGTTCCAATAAAGAATAAGGAGAAAACCCCATATGAGGAATGGGTTGGGAGAAAACCATCACTTTCTTATTTGCGCACTTGGGGGTGCTTGGCGAAAGTCAATGTACCGATAACTAAGAAACACAAACTTGGGCCTAAAACTGTGGATTGTGTATTTCTTGGATATGCTCATCAGAGCATAGCTTATAGATTCTTAGTAGTAAAATCAGAGGTATCCGACATGTTTGTCGAAACGATTATGGAGTCTCGTGATGCAACATTCTTTGAGAATATATTTCCTATGAAGGATTTACATAGCATGTCTAGAATAAATTTTGAGATATTTCCTGAACCTACTGAATCTCTTGAACACTTACCTGAGCAAATTCTTGAGGATGAGGATAGTGAAGCTCCAAGGAGGAGCAAGAGGCCAAGGATTGCAAAATCTTTTGGTGATGATTTCATTGTGTACCTCGTGGATGACACTCCCACGTCTATTTCAGAAGCCTATGCATCCCCAGATGCTGACTACTGGAAGGAGGCAGTCCGTAGTGAGATAGATTACATTATCTCTAATGGAACTTGGGAAGTCACGAAACGACCTTATGGTTGCAAGCCTGTTGGTTGTAAGTGGGTATTCAAGAAGAAGCTTAGGCCTGATGGTACGATTGAAAAGTACAAGGCTCGGCTTGTGGCTAAGAGCTACACACAAAAACAAGGTGAAGATTTTTTCAATACCTATTCACCTGTCGCTAGAATGACCACTATTCGAGTGCTACTTTCCTTGGCTGCCTCATATGGTCTTATCGTTCATCAAATGGACGTGAAGACAGCTTTCCTTAATAGAGAGTTGGATGAGGAGATCTACATGGATCAGCATGATGGTTTTGTAGTAGAAGGTCAAGAGAGCAAGGTGTGTAGTTCTTTGAAATCTTTGTATGGCTCAAGCAAGCTCCTAAGCAATGGCACGAGAAGTTCGATAGAACTTTGACTCTGCAGCTTTGCGTTGAATGAGTCGATAAATGTGTATATTATCTGCATGGTGGGGTGAGGAGTTATATTGTGCTTGTATGTTGACAACATACTGATATTTGGTACAAATCTTGATATGATTAACAAAGTTAAGACTTTTTTGTCTGAGAACTTTGATATGAAGGACCTTGGAGAGGCTGATGTGATTTTGAACATGAAGTTAATCAAGGGTGAGAATGGGATTACACTTTCGCAATCTCATTATGTTGAGAAGGTTTTGAATCGGTTTGGCTACATGGATAGCAAACCCTCTTCAACTCCTTATGATCCTAGTCTGATTCTGCGAAAGAATAAGAGAATTGGTCGAGACCAATTGAGATATTCTCAGATTGTTGGATCGCTCATGTACCTAGCTAGCGCTACGAGACCTGATATCTCATTTCTTTGTGAGCAAGTTGAGTCGGTTCATGTCAAACCAGTAATGATCATTGGCATGCACTGGAAAGGGTAATGCGCTACTTGAGAGGAACAATGAGTTGTGGGATTCACTATTCAGGGTACCCTAGGGTACTTGAGGGATACAATGATTCAAATTGGATATCAGATGCTGATGAGCTTTATGCCACGAGTGGATATGTCTTCATCCTAGGGGGTGGTGCTGTGTCATGGAGGTCTTGCAAACAGACCATATTGACGAGGTCAACCATGGAAGCAGAACTCACAGCATTAGATACTGCTATCGTTGAGGCAGAATGGCTGCATGACCTCTTGATGGACTTACCGGTGGTTGAGAAACCGATACCGGCTATTCTTATGAAATGTGACAATCAAACGGTAATTATCAAGGTGAACAGTTCTAAGGATAATATGAAGTCCTCAAGACATGTGAGAAGACGATTGAAGTCTGTCAGGAAAATGAGAAACTCTGGAGTTATTACATTGGATTATATCCAAACTGAGAAAAATCTGGCAGATCCCTTTACAAAGGGACTATCACGAAATGTGATAGATAATGCATCGAGGGAGATGGGTATGAGACCCACATGAGAAGTTACACCACAATGGTAACCCAACCTATGTGATAGGAGATCCCGTGAAGTAGGACCTGGGAAAAACAAGTTGTTGGTTAACTGAAGGAGAGTAAAAGACCTTAATCTACTCCATGATGCAATACTCTCATATTCAGCTAATTGACTAAGGTTAGTCGGCCGATTGACTGTTAGGCAGGTTGGCTAATGCCTTAATGTGTACTATTGGCTTTAATTAGCGAAGACGCTTTGTTCTCTGAGGCGCTCTTGAAAGTACATACCTATATGAGCTCGATTATTGAACGCCGTAATCTATGAGACTGGGTGTTCTCTAGTAAGCTCATGAATGGACCAAGGAGTATGACGTATATCCTCCACCCGCGGGGTAGGCTACAGGCAGCCTAGTATCAGTTTGGTTTTAAGTGAAACTTGTCCACACAAGCTTGCAATTCAAGGCCTAGTCCATTGTTCAAGTTGTGGATCGGTGTAGCTTAATGTTCTAGATGGATGTTCAACTTAACCGTCTCCATCGAAACGCTGGTATATCAAACAGTATTGGAACAGGCAAATCTCTGAGAGGACATTTGAGATTTGGTGGGGGATTGTTGAATTATATGGGCTTAGCCCATTTAAATGAAAATCCAAATAAATCTCAAAGGCCCATTCATGAAGGGAGAGGGATGGGATGTCTTTAGTACCATATTGTTTGTGGAGGTGGAGAGAGACCTACTTAAATGTGGAGTTGGTTCTCTCCCTGTTACACATGGCAATGGAAGGAAGAGAAAGAACCCACACGCGTGCTCGCTTGCCTCGCCTCGCCGGGCCGGGCCGGGCTTGGGCTTGGGCATGGGCGGCGGGCGCGCGGCACCTGCGTGAATGGTCCGCCGAAATCGGACCGGATGCCTTGCGTAGACGCAACTTCCTTTTGCAGTTTTTATCTTTTGCTACTCGGGATCGATTCGAGATATAGAGATAAAATCGTGTTGGTTTCGGATCCAAACTGAAAAAATGTGTTTTCCGCCTCTATATATACTGGCCGAGTCCATGAGCAAAATATACGAATCTATACACAAGCTTACGCCTCCTTCGGTCTTTGCGCCACCGTAGTCGACCTCATCCCATCTGCGTCGGCGTGCACCGACGAACGGGAGAGCGGTCTCCAAATCTGTCGTCTTTGCGATCCCGCACCGAGAAGGCGAATAAGGTTTTTGGGAAGCACTTGCGCGATCGCCACGATCGTCATCACGGCTCGTCTACCAGTACGCTCGGGCGAATAAGGTTGTTCGTCGTCGACGCGCTCGGTGCCAACACGTTCTCGTCATCAACAACGTACCATCTACATCGGCTATTGCTTCCTCTACAGTAGATCGATGGGTGAGAATCATGTTTAACTTTGTTCTTTGTTTTACTCCTGAGTATAGTAGATCTATTCATGTGTAGCTTTGTGATATGTATGTGTAGATTATACTCTCACAATATGACCATGTTAGTCAGTCTGTTCATGTTTTATCTCGAAATTTATATAAACCTGAAAGTGCTAATTATTCCAACAGAATGATCCTAAGATGGTGTTTGGTTTGTGGGTTTTGATCGGTGAGAATGTGAAATGAGGAGAAAATGATGTCTTTAACCTTGTTTGGTTCGGAGGAATAGAAAATGAGGTTGGATAGCGATCGGGACAAGAGCACCCATTTCCCACCGATCCAAACCCAAGGCGAGGAGTGTGTTTTGGATAGGAAACGTGTGGAGGACAAAAATAGCCTTATTGTTCATTTTCATAGTAAACATGATAGGGATATTTTTGTCAATTTAAATTATATCACAATCCATGTCATACCCATTATCCAAACAAAGGAATAGCCCAAAACCCACATCCTCATAACCAACTCATATATCCCAATTCATCCCATACTCATTATCCAAACGCCACCTAAGGTGACGTTTGGATGTGCATTGGGTATGGGAATGGGAAATGTTACGGGATATGGTAGAGTGGGTTTGATGTTGGATATAAAATTTTAATCCATTTCTCATGTTTGGCATGCGATAGGATTAAGATTGTGCACATGATTTTATTGACCAAAATGTTCTCATTCTATAAAGAAAAAAAAACTTCCTAAAACTTTGCTTTATGGGAAATTATGTAATTTTTCACTCATATCCCACCTCTACTAATCAAAACCCACCTCCTCACCTAGGATAGAAATGGTGGGATATGAGTCCATCATGTCCCATTCCCAAACGCCTATCTACCCCTAATCCAATAATCCAAACAAGGTTTTAAACACATCCCAGTGAGCATTCCCATTCCCACTCCTCTAAACCCACAATCCAAACACCACCTAAATGGTTTAAGATGATGTTTGGTTTGAGGAATGAGGTTGTGTTTGGTGACCACCTCTCTAGCAGTGGTGAGATTACCTCCTCACATGTAAGCAAGCAAAGTTACCTCCTCTCTAGTGTGTGTTTGTGTGTGCTTATGTGAGATGCTAGTACACAGCTCATTGGAGAAAATAAGCATGCATGCTTATTACACGTTGCAATAAACCGATTGAAGTGGTTGTAAGATAGAGAACAGTGTGTGATCGCATTGGTCTGGGAGCAAATGATGGAGCATGCTAGTGCAAATCCGCACCCATAAGTTCAACGCTGTAGCATTTCTGTCAACATGTAACCATGGGCAAAAAGATCTTCTTTCGCTCACATGTAAACCTGGACAAACACAATCTTCTTACTACAGCTTTTTCAGTGTTCAAATAGGACATGTTTGATCACAGAGCAATGACAATCATTGAGCAGGACCATTCAAAGGAACTTTTTGTTGCCGGCAACAAGTGATACCACACTCTTATATGAAGAACATATAATAAAGCACAAGCCACCATCATGTAATAAACCACAAATGGACTCGAGTATCTACCAAGAAATGATAAATACAGGTTCATGATAGCAAACAGTAACACAAGAGGTGCATAAGAACAACCATGATTCAGTGCTTTGGTTTCTCTGGCGCACATTGAACACATGATTCAATGACATTTGTATCGGTCGATGCTTGTGCTTGATATATGTTACCATCCATTGTATTCAAAGACAGGAGCTGCATGAAAGAACTTACTATTGGCAGTGTACTAAGAGGCAGACAACGACAAAGGATCTCATGAAAGAACTTATTGCTAGAACCAAAATGAATGGTACTGACATCACACAACAAGAAATTCAATTTCTATATAACAGAATCATAATAGATAAATAAAAAGCTCCAATAATAGCAAAGCACAAGGATAAGATTGTCCATAGATTACATAATACTATAATAGTTCATTGCAAATATTTTGAGCAACCATTACCATAAGAGTCCAAACCTGATCATCATATAGGCCACTATCAGACTAGTCCAGCCACATCAGTAAGTTGAACCACATCAATAGGTTTTGCTAGGCAACAAAATAAGTCCTAGTTCAACCACATCAAGAGGTTTTGGTTGGCAGCAAAATAAGTCCTAACTCTCAACACAACCAAACCAAGATAGTTCAAAGATTATGGTTAGCCATGTACCTAGAAATAATCTTTGTTTGAGAAGCTCAGCTTGTTGAATGCCCGATCAAGAGAAATATTCTCACACAAATGAGCATAGTAGTGTGTCAGATGTGCTTCCTCGAATCCAGGGATATTCATCATGTTGTCCCAAAGATCGCCAGGTTCATCGATATCTACAGTACCGGCCTTCTCAATGGCTCTAGCAAGTCTATCTAAGCCAATAATCATGAATAAACACATGTCATCATCAGTAGATATCTTGGGCCTCTTTGGTGGTTTACTTGCCGAGGAGTCACCTCCACAGATTCTTGACATTGTTACCTCTTCAACACCAACATTTTTAGCTTTATCCTATGCTTGAGCTTTTGCTGTTTCATCATCTTGTATTTCATTGACATCTGTACCTAGAGGGCCGTTTGCTCCTTTTGCATACTTTTTGGTAGCCATGCTCTTTCCAAAGATAGTGGCCATCCCATGATAGTGCTCAAGTGGAGTGTTTAAGTAGTCAGCGTCAGAGCGGTGGTCCTAGCAAAAATTATAAAATTAACAAATAAGTTCCAAGAGCAGCAGCAGCATACCATTTTCGCTAAATTCAGAGATCACTAGGTGTAACATTGTAATACAACTGCAGAAACTAGGGGCAAACAAGAAGAATAAAGGAGCCATCATATGTAATGAAGCTGAAAGGTCATAGTTGGCAATAAAACAAAAGGTACAAAGTACTCCCTCCATTCAGAAATATAAGGCATATTTTGACTTTGCACAAGGATTAAGATTGGGGGGAAATTGAGAAAGGTATGGGGGAAATGACTTAGATACCCCACTTAATTGTCTTGGAAGATGAAAAATAATATTTTGTGTGGTGCTAATGAATAAATGCATATAGTTGAGAGAGAATAAATAAGGGTATAGTAGGAAAAGCTTCATTAAATCTAAATCCAAGCTTTATATTTCTGAACAAGATCATTCAAACAATAGGCCTTATATTTCTAAATGGAGTGAGTAATGATTTAGAATAGATAACCACATTATCTGTTAACTACCCAAATTACTGATTGCTATGAAGGTATCCTGAGCATATGCAAATTAACTCAAATTAAATGACAACAATAGACAATACATTCACTTTCTGTGGTTTTGTTAACTAGTAGATGACCACATTATCTTTGCCCATATTTTTCCACTTCCTCAAGTGGTTTTGAACCTGATCTCCAGTGATATTCACCCTTAGATGCTCATTCAAGGCCCTTGCACAATTGTTAAGGTGAACTTTGTTGAATCCAGTGTAGGTTTTAGTACCACTAGCCGCAAGATTAGTTAGGTAGGTCAGCACAAACTTAGACATTGCATTTGTCAAAATAACCCCACCACCAATGTAACCTTCCATACTATCCCCATGTTGGTCCAAGTTCATTGCCTACCAACCATAAAAAACAGCAATATTCAAATGTATCAGAAGCAGCAAACAATAAATCACATAAGCAGTAAAAGAAGTCTATAGATGGTAGAAAACACACATTGAAATCACTGTACAAGTTCACATTGAAACCAACTATAAGGTTCACATGAACATCACAGTACAAGATTCAAATTAAACTAGAAGGTACAAGGTTCACATGAAAATCACAGTACAATGTTCACATTGAAGTAGAAGGTACAAGGTTCACTTAATTATTAGGCACTACATAATTAATGGTCTTGCTGGTTTTGATGGGCTACCCACATTTGACCAGTAAGAATCTACCTCTTGTCAACCATAGCTCTATGGTCATTTGCTTGGTCTCTTGCTATCCTACGGTGATTAGGTGTCCAAGAAGTCTCTGGTGGAACAAAACGATCAGTGCCTCGAGAAAGAACACAATTGTGAAGGATGCAACAAGCTATGAACACATCAAATTGAGTTGAGAAGGGGAATAATGGAGTGGCATTATCAAGGATTTTGAACATCCTCTTCAGTGATCTCTATGCTCACTCGTAGAGATGAGTGCCTAAGATTGAGCAATTCCTTTTTATCCATCATTCAAGTGGTACCCCACACCACGGAAAGGTAGCATAAACCTAGGTTTGGTTCCATATCCAACATCTACCGGGAAGAATTTCCCTGAGACATGAAGAACACATTGATGACATTGGTTTTTAATAATTTGGTATGGACATATACTGCTAGAATGGTTCTATTTACCTTGAGGGACATGTAGGCCATTATCATGCTATATTGCATCTGCTAACACCGTAACATCGTGTGTTGTGCCCTCCCAACCAGCCAACACATATGTGAAACAAGATCAAAATCTACAGTTGCCATCACATTTTTAGTAGAAAATGACTTCCTATCACGAAAGGCTACCTTCATAGACTTACTAACAGATGTCTTTATATGTGAAACATCGATGGATCCAATACAATCCTATTTGGCAAGAAATTGGCAAAAAGAATAGTAACCACTTTCTTACCAGAGATCTCTATTTATAGTTTTTAGCTGTCATACCTTAGAGTATAGATTCCATCTTAGATTTCCTGCAATATCAGCTAATTGTTTCACCTAACCTAGTGAAGTTGGTACTAACTAGCCTATTTCTTAAGTTGTGTCCAACTTGTTCCGCAACACATACATGTATAGTGTCACGGAGCAAAGAGTGTTCTCTTGAAACTTCACACAAACAAAGAAAGGAGCTCTCTTAAGCCTTACTGTGTTGTACAGGTTTTCTCATTCTTCCAAATTTTATTATTTAGATAATCAATTCTAGTCCTATCTCTTTCATGGATTGGGCCATAGGTAATACATTCTCTCCTTTTCCTTAGACTAGATTATACAAACAA
Organism: Otatea glauca; assembly: GCA_036346275.1. NCBI lineage: Eukaryota > Viridiplantae > Streptophyta > Magnoliopsida > Poales > Poaceae > Otatea > Otatea glauca. Next base: position 3,308,474 of record CM070722.1, on the reverse strand, counting down.
AACCATCATGCAAGCAACCACATATGTAGCAGCACCAATAAGCAACATCTTTTTCTTCTTAAGCTTCCTCTTGTCCATCTACAATTAATGAGTGCCACATATATGACACACACTGAGATTAACGCTACTAACTATAAAAAAAATTCTGAACATTTCTATAAAAAATCAAGGCAATGTAAACTACTCAAGGCAGTGAACATGATGAATCCAAATTTCAGTTAGCTTGCAGAAAAACTAAGTGCAGTAAGCCCTGAACATTGCCATATTTCAATATACCTCAAATCCTAAGTACTATGACAAACTACTCATATGGATAAAATGAAGATGTACACGGTGACAGTGAGCAAGAGCATTGGCTACCTGATATACTTGATACATATATGTTGGATAAATTGGAGAATAGGCAACCAAAACAAAAGTAGCTTCTCTTGAATCTGATTACATCACAAGGTGTGTTGTTCAACTACAGCAGCAAAACTGGACTGGCACAAGTAGTGTACTCCTGAAAACAATAGACAAGTTACAGATATTGGCAAGCTAGCTTCACAAGTATCCATCATTCCATCCATTCATTCATCAGCCTAATTCTAGTAGCTAAACTAACTAGTGCATGCCAAGCATTTCCTTTATACTAATCAGAAACAACTCACAACAAAAGTTATGTTACAACACAAGCGCAGTGAGCATGAACATTGCCACAAATTGTCACAGCCACAATGAGCATGAACACCGGATCTACCATTCTTTACCCAAAAAAAAATTATGCGACAGCCAGATCTACCAACAGCAAGCATGAATCCAACTACACTACTATGCGATTTGAGGTAAAAAAAAAGGATTTGGGATCCAAACCTTCGGTTCCCGCATGAACTTCACTACAAGGTGAGGGAGGAGGAAGACCAGGTTGGGAAGAAGGAGCAGCTGCAGCTCAGATCCAGTCAACGCCGGAGAAATCCTTCCCTGCGCCATGTGGATTGCATTGGATCAATGGGCGGGAGAGGAGGAAGACAGAGAAGGAAGGGAGAAGAGGTGACACCTTGTGGGGAGGAGGCGGAGTCAAGAAGACCGGCGGAAGCTCAGATCCAGCCACCGCCGGTGTTGCCCGACCCTGCGCCTCATGCTTCGCATCAAACGCTTGACGGCTCTGCACTTGCACATTTGTTAACGTGATGCGAATGCTGATGGTTGAACAAACCGGCAGTAGTGTAAATCAGAACAATCGTAGTACAAAAGAATTTTCGTATGACAACTGAGTCTTCTTCTGGCTGCCGATTAGTTCCAACGAATGGGTTTACATCTTACAGCATTTTTACCCCTGCAAGCGGCGTGGGAGTGGGCAGGGTATTAGAAGCCATTGGAGATGATGTTGTTCATCAAAGACTGTTCTCACATCTCGACTGACGATTTTTTTATACGGATGCATGAAATTTTGTGAAGGAAGCATTTCCACCGCTATTCATTCTCCTGCTGCATTCAAAGAAAAGTTTTTCAGCAACCTCAGGAAGCAGAGTCAAACCTGCAAGAACAAATGATGACTACAAAACAGGAATATCACAATGAAGGGGGATATCCAACCTGAAGGAAGCTCTCAAGTCTCAATTGGTGCCTGATCATTTGGTGAAAAAGATGTTAAGGAACCTCATTGTCGAATAGTCCGGGTTTCCAACAGATCCGAGTGAGAAACGAGAAGAGAGAGAGACACGTGTTTAGGGACAAAAAAAGCGAAATACTTTATCTAATGAATTACATACATACGGGGACCCTCCTCCTTTTATAGCGCTCTCAGGGTTTCGCATTGGGACCACATGGGCCTTCTTGGTGGGCTTCGTGGTTTCTCAACACTTCCTTGGGCCCTTTTGCCACGAGATGCATATGCCTCATTAAAACTCCGAAAAACCCAAATGGGAAAAATACTTGGAGAAAGAGTACATAGCATACGCTACTATGTTGCACTAATTGCCTCGTTAAAACCTTATGCAAGAAAACTTCATGAAAAACTTGCTAAGGAAAAAGTACAATTCTCCCAACTTCAAATGCTAATCTTCGAGATTCATGTTGGGTATTCATAATTCATGCTCGAGATTCATGTGGGAGTATGTGAAATATCTCCCCGAATCTGACTTCTCTAAGTCTCATCATCCCAATTCCTTTCACGCACCTTTCAAAGGTAGATGCTTGGAGTGATTTGGTGAACAAATCTGCAAGATTTTCACATGACTTAGTATGCAATATCTTGATCTCGTTCATCTTATGCAATTCATGAGCATAGAAGAACTTGGGGTTGATATGCTTCGTGAGATTGCTCTTCACATAACCCATCTGTGCTTGGCAACACAAGCTGCATTATCTTCATAAATTATCGTGGGAGTTTGCTCAATGTTCAAACCACATGACTTCTGGATGTGGTGAACCATTCTTCTGAGCCATGCACATTTTACGAGATGCTTCATACAAAGCGATGGTCTCCGAGTGGTTTGTCGACGTCGAGACAAGAGTCTGCTAGACGACTTCCAAGAAATTGCTGCTCCTCCACATAGGAAAACATAGCGCTTTGGGACTTGCCAAGATATGCGGTCCGATAAATACCGAAAGATCGGCATAGCCAACCAAATTCAATTCATTATTTCTTCAAGAATGCAGGCCAGAGGTCTTTGCTTCCTTGGAGGTAGCTAAGATGTCCTTGATCCCTTTCCAATGCCTTTTGGTGGGTTCTCAGACTGCATCGAGCTAGCAAATTCACAAATAACGCAATGTCCTGGTCTAGTGCTATTCGCAAGGTACATGAGTGCTCCAATTGCACTCAAATATGGGAATTCTGCTCCCAGGACTTCCTCCCCCTCTTCTCTGGGTCTGTATGGATCTAGGTCTGCTTGGAGTGACCTTCCAACCATTGGAGTCTTTGCAGGATATGATTTTTCAAAGTTAAATCTTTCCAACACTTTCTGCGTGTAGGTTGATTGATGTACCAAGATTCCTCCTTGGACATGTTCAAGCTGCAAGCCTAAACAAAACTTGGTTTTACCCAAATCTTTCATTTCAAACTCAGACTTCAAGTATGAGCATGCCTCTTCAATTTCTTCATCCGTCCCAATGATGTTCAAGTCATCTACATAGACGGAGATTATACTGAAATTCATTCGTGGATCATTGATAAACACACATGGACAATCTTCATTGCTTGTGTAGCCTTTCTTGCGAGAAAGTCACTCAAGCGATTGTACCACATTCTTCCCGATCGCTTCAAATTTATACAGTGATTTCTCCAATTTCACACTGCATGTGTTTCTATTTGCTCCATCTTGGTTCGGATAGGAATTCCTTCCAGACTTTCATGTATATCTTCAATCCAAGTTTCCATACTGTATGTTTGTGACAACATCCATTAGCTTCATTCTCAACTTCAAGTTGATCGCCATTGAGATCAAATATCTAAAGGTAATTCCTCCCATGACCGGAGAATATGTTTCTTCATAATCAACTCCAGACGTTGAGTGAAACCTTGAGCTACAAGCCTTGCTTTGTACCTTACAACCGTTGTTTTCATTTCTCTTCCGAACAAAGACCCATTTGTGACCTACGGGGTTTACATGGGGAGGTGTGCAAGCATCATGGCTCAAACACCTCTCTTGTTCGGAGAGACTAACTCGCCGTGATTGCCTTTTTCCATTCTTCCCAATCTAGCCTTTTCTTGCACTCTGCGAGAGATGCAGAGCTTGGGATCATGATCAATGATCGAGGCAATCTTCTTTGCAAGTAGGCATCAACGTTGGTCGTTGCTCTATTCAGGATTCTCCGTTGTTACAAAGTTTATGGCCATTTCTTCATGGGGTGCTTCATGCACTTCTACTTGCTCTTCGCCGCTTTTCCTATCGCAGAGCAAGTTCCTTTAGCTTTTCATCGCCTATGTGCGCACACATTATTTCCGTGGCTTCTGCAGTGGAAGATTCAAGTCCGGAATTGCCTTTTCCATTGGCTTCTTTCCAGTGCAGTCTCAACTGCTCCCTTCTTTCCTTGGGGCATTTTCGTGATTGGTTGTGGTAAGTCCTCTCGCCAGCTTTTCTCGCACGCCTCCGGGTACTTTGGGTTTGAGGAGCCGATTGCTCGCTCTTTTCCTTTGAGGCCTCTAAACAAAGTTGAGGGATACCTTCTATTTTCTTTGGTATTTCCACCCTCTCTCGTGCATTCCTTGCGGGTACATGCGACTTAACCACGCCCTTCGATCACAAAAATGATCAGCGGTTCATTTGCTAAATTCGCAAATCAATTATCTTCGACTTCTTGATTTGCTTCATTAGTGCGGGGTCATGTGCGGGATCCCAAAGTGGAATGCCATATGATTTCCAGATTTTTCATCCAAAGGTTGATTTCTCCCTAATGACGGAAACGATCCTCGCCAAAGATGCAATCAATGAACCGGTCAGATGCAAATCTCCAATCATGGGTTCCAAATACCGATTATGGATGCACTTTCATAACCAACGATATCCTGACTTGCGGAGAGGGCCCATTGCGATCACGAGGGGGTGGTATAGGTACATATACCATACACCCAAATTTTCTAAGATGGGAGATCTTGGGATGATCCTGCACAAGCCGCATAGGAGAATGGATGTTGTAGGCCGACGGTCTAAAATTGATAAGAGCTGCTGCGTGCAGATCGCGTGTCCCCAACAAGTGTTGGGCAAGTTACAACTCGCAAAAGTGGTCCGCAATAAACTTAATCCTCTTTATTAGTGCTTCGCTAGTCCATTCTGCGTATGGACGTGCGGTATGGAGTGCTCAATCGCTATCCTCAAGCGGTAAGCAATAATCATCAAATGCCTTTGAAGTAAATTCTCCTGCATTGTCCATTCTTATGGACTTCACGCGATGATCGGGGAAAGCATTCTTAATTCTTATGATCTGCGAGATCAGCTTTGCAAAAGCATGATTTCTTGTTGACAACAAGCATACATGCGACCATTTCGAGGAAGCATCGATGAGCACCATAAAGTATCAAACGGCCCCGACAGGGGTTGAATCGGACCGCAAATATCCTGGATGCGTTCCAAGAATGCAGGATTTCACTTTGCACTTTCATGACAGAGGGTCTAGTTATTAATTTCCGTGGCACATGCAGGCACACAAAATCTTCATGATTCGGAAATTTTTAACATTTATGCCATGACCACGTGAGTTGTTCACTATATTTCTCATCATTCTAAGACCAGGATGACCTAATCTACCATGCCATAAAGAAAATAATTCGAGCTTCTAAAAAGCTTTTCAAGGAAGTATACACTTGGTGCATGAATATTCGTGTAGTACAACCCAGATTCATATGAGGACATTTTTCTAATACCATTTTTCCACATACCGCGTGCTTCACAATGCACAAATATTCTTTGCCATTTTCTTCATTGGTTTCTACGTGAAAACCATTGGCGCGGATGTCTTTAAAGCTTAAGAGAGTGCGAGTTGATTCAGGTACAAAAGGGCTTCTTCAATTACCAAAGTTGTACCCATAGGCAATATAATAGTGGCTCTTCCTAAGCCGATTACATATGAGTCGCCTCTGCGATCGTAGTAATCTTTCCAAGATTCTTCGTGATCGACCGGAAATACTTAGACTCTCTTAAGATGGTATTTGTTGTGCCACTATCAACAATGCATATCTCTTCCATTTGGGCGCTACACGATTTCTAGATAAAAGAAATATAATTCTAATCGATGGAGGCAAAACAATCCAAATATTACTTGCAAAATTGAAGAATATCGAATAAAGAATAAATTGCGTATTTATTCATGAAAGAAGTATGCTCTTCTAGAGCTTACAATCCTTTATTCAAAGAAAATGCTAACAACCAAAAACTAAAAGAAATGCATTAAATGTAATCAGAAATATGCATTGATTTCGCTTCTATATCATCTGCAAGTTTTCTCTTCATTTGCCATAATCATGGTCGCAGATCTATGTCCGGACTATTCTCGTGAGGATGAGGCAAGTGGGTGTCTACATCCATGACATCATCTTCACCGATGTTGGCGAAGTGCGCCTCTGCGGGGGCGTTGTCCTTTGCCTTCTTCTTAGCTTGATATGCGTTGATCGCTTCTTTGGATTCTCGACATATCTTCGACCAATGTCCCCAAGTGCCACACTTGAAGCACGTCCGTTCTCGCGTCCATACGGCAGGCGTGCGCTCTTTTCTTTGTCATCCTCTTCACAGGGGCTTTGACTTTCCTTTGGCCTCGGGTCTCTTTTTCACCCTGCTTGCCCTTCTTTCTATGTGTGGCTTTCTCACCTTGTAGCTATTGGCATTGACTTCAGCATGCGATTCCTCGTCCAGTGGTCATGCGAGACATAGTTCTTGCGTAGAACATCGTCTTGCGATTCCAAGAACTTGCATTACATCAATCGATTCGCTATACTCCTTGTATGCGTCCCGACGATAGTCAGCGCACTCGGATAGCATTAGGGTGGAAGGTAGAGAGAGTTTTCTCAATCTTCTCTCATCGCTGATCTTGTTGCCACATAGGAGAGATTGGTATAAATTCTGCAAGGCGTATTGTACTCACCATCGCTCAAGTCTCGCAAACCTCAGGCGTACCCAATCTTGCTGTGCTTGGGGCAAGATGGTGTACTTGAGCTTTTCGAACCGCTTCTGAAGTGCAGTCCAAAGCTCAAGTGCACTCTCCTCAGCCATATATTCATTCTTTAGAGTGGCTGAGAGGTGGTGCCTGAGAAAATGCAGAGCTTGATCATTCTGCTCAGCGGTAGGTTTTGCGTCCTGCGAGGACCCTAGACCAATCGCTGAACGGAGCTTCTTGCCCCCAAGAACAATTCTCACGTCCGATGCCCAAGTGAGGTAGTTCTGACCGTGCGAGGCCAGTTCTTCAAACTCACGATTCACAATGCCAGACATCTGCATGATTTCAAAATTCTGGTTTAGATTACTGCGTGTAATCTGATAGAAAATGGTTGCAAAAGCATAAAGTGCAGAAAAAATGAATAAATGTGCATTGCATTATATAAAATAAAGCAAAAGATTCAAAAAAACATAAAGAAAAATTCATAAAACAGAGAAATAAAGCAAGAAAATTTGAAAACAGAGCCAAATAAAATCTTCTTGATTTTCTGGCAATTTTTCAAAATTTTCTGCAATATTTCCGCAATTTTCTCTTTTTTTTTCTTTTCATTTTCTCTTTTCTTTGTTTTCTGGCCGAACCGGCCACTGGGCTGTTTTTTTTTCTCTCTGGCCTTTGGGTCGCACGGCCATGCTTTCTTAGCCCATAAATGGCCGGCCGACTGGGCCACTTCTTGGGCCTTGCTGCCCACAAAAAAACGAGGAGCAGCAAACAACAAGGAGCTAGGGCTTCCCCCATGCGCCGTCATTACACACGCCTGTGCCTCCTCCCCGTGTGCGTCCTGGCGCCTCGCGCCGCCCGCTTTGCGCAGGCCTTGCGACCCACGCCGCGCGCCTCCGTCCGCTCATCTTCCTCGGGCGCGGCGACGGCTTCCTCCGGCTCGGCTCGCCTTCCTCGGGCTGCAGTTGCTCCATCCGCTCGCCTTCCTCCGGTGCGGAAGCGAGGAGCTCGGGCCGGCGGAAAAACAGCGGCGGCGTGACCGGGCGGGGCCGCGGCGGCGCGACGGCCGAGCCGCTTCGTGCGGCGGCGGCGTGGTCAGGTGGGGCCGCGGCGATGCGACCGAGGCCCAAGGTGGCGGCGCGGAGCGAGCTCGGGCCGGGGCGGCCGGCGGCGCGGACGGGCGCGCGGGCCGAGCGGCGGCGCTGCGTGCGCAAGGGTGCGGTGGCGCCGGGGAAGCCGAGACGGTGTGGCCGGGCGGAGTGCTAGCCGATCCGAACGGCGACTCCGAGCCGGCTTCGAGCCGGCGTCGCATCGTACGGCGTGCGCGGCGGCCGGACCGAGGCCCGAGGGTGCACGCGCCGGCGGCTTCGTGCAGTGCGGCTGCGAGCGCGCACAACGGCTGGCCGGGCTTCAAGCCGGCGTGCACACGAACCGAGACAGTGACGGCAGTGCGCTGCGAGCGCGGAAGCCGAAACACATGTTTTCCTTTTTTTTCTGTGGATGATGCATGTACTGATGTTGCCTGTAGCTTCGTGCCACGTGGTGCAAAAAAATAAAACAGATGCGAACAGTAGATGCATGCATAGGATCAACGGCGATTATATTCAATTGCCGAAACCCACCTTTCTCACCTTTTCAAAACTGATCTCCAGTAGAGCTTCGTGCTGATAACGTGTTAAGGAACCTCGCTATCGAATAGTGCAGGGTTCCCGACAGATCCGGTGGAGAATGAAAGAGAGAGAGACACGTGTTTAGGAGAGCAAAATGAAATACTTTATCTAATGAATTACAGATGCGTGGGGACCTCCTCCTCCTTTATAAATAGCTTCTGCGGTTTCGACATTAGGGACCACACGGCGCCGGTCAAGGCTTCTGGGTTTCTCAACAAAAGAGACCCCATCTCCCTTCCTTTGTCTAAAATCCTTGTTATCTTTCACCTGCAGTTTCAGCATTAAAAACAAGATGTCATATGGAATGAAACATTGAAACAGAAAGCAAAAGGACCATGTGGCCCGTCCTCATTTCCATAAAAAAAGGAGCAAGAAAGCAGGAACGTATGTAATCTATTCACATGCATCAATCCTGATGGAGATTTGCAGTTTATATGTAACGTGCAGAGGTCATTTTAGAGTAACACAACAATGCTAATAGATCTTTCAGGGATGATGACAGAACTAGAAGGAACTGGATCCTGTGTATTCACCTGATCCATTAGTCATTTGGGATTCAATTGTTGTCTGCTCATGTAATCTTTTCAAGAGAATGATAGGAATGGTGGCTACTTCTGGAAAAGAAGCATGATAGCTCCACTGGGCAAAATGTGACGATAGAACCTCGATAGCTGAAAGAATACACTCCTCTTGGAAATCCTGTGATTTCAGATGGTTCTTTGGCACCTAAAAACAAATCAAATAGCAGTTAATCTAAACCATTTTCATAATATGAAACCAAAATTATACAATTATAAAACTTGACCCATGCTAATGCAGTTGAAATACATGTTTAAAAAAAATAAGCAATCTGGAAGGAAGACTCTAGAAAGATCTAATCTAGAGAAATCGCAAAAAGAATACGGAATGTCAAACAACGAAGTTGCTCCCTCAAATATCCATGAACTTCTAGAGCTACTTGCTAAACTGCCATAACAAAAAATAAAAAAGGAGACCTGAGCATATTGCTGGAAGCAAGTTTATCTACGGGATATTGAAATAAGCCCTATGTCCTTGTCCACAGAATGGCAAGACAACAAAGAAATATCGAGAATTTTGAGATGAGCATTAACAAACAGTGGATTATACTGATTTTTATATGCTTGAGTTTGACGTATCAAATCAAAAACATTACTGCAAAATGAAACAATTGTAAACACTAAAAAGCATGTGTCATAATTCATCAATGAAGTTTGGTTAGGGCAGCCAAACGTACTTCTGAAAGATAACCGTCACTGTCAGATAGATCACTGTTTAATTCACTCTCCTCTGGAAACTCTAGACAATTAACCAAAGTAGCAACATCAACGATGGTGTTCCTAAGGGAAAAGCAATTTGAACTTAGTCAAATAAAGAATGGAAACAACTGAATGAATGACTGCACATTATTATCAAGATTAATGAACTTCTGAGAAAATTATGGGAACAAAGAGAAATCCGTGATCTCAACATTCGAAATTGTAGACTAGCTTTGGTCTAGATCAATTTCATCGAAATGCAGAATCCAATAAGTATCGTGATACCGGTAAGGCTGCAAATTGACTTAGGCCCTGTTTGTTTACCCTCCAAATTATATAATCTGGCTTATATAAGCTAAACTGGGAAAAAAACAGACCCGGATTATAATCTGGATTATATAATCCAAACCCCTAGATTACAATAATCCATAAGCAACCCTAGGGGTGCTTATGGATCCATAATCCAGCTTATTTTCTAGCCAAAGTCTAAAATACCCTTCCAAGTTCGGTGTATTTACTCACCATTGCCATTACATACCTCCTCAACCCTATCTGCAAGGCGTTTTTGCGACCAAATCGTTTTTTCCTCCGAGTCGCCACCAGTTCCCATCTTCACGAAAGCGCCACCACCTTCCACCGCCACCTCGCATTGATGGATCCTTGGGACCTGGGCAGCGGCGGCGGCGGCGGAGTCCATGGCGCGGAGGCCGCTGACGGTGGCCTGGGTGGCAGCATAGGCGTGGATGCGGCAGAACCCGGCCAAGGAGGCGGGCGTGGCGGCGGCATCGGCGACGGCGCAGCGTGGCGATCGGCACGGCGGCGCTAGGAGGCGGCATCGGCGCGCTGCGCTTCGGGCGGCGGGGTGGCACCTCGGCATGGATCCGCCAAGGGTATCGATGTCTTTACCATCTCGAATCAATAATCCAAGACACCCATAATCCAGGGAAACAAACAACCCACCAACTTATTTCAAAGCAGCTTATATAATCCAAAGACAATAAGCCGATTATATAATCTGGGAAGGAAACAGGGCCTTAACCTAGCAATGAATTGCACCCTTGTCTTCTGGTTTTCACTGTTGCTAGGGGTTAACAGTGGTGACAGCTACCTTAAACACATTGGATGTTAGCCCAAACCACAGAAAAGCATCTTATTGCATATCGGGAACATCGTAATGCAAAAGCATTTTATTCCAACAGACAGCAGTTAGAATGAATCAACAATGCATAAAAGTAAACACCGTAGCTGTCGAGAGGTACAAGAACACCTCCAATTTTAGCGAGGAGGGACTAAACCCATCCACCCTAATTCTCACATCACATCAATTGATCAAGCAAAATCACTTGGCTAGAACGAGAGGCGCCTACTAGCGCTCGACAGCCCATTTCGGCATGCATCCTCTACCCTAGTGCACCAAACTAAACAGAGACACCAGCAGATTACTACATGGTGCAATCGTCCACTCCCTCACATTATCATTTTGCAAGTTGAGTTTGCCACCCTCACATTATCCGTGATGGAACATTGAGGAAAGAAAAGGAAAACAGAGAAACTAGCCAACATCAGCATTTTGCAAGTTGAGTTTGCCACCCTCACATTATCCAAACACACAAGTGCACATCCAAGTTTCTCCCCCACATTTTTACTCAATTGCGAAACTCAAATACCATCGAAATTTAACCATTACCAGCACGCCAGAAGAATGAGAAAGGTGAACCATTACATAGCATAGAAGCCACAACAGTAGTAATAGATAGAGCTGAAGAACATCAGCACAGAGTCACCAACAGTGGTGCAAATTGCCATGGCGCTTATCTAGCATTCTAGCTCATATATATGCTAGGTTCCCACGCAGCAAATTTTCACATGTCATGTCTGACATTACAAGATGCTTTCGCCAAACATATGATCCAGTACAAGCAGCTGATAAGTTCCATCTGACTACGCTAGTAGATGCCTGGACCTTATCTCAATGTGCACGGTCTCTGAGGACTTCTATGTCCAGCTCCGACGGATCAGTTGCCTGGATCTCATAATGTACACCGTCCAGCTCACGCCTGAACCGATCCTTGGAGGTAGCATACAGCATCTTAGAACGGATACGGGAAACTGAAGGCGACCTGAAATTGTCAGGGAAAAAAATGAAAACCACATGGGTTATCAAGGATGTATGATCAAAACAATGGACAAATAAAAACAAGTTTGACCAACAAGACAGTGAAAACATTAGTCTGACCATGCAACGAAGAAAATCTTGCTCTTCTGGCAGTTCTCCTCAGTGACAAAGTCAAAATCATAGATGGCATATCGACAATCAGTCTCAGGAAGAGAGTCCATGAAATCATCGAAGCTCTCAGTCACGGTACCTGTCTTCTCCACAACGACCTCCTTACCCTTCTCATCAATCTTGAAGATGACATAGCGGTGTGTTTTCTTCCTCTGAAGCTCAAGGAATGTTTCCTTGCACTCTGCAGCAACCCCCATTCCAGAGGAAGCATTTGACTGCAGAAAAAGGTAATTTTTTAGGACAGGAAACATTATCTGATCAGAGATCATGAAGTATTGAAATATGTACTTTTGCAGAAAAATAATTAGGTTCCATTTCATAGAGGAAGGTCAAACATGCTTTCACCATTGCTCGAACTAGATGAGCACAACCATGCCTATGCATTATTCACCAAGCACTATAAAGCCCTTTTGTGAGCAACTGAGCATACATGTGTCATTCAAAATGACTGTAACCTAAACCTGTTGGTTGCAGACATATCTTGACTATTTGGGCAGATGAAAATGATCCCTTTGTTCAAGGTTTTGACCATAGTTCAATCATCTGAAATAGAGTTATATGTTGTCCAGAGAGACTAAAACTACATTGGGTCCTCAACCACTTCAAACAATCTGTTGAGGAGCAACCGGAATTGATTCTCAACTTTGAACACAAAAATGAGTCCTCCAGAAAAATACAAACCTTCACTTACAGTTACGAATATATCCTCAGCTCCTCACAGCTGCTAAGGTGCTTGTGCTACGGCAAGAATGCCAGATAGCAGAGCCAATTAATCGTTCAAATGCGCCAAGTAAATTGCTCAAGAATGTTTAGGCCCAAGGTACAAAATCGATACATGAATCACTTCTAGAGTAATTAGGCACAAAATCCACCAGTGAATATCTATATATACTTGTTGATGTCCTAGTGTCCTACTGATCTGTTGGTACCAACTATAGTTGGATTGGTAGTAATTCTGCACTCTTCTGTTAGATCTTCAACAGCTATATATCTTCGCATTTTGTACAACTAGGGCACACAGTTCGTGGATTCACTGGAAACTACTATTCTACACCCATCAGTATTTTTCCTTTAAATTCCTCAAGTGGCTAGGTATGATTCATCTATATATAACTACATGAACCAAAATGGGAGAAATGTACAGCACAGATTAACAGACATGCACCCACAAACAAGAATCGTAATCTGTAGATGCAAAATTGAGAAACAAGAACTGCTATTCTTTTCTTCCTTTGATTCACAGCTCAAATCAGACCTAACTGCGCAATAAAAACAGAAAAAAAAAATACCAACTAGAGCACAGATCGAGCACCAAGATATCTCTAGCAACCGCCCCAGGGATCCCAAGCCAAGCAGACGAAATGCGCGTAAATAAGCCCAAGATTCACCGCTTTGTCCAAAGCTAATCCACACGATAACTCTAGAATACATGAGAGGAGAGAGCAAAGAAAGGGAACTCACGTATGATCTGACGAACGCCATGCCCACCGCAAGAATCAACAAACAAGAACCTGTCCGTCTAGAACTTGGCAAGCTCGCATCGCCCAGTCTCCCAGAGCCTATATATAATCGCGGCGCGAAGGGAGCCAAGAGAAAATGGCGAGGGAATCTCTCAAAAGAAGAAACTAGTGGCGGTGGAGGCGACGAGACCGCTCTGAGAAAAACTTGGCCAGATCAGGCTGTGCGGAGATTCCTTTTTATTGGGATTTTTTTGGGAGCCGTTCGATCCATGATCCGACGGCTGGTGATGCATGAGTCTGGACGCGAATAGTTAAGGTGGGGTTTGCCTTTCTCTCCCGTGCAGCGTGCACACCTGTCGATGTACCCAAGAACATGGTCTCATAATGTCTACTACTTCTAATTAGGAGTTGGTGACAGTGGTGCGTTCTCCTCTAGAGTATCTGATTCGTTGGATCTGACATTAACGATTGAGATAAAAGATGATTTAATCATATCTTAGATAGAATGATTTTATCATATCTTTTTTGAATAGAAATATTATTTTAGCATATCTCTATTCACATGTTCTTACTATGGAAGGATGTTATTCATATATTTTATAAATAGAAGGATTTTCTCATCACATCCTACATAGATAGAAGGATATACTCACTATATCCCATAATACGGGAATTCTATCTCATCATATCTGAAAATGCATAGATTAAAAGGAAAGAATCACGCAACCAAATACGGGCCAATCACGAAGATGTCGGGGAGACCTGGCTTCCATCCGCCTGCGTACGCTACCTTCTGCTTTCATCTACTCCTCCCTATTAGAGGGCACCCACTCTCATCTCCAGGAGGACAGCCCGGTCGGTAGTGGAGACACACGTAGGAAGAGAAGAGAAAGGCTACGTGCAAGAAGCAAGAAGATTTTCTGCAAGAGGAAGGCAATAACTTTCTCCTCCTTCAAAGTGGTAAGGATTGATATCTCTACTAATTCTAATTAAGAGTTGGTGGCGATCGTCCGTTCTCTTTTAAAGTATTTGATTCGTTGGATCTAACATGAACGGTTGAGATGGAAGATGATTTAACCCGATAGTCAAATCTCTTCGGAGGAACAAACTTTTTCTATTATTGAAACATAACTAAAGTTAGTGTTTTTGTAAATAATTTTGTCGCAAATTGAGTTTTCGTTTACAACGCATCGCACATGACTAGTTTTTCTTAAATAAATTATAAGATTTGCGACTTTGCTGTGCTTTCAAACTTAACTCTTAGGCAGCAGTGAATAAATGGTTGTTGCATCTGAGTATATCTACCATAGCTATGATGTTCGGTACTATACAACTTGAAAATGTATATGTGGTTTTGATTCTTCGAATGATTTCAACCCATGTTGGTAAACTATCCCCGATGGTCTGAAGCATTGCTAACGAATTCAATGTAAAATTTATACACATAGCGCGTTGATAGAACAATAAAGTAGTATTATTACACAAATGCCATGTGAGAGTAGACACACATCGGCAATTGTGATCTATAAAATCCATGCCCTGATTTTTTTTCCATGAAAGCTGTACACATTACTTGCTCCGGCTAAGTTTAGAAGGCATATCTTTTAATGGTTTTTTCTATGAAAATAAGGCGTATTTTATATTTTAATATAAAATTAGTGTGATGTATCCATCTTTACTTTATATTCTCTACATGTATGTATTGAATAGAGTGCTCAGTGATAATAACTATGAGCAATCTAGCCATTTTGAATGTCCACTAAGAAGAAATATATCTTATAAATTTGGAGGGAGCGGGTAGATTGCATATAGCCTAGAATGAGAATGGATGACGGAGATGAAGCAGCAATTGAGCGAGGATGCAGAGACGTCCCCATCGAGTGGCCGCATCTTTGGCCCAATGAAAATACGGCTGCTTTCATCAACGTAGGAACAACGCAGTCTGATTCTTCTTCTTCCCTTCTTGCTCTCCTCGCCTGCTTTCGCTACTTTCGGCTCGATATGTATTTTGCAGGAATGAATTCCTTCGATTTTCGAGATCAGGATGCAATTTTCTTTTGTGAATCAGTATGGTATTGTTCTCCAGAATCACAAAGCTTTTAAGCTTGAGCTGGGAAAATGGCATGGAAGTATATATGGAACTGATGTAGCGCCAGGCCCAATTACACCTAAATAGACATAATCTAAAAAGAAGCAAGTTTCCTTGAATCAATAGAGTACATCACAGGATGCCATTGCTGCGACGAAAGAAGACCAAAAACTACTGCGTCGGAAAAGGCCCCAGTCCCAGAGGCTGCCAAACGATTACCGCCGCCGCTGGGCTACTGCACTAGCAGGCCCGGCTAGCTCTGGTTGAGCTGGACGACTAAATGATATATGGCCATTCCTCGTGTATAGTTTCTATAAGTTTTATCTATGTATACCGTATTATATAGAAATAATTATAGATACAATATTTCTAAGGTATAATATCTAGCAAATGCACCACCCAATAAATTTCTTCACCCCTACCTCGTCTCCTCTCTCCCGTTCCTACCAATACCTATCCTCTACCTTCCTTGTTTTTCTCAATTGGGTTGTATCTTGTATGACAAATAGCTCACTCTCTCTCTTTCTTAACTCACCTTCCACATTAGATTTTATCCTACTTGTTATTCCATAAAAACTGCTTACATCATTACATTGAGAGTGCCCTGAGTGTACTTCGTTTTCTCTCACTACTCATTCGATTATCCAAGTCATCCCATTGGTAAGGAGCTAAGAGGTCATAGTCGATGCATTGGTCACCGATCCCACTTCTGAGAGTTCCTTTGGTTTTTCCCTCTCCGAGAAAAGTGATGAGCAGTTGGAGAAGTTCTCCGAAAATGATCTAGCCCTCTTGGCTAGAAAATTCTCTCATGCCTACCAGAGCGTGACTGAGAGGAAGAGAGGTGCATCTATCACCTGGTTTGAGTGTGGTGACCCTAACCACATTCGAGGAAACTGCTTCAAGCTGGAGAATGGCAAGAACAACTACGGCGGTGCGAACAAGAATTACCATGCCGATAAGAACCGCAATAAGAAGGCTCCAGCTCGTGACCCTGCGCATGAGAAGAAGTACCGCAAGTTCACAAAGAGTAAGAAGCTATTCCACCGCGTCCTTGCCGTGCTTAATGACATCTCCCTCTCCGACACCGAGACGTGGTGATGAGGCTTAGGGTGTCCCGATCATTCGATAAGAATGATAGCTATCGATTTGGTGGAGATGACGTCGACGATCCGACTACCCCGTACGACGATGAAGTGCCTTAACAATCGCTACACCAACTCCGAAGGGTTATTGACATTACTGGAAGCACGATCAACCTAAACACGAGGTTCTATTCCTGCGAGCAATCGAAGAACAAACAAGAATATGATAAAAGCAATCTAAAATTGCAAATACGAATTGAGGTTCACAAACATATAGATCAAAAGGTGGGATTCCACGAAGTAGTCACAATAGGCGATCGTTCGACACGTCTAGATAACAATGTAGTTTGGCTTTAGGCTAAAACTATGCTCGACAAAACCCAAGTAATTTTGGGAGACTCTCTAACTATATATAGGTAAAAAAGAAGGGGGATTTGGCCAGTACAAAGGAGTGGCCGAATAGGACTCTTACAAGGCCTAAGGCCCAAGTTTGACTCGGACTAGAATGTTGACCTGAATTGTTTTGGTGATTGCGGAGTACTCCGAATGAATTTTTAGGTGGAGTCAAATCCATTAGAAAAATCTCGAAGTAATCTTTTAACCAAGTGCAAGAACTTACCAATCGGACACCGTATGCAAAAGTTATATTCGTTTTACTTCAGGCTGGTATCCGGAGGCCGAATTGTTTTCCAGAACGTGATTGATTTGATCCCTCTCTTCTTGGCCCATGGATAGTGTTGGAGTTGATCCAACCAGGTGTGTTCGTATTCGTAGTAGTGATGTCCTCATCACGTGGAGCAACAATAATGGAGAGGATGATCTGCAAGAGAAGATCAAGGGCGGTGACGACTTCACCAGCATGTGCTTTATGGCGGACGAGAACGGCATCAACAACGACGACCTCTACAGCGAGTCTGATGAGGTACCTACCTACGATAAGCTCAATGATGCTTTCTGCAAGCTAGGAAAATTCTATGCTAAAGCTAGAGCTAAGTGTGTGGAGCTTGAGAAGGAAGTAGGTAGGTTGTCACGGGAGCTTGCTTCACTTATATCTAGTTCCTCCTGTGGCACTGAAAATTTTTCTTTGTGTGATGCTTTACTTGTGGACATGGAGAACCTAAAGATCTTGTATGATAGTATGCTTTCTGATGTTGAGGTTCTTACGGTGAAGAATGTTAGCGATAGTACTTCTGATGATATTTCTGCTGATGCTAGTCTTCTTCATACTCCTACATGTGTTTCTTGTGACAATTGCTCTAAGTTGCTAGCTGAGATTGATGCCATAACTACTCACCTTAGGAAGGTTCCTATTATAAATGAAGAACTTGAACAATTTGCTTCTAAGGATCTAGCCAGCTCATGTGAGGGTTATAGGTAACTAAAACTTGACAATAATGCTTTGAATGTCAAGTGTACTAAACTTGCTATGAACCACTAGTTAACTCACAAGATGCTTGTGATAGATGTATTGAGATTGAGGAGGACATGGACAATATCTATGAGGAGCTTAGGAAGAAGTTAGAGGCTTAGAGTGCTAGAATTAGGAATGGTGAATGCGTTTCTTGTGATATCCTCAAGATTTAGGCAGCCGTGCATATGGAGAGATATGCATGTGCTGTTTGTTCTTCCACTTCAGGCTCTTCATCATCTTCTTCCCCCTGTTCTTTGTGTGTGTCTCTCTTCCAAGAGTATGAGTACCTCATGAGCACTCTTAAGGAATTTGTTGGAGGCAAAAAGAAACTCAATCTCATCTTAGACCAATCCAAAATCAGTAAATTCAATCAGGGTCTAGGATTTGATTACTTAGAGTTGTTCGGGCACATCGTCTCACCATTCTTCGCGCATCAAAGAGTGGAGAGATTGTGGTTGCTCTTAGGTTTAGTACCACAGTGTTTCGATCAGCTAGTGTAGTCTATGGGATCTCTTATGAGAAGGTTGCCCCTTCTGCAGCTACAGCCTCTGGTAAGGCGAAGTATTATTGCACCTTCTATCGGAAGGATAGATATTTGGCTGAATTCTATTTCAGGCGTACCAAGATAGCACGATGTGAACGTGTTCATGATCTTAGAGGTATTCAAGGTCATTTCTAGATTATGAGTGCTTCTAAGGCACCTACGGTTTCTAGACAGGCTAGAGAGTCTCCTATTTTTAGACAATATCAAGGACTTGGTTTTCAGGCTGTTCGTTTTGGTTTTAGTCCTGAAGCTGTTCATAGTCAGAGTTTCTATCATTCTCTTGATATTCCTCGTTTTTCCCATCGAGGTAGGTATCAGCGGCATGAGGTTGTTTCTACCAGTAGGAGGTTTGGGCAGTATTAATGGGATGGTCTGGTCTTTGCACTTTGGTGGACCAACTGAGCTGCTGCTGATTTTGCGAGAGTTGAGCGTCGAGATGGTCCGGTCTTTTCACTCAGCTGACTATTGTCTATTACTAGTTAGAGCTGTTTCATGATTCATCCACTGACTCCACATATAACAACAACAAACATAGGCTTAGACTTGTACAACTATACAGCACCAAGTTAGGTGCAGAGTTCATACAGAGTTCATACAGAACAAAGCAACAACATAGGCTTATACTAATACGACTATACAGCACCAGGTTTACATGGCCAGCATTCAACTATACAGCCGCCATGTATGTTCAGCTTCCCAAAAAGACTTGCAGTTAGACAATGTAATTAATTGAACCATTCCATTTCTTACATCTTGCTAGTTGCTATCATACCATACGTAAAACCTCTTCCTCGCTCACCACAGCATTCAGTAGCAGAAGCTAGACTACCCCTCAGAAAAAAATACCAAATGACCTTACATGTCCTCCAAAACAAAACAAGACATCAACCAGCCTGCTGGAGGACATGGTAAGAAAAAAAAGGTGTTACTAGACACAATATGTTCATATCAAAATAGGACGACATCACAGGAGAGGAACTTTTAACTCACTTATTTGGAAATCATAGTCCTTCACGTCCTACCTCGACTCAGCCAACTCCATTTCCACCAAACACTCCTCTTGGTTGAGAGGAGGAAGCCCGTTCTTGTGATGTAGTTGTGTTTGTGGCACCCAGGTTTGCAATGCTCTCTGTACAGCTTGTCTTCCGCAAGCACCTCGCATTCTCTGCACCTTCTCTGCTGCTTGCCTTGTTCCTGACTTTCTACCTCACTAGAAATGCTCTGTCCCTGCATTTTCTCACTTAGCTGAGCAACAGTATCAGGCCCCTTTGCAAGCAGCCTGATTTAAAAGACTTACAATAGAATCCTCGTTGCCAGATTCATCCTTTGAAATAACACTAGCATTCCACTCGTCAAGCTTCTCCATAAGCCCTGCAAGTTTGGACTTTGGTGCAGTGAACCGCACCCTCAGTGGTGCCCGCTTTATGCGGAAGAGCAAAAGAGCTCACAGAGCAAAAGAGAAGTTCACACACCCAGTAGCTATATACTACCTATCATAATGTCCCAAATGTAGGTAATAATTAGTTAATAACAAATGTGTACGTATTATGCCACATAAACATACATCACTATTATCACAGAGACTCCCGCCTTGTTTTCCTTTAAAAAAGGTACTATCATGAGTGTTAATGAATATATTGTCTTATATAGGCTTTTTTTTTACCCTCATGTACATGATTACCTTATATAAGCTTTTCTTTTGTATACGCTTGTACATCTATATATTCTGGCCTATTAGCCTCATGATGAATACAAGTACTATTCCTAACATGGTATCAGAGCTAGGTTTTTAGGGGTAGGGTTTTAGCAGTGTTGCACTTGCGCCATCCCTTCTCCCCATCAAGCTCTTCCCGGCCGGCCACCTCCTCCGATCGTCTTCCACTACTGCTGCCCCGGGAGGAGCTGTCTCCACTCCCAGGGGCAGCCACCTCTCATCGTCGTCGGCGTCTTCTACTTCAGCTCCCACTGACCTTCAGCTTTGTGGCAGCATAGCCGAACTAATGTCGCCTCCTCCCGATAGACGTCACGGCTCTGGCCCGCCTCCCAGCTGACGCCTCCTCCTGGCCGACGCCCACCGTCTTCTTCGCTCTTCACCACCGGCCACCTCCACAATGCGGCTCCTCCGCCCACCGTCCGCTCCGTCGGCCACCTAATGCGGCTACTTGTGCCCGCTCGTGATGCAGGAGGCCAAGCTCCAAGCCAAGGACGCCGTCGACATCAACTACAAGCTCAAGCTCACCGTGCTCGCTGTCGTCACCGCCTCCGGTCGATCACTGCTCCTCCCACTGGTTGCGCGCCGCCTTTGCCATCTTCTCCGACCCGGCGACCTTGCACCGCCTCCACACCTCCGGAAGGAGAAGAAGCCTACTACAAATTGGATTTCAACTGGGAGAGAAAACCGATCGGATTTCAATTGAATCCCAAAACCAGATTTAATCCGATTTTGGCTCCAATTTTCCTGGCTCCGACTCTTCGACTCTTCTCGGCTCCGGCTTGGCTCAGTTTTCTTTTTGGGATTCGGCTCCAATTTTCTAGCTTGGCTCGTGACTTAGCTCTTTGGCTGGATCAGCTGGGTTTCTTCATCAGCTTACGCCTGTCATCTCTTTGGCTCATGGCTCTGGCTCCGACTCTTCTGATTGGTTCTTTGGCTCTTGGCTCCTTCTCCGACTTTGCTTTCGATCGACTCAGCTTACACCACTTGCTAAATTAGCTCTCGGTTGGCTCCTTCGACGACTCGTCTAGGCTCTTACTAGTTATCTTTGAGTCTTCTCATTCTCAACATCATTGCTTCCGTTGCGTTCGTCCAAGTCCAATGTTCTTGAAGGACCATGTGGAGGTCCATCCATGTTTGTGATGAGTATTTGACTTTATTTGAGCAAGGTGTGCTCAAGTTTGACTTTGATTTGGATTGATTTTCAAAATGAAGCAATTTGAGTTGTCTCTGCCAGGAGTGGCAGTACCGGTCGTATGGACGCGGTAGTGATAAGTTGGATGGTTTATTGCACATCTTTGTGGGCATTGCTATGTGAGGAGTTTCCTTGTCTTTGATGGTTGCAGGCGACGGTGCTAAGTCATGGTGAGGCGAAGGATGACCGGACTAGGCGAGGCGTCGGAGGTCCGAGACGGTTGGGGATCGCGGAAGATGATCGGAGACGGAGTCCGGGCAAGTCAAGAAGACAAGGAAAGGAGTTGATGCTAGCTAGATGCCGCGTGGATCAATGAGGGCCGTCGGATTGAGGTCTAGTTGATAGGTTAGCGGGTCTAGGTAGTATGCTTTGAAAACCGTGCAAGAAAACCCGTATGTGTGTGGTTTTGGGTTAGCCTTGCATGGCTGTGTGTGTGGGTTAATCCTAGCCCTTAGATGAGTGCTCTAGGGTCGAGGGACTCATCCAAGGGTGGTAGGTGGCCCAAGAGTAGTATAAATAGGGGTGGAGGGTAGCCTCCTTCCCTTGAAGGTGTTGAGGCTTTGATGCTCATTTGAGCTTTGCCCACATGAATTGAGGCTTTGTAACCTCCCTTCCAGAAATGAAAGTTTTATCCATCCACCTCTGAATTTATTTTGCGCATTTACATTATGTCTTTACTTTACGCAATTTAAATTCAGCATTTACTTTCCCGCAATTACATTCCCGCAATTTACTTTCAAGTAATTTGGATTTGCCTCCCCTCCTTCTAAATGATGCTGATCTTGGATGTTTTGAGTGTGTTCATATGGTTTTACATCTCTTTTGCACTCTTGGATTGAGTAGAGAACATCTTTTCTTTCAAGTTCCAACTTTGTTCAGAACTTGTTTTTTGCGCAGCAGTCAGTGTTTGATTTTTGTAAAAATATATAAAAATTATTTTTGATTTATTCTTGTTGGAGGAGGTGCGGGACTCCTATATACACCTTCAGAAAAATTTTTGTGTTCACTTGTTGCACCGTTTGGGCGCCATGAGGTGAAAACCGATCCCCAAACTTTCTGCTCGAAGTTCTTGAGCATACTGTGTTCTTACATTTTTCCTGTTTTTTCTGTATGGATTTTTGAGGAAAAATTTGGTGGAGTTCTTCAAGACTTTGTTGCTCATAGGGAGAAAAATTCTCAGAATTTTGTGAGCTGCAGAAACCCACCAACCTCCTATGCAAATTGAGGACAAGTTCTGGAAATTTTGCTTTTGCTTTTCTGAAAGTGACTTTTGTGATTTGAATTGATGTCCTTTCTAAAAGCAAGAGTTTGAATTGATTCCTCTTTATCTTGGACACTAGACAACCAGGATTGTGACTAAAAAATCCCCACATATTTTATGGTACTTATCCATGCAAGCTTGGGGTACACATAGTTGTCTAGTTTTTCGGGTTTTTCACAATTTCCTTTGAGCGATCTTGTCGAGGTTTTTGTTGGAGTATTAAGGGGGAATTTTTATTTGCGACCATTCACCCCCCCTCTGTTCGCCATCTCGGTCCTTCAATTGGTATCAGAGCCGATTCTGCTTTTTCTAGATCTTGACCGGTCTCAAGAGCCATGGCGATGGACAAATATTCCACCAAGCCTCCCATCTTTAATGGAGTTGATTTTCCTTTTGAAGTCCCTGATGGAGTCATATATCACCCTGGGGCTACCCGATATGGCGAAGATGAAACTCCCGTATGAGGTTCTGGCGATGAAAATGTCACGGCCATCAATATGGTTGACGTTGAGGCGAATGCTAAGGCAAGGAACATTCTCATACTGAGGTCTTAGCCATGTGAGTATGATAGGATTTCTCATCTTCGCTCCGCTCACGAGATTTGGGTAACCCTCGATGCTTACCATGAGGGCTCTACTCAAATCAAGACGTGAGGCAGACCAGCCAAGCGCGAGTACAACAAGTTTGATCAACGCTACCGGTGAGAGTCTCGACGAGTGTTTTGGTCGGTTTACAAAGATTTTGAGCGACCTCCAAGCGGCTTGGTTGCATATACCTGACTCGGACAATGCTCGGTATTTCTTGACCGCAATCGACCTTCGGGTTTGGGAGATGAAGGTAACCACCATCAAGGACACCACCGACTTATCGACTCTGACTCTTGACGGGCTTTATTCCCGCCTCAAGATTCATGAGATCGATGTCGCTCTCGGAAAGACGAAATCTCAGTCGATGGCTTTGGTCATCGATCCCATTGGATCTTCTTCTTCTGATCCTTCTATTGGTTTCTCTCTTTCCGCCCTTTGCGAGCTAAGCGATGACCACTGGAAAAATTTCCAAAAAATGAGCTTGCTCTTCTCGCTCGCAAGTTTTCTCATGCATACAGGAGGGTGAGAGAGAGGAAGAGAGGTGGCATGATCACCGCTTGAGTGTGGTGGCCCCAACCACATTCGCGAACTGTCCCAAGCCGAGAAGGGCAAGAACGACGTTGGCGGTTCGGGCAAGAACGACTACACCGACAAGAACCGCAACAAGAAGCCTCCAGTTCGTGAACCGACGACGAGAAGAAGTACCGCAACTTCTCCAAGAACAAGAAGCTCTTCCACCGCGTCCTCGCCGCGCTTGACGACATCAACCTCTCCGACACGGAGACATGGAGCGACGAGGCGAGGATGATCCGCAAGAGAAGAAGGGCGGCGATGACTTCTCCGCATGTGCTTCATGGCCGACACCAACGACATCACGACTCCGAGCTCTACAACTTCGGATGAGGTACCCTCCTATGACCAGCTCAACGAAGCTTTATGCAAATTAGGAAAATTTCATGCTAGAGCTAGAGCTAGGTGTACTGAGCTTGAGAAGGAAGTAGGTACCTTGACTCGGAGTTAGCTTCACTTAGATCTTCTCCTCCCGAGTCACCGATGATTGCTCTTTGTGTGATGCTATTCTTGTGGAGTTGGAGAACCTAAGGACCATACATGATAGTGTGCTTGCTGAACTTGATGGTCTTAGGTTGAAGAATGCTAGCACTAGTTCTATTGATGCTATTCCTATTGAGGCTAGTTTTCTTCATGCTCACTCCACTCCATCATGTGCTAATTGCCCTAAATTGCTTGCCAAAATTGATGCCATAAGCGAACACCTTAGAAAGCTTTCTGCTAGAAATGATGAACTTGAATTGCATGCTTCTAAGGACCCGGTCGGCTCATGTGAGGGTCAGAAGCAACTAAAACTTGACAATGATGCTTTGAATGTCAAGTGTGATCAACTTGCTAAGGATTTACTAGTTAAGCCACAAACTGGTTGCTTGCTGTGTGTTGGGGTTAAGGATGATGTGGATCAAATCCATGTCGAGCTTAAGAAGAAGTTAAAAGACTAAACCCTTAGGATTAGAGATGCTCCTTGCGTTTCTTGTGAGGCCCTCAAGATTGAGGCAGCCGTGCTAAGGGAACAAAAAGCACGTGCTGAGAGATCTTCTCTTTCTGGTTCTTCTTCCTCTCCTTCCCCCTGTTCTTCTTGTGCTTCTTTCTTCCGAGATTGCCAGTATCTTACGAGCACTCTCGAGAAGTTTGTTGGAGGCAAGAAGAAGCTCAATCTTATTCTAGACCAATCCAAGATTAGTAGATTCAATCAAGGTCTAGGATTTGATCCCTTGGAGCACGCTCGGGCGCATCCTCCCACTATTGTGCGCGGCTCCAAGAGTGGTGAGATTGTGGTAGCTCCCAGTGAGCACCACCAAGTTTAGGTCTCACTGGGTTGTGCATAGGACTTGACCGGAAGGGTGTTACTCCTATTGCTTCGCCTCTAGCAAGGCGAAGTACACATGCACCTTCAGAAGAAGGATGGTCACCTAGTAGATTTACGCTCAGCGCGCCAAGATCACTCGGCGTGGCGTGTTGCTGCCTTAGGGTATTCAGTCATCCCTGACTTTGAGTGCTCCTAAGACACACACCGCTTCTAGACAGTTAGAGAGTCGCTGTGTTTGGGCGGCGCCCGTGACTCGGTTTTCATGCTAGTTCTTTGAGTTTTAGCCCGAGCTGTTCGTAGTCGCCTTTTTCGTCGTCTTCTTGATATTCCTCGCTTTTCCCATCGAGGTAGATATCGCGCGTGAGGTGTTTTCCGTAGGAGATCCAGCACCTTCTTGGGATGGTCCGCTTTTGCACCACGGCGTGCCAACCCAGCTTTGACTCCTTGATTATCTACGAGTTGCTCCCGATCGTGAGAGTTGAGCGTCAGAGAGACACTCGAGTCCATCTTCTTTGTGGTGGTACTGAGGTGTCGTATGGTTCAAGATTGGGTTCCTAAGTCTTCACTCTATCCCATCTCGAGTCATCTTTCTCTCTTGTGTCTTGATCAGTTAAATCGGATGGGAAGGGCGATGTTCGGATTGTTGACTCGGTTGTTCTCGCCATATGACCGGAGATTCTCGTTGGTTCTCTTCCTAGTCCGAGCCCCGGTGATGAGTTAATCACTTTTGGGGATGCATCTTCAAGTAGAGTCATTGCTAAAGGTACCATCCGCATTAACAAAATTTCATTCTTAAAGATGTTGCCTTAGTAAGTAAGTCGCAATACAATCGCTCTCTGCTTCTCGACTTATCGATGACTCTTTCGAGGTAAGTTTCAAGAGTAATGCCCAGAGAATCCTTGATTCATCGGGAGGGTTAGTTTATGGGATTTCTAGATTTGGGAGAGTCTTTCGTGCTGATTTTTCCGCTTCTTCGGAGACTCTCTTCGATGTTTGATTGCTTCGAGTCCGTGATCTCTCCTTCCGCATAGGAGACTTGGTCACATTGGTTTTGATCATTTGACCGAGTTAGCGTACCACGATCTCATTCGTGGTTTGCCCAAACTCAAGATGGTCAAAGACTTAGTTTGCTCTCCTTGCCGACATGGCAAAATGGTTCTCGCTTGTCATCCTCCGATCCACCGTAGTGATGACTGATGCACCAGATAGCTTTTACATATGGACACCGTTGGTCCAACTAGAGTGCGATCGGCGGGAGGGAAGTGGTATGTTCTTGTCATCGTTGATGATTTTTCTAGATACTCTTGGGTATTCTTCATGGCCTCGAAGGATGAGACCTTTTCTCACTTCAGGGTTTGATCAAGAGGTTGTCTATTGAGCTCCTGTGCATTACGAGCTATCTGCAGTGATAATGGCACGGAGTTCAAGAATTCCTACTTTGAGAGTTTTTATGTGGAGTCTGGTTTAGAGCATCGCTTCTCTTCTCCTCGCGCCTCGTGAGAATGGCGTAGTAGAAAGGAAGAACAGGACCACGGTTGAGATGGCGGGACGATGCTAGACGAGTCTGAGACTCCTAGGAAGTTTTGGGCCGAGGCTATAGCTACCGCTTGCCATGTTTCTAATCGCGTGTTTTTGAGAGCACATTTGCATCGAAATTCTTATGAGTTGAGGTATGGGCGAAAGCCCAGTGTGTCTCATTTTCGCGTTTTGGTTGCAAGTGTTTTATCTTGAAGTCCTGTAACCTAGATAAGTTTGAGTATCGCTCTTCGATGGTATCTTTCTAGGTTACTCGACTTCTTATCGTAGCTATAGTGTCAGGAGCGTTGATGCGCATAGGATCATAGAGACCTATGATGTGACCTTTGATGAGGCTAGCCAGAGTTAGACACGATGTTTCAGCGCTTCTTATCCTCCGAGACCATCTTTGTAGAAGATGAGGATGATGGAGATGATGGTGTTCCACGGATCCAGTCCTCTACACACGAGGTGCCTCCTGCTTTCCATTTACGCACCTCGGGAGACCAAGCACTTGCCTTCCGACTCTCCTTCGGTGGCTCTGCTCCTACCTCTTACGTGCATGAGGTAGTGGCCACTACGCTTCGCCGTCCTCCCGTCATATCCAGAAGCTCATCCACCGATCGGATCATTGGTGATCTGTTTGAGCGGGTCACTCGCTCAAAATCAGGTTTGTCCAGTTTCTGCCTCCACTCTGCCTTTGTTGCCTCCTTTGAGCCGAAGGATGTTTCTCATGCATTATCCGATGAATCGTGGATTAATGCTATGCATGAGGAACTTGAGAACTTTGAGAGGAACAAGGTATGGCAGCTTGTCGAGCCCCCATCTGGTCATAATGTCATTGGGACCAAGTGGGTGTTCAAAAACAAGCAGAGTGAGGATGGGGTTGTCATTCGCAACAAGACTAGGCTAGTTGCACATGGCTTTTCTCAGGTTGAGGGTTTTGACTTTGAGGAGAACTTTGCCCCTGTAGCTAGACTAGAGGCTATTAGGATCCTGCTTGCATTCTCTGCATCCCGGGGCTTCAAGCTCTATCAAATGGATGTCAAGAGTGCATTCCTCAATGGCTATATTGAGGAAGAGGTTTATGTCAAACAACCTCCAGGATTCGAGAACCCCAAGTTTCCGAGTCATGTATACAAGCTCTCCAAAGCTTTGTATGGACTCAAGCAGGCCCCCAGAGCATGGTATGAGAGGCTCAAGTCTTATCTTCTCAGCCATGACTTCAAAATGGGCATAGTAGACAAAACTCTGTTCATCAGACACCATAAGTCTAATTTTCTTCTTGTCCAAATTTATGTGGACGATATCATTTTTGGTGGCTCGTCTCATTCGCTTGTGTCTCAGTTTTCTGAGGTGATGAGCACAGAGTTTGAGATGAGTATGATGGGCGAGTTGAGCTACTTTCTTGGCTTCCAAATCAAGCAGATTCGGGAGGGTACTTTCTTGCATCAAGGCAAATATACCCGTGACCTCCTGAGGCGCTTCGACATGTCTGATGGGAAGCCGGTGATGACTCCTATGGCCACCACTTCTGTCCTCGAGCCCGATAAGGATGGTGAGCCTGCGATCAAAAGGAGTTTGAACATGATCGGCTCCTCTTGTACCTCACCGCTTCGAGGCCGGACATACATTTTTTGTGTGTCGTGCGCGATTTCAAGCTTCTCCTCGCGCTCACCGCCAGCGGTCAAGCGCATCTTCGTGTACATTCGTGCTACCATCGATTATGGTATTTGGTACTCTTCGTCTTCTTGTCTATCTCTTAGAGCTTTTTTCGATGCCGACTTTGCTGGTCAGAGGATAGATAGGAAGAGCACTTCGGCATTTGCCAATTCATTGGCACTTCTCTTGTTTCTTGGTCATCTAGGAAGCGATGCAGGGTTGCATAGTCCACCGCGAGGCGAGTATGTTGTCGCACTGGCCGATGTCAGAGCAGTGCTCTGATGAGATCGACCTTACGGGACTATGGGTTAGAGATAGAGAGTGTGCCACTTTTACGTGACAACACTTCAGCTATTTGCATTGCTAAAAACCCAAAGCAACATTCCCTGACCAAGCACATTGATATTAGATATCACTTCCTTAGACACCATGTGGAGAAGGGAGATATCGCGCTTGATTAGAGAGTGACCTTGATTAGCGATATCTTCACCAAACCTTTGGATAGCTCCAGATTTGTTGCCTTGAGGAGTGAGCTTGAGTCGTGAGCCCTTACGGCCTTTCGTGAGGAGCTGGTTTGTATATTATGTATTATATGTTTTCTTCCACTTAGCTTTTCTTTTCTTTGTGTTTCTTTTGGGTGACTTTGGGCTTGTTTTCTTGAGTTGAGTTCACTCACTTAGACTTCTGGCATGCCTTCCATGGACCTCTTATCTTGTGCTTTAGGTTGCTATCATGAGTGATTAGATGTTCTCTCTTCTCTCTAGGTTGAGTTCCCTCACAGTCTTATAAGTCTAGTAGGTATTGGGCCTCCTGGGTAGACAGGGTCTGTGTGCACTCTTTAGTTGGGATCTAGAGTCCTCTTCCTATGTCATCATTGGGGAAGATAAGAGCGAGTCTAAGCCGTAGTGAGTCTCTTCTATCTTATCTATGCTCAATAGCCATCCAGCTTTGCAGCTTCTCGACTTCTTCTCCTCATTCTGCTTTTAGTTTGTTATTGAGTTCATTCGGGTTTTCTTTATACCTAATCTTGATAATAACTCAACTTTAACCAAATTTGAGCTTAAAATTGATTCATTTGTTGAGGGGAGTTTGGGAATCTGTTCATGCATTGCATTTAGACTGCATTTTCTGTTTTATGAGCTTTGTCTATTATGCAATTGATTTCTTCTTCATGCTATACACCATGCTACATCATTTGAAGAAAATCACTAGCTTAGGTATGTCCAAGTTCATTTAACTTGCTAAGCTTAAAAATGAAATAAGTCTTAAATGAAAAACTTGATGAAACTTGTTGCTTTTACTTGCTAGGTTTCTTCTCTAGAGGTTTGTGCCATAATTTGAGAAATTTAGGAGTTCTCTAGAGTCCCTATAGCAACTTGGGTGAAACTAGTTTGATCCATGCTAGAGTCCTTCAATTGCTCATGAATCATTGTGCAAAAAAAAAATAAAAAATAAAAATTGACTCTTCTTGTGCACATATGACTCAACACCTTGCATTCACAAGACCGCTTCCCATTGCACTTGGGATGAACTTGGAATACATCGTGTTTGACCTAGACCATCCTCTTAAGAGTTCATCTTGAGATGGTCGATACACGGCTTGAGTCAATTGGTTGTCAAAAGAAAATGCAAATAAATTAAAAACAAAGACATATGTGGGTAAAGAATGCAAATAATGTCAAACATTTGCACCCGCTATGTCTTGTATGATGATAAATCAAAATTTGCATTAAGTGATAAATGAGCCCAAGGACCTTGTATGCTCTTCTAGATTCCCCAAAGTGTTGAGTAGGTTGAACTCTAGGTTTTCCTTTTGATCCTTAGAGTGGCTATTCTTCTATTTTTGAAACTAAAGCTAAGTGTTGCACTTGTCTAATCTTGCTAAAATGAAATATTCAAAACTAAGCTCGTATTTGCACTTGGACATGTCTTAGTTTAGTCATCTTCTAAATTGACAAGCTTGGTGTAATATCCTTCCATTTTGATCAATTGGATAATCTTCAAAGCTCTTTCGATTGCATTTCATGCATACATAAAAAAAATTGATGCCTATATTGCCAAAAGGGGGAGAAAACATAGAAAAGGCATCACTAAAACGATAAAAATGTGAATGCTTATTTGGTTATTATGATCTTTGTAAAACTATGCTACTACTTCTGTTGGATCATAATCTCATAATCACATTTGACATGTTTAGTTGGATTTTAGAGTTTTTGTTGAAAACTTCCTCTTTCTTAAATTTAACTCTAAAATCTGAATTCCTCTTTGTCAACTTGGTCATGGTTCTAATTTCTATCTTTGGACCAAGTTTGACTTTGCAACTAAAAATTACTTTCTTCTTCGTTTTCTTCAAACTCAAATTTATGCCTTTTGTGTGGTTTGTCAATATACTCATCAAGGGGGAGATTGAAGGACCATGTGGAGGTCCATCCATGTTTGTGATGAGTATTTGACTTTATTTGAGCAAGGTGTGCTCAAGTTTGAGTTTTATTTGGATTGATTTTCAAAATAAAGCAATTTGAGTTGTCTCTGCCAGGAGTGGCAGTACCGGTCGTGTCGGGACCCGAATTTGCAAATCCGGACCCTCTGTGTATACCGCACTAGTCCAGGATCACGCTAGTGCACACAGGCTCAACATAGATGCTATCATAGTCACACACAGCGAAATATAGCATAAACTTCATTAATTAATAATAACTGTTGTCTTACATGAATAATGCCTCACAGGGCTTAAAAAGAGTATCAATGAGAAGCAGCGGAAATAGAATAAACGCAGTGGCGCTCCAGTTCGCCATAGGCAACTGACGAGGCTCGGACCCTAAGCATTCGCATCCAAGTAATCCTCCTCCATGAATGGTATAGATTCCTCTTCTTCTGAAGTTGTTGTTGTTGGGGTGAGTACATAAAGCACTCAACAAGTTGTGCACAACAATGCAAGTCTAATATTCTATATGCTTGGCTTAATCCAAAGGAATGGCTAGTAAGGGTATTTTGCAATAAAGCAGCATTTAACAAGAATACAATAAATAGATTGGAAGCGATAAAACAAATACAAGATAATTAATAAATTCAGTATTTCGAAATACACCAAGTTTCCAATCCTAAATTAATTTTCACTTTCCATGGCACCTTGCCATCCCAACAAGTTTTGTTTAACAAAAGTCTAACCCTTAACTTTGTAATTCCAGAGCATTGCCCAATCAGTGAGCACGGCTATTCGAATAAATTGTACACTCTGCAGAGGTTATGCACTTTACCCACACGATACAACCAAACACCACCAAGGCGAGTGATCATAACAAAGCCTTTACAATGCTACACCTAGACCCGATCTTTTGCTCGCTAAGGTTTCAACACTTGAAGGGTTAAACCACCACAGCAGAGCCCCTCTTGTGCCATGTGAGTTAAACCGTAACCCGGACTCACTATTCACCACAACCAGAACCGAAATCTAGGTTTCACAAATTATTCACTAAGCTGTCCCATTTGAACATGTGGTTGCAAGAGAGACTCGTGTCAAAGGCTTGCAAGGTTAAGTCCTTAAAGTGATTAAGGCAAGACTTCCACATACCCTGCCAAACCTGGCCCACCTTGCACACTTGCCTTGCCACTTGCCTCAATCTAAAATCATTACCACCCCAGTTGATTACCAAGCACCACATGCCATCAACATTTCAATCCCGATGTGTGACCTCCTCGCCACGACAACTTGATATCATTGTGTGACAACACATGACACACCAATTCATAAACATTGTTCCATATTCCATTAGTCAAGATTAAATATCGACATTCGGACACATGTGATGACGTGGCATGGCTAAGCAATCTATGACGATCTAACTAGCCCATGTTGATTATCAACTATAATTCCACATCCTAGGGTGACAAATAGATCATGGCATATAATTGAGAAGGTATGGTTTAATTCAAATAGGCATATTATCTAATTCCCAGATTAATTGAAATCATTTATACACATAAAATATCATGCATAAAGTTTAAAAGACAAAATAGCGATTTGGTGAAAATTAGGTGCAACATGATCAAAGCACAACTTTCCTTGGAGTAGGTGCTGGTCTTGATCTGAGTTTGGGTCTTGGGCGACGAATCTTCCTCCGGATCACCGAGCGGTTCAACGTCTCGCGAACGATGCCAAAATAGCAAATAAACACCAAACCAGAGAGCAAACAAACTCCAAAAATAAAATAAAATTCACCAATAAATAGATATTGATTTTACAATTTTTAGAAATTTGAATCACTCAAATCCAGTTAAAATGCAAAAGATATAGCCTTTAGAAGTTTGAATAAATCTTGAAAATACAGAAAATAGAATTTACGATTTTTGAATTATTTTCTATTGGAAAAGATCTTTATTGCGCAACGCGATGTCATACGACTCGGACCAATCGGTGACCGTCGCTGGTCCATGGACTTAGTCCACGGAACGCCTCAGTCCACCGTGGGCCGCGGTCCATGGCGCCGCACCACGCGCCAGACACCGCCCGTCTGCGATGCTCGACGCGGCGCGCATCTGCTGCGACGATCGTGGCCACCGATCTACCCCTCGTGGCTCAATCCGATCGTCTATTCGGATCTAACGGTTAGAAATTTACGGCGAAACAACGATGAAGAAGCGGCGTGGCTTGATCACGGGCGGTTGGCGAAGATCCAGCGGATGCGCGGCTTCGAGACACGGCGGCGGGCTTGCCGGAGCGGAGAAGCGACCACCCGAGCGGCGTTTGGCGACTCGGCGAGAAGAAGGCGGTCGGCCAGCGACACGGCGCGAGGAACTTCGGATCTGGAACCGATTCGGCGGGAGGATGCTCGGCGGCGGAATGGCGCAAAAACTTCGCGGCGGCCTTGTAAAAGAACTACTGGCGAGCTCTGGCGATGATGGCGTGAAAGCGGCGAAGAGGCTAGAGCTCTTGTTTGCGCAAGGAACAAGGAACATCAGTGCGGGCTGCGGCTTTATAGCCTCGGCATGCGCGGAAAGAAACCTAAATCACGCGCGGCGGCGGCAAGCGGCGGATCGAAACCGAATCGGAGGCGGCGGCCGGAGACCGTCCGATCCAAGATGGCGGCCAAGATTAGATCCGAGCGTACGATCCGATCCGCTCTTTCCAAATCAGCGGACGAGATCTAAACTTACCAAAACAGCGAAGCGTCCGGACCACTTGATCTCGATCCAGCGGCTCGCGGCACTAGGGTTTCGCGAAAGGAGGCGACCATCGATCTTCATCCAACGGTCACCGCAGAAAGCGGTGACGGGCGCCAAAGACAATGGGCAGCGCCTGCGATCTTCTGGGCTTGGCGATCTTATTCACTCGATTTTCAAAAGCTTTTGATTTAAAATAATTCCAGAAATTAGATTAATCTATTTTAAGTAATTAAAATATCGGGAAAAATCGAGAAAATTCTCATAAATACTTTGAGACATTACGAGCTCAAATAAAATATTTTTGGTAAAACTTTATATTAACTTTATCTATATATATTTAGTTTTCACCAAAGGTTCAATATACTTAATTAAAATAAATTCAGATAATTTCGGAAAAAATCCAATAAATTGAGAAAATCACAAAAATGCACGTGGCGAAATTATAAGCCAAATTTTGGGATGTTCAGGTCGTATGGGCGCGGTAGTGATGAGTTGGATGGTTTTATTGCACATCTTTGTGGGCATGGCTATGAGGGAGTTTCCTTGTCTTTGATGGTTGCGAGCTGCGGTGCTAGAGTCATGGTGAGGCGAAGGATGGCCGGGACTAGGCGAGGCGTCGGAGGTCGAACGGTTGGGAGATCGTTTGGAAGATGATCGGAGGCGGAGTCAGGGCAAGTCAAGAAGACAAGGAAAGGAGTTGATGCTAGCTAGATGCGCGTGGATCAATGAGGGCCGTCGGATTGAGGTCTAGTTGATAGGTTAGCGGGTCTAGGTAGTATGCTTTGAAAACCGTGCAAGAAAACCCGGTATGTGTGTGGGTTTTGGGTTAGCCCTTGCATGGCTGTGTGTGTGGGTTAATCCTAGCCCTTAGATGAGTGCTCTAGGGTTGAGGACTCATCCAAGGGTGGTAGGTGGCCCAAGAGTAGTATAAATAGGGGTGGAGGGTAGCCTCCTTCCCTTGAAAGGTGTTGAGGTTTTGATGCTCATTTGAGCTTTGCTCACATTAATGTGAGGCTTTGTAACCTCCCCTTTTAGAAATGAAAGTTTTATCCATCCACCTCTGAATTTATTTTGCGCATTTACATTATGTCTTTACTTTCGCAATTTAAATTCAGCATTTATTTTCCATAATTTACTTTCAAGTAATTTGGATTTGCCTCCCTCCTTCTAAATGATCTGATCTTGGATGTTTTGAGTGTGTTCATATGGTTTTACATCTCTTTTGCACTCTTGGATTGAGTAGAGAACATCTTTTCTTTGAAGTTCCAACTTTGTTGAACTTGTTCTTGCCTTGTGATCAGTGTTGATTTTGTAAACATATATAGAAAAATTATTTTTGAGTGATTCTTGTTGGAGGAGGTGCGGGACTCCGATATACACCTGCAGAAAAATTTTGGATTTCACTTGTTGCACCGTTTGGGCGCCATGAGGTGAAAACCGAGCCCCAAACTTTCTGCTCGAAGTTCTTGAGCAATATGTGTTCTTAGATTTTTCCTGTTTTTTCTGTAAGGCTCTTTGAGGAGGAATTTGGTGGAGTTCTTCACGACTCTGATGCTCATAGGGAGAAAAATTCTCAGAATTTTGTGAGCTGCAGAAACCCACCAACCTGATGTGCAAATTGAGGACAAGTTCTGGAAATTCTGCTTTTGCTTTTCTGAAAGTGACTTTTGTGATTTGAATTGATGTCCTTTCTAAAAGCAAGAGTTTGAATTGATTCCTCTTTATCTTGGACACTAGACAACCAGGATTGTGACTCAAAAATCCCCACATATTTTGTGGTATTATCCATGCAAGCTTGGGGTACACATAGTTGTCTAGTTTTTCGGGTTTTTCACAATTTCCTTTGAGCGATCTTGTCGAGGTTTTTGTTGGAGTATTAAGGGGGAATTTTTATTTGCGACCATTCACCCCCCCCCTCTGTTCGCCATCTCGGTCCTTCAGCTCTCTCCTTTTTTAGTTTGTCTATGTTGTGCTAGTGCATCAATCTTTGTTAGTCGGCTGATTGCTTTGCTTGTCACAGTCCATCCTTTTGGGACCGAGCGTGTCTTTCTTCCTTCCTTTCGGATGGCAGCAGCTGCCGCTCTTCTCTTTGAGCCGCTGTAGATCGTAGAAGTCTCTATAAGGCCGCCACATTTCTTCTGCACCGCGCCTCTGCCACGCTTCTAGTGCATTGCGTCACCGCCATCTCGGGCTTCGATCTGTACTGCCGTGCTTCTATGCATCTCTCTTCGGCTTGATTTGACAACTCTCTCTATTTGTGTCGGCGCCATCATCTTCTTTGTCGTGCTATCACGGTTGACTTTGCTCCTGCTTTATCAGCCCCTGCACTTTGTGCTTTATGGGCTGCCACACGACTTCGGATGGGAGATTATTTGTTTTTTGACACATTTTCCAAGAGCTGGATGCTATGACGACAAATTGAAGACTAGAATTTTGGATTTTCTCTATTTTAGTATCAACCATTCCAAATGCAATGCTATTGCATATGTCTTGCATTTGAGGGGAGGTGTTAATGAATATATTGCCTTGTATAGCCTTTCCTTTTGTACCCTCATGCACATGATTGTCTTATATAGGCTTTCCTTTTGTACTCGCTTGTACATCTATATATCTTAGTCCATTGGCCTCATGATGAATACAAGTGCTATTCCTAATAATGAGAAGTTGGATCATTGCAAGATTGATGGTATTGAGTTGAAACTCTACGAAAAAGGAAATGAATAAGTAATTGTTTATTATTATTTTACTCCAGTACAGTAGCCAAAAAAATGATCATCCATTGAAAAAAAAATGTAATGACCCCCATTTTCACATAAATGCAAAAATAGAAATCTAATGCGCATACAGTACTAGTCCCATGATCAGTGGCTAGTATGCACATTTTCAACAATTGGAATCACATCCATACATCATTTTATTCAAGCGGAAGTTATTTGTACAATATATTCTTACAACTCAGAGTATATAAATATAGCAACAGAAGAAGCAAAGTCTTGTAGTGTGCCCATCCAATCCCTCGAACAAGCGACAAGGCATAATCCCCAGAAAGGTCGCTTTATTGGAAATCCCGCATCCTGCGATGAAAAGAGATCTTTCGAAGCTTCGCTATCTTTTTCCACCTAAAACAACATAGTAAGCAAGGATGAGTACTTTACGTGTTCTGCAAGACTTTAGCAAATCCTATAATATATGCAAGCCATTTCAAAGGAAAGGCTTCTACGGTTAATTTGCATAAAGTGAAATTGAAATTGTAAATCAGGTTGTCATTTGTAAACGGAATTTAATAAAGCAAGTTTGGCTGATAAGAAATAAGTAACAATAGAGCATAAGTAATAACTCACAGTCCTCGATGACGTGAGCATCGAGATGTCCAATTTCCTGCCAACTCTTGGCATAACCATAATCTTTGCCGAAGCAAGGCACATCAAGTGAAAATCATCCCATTTTGAAAATAGTAAAATTGCTAACCATGTGATGACGTTACCAAGTGCCTTTGACCGTAGGCGCGGCTAATTAATTAGATTTACACTCTGCGAGGCTTACGGCTTTACCCACAAGAAATGATCATCTCTTTGTGCGACTTTAAGGACTGAATCCACGGTTCGAACCTTTGTGTTTACGCACTAGTCCGGGATCAACGCTAGTGCACCTGACTCAACATCGGTACATATCATATCATACTCAGCGATAAAGAATAATACTCCATTTATTGATATAGCTAAGTGTATGATCTTATGACCGACTTACATTATTAAGCCACGTGGGGCAAGACGGAAATATAAGCTAAGAATTAAGCGTGAAAAGTAGAAAGCGTAGATAGCTCATCGATTCACCACAGACAACCGACAAGGCTCGGACCTAATGACTCGCGTCCTCTTGGAACTTCTACTCAACACGGTGTAGATTCTTGTTCGTTGATTATTGTTGTTGGCAAGGGTGAGTACTTAAAGCACTCAACAAGTTGTGCAGAATGCAATTCTATGTAACTATATGTAAGGCTTATTCCAATAGATAGGTTATCATGGCTATTTTGCAATAAGCGGTGTTATGAACAAATACAATAAATAGATTGTAAAGACGTAAAACAAATAACAATAGTAGATAGATTGACATTTACGAAGTAAACCAAGTTTCAATTCTAAGTCAAATTCCATCTTCCACATGGCATTCGCCATCCCAACCAAGTTGTCCATTAATTAAGCTAACCCTTAAGCTGTAATTCCGAGCATTGCTCAATACATGAGCACGGCTATCAGAATAGTTTCACACTCTGCAGAGGTTATGCACTTTACACACGCGATACAACCAAACACCACCAAGGCGAGTGATTATAACAAAGCCTTTACAATGCTTTGGCTTAACCGGTACCACCAGCTAAGGTTTCAACACTGGTGGGACTGGTTACCACATCTAGGCCCCCTCTTGCGCCATGTGAATTACTCCATAACTCGAACTCACACCAACCAAGATAGTACCAAAGCTAAGACATTGCAAATTAATCAGTTAGGCTGGCCCATACCAGACATGTGGTTGCATGATTGACTCAGGTCAAAGGCTTGCAAGGTTAAGTCCTTAGAGTGATTAAGGCAAGACATCCTCATACCCTCTGCCCATCGGGCCCACCTTGGCATACTCGCCCCTTGTCACTTGCCCCAATCTAAGTGAATATCACCCAAGTTGATTACCATGCACCACGTGCCATCAACAATTCAACATCGTTGCGTGACATGACTCGCCACAACAACTCAATCTCATCGTGTGATCCCACATGACACACAAGTTCATAACATCGTTCCATATTCCATTAGTCAAGATTAATTATCAATGATTCAATCACATGTGATGACGTGGCATGGCTAAGCAACTAATACGGTCTAACCACCCCATGTTGATTATCATTACTAACCAACTATAATGAACCAATCTAGGGTGACAATAGATTATGGCATACAATGACAAGGCAGGGTATAGATCAAATTGGTACAATAGCTAAGTCCCAATTTAATTTGAAACAATTATATACTTGAAATAATATGCAATATGGTAAAACAAATATAGCAATTTTATATACATGGGTTCAACATGATCAAAGCACAACTTGCCTTGGAATTGGTCCTGATCTTGATCTGGAGCATGCTCTTGAGTTGTTGGATCTTCCTCCGAAACGTCGCACAATTCAACGTCTACGCGTACCGAAGGAGAAAAGCAAATAAATACCAAAACAGAGAGCAAATGAACTCCAAAAATCAATTAAAATTCACCATTAAATAGATCTCAATTTTACAAAATTTTAGAAATTTGAATCACTCAAATCCAGAAGCTCAGCCTTTCAAGCCCACGACAAAGAACCAGCGCCTCAAGCACACACGCCAAGGACAGCCCATACGCCAAGGAAGACTCGTATGAAACCAAGATGCCAAAAAACCGGTTCGGCCATCCGACACGCCAACTTCAAATGGGCTTAACTCGGGCTCCGGACTCCGTTTTCAGCGTGTGACTACCCGTTGGAAAGCTTAGGAGATAAGTTTTCAATAGATCCACCTCACCTTCCAATTCACTCGGATATCTGAGAGCATAAAACAATATCACAGGCCAAATCAGCCGGTCTTTGCGTCCTTTGTATTTTTGGGCCCATGGCCTATGTATGGTAAGGGTTGCATGGTGGCCGACCCTATTTTGGATGCCCCAAGTCTGGTCTCCACCCTATATAATGCCCCTGCCGTCATACATTGTGGGGTAGGTTTTGTTGTGTTTTGGTAGACCCCGTGTGCATCCCTCCTCAATCTTGCGTGTGTCAACTAGACCACCCGAGTTGAGAAACAGAACCTCACCCTTGTTCCTTTGAGATTATTGGATTGAAATTGCTATCACCTTGTTCTTGCATGTTCTTGGTTGCAGCACGTACAAGGAATCGATCGGGTCTTTGATTCGGTTGATCGCCTCGTGTGGTGACGTTGCGATTGTTTGGTTGCTGATCTTATGGTTATTAGCCGATCCATCTACTCTGTACTACATCAAATCATCGTATCGTTCTCATCAGAAGATCGGGACAACCTCAGTGCACTTCACTAATGGTCTTCCTGCTCGATTAAATTCGATTCCCTAGAAGAAGCGAAACCTTAACCTAGTAAACCCAGACTCGACGCCGGCATAGCCTCCGTTGGATTATCTTGCCTTTGCCGCTGCGGGGAACACGAGGAGAGGAGAGGAGAAGGTAGAGAAGACGGAGAGGAGTCCATGGGCGTATTGGATTTTCTTCCTTTCGGTGAAGGACACATTTTCATCGCCGGGAAATTTCTTATATGTCACCGAAACTTTGTCTCATCTTATCACTCATTGTTCATGTATGTCAGTGACATATTTAAAGATTTTCTCAAATTCCAGTAACATATAAAAAATTAATCCTTTCATCTATATAGAAAAACCAGTGAACTGATCACTCTCGCCCTCTCACTCCACTACCTCTCTCGATCTCTTTTTTCTCTCTTGCTGTCGACGGGTGGAGAGCCACTAGATCTAGTGACGACTGGGGGCGCGGTGATAGGGTAAAGAGCCATCAGATCTGGTGATGGCTGGGGCGTGATGTAGGGTGCAGCAACGGGGTAAGGGTCAACAGATCTGGTGGCGGCTGGAGCACAGCGATGGGGTGAAGGGCCACTAGATCTGGTGGCAGCTAGGGTGCGGTGTGTTGGAGATATGACCTAGAGGCAATCATAGAGATGAATATATTTCTTTATGTTCATGATTTATTATCTTCTTCCTTGAATAATGTCATTATTATTTATTATCAAATATGTGACTTGTTTGCTAAACTCTATATATGATCTTGTGATGATTATTCTAAAAGTCATCCCTAGTCGATAAACATATGAGGACACATATGAATTGACTAGCATATGTATTGGTTGATGGCCATATTTCACGGGTTATGGATATGGAGATATCAAATCAATAATTTGGACACATGTTATATAACATGGAGTTGGATTGACCCACCTTGAGAAACTGTGAGAACGTTGTAATCTTACTTATCATCAGTGGTCTCGTATACAATGTGTATGCTATATCCTTAGACTTGAGGTTGACGCATGTACTTGAGATGTTTAATGACTTATTTAGGGATTGCTAAACACTACTCCGTAACTGGGTAGTTATAAAGGTGGCTTTCGGGTTTGTCGTGAAGCATGCTGCAAGGCATGGTCGATCAAAATGGGATTTGCCCCTCCATACAACGGGAGTGATATCTCTAGACCTATCAATTGGTCGGATTTCTCAAATTCATAGCCATGCTACTTGCGGTTAAAGAGTTAACCGTAGTTGGTGATTCCGAGTCACGTAATCGACAAAGAGTGGTTGAACTAACTAAACAAGGATGACGTATACTCGTCTTGAGTTTGACTGATATCATGAGGCAAAGGGAAATGCATATAGCTAAGCGCTGTTAAGATTCGTCCGATGTGATATTTACATATACTTGGAAGTTGGCATGTCCTGCTAGAGACCGTTACCGATTAATAGTCGGGTAAGAGTACTCGGGCCATATCTAAGTATATGTGAACCTAAAGGGTTGCAAACTTAAAGGGTTGGAACATAATTCAGATGGTGATCCGAATTTCGATGGGCTTTGAGTTCTTGATGGGCTTCGAGTCCCTAATGTAGAGAACCATTGTGGGGTGTCTATATAAAAGGAGGGGTGGTGGCTTTATAGTTAATAGACACCATAGGAATTTTGGAATTTCTGAAACCCTAGCCACCACACCGCCTTCACCCAAAAGCGCACAACCGGCGCTAGTACTCCGGCGCGTGGCGTCCCTGCTCAGTACATGTGGATACCTTGGAAGCATTGCTGCGAAGCTTCAACGTTAGGATGAACCGCAACATGTGACAATGACGAGGACGATCTGCAACCTGATGGTCACGAAGAGCTACTGGAGGAGGCACGAGGCTAGTATGACTATAACTGCACCAACGCGCTACATCGACTCTCCTTTCGCTATGGGTCTGCGCGTTTAGTGGTAATTATGTGATCTATAACTTGCAGTAGTTCTTTGGATACACAATAGAAAATTTTGATTTGATGGGGTAAAGGGCCACCAGATCCGGTAGCGACTAGGGCGCAACAACGGAGTGAAGGGTCAACAAATTTGCTGGCGGGTGGAACATGATGATAGGGTGAAGGGCCAACAAATCTGGTGGCAACCGAAGCACGACAACAGGGTGGAGGGCGACCAGATCTGGTACTCTCTCGATTGCTCTCTCGCTCACGCCGAGGGGGCCACCACCGACTAGTTTACCGTGCCCCCCTGGATGGTAAAGGGAGGTTAGGGAGGTAGTGGCTCAACAGTGGGTGGCGGTGGTGGGCAGGACGACGAGGCGAGGATCGAGAGAATATTAGGTTGAAGGATTGGCCAGTGGGAAAGAGGGAGCCGACAACGTGGTGAGGCAGCGAGTTCGCCACCGGCCACAGGGGAGGTAGAGATGGGGACGAAGGCGGTGGAGGAGGTGCACGGAACTGCCACCAGCGTGGTGGCGGCAATGGAGGAGGGAGGCAACGGAGGTAATGGGAGAGGGAGGAGGGGGGAGGGGAGGACTATACCGTCGAAATTGGGTTCACTAGTTGCTCTCTTTCATGTATTGAATGAATAGCCCAAATTTCTTGGCTGAAATGTTTGAAAAGTCATGGACGAAGGGTATGTACAATGTTACATGTTAGCTATCTATAAGTCTATGCTACATAGGATTTCGGGTGATGTGAAGCTGAGAGGAATTTGTTGTCTATTGTTCATAGTCCTATAGACGGCTTTTATATTGTGTGTATCATTGTATATACAATCTATTAATTACACGAGACACCGTTACAAACAACTATATAGGCAATTCATTGTATGAGTTATCTTTAGTATTGTCTATCGATGATATGAAGATGTATTACAAACAACCGCATCCTGACATAAGCTTAACTGCTTCTCTCTTTCTCAAAACTGCTGCTATGTTAATGCTTTAAAATTAAGGTTTGGCAATACGCTCCTTTCATGTTTGACAGGCCTAAGCTTCACAGGCTGCAGAAGATTTGAAGAATCGACTAAGAGCAACTTTTGTCATAGCAGGTTTAACAATACCGTTTCGACCTCGAATTTTGACGAGCTAACGGTAACGAAAATTGCAAAAAACCGAACGAAAATTCATGAAAAACTGAACGGTTTCGAAAGTCAAACGAATTTAAAATCTGGTCCAACCGCAAAGCAAAATTTGAATGAAAAGGTCGAATATCGCTCGAAAAGCGGCGAATTTTGAGCGGTTTTCGCGAAAATCGGGCGACAGGTTGAAAATTGGGGGAAAATTCAGGAAAATTGCAAAAAATGTTGTAAAATTTCAAACTTCGTTTTTTCAAAAATATTCACACCAGATGTCATAAAGCTATTAACACTAATTTTAGGGAACTTTTGGATAAGTTTTTTAAATTTCCCGAATTTGAATTTGAACTTGAGCGGTAAACCGAATGAAATCCTTTTCCGAACCGAAGCGGTATGAGTGAATTTCGAGTGGTTTTCGACGAAAAGTGAAACCCTGCCCAAGAGTTGAGACGATTTCAGCATACAATAAGTAGTGATTCAATACTTTCCCTCCCAATATGAGCATATTTGTTTTTGCTGTGGATTTTCCAAAAGCTGATTCTAGATTGTGGCTATAGAGA
Source organism: Otatea glauca (assembly GCA_036346275.1). Taxonomy (NCBI): domain Eukaryota; kingdom Viridiplantae; phylum Streptophyta; class Magnoliopsida; order Poales; family Poaceae; genus Otatea; species Otatea glauca. The sequence goes on along the minus strand of CM070722.1, from coordinate 3,265,423 downwards.
AGCTAATTCTGGATTCTAAATTTTGGGATAGCATTTGGTAGATAATTACTTGGAACTTTCAGTGGCATTCTCATATTTGTATTCCTCAGAATCCATAAAAGCACCTACAAAGTGGATTGTGGATTATAGCATATATGGGTGGATTGGATTGTAAGAACCAATTTCTAGAATCGGGTTGTTTGTTTTTTATTCAGCTTTTGTAACATCCCAAAATTTTGCATAAATATTATTCTATCGCTTAAAAGTGCATTTATGATTTTCTGGAATTTATTTGGATTTTTCTTGATTTATTTGAATTAGTTTTAAATCAAGTTTATTGCCCATTTATTCAAATCTATTTAAATCCATGCCAAGTCAAAATAAAGTTTTGTCAAAAATATTTTATTTGAGTCCAGAATGTCTCAAAGTATTTTGAGATTTTTAGGATTTTCTTGATATTTTAATGCTTAAAATAAATAAAATAAATTTCAGGAATTATTTTAATTATTAAAGTTTTAAAAACCCAAGTGAGCAGTGTTGGGCCACGCCCAACAGCGTGCGTCAGAAGGCCTCGTCGGTCGCGGCCCGGTCGACCCACGAATCGCGGCGGGAACCTAGATCGTGACCGTTCGCGCGATCCAGCCGGCCGGAGTTGGCGCGTGTGCACTCGCGTTTTGGCGTCGGATCGGGACCGCAGCGTCGTTATCGGTTGTCGTCTCGGCGGACTCGGAGTTCACCGCCGTGTGTCTGCGGACTCTTTCGCCGTGTAGAGCGCGGACGTCTAGGCTATAAAAAGAAGGGGTAGCGCTTGAGGTTCGTAGTCGGCGCCGCGTCTTTTGGTCGGAGAGGTTTCGCGAGAGCGATCGTGAAACGCCGCCGCAAGCTTCGCGGAGTTGAAGTGTGGGACCGCGCGGTTTTTGCTCAAGTCGCCACCGGATCGTCGGTTTTCGGCGTTTTGGTTCAAGATCGAACTCTTGAGGTGTGCGCGTCGACTACGCTCGTCATCTCGTCGAACCGCGGCGGAGCGCCGCTATCTCGGTCTTCTTCCTCGCCTCGGTGGTCTTCTCGCCGTCGCGCCGCTTTTGCCGGGTAAGTTTGTGACCGTCGGATCTTGATGAAGGGCGAGGATCGTGCAGCGTGGGGTTGAGATCGGCAGCCGTTGGATGCGATCTGTGCGGTGGGTTTCCGCGCGCGTGTGGACCAATCGAGGCCGGCATGTGTCGGCGCAGCGAGGCGCCATGGGCCGGGTGCAGTGAACCCGAGTCGTGGAGTGGGTCTATGCGCCGAAGACGCGTGGCGACCTCGATTTGTTCGGTCGGGGCTGGCGTCATGATGGCGCAATAAATCAGTTTTTCAGAATAAAAATAAATCTGTTAATTTCGAATTTACGATTTTACGATTTGATGTTATTTCAAACTTCAAAAGGCTATATCTTTTGCAATTTAACTCGGAATTGAGTGATTCCAATTTCTAAAAATTTGTAAAATTGAGATCTATTTAATGGTGAATTTTAATTGATTTTTGGAGTTCATTTGCTCTCTGTTTTGGTATTTATTTACTTTTCTTCTTGATGCAGCGTAGGCGTTGAATTGTGCGATGCTTGGAGGAAGATCCACAACTCAAGAGCAAGCTTGAGATCAAGATCAGGACCTATTCCAAGGCAAGTTGTGCTTTGATCATGTTGAACCCATGTTTATAAAATTGCTATGTTTGTTTTACCCTATTGCATATATTTCAAATATACAATTGTTTCAAGTTAGATTGGGCTTAGCTAATATACAGATTGATCTATACCCTACCTTGTCGTTATATGCCATGATCCAATGTCACCCTAGATTGGTTAAATATAGTTGGTTAATAATATTAATCAACATTGGAGGATTAGTTCGTATTAGTTGCCTAGCCGTGCCACGTCATCACATGTGTCGAATCATTGATAATTAATCTTGATTAATGGAATATGGAACAATATTATGAATTTGTGTGTCATGTGCGATCACGATGAGATTGAGTTGTTGTGGCGAGTCATGTCACATAGCGATGTTGAATTGTTGATGGCACGTGGTGCTTGTAATCAAGCGGGTGATAATAACTTAGATTGAGGCAAGTGGCAAGGGCGAGGAGGCCAAGGTGGGCCCAATGGGCGGAGGGTATGTGGATGTCTTGCCTTGATCACACTACGGACTTAACCTTGCAAGCCTTTGACACGAGTCTATCATGCAACCACATATGCAGTATGGGCCACCTAGCTAAGTAATTTGCAATATCTTAATTTTGGTACTATCGTGGTCGGTGTGAGTTCCCGAGTTATGGTGTAATTCACATGGCGCAAGAGGGGGCCTGGATGTGGTAACCAGTCCACAGTGTTGAATCCTTAGCGGGTAGTATCGGGTTAAGCGGAGCATTGTAAAGGCTTTGTTATAATCACTCGCCTTGGTGGTGTTTGGTTGTATCACGTGGGTAAAGTGCATAACCTCGTAGAGTGTGAAACTATTCGGATAGCCGTGCTCTGGTATTGAGCAATGCTCGGGAATTCTGATTAAGGGTTAGCTTAATTAATTGGACAACATGGTTGGGATGGCGGAATGCCATATGGAAGATGAAATTTGACTTAGGATTGGAAACTTGGTTTACTTGAGAAATACTGAAGTTATTTATTATTGCTATTTGTTTTACATTCTTTACAATCTATTTACTGTATTTGTTCATAAATGCTGCTTATTGCAAAATAGCCATGATAGCCTATCCATTGGAATAAGCCTTACATATAGATACATAGAATTGCATTCTGTGCACAACTTGTTGAGTGCTTTAAGTACTCACCCTTGCCAAACAACAATAATCAACAGTTGAGGAATCTACACCTGTGTTGGAAGATGAAGTCCAGGAAGACACGAGTCATTAGGGTCCGAGCCTTGTCGGTTGCCTGTGGTGAACTGATGAGCTATCTACGTTTCTATTTTCCGCTGCTTAATCATTAGTTATATTCTCAGTCTTGCCCTGCGTGGCTTAATAATGTAAGTTGGTCATAAGATCATACATTTAGCTATATCAAATAAATGAACTATTATTCTATTATCGTTGTGTATGATGTGATATGTACCAATGTCAAAATTGTGTGCACTAGCGTTGATCACAGGACTAGTGCGGTGAACACGCGTGGGTTGAATCGCTGGATTCGGGTCCTTCAGAGGTGGTATCGAGCATCTTGACCGTAGGTCTTGGCCTAGATAGTGTGGAGGTGTCTGTGTGAGTCCAAAACTATTTTCTAAAGAAAATCTAAACATGACTAATAAAACACTCTCGACTCATCTCATTCTCTACTTCTAGCCTTTGCTGAATTTACCGTTTTACTTGCCCTTTTGGGTGGAGCTCTTATTCAAAGTTCTTGTGGAGCGGATGCGGGTTGTTCCGACCTTGAGGAGTCGGTGGCGGCTCGTCATGGAGCTGTGGAGTACTTGACGCTTGGGGGCTTCTACCGTCCGCTTTACGAGGAGGCGGTGGTCGATTAATGGTGTACACCGAGGATTTATTTGCAAGCGATTATCTACGCTCGGAAGAGCGAGGAAGCTAGCGGGCCAATCAACATCTCTGCGGAAGATTCTCGTATGAGGTTGCAACTTTCGGAGGCGCTCGACTTGCTCTTCGCGTGTCCGCCGCGACTACGCCGACGAGCTTCATGACTCGATGTTCGCCTTCACCGGACGTTCAAGCATGCCGGCCGACGGATCGTGGAGGGCGAGTGTGCCCGCTGCGGTACACCTTGCGAGTTCGCCCTTGCCGGAGGATCATATGAGAGATACTACTCGGGAGCCGGAGGCGTATGCGAGACACTCGAGTGGCGAGCGGGAGTTTGAGGTGACCCGTGCTTGACCATCGGGATGATCACCGGTGGGAGAGGCCACGGAGGCGGTCGAGGATGAGTTGGAGCGCGTGACTCGAAGAGTTCGGGAGCCAGCAGAGGAGTCGAGGAGGATCAGGAGCGAGTGGGAGCGGAGGAGTGCGGACCCGTTGTTGCAGAGGACCCGTGGTAGGTTATCGGGATAGGTTCGCTCCTATGCCCGCTCATTCGTCGGTGTATGCGCGGATCGGCCTCGACCGAGGTGGTGGATGAGTGAGTGTCGACCTTGGGCTGTGTTGAGACTTCGAGTGTGAGTCGCGTCTTTAAGTTAGTCTTTACCTTTCTAGTTGGCGTTAAGGTTTCGTGTTTAGTTTGCTTCTTTGTAATCTTGAGTGTGCGGTATGGGTTGCAAAGCTTGTAGGCTTAACTAAGCGGCCATACCAAGAATAATAAAGAATTATTTCAGTTTGGGTATAATCTATCTCCCGCTTTAGAAATTCTTGCTTCTTATCTATGCTACATCTACCTTCCCTAAACCTAAGAGGCAATCATCGGATGGTGAATACTCGAGGAACAACGGAGCTTGAAGTGGATCGCGCGAGCGACAACACCAACGCAGAGGCAGCCCTCAACCACCGCGGTGGACATGCGAGAATCTGGGGCGTTTCTTGCGTGCAGACTCAAGCGATCACGGACTATGATCAGGCGGATCGACAAATGACCAACGCGCACCAACAACAACAACCACAGTAGCTCGAACAACCATGGTGGACCCGACCTCACTCAAAGCTATCAGTTTTATGAGGACTAGGCCACCAACTTTTCAGAAATGTGAACCCTTTGGAAGCCGATGGCGGCTTAGGACAATTGAGAAGAAGGCGCACATCACGCAATGTGAAGGAAATGAGAAGGTGCTCTCGCCTCTCATCAATTGGAAGGAACCGCCGAGAATGGTGGGAGAATTCTCGTGCGCTCATGGAGCCCCACAAGAGATCACACAGGAGGTTTACTAATGCTTTTACGCGATATCATGTCGGAGAAATGATGGACCTTAAGAAGGAAGAGTTGAGAGCTTTGAAACAAGGAGGCCAACGGTGGCGAGTACACGAACAAGTTTACTCGATTAGCTCGCTATGCCCCTGAAGGCGTAGCGGCAGATAAAGCTAAGCGATCTCGTTTCATGAAGGGACCAATTCGGGATGCAGTGGGGTGATCACCCACAATTTTCGGACTTTGAGAACTAGTCAATAAAGCTTTGATCCTAGAAGATAAGCGCAAAGAGCTGGGTGAAAACCGTGGCGCTTGATGACCAATCGGTGGGCGTCCAAACCATCTACGTTTGAGGATGTCACCGCGACAATTTGCTAGATTCCAACCACGGTAGTGAACAAGGCGTCAACCCTGCACCTCGCCACGCCAATCGAATTTTGGACCCGGCCGCAGGCAACAATGCGCGGAGAGGGAATCAACGATCTGCCGTGAAAAGATGCTATACGCAATGAGCGGGGCACTTTTCCAATAGGTGTCCACGAAGGAGGCATTACGCCGGTCGCGTTTCAACAGGAACCACACGCCAAAGCACCGACCTCGGGAGGAAATCGTGCGCGAGTCAAGCCGGAGCAACCCGCAATCAACGGTCGCGTGGAAGGATCAACCATATCATCGATGGAGCTCGGGGAGGCTACGGGCGTCGTCTTGGGTAAGTTTACGGTCAACTCGGTTTCCGCTCTGATTTTGTTTGATTACGAGCTTCGCATTCGTTCGTTTCTCAAAGTTTTGCAACCAGAATGGATTTCAAGTGGTGAATCTTAAGTGTGTGCTCTTAGTCAAGCCCTAGGATCGAGCTTAGATCTAGCCTTGGGTGTTTGGGAGCTAAGTTGCTTATGGATGGGATAGAATTCCTAGCGAATCTTATCTTGATAGATCGCAATCCTAGACGTCATCCTTGGAATGGATTGGTGTCTAAGCATAAGGCGTTTTGGATTGTGGCGAAGGATCGTGACTTTGGAAGGCCCTAGTGGCAAGAAAGTGGAGTTTCAGCGACCGCGATTCGCGATGGGCGATTAATGGTCAACGGCGTGAAAGCCAAAGACATGGAAGATGTGCGATGGCGAGGAATACCGGATGTGTTTCGGAAGATTTGCGAGGATTGCCACGGGACCGTGATATCGAGTTCGTGATCGAGTTAGCGCCAGTGCAGCACCGATATCAAAAGACCATATCGGATGCCTACCGAGCGAGTTAGTGGAAATGAAGAAGCGATTGAGGAACGCAAGAAAAGGTTTCATTAGACCAAGTTCATCGCCGTGGGAGCCTCGGTTTTGTTTGTTCGTAAGAAGGGCGGAAGTCTTAGAATGTGCATCGATTATCGTGCACTGAATAAGGTAACAATCAAGAATAAGTATCCGTTGCCGAGGATCGATGACTTATTTGGTCAATTAAGAGGAGCTGGAGTTTTCTCTAAGATAAATCTTCGTTCAGGATACCATCAGTTGAAGATCCGAGCGGAGGATGTGCCTAAGACTGCGTTTTCTACGCGTTATGGACGATCTGAGTTCACGTCATGTCATTTGGATTGACTAATGCCCGGCATATTTTATGAACATGATGAATAAGGTTTTCATGGAATAGTTGGATAAGTTTGTTGTAGTCTTCATAGACGATATCTTGGTTTACTCGAAGATAGAGGAAGAGCATGCAGAACATCTCAGAATGGTTTTAGAGAGGCTACGAGAACATCAGCTATATGCTAAGTTTAGCAAGTGCGAATTTTGGAAGGAGAAAGTTGAATTTCTTGGTCACGTAATGACTACTAAAGGAGTAGCGATTGACCCAAGCAAAGTGGGCCTGATGTTACATTAGGAGCAACGAAATCATTACCCGATCCGTAGTTTTACGGGAATGGCGGGATATTACCGTCGGTTCATAGAAGGATTCTCAACAATTGCTAAACCCCTTACGCAGATTGTTAAAGAAAGAAAAGAAGTTTGCATGGGCGCTTGAGTGCGAGAAAAGTTTCATGGAATTAAAGAAGCGTTTAACAACGGCCCCGTATTAATCTTGCGGATGTGCGAATGGATTTGATATATACTGCGATGCTTCAAAGCAAGGCTTAGGGTGCGTGTTAATGCAAGAAGGCAAAGTCGTTGCTTATGCGTCGAGACGCTTAAGACCGCATGAGGTGAATTACCCAACGCATGATTTGGAATTAGCTACCGTAGTACATGCTTTAAAGATATGGCGTCATTATCTCATAGGAAATAGATGTGAGATATATACAGACCATAAGATCCTGAAATACATATTCACTCAAGCGGTCCGAATATGAGGCAAATGAAGGTGGCTAGAGTTAATTAAGGATTATAATGTGGGAATCCATTATCATCCGGAAAAGCCAATGTGGTGGCGGATGCTCGAGTCGAAAGAGCCATAGCACAAATACATTGACAATGGAGGATCAACGAATTATGCAGCGAATTTGAAACTAAGGTTGGAGGTCGTTCGCAAGGAATGGTAGCTGACCGGAAGTAAAGCCAACATTTGGAAGGTCGAGTTAGAAGGCGGAAAGATGGCGATAAAATTTCTAAGATTAAGGCTAAAAGGAAGAAGGCCTAGCCGTAGATTTCACTCTAGGCGAGCAAGGAACCATGTTCTTCAAAGGCGAATTTGCGTCTTGGGATAAAAGGAAGCGAAACAATTGATTCTTGAGGAAGCTCACGATTCTAAGTACTCGATTCATCCGAGGAAGTGCCAAGATGTACGAGATTTGAAAGAGAGATTTTGGTGGCCTAACATGAAGCGTGAAGTAGTGAGCATGTTGCTTTATCGACGTATGTTAGAGAGTAAAAGCCATGCATCAAAGACCATTGGTTTATTGCGGTGTTGAAAATTCGGAATGGAAGTGGGAGGAAATCGGAATGGACTTTATCACCGGTTTACCTAAAACTCGGAGAGGGTACGATTCCATTTGGGTTATTGTGGATCGTCTAACCAAGGTCGCCCATTTTATCGATAGAAGACCACTTACTCGGAGATCGTTTAGCGAGTTGTACATGTCAAAGATTGTATGTTTGCATGGAGTGCCCAAGAAGATTGTGTCGACAGAGGACCCAATTTACCTCGAGATTTTGGAATAAGTTGCACGAAGCCATGGGGACTCGTCTGAATTTTAGTACATCATATCACCCGCAAACAGATGGTCAGACTGAAAGAGTAAATCAGATTCTAGAGGATATGTTGAGAGCCTGTGCTTTAGCTTACACTCTGACGTGGGATAAGTGTTTGCCATATGCGAATTCGATTACAATAATAGTTACCAAGCTAGCTTGCGATGTCACCATTCGAGGCATTGTATGGGCGTGCTTGTCGTACTCGTTGAATTGGAGCAAGCAGAGAACGTTTGGTTTTGGGCGGACATTCTCGAGGAAGCGAAAGTCAAGTCGCAATGATCGAGAGAAAGGTTGAAGATAGCACAGTCAAGACGGAAGAGTTACGTAGATAACCGTCGTCGAGATTTGAGTTTTGAACCAGAAGATCATGTGTACCTCAGGGTTACCCCTCTTAAGAGCGTTAAAAGATTTCACGTTAAAGGGAAGCTTGCGCCAAGATATATTGGTCCGTTCAAGATTTTGAGCCGTCAAGGAGAGGTAGCTTATCAGTTAGAATTGCCTCAGTCCTTGGCAGGAGTGCATGATGTATTCCATGTGTCGCAGCTTAAGAAGTGTCTCATAGTGCCAACAGAGCAAACCCCGTTGGATGCAATAGAGTTGCAAGAAGATTTGACTTACAAAGAGCAACCATCGAATTTTGGATGTTATGGGCGCAAGACCGAAACAAGTCTATTCGCTTTGCGAGTGCGATGGAGCAATCATTACGAAAGTGAAGCCACTTGGGAGCGAGAAGAAGATTTGAAGTCAGAATTTTCGAACCTATTCTCTAGTTAGCCGGAATCTCGGGTCGAGATTCTGTTAAGGGGGGGAGGTTTGTAACATCCCAAAATTTTGCTTAAATATTATTCTATTGCTTAAAAGTGCATTTATGATTTTCTGGAATTTATTTGGATTTTTCTGGATTTATTTGAATTAGTTTTAAATCAAGTTTATTGCCCATTTATTCAAATCTATTTAAATCCATGCCAAGTCAAAATAAAGTTTTGTCAAAAATATTTTATTTGAGTCCAGAATGTCTCAAAGTATTTTTGAGATTTTTAAGGATTTTCTTGATATTTTTAATGCTTAAAATAAATAAAATGAATTTCAGGAATTATTTTAATTATTAAAGTTTTAAAAACCCAAGTGAATAGTGTTGGGCCAAGCCCAACACTGTGTGTGGGAGGCCTACGTCGGTGCGGCCCAGTGCAGCCCACGAATCGCAGCGGGGGGGAACCCTAGATCGTGACCGTTCGCGCGCGATCCAGCGGACCGGAGTTGGCCGCGTGTGCACTCGCGTTTTGGCCGTCGGATCGGGACACGCGTCGCGCTGTCGGTTGTCGTCTCCGAAGCGGACTCGGAGTTCACCGCCGTGACGCCGCCGGACTCTTTCGCCGTGTAGAGCGCGGACGTCTAGGCTATAAAAGAAGGGGGTAGCGCTCCGAGGTTCGTGGTCGGCGCGCGTCTTTTAGTCGGAGAGGTTTCGCGAGAGCGATCGTAGAAACGCCGCCGCAAGCTCGCGGAGTTGAAGAGTGGGACCGCCGCGGTTTTTGCTCAAGTCGCCACCGGATCGTCGGTTTTGGCGTTTTGGTTCAAGATCGAACTCTTGAGGTGTGCGCGTCGACTACGCTCGTCTTCGTCGGAACCGCGCGAACGCCGCTATCTCGGTCTTCTTCCTCGCCTCCGGTGGTCTTCTCGCCGTCGCGCCGCCTTTTGCTTCGGGTAAGTTTGTGACCGTCGGATCTTGATGAAGGGCGAGGATCGTGCGCGTGGGGTTGAGATCGGCGGCCGTTGGATGCGATCATGCGGTGGGTTTCCGCGTGCGTGTGGACCAATCGAGAGCCGACATGTGTCGGCGCGGTCGAGCGCCATGGGCCGGGTGCAGTGAACAGAGGGAGTCGTGGACTGGTCTATCGCGAAGACACGTGGCGACCTCGATTTGTTCGGTCGGGGCTGATGTCATGATGACGTAATAAATTAGTTTTTTTCAGAATAAAAATAAATCTGTTAATTTCGAATTTCTGATTTTCTGATTTCAGTATTTATTTCAAACTTCAAAAGGCTATATCTTTTGCAATTTAACTCGGAAATGAGTGATTCCAATTTCTAAAAATTTGTAAAATTGAGATCTATTTAATGGTGAATTTTAATTAATTTTTGGAGTTCATTTGCTCTCTGTTTTGGTATTTATTTGCTTTTCTTCTTTGAGTGCGCGTGAGCGTTGAATTGTGCGGCGCTTGGAGGAAGATCCGGCAACTCAAGAGCAAGCTTGAGATCAAGATCAGGACCTATTCCAAGGCAAGTTGTGCTTTGATCATGTTGAACCCATGTTTATAAAATTGATATGTTTGTTTTACCTATTGCATATATTTCAAATATACAATTGTTTCAAGTTAGATTGGGCTTAGCTAATATACAGATTGATCTATACCCTACCTTGTCGTTATATGCCATGATCCATTGTCACCTAGATTGGTTAAATATAGTTGGTTAATAATATTAATCAACATTGGATGATTAGTTCGTATTAGTTGCCTAGCGGTGCCACGTCATCACATGTGTCGAATCATTGATAATTAATCTTGATTAATGGAATATGGAACAATATTATGAACTTGTGTGTCATGTGGGATCACGATGAGATTGAGTTGTTGTGGCGAGTCATGTCACGCGCGATGTTGAATTGTTGATGGCACGTGATGCTAGTAATCAGCCGGGTGATAATAACTTAGATTGAGGCAAGTGGCAAGGGCGAGGAGGCCAAGGTGGGCCCAATGGGCGGAGGGTATGTGGATGTCTTGCCTTGATCACACTAAGGACTTAACCTTGCAAGCCTTTGACTGAGTCTATCATGCAACCACATGTGCAGTATGGGCGGCCTAGTGAGTAATTTGCAATGTCTTAATTTTGGTACTATCGTGGTCGGTGTGAGTTCAGAGTTATGGTGTAATCGCATGGCGTAGAGGGGTCTGGATGTAGTAACCAGTCCACGGTGTTGAATCCTTAGCGGGTAGTATCGGGTTAAGCGAGCATTGTAAAGGCTTTGTTATAATCACTCGCCTTGGTGGTGTTTGGTTGTATCACGTGGGTAAAGTGCATAACCTCTGCAGAGTGTGAAACTATTCGGATAGCCGTGCTCATGTATTGAGCAATGCTCGGAATTCTGATTAAGGGTTAGCTTAATTAATTGGACAACATGGTTGGGATGGCGGAATGCCATATGGAAGATGAAATTTGACTTAGGATTGGAAACTTGGTTTACTTGAGAAATCTTGAAGTTATTTATTATTGCTATTTGTTTTACATTCTTTACAATCTATTTCTTGTATTTGTTCATAAATCTTTGCTTATTGCAAAATAGCCATGATAGCCTATCCATTGGAATAAGCCTTACATATAGATACATAGAATTGCATTACATGCACAACTTGTTGAGTGCTTTAAGTACTCACCCTTGCCAAACAACAATAATCAACAGTTGAGGAATCTACACTGTGTTGGAAGATGAAGTCGAGGAAGACACGAGTCATTAGGGTCAGAGCCTTGTCGGTTACTGTGGTGAACGGCGAGCTATCTACGTTCTATTTTCCATTGCTTAATCATTAGTTATATTCTCAGTCTTGCCCTGCGTGGCTTAATAATGTAAGTTGGTCATAAGATCATACATTTAGCTATATAAAATAAATGAACTATTATTCTATTATCGTTGTGTATGATGTGATATGTACCAATGTCAAGCTGTGTGCACTAACGTTGATCCTGGGACTAGTGCAGTAAACACAGTGGGTTCGAATCAGTGGATTCGGGTCCTTACAGCTTTTAAGGTCAAAATCCAAAATCCATAGTAAAAACAAACAAGCTCTAAATTATACAAATCTTGAAACAAGTAAAAAGATAAGTAAACACCATCTACCTCTCGCATACAAATCTTCTCAGCACTAGCATTCGCTGGAGAATCAGTTGCACATGTAGGCAATCTCCTTGCAGATCACGATATTCGAATTTTTTTTCCTGGACATTTACTACAATAATGTCAGGCAATCGAGGTAGGAAAAAGATGGTATCATCTGCTGGCACCAAGCAAAAGAAGATGCTGTTCATCACAGTGTTGTCCAATTCAAAGAAATTATCGGCCCTCCTTAACAAATAACAATCTAACAATGACAACACCAGGTCATCATCATTCATGAGACAGCACATTCTTTATTAACTCATGCTGTCATGCATCTAATCTCATGCATCAGTTGGCCAGGTCAAAGAGAGAGAGAGGTTGGAGTAGGGAGGTAATAACACTAAAACTCAGGGAGCGATATAGAAAAAAGCACTACTAGTCTAGCATTTCTCTATAACTAAGCCGATGCACGCCTTGCCTTCCCCATCTTCTCCATTCCTCTGCCCATCTCCGACCAGCCGGAGCGAGCGGAAGGCGAGGAAGCGCAGGACTCTCTCGCGCGCGCGTGCCATCCGAGCCGCACGCATCAGCGCTCTTCATCCACCTCCTGGCGGCGGCACTGCATTGCGCAGGTGAGGTGTCCTACTTGCCGGCCTTCTCGTTCTCGGTCTCTTGATTTGGAGCTCACTTAGGCGGCGCTAGTCTTAGATCCGTGCAAAATTGTAGATCAGATCCGCCCTTGAATCCGCATTGATCGGTTGTGGCCGGAAAGGCGGCGGCGGCTCTCTCCAAGATTTGTGGTGGTTTGCTCCTCTCTGGGTAGATCTAGCGCGGCTTTCTTGTGCGGGGAGGTTAGTGGTGGGCAACATTGCGATACTGTACTTGTAGAATCGCGAATGCGATGCCGCTTTCCCGAGTCAATGTTGCGTCTTTAGCGCTGACGCATCAGCAATTCTGGTTGAGAATGCTTCAAGAAAGAATCTGGGATGTGTGGTAATGTGTGATGTTTTGGTTAGAAACAATAGTCTCAAGTTACAATTCTTCATTTTTTTTAGCATGGAGAGCTCTACAACATGTTTGATGGGGAGTGACTTCAGATTCTTTACTTTACTCTTCAGCTTACCAGTCCATTTAGATGCTTGAGTAATTTACAATCGGTGGGATAAGGGTCGGAGAAAGCATTGCTACAATGCTCACTGTCATTTAGATCAACGTGAGCATGTGCAACTTTTCTACATGGCATTGATGTGCCGATAATCTGCGCAGTATCTTAAGACGCTTGATGTTTTTTTTTTGGCTCGCCAACTGTTTGAACAAGTGATACAGGGATCGATTACGCCCCATTTTAGCCTAAAGTAGTCACCCATCAAAAGTTTCTTATGGAAGTGCTGATTAAGCCCCAGCCAGCAAACAACTTTTTCTTGGATTCCAGTGGGATGCCCTACATGCGGTTCTGAGCTGTGGTTCTTTTGTATTCTTGCACAACTTGTTAGAATATTGAGTCAAATGCATGGAAATATGTAATGTACAAAAGCTTGTGCCATGTGCTCTTGTCTGTGAAGTGGATCGTATGGATTTGCTCTAAATTTTTTATGTGGATGGGTCAGATCGCGTGTTTTGGACCATCTGATCTTTCCAATCTGTGGTGCTCTGGCACACCTTCAGATCAAGGCCAAAATGGGCACCGCTGGACATGGTTTTGGGGCCCAAAATCTTCGTAGAATAGTAAAGCCAGGGTGTCATGGCCACTTGATGTTTGTTTGTTTAAATGGCCAATGGGCTGAGAACTATACTGAAAGTAGTTAAAAATTGGGTGCACATAGAGTTCGGTGGGTCCAAATCATGATAGAAATGTGGAAACATGGTGGCGTGGTATCACTCAAGTGTCAATTAAATTGCCCAACTTGGACAAAGAACAAACACAAAAGTAGTACAAACTACAAAGTACAAACATAGCAGTCACACGCTGGTTTCGAACATAGTTTGATATTTCTTTGTTCTGGCTTTGAATGTATTTTCTTCAATTTATTTGTTCCGAATCTCTTGATTTTTATACACAATACCCTTACCCTTGCTTTTGGTGATCTGCAGTAATCATTGTTCAAGAAAATGGTTGCAGAGGCCTTTACAGTAGATTTGGATAAGCCTCTTGTTTTTCAGGTAATGTGGCTCGTCCTTTTTGTAATTTTTTTTTATTTTGAAAGTTTGATCTTCACACTGTTATATTGTTCTATGTTGTGTTATGGTGGAGCAAAATTTTGTTCATTTTTTTCTTTCAAAGATCTTATGCTTTTTGGCATATCAGCATTCAGCAGTATGTTTTCTATTAAAGCTTTGTTATATAGGTGGATTTTTTCCAAAGAGATAGGTCATCATATTTCAGCTGTGTAGAGTACATATGACCAAAAGTTCGGTAGCTAGAAGTGTTTGATGTTCTTAACTTCTTATGCCTATTCTGTGCATGTCAATGAGATATATAACATACGAGTAGTGCTTCTATGCATCACCCTCTCAATACAAGCTGCATGGATCTTGAAACAAGAGAAGGGATAACTAATTATCATCCACCCTTCATTGATGCTTTAATATTTGTGCAACTTTCAAATAGTGAGGCATAGAAGCACCTCCCATAACATACATATTTGTAAAATTTTGCCATTATTTACAAAGAACTCAAATTGTGATATTTTTAGTCTCCACGATTTCACACTTTCACTATGTATGCAGTCCTTATCAGTAGTCTTTGACATGACACTCGCCTAATTTCTCTGTTTATGATTTGGTGTCTGGATGCATTTGAAAATTCTGGTCTGCTCATTGATTATTGTTTCCAACTATTTGGGTTAAATTATCTAGGTTGGTCATCTAGAGGAACAATATCAGGACTGGGTTCACCAGCCAATTGTTAGCAAGGAGGGTCCACGATTTTTTGCCAATGATGTATTGGAGGTGAAGATTCTTTTTATTGCACTTCTTCTATTTGAAATTTCGGGCATTGTGTTCTAATGGATGTTTCATTGTTCAGTTTTTAACACGTACGAAATGGTGGGCCGTTCCTCTTATTTGGTTGCCTGTTGTCTGTTGGTGTCTGACTACATCCATCCAAATGGGCCACACATTTTCAGAAGTAGCTTTGATGGTTGTGTTTGGAATATTTCTCTGGACATTGATTGAATATATGTTGCACCGGTTCCTGTTCCACATAAATACTAAAAGTTACTGGTATGTTGTGCTGCCAATTACTGTTCAAGTCTAACAGATGAGTTGAGCATCTTCTGGTCAATGCTATTTGATGTGTGGCAGGGCAAACACAGCTCACTACCTTCTTCATGGATGCCATCACAAGCATCCCATGGATGGACTTCGACTTGTCTTTCCACCAGCTGCTGCAGCTATCTTGTGCTTTCCGGTAAATAAGCTTCCTCATGGATTACATATCGGGGTAACACTGTTGTGGTGATAATGTGACATCCATCAGCTTACATGCCCATCAACTCAAGCATTGGAATCCTTTCCACATTTGTTCTGTACTTCCTGCCTTCTAATGCTTTTTTCAAGCTGTCTGAGTAGTTTGTTTGTACATGAAAGCTTGTTAGGCCCTTCAAACAAATTTGGATTCCCTTTGTAGGTTGGGAAATAAAGTATTTAACTTTCATATGGACATTGATGGCGTTGATTTTTATTCTATCATGTCATATTATTTTTTAATGTAGTTCTTGCTCTGTCCATCCAGTTCTGGAATCTAGTAAAGCTCTTTTCTACCCCGTCTACCACTCCTGGCGTGTTTGGAGGTGGCCTGCTGGGTTATGTGATCTATGATTGCACACACTACTACCTGCATCATGGCCAGCCATCATCTGATCCAGGAAAACATCTCAAGGTGATTATTTCATTCTGAAGTTTATCAAACCACGCCATCTCATTTTATAATTACATTTTGTTTCTGTTGTGCATCAGAAATACCATCTGAACCATCACTTCAGAATTCAAAACAAGGGCTTTGGAATAACTTCGACCCTGTGGGATCATGTGTTTGGTACATTGCCTTCAACAAAAACTATTGACAAGAGTGCTTGACTTGTACCACATCTACTGCCTTGCAAAGCCAAATATCAAGGTCAGGCTTGCTCATAGTCCCTGTTGGCTGTTTCCACTTCCTCAGGCCAAATTCCATTCCATCACGTATACTTGACCTTAGCATTTGTCTTTGGGGAGGGTGGTGTTCTAGATGAGGACTAATAACTCATTTCTCTTGCAGATTCTCCATGACTGATGACGGGTTTTATGGATGAACTACTATTCAATTTCCGATTCTTTGCAGATCCTATCGTCAGTTGCAGCCTTGCAGATGTCACTGAAATTGTCCTCCGGTGCTCTGAGAATAGAGTGGTTTCAGTCCAGTCTATCAGTAATCATTCAGATTATGTCTGATGTGACTCTTGTTAGATTACCATGTGTGCAGAGTTTTCTAGTATAGCCTCTACATTTGGATATATATCTTATATAATTTTGAGACTAGTAATTGCTTTATATATTATAACTTTGCAGTTTTCATTCAGTGGACTATATAGTTTTGTTCAGTGAAACTATTGCAGCCGTTCCCGCTTCTCACAAGCTGTGAAGACTATTAACAAGCTATAGAACTGGAATGCATGAACCAAACAGCCTTCTGAAAGTGAAATGGTACCATTCAGAATTGTTGTGCATTCCAATGACCTTAAGATTCGCAGATTTGCATTCTGATGACGTGAGCCGTTAGCTTCAACTCATGTAATCAGTCTCAACTCTCAACAACATTCAACTATTCAAGACAAGTAGTGTAAGAGCAAGGCTATCAATCTTGCCTAGTCTGTGTTATTGGCCACCTTTCTGAAACTCTGATCCCACTTCTTCCTTGCAGGCCAACTAAAACAGGAATAACTTTTCATACTAAACTCCGAACGATATGTCCTCTGAAGAGTTAACAAGTAGACTCGATAAGCTTTCCAATGGTGTGTATAACATGGACACCCAAACGAGTCAGGTTGACAACTACTGGGTGCCAAAGGCGTCCACCTCCTCGTCTTTATCAGTCCCCGTTCCTCCGCGTCGAGTGCAAGCTCTCCCGTTGCCCGCCGACCAACCGCTCCGGCGCCGCCGCGCCGGCGAGCTCCTTTGTGTTTCTTGCTCAGCGCGAGGCAGATCCTGCTTTTGATTAGCTACAGAGGCGACTATATGCGTAGCAAGCTGTACACTGTAGTGCATGAACCAGACACGAGATCATGCAACGCAAAACTAAAAGCTATAATCAGAATTGTTGTGTTGCCATTGATGGCTTTCTAGATTTGTCCTCCAGATGCTTTTGACTGATGACGACTGAAGAAGGGGTTGTCATATATGGCAACTGAAAACTGAGGAGCCTCCCCGGTCAGTTGGTTTGTACCACGGATACTGAACTAGTCGGCGGCCGGCCGCCGTCGAGTTCGCTTAGGGCGACGGCTCACTGGTGCATGCACTACAAATCAATTCGTAGTCGTAAGTTGGCAAAGGCCTCCCGCCGTTCCACCCTCGGGTCCTCTCACCTCCACCCACGCCACGCCGGATTCGATTGTCTCCCGCCGTGCTACGGTCGGATCAGTTCAGCTCCACCTGCGCCACGTCCGAACCCTGTAGCCTCTCGCTGATCCAAGCTCGGTTTCGGTTGCCTCAATCCACGCCGCGCCGGATCCGGGTCGGTGGAGGAGGGAGGCTGGGGACGGCGGAGGAGACAGGAGGTCGGGGATGGCAGAGACCAGAGCGGCGGAGGGAGAAGGCATGTTGCACGGGGGAGCAAGAGAAGACGAGGATAAATGAGGAGATGGGAGAAATATTCTTGAGTTTATATATGATGGTATTTGGTGGATAATTTTGGAGACTTCCAGTGGCAAAGGGTTATTTCATCCTAAAAACCTCAAAAAAGCACCTCTCACCTGGCTTGTGGCTTATAGTTATATGGAGGATTTTTTTTTTAAACTCGGCTTAAAAGTCAGTCGTTTATTTCGGCTTTAGCTTTTCTGCTTTTAAGTCAATTAAAAAGCCGAAACAAACAAGGTCTAATAACAACGTTACTACTGAGATCATGGACGTTTGTCGATCGAAGACTACAACCAGATACATGCATAGATGCATCCACATGCATGAATAACATGTACGTATATATGCCATGAATAGCTCAGTGCATGCCTCAGTGGTCCCATGCCATGCATGTATCTATGAATATATCACTCATGGGCAGAAGACGACATGGTAGTCGTTGGAGCCCATGCATGTATGGATCTTCCACTCGTTGGGATGGTGGTTCGCATCGGTGCAGCGGCGGTACTCTCTGCACTGGAGGGCGTCGCCGGTGCTGCACAAGAAGTCCATCGGCACGGTGAAGCCGTCGATGACCGAGATGTCGTAGTAGTCCATGTCTTCGCCGAGCCCGAGCGTGAACTCGGCCAGCGTCGCCGGCGGCTTGCCGGATAGGACGCAGGACAGCGCGCCCGCGCAGTCGCCGGTCTGACAGGCCCCTCGACCGGCGCGGCCGAAGGAGCAGCCGGTGCGGGGCCATATCCTGGCGGCCCTGTTGCCGGCGGGCACGTTGAGGGTCCACGTCTGGCCCCGGTTCAGCTGCGTGCTGCCGCCGACCGGGATGGCTCCCGGCCACACCGTGAAGGAGCACCGGTTGGTGATGGTGGAGGTGGCCGCGCCGGCGCCGGCGGTGAAGACGACCAGGACGAGAAAGTGGATCGAAGAGGTGGCAGCCGGAGACGCCATCGTAACTTTGTTACAGTGATGGATCGAGCCGGGATGCGTGGATATATGGGGTTAGCAGAGGGCAATTCATGCGTATATATATATATATATATATATATATATATATATATATGTATTTTCTCCGTCTGAAATCGGAATTGAACACATAACATGCTATCGCAATAATTAGTTCATCGAGATGATCTTCGATATGATGGTACTTGACACGAATCCGCATGTCAATTATCCTCACTTGTTGTTGGCTGTGTGCTAGGGTCTCACCTGTCAACCTAAATTTGCCAAATTTAATTTCATGGTAACAATATAGTGTTAGTTGTTTTGGCTTCAAGAAAGCCAATATTCGGTGTTTCTTGCCGTGTTAGCTTGGCTGGAGATGCACAATGAACTAGTGATGGAAAATTTAGATGTTGGAAATGTGTCTAATTAAGTATTCGACAGCAGTGACGCACATCGACGTACGTTTCTCTCCCAGAATTACATTGGTCGCTAGCTTTTCTCCGAAACTAGTGGGACAAAGACAAGTGGGCATTGGATGCTAGTTAACACTACTACACAAATATACATCACAATCGGTTCTTTTTCGTCATCACGATCGGTTACGGTGGTGACACAAAGTCATGAGACGAGATGATGGCGGGCATTATTACGATCGGTTCTTGCCCGATAGAGATGATATGGTCATCTCTATCGGTTCTTTAAAAGAAGCGATAGAGATGATGGTATTATCTCTATCGGTTCTTTGAAAGAAGCGATAGAGATGATATGGTCATCTCCTTGCATGGAAATGCAACACCGCGTGCAGCCTCAACAGGAAATCCGTCTTCCGTCAGGGTGAGCTGGCACTTGGTAGGCGCCTGCAAAAAGTGCGCAACTTGAGAGAAAACATATGAAGAGTTACCCTCGCACCATTAAGTAAGGCAAAATTAATTATTACCTTCACTGGGACCGAACTTATCATTTTGGAACCGCAACTACTTGGTGGAGCACGAGTTTCTCTCAAGATGGCGAGGCATCGGCTCGACTGCAGGAGATCATCGCCATCATCTCGGCCCTTAGGTGCTTCTCACGTGCCATCATCTCCACCCTCATCTCCTCCTCACGTGCCATCATCTGCACCTCATCTCCTTCCTCATCTCCTCGAGATCTCCTCCTCACCGCTCCTAAGCGTGTCCTTGAGCGCTCCGCCGTGCCTCCCATGTTCTTGATCTGGTACTCGAGCGGCATCTTGGAAGTAGGACTTCTTCGTATGCCCGACCTGCGGCAAGCACCCGCCCTTATGGTCGAGCTTCCGATCGCGATGGATAGGATGTCATTTGACCCTTAGCTAAGAAGGTTCCTGCTCTTTCCTCCGGCTTACCTCTTCCGCAATAGCGAGTGCAATTAGATCCAAATCTGAGGGAATGGTCTACTACAATGTAGTAAGTTTGATATCTTCGATGGCGGAGACGACTTGCGCGTAGTGGGGTTTGGTACTACCACCGCCCGTCCGCGGTTTTCTTTGTCCTCGCTAATACCTATCACGTGCCGCTCCTCACATATGTGCGAGTAAGGCATCATTGTCCCGAGTTGGCGCACTCCTCGGCTAGTCGTGCCCATTCGCTTTCTTCCTTCCGTAGCCACCGAACCGGGTGGTGCGCGTGCGTGTTCACCTTTGGGTAGCAACGTTCCTCTGTCTCACTAAATGCGCCTCGGCGTACTCTTGATCCTCGTGAACTCCTCCCAAACATCGTTAGTCACGAACGGATACCTCTCGAATGGTGCACGGCCTTTCAGCACGTACTCACTGTGCATGTAGACCCTGAAGTGCCTCAGAGCCACACCCATCCTCTTCAAGGCGTACCGCCTGGCATTGTTTTCATCCTCCTCTTCTATAATCCATTTTCCCTTAACCTCGTCCCACAGCCGGTTCTTACGCTGACCTCCTTTCTCCAATCCTTAACCGTTATGGGAACTCTCTCCCTCACTAGTTGCCCGAGGAATGAGCGGTATCGCCCCTTATACTTGGGAGGACCCGTGCAAACGCCCGTCGCATTGAAGTGGAGAATTTGCGGCGTTCTCGCTGTGGCCCCTTTGCTCGGTCCTCGGGCCTTCCTCACCTTACTCGGCCCCTCGACATTTGGAACCTGGCTCCGCTCGACACTTGGAAGTTGGCTTGGCCCCTCAGGAGCACCTTCTACTCTTTCTGGCGATGAGCCGATGCTCTCTAATTGCGACATTTTGAGTTTTCTTATCTAACATGGACATATATTTCACATGAGAGAAAGCAATTCGTAGCTATTATGTGAACTTCACAATAAATCATCTAAAATAACAGATCAATGGATAATTCATAGCATGTCATTGTTCTAGCATATTGCACTAGAGTAACAGATGAATGAATGATCTTCAAGACAAGTGCTGTATGTAGACCAACTAAATAATGCAGGACGATAACTCCTAATTTCTAAATAGGTTTGGTCTAATCCCATTCGAGGATATGTGGTTGGGCAAGTTCTAAGCCGTTGTACAACTCCGAGAAAATTTGGCGACATCTCACTGTTCTCCGGATACGCCTCGACAACAGTCAAGAGGGTGTGTATCCAGAGAACACCAGGAGACGCTACGAAATCTACTCGTGAGTTGTACAACACTCGAGAACTTGTCCAAACCACATATCCTCAGCTAATCAAAATATGGACAATTGAGATCGCTTGCTTATAAATATGTCATTCGACATATTTATAAATAAGCACTCTCGAGCGGGAGACGTAGGTTACATAATCTAAACTCTTAACAAATCTCGAGTACAAAAGCACATATGAGAAAGTAATGAAAAAGCATCATAACATACATGGAAACAGGATGAAGGAACATGTATATCATGAATAATTGAATATAGAGGGCAACCCTTCAATTGAATATATAATGGAAACAGGATGAGGAGATTTCTATGTGATAAATAGATAAATCTATATATAAATCTTGTCTTGCCAAGTTGTTGTGTTTACATGGGAAGCATCAACATAGATAACCCTAATGTGAGCAGAAGCGACAATGGTTCATTTACTTGTTCAAGATTTAAAACTATGCACAAAGGGTAGCATTCGGAATAAAGGAGAAAATCCTGTACCTAAAAGTCAGAGATGGGTCTTTCCCTTGCGGTTCCAATAAAAGAAGCACACCAAAGGGCCTTCAGGGCTTCCTAATTGATGAAAAATAAAAGAAGCAACGATTTAGAGAACGTATAAAAGAATTCTGTTGATCCATCCTTTTTTTTTGTAATAGGTAACATTTACTACAATAGTTGTGTATGATGACCATCTGAATTATTTATTTTCTTTTCAGACTCTTGTAGCACAATATTGTGCGCACACTTTCATCTTGAAATTCTCAATGATCCGAGTTTCGTAGTAATCTACCTAATGCGATGGGAAGAGCATTTTGAGTTATTTTCTCGCTAATTAATTGATGCACTCTATATTTTTGTCCATAGTTACACATTTGCACATCCAAATATGAAATATATAATTGATGTTCCCACTTAATTGTTGCAGAATGGATGAGTTGCTGAGAGAACAGCAGGCACGAGAGGAATTAACTGAGTGTAGTGGTAAGGACTATAACGAACAACCTGACAAGGCTTCTATCCTCAGTTGTTTTTGTGTGAAGGTAATATCTCAATTATTTGTATGTAGAAAAATGTAAGATTCTGAAAATCTATTATTTACTTAAGCTTGGATTTTGTTTCCAGAGACCATCATATCATGGGCCAATAGATGAAGGATGTACCGCATGTGTGGCTCTCATTAGAGGCAACCAGATCATTGTTGGAAATGCTGGTGATTCTCGTTGTGTACTCTCAAGGAATGGTCAGGTGCGGTGGCTTTCTTGTCAAGTGTCTGCCTGGTACATAAACAGCATGCTATCTTGTCATAATAGATGCATTCTAATGGTGCCTTAATTTATTTAAATTGTATTCAAAGGCAATTGATTTATCCACCGATTTAGACAACCAACGACAATTTTCAAAATTCGTGATCAGACTCCAAATGCTAGCACAACATTACCATCACAGAAGCAAAACCTGGGGATCAAATCAACAAAGAGAAAGCTATCTTCACCGAGCAGCGTCAAATCGAAAGAAAGCGGCGTCATGTGAAACAAAATCTGGCGCCGTGGCGGCGTCGAAGGCGGGGTGGCGTCGGGCCGGAGGGTGGCGTCGGGCGGAGGGGCGGAGGCGTCGCGCGGCGGGGCAAGGGCGTTGGGCGTGGGGCGGCAAGGGGGAGAAGCGACGCGCGGGCGTGGGCGTGGGCGGGGGTGGGAGGAGCAGCAGCGGAGGGCGTCGGGGCGTGGGGCGGGGTGGGAGGAGGCGGCGGGGCAAGGCGTCGGGCGTGGGGCGGGGTGGGGAGGAGCGGCGGGCGGGGCAAGGCGTCGGGCGTGGGCGGCGGGGTGGGGAGGCGGCGGGCGGAGGGCATCGGGGTGTGGGCGCGCGGGGTGGGGAGGAGGCGGGGGGCAAGGGCATCGGCGGCGTGGGCGGGAAAGGCCGGCGCGAGAACAAGTGGAGGCGCGCGGACTTATAAT
This sequence comes from Otatea glauca, assembly GCA_036346275.1. Classification (NCBI taxonomy): domain Eukaryota; kingdom Viridiplantae; phylum Streptophyta; class Magnoliopsida; order Poales; family Poaceae; genus Otatea; species Otatea glauca. The sequence continues at coordinate 3,242,226 of CM070722.1, read as the reverse complement.
TTTTGCCAAATGTTGAAGTGCACCCTAATGAATCACGTGGTCCTCATTTCTCTATCGATTTTCTTGTAAAACCGACACAAATAATAAAGTAATATCTCTATCGGTTTTTATAAAACCGACACAAAAACAAAAGATTATTACGGAATAATCATCACTATCGGTTTTGTTTGAAAACCGACACAAATAAAGAGATTCACATCGTATCGGTTTTTCGAAAACCGACACAAATATAAAGGTACATCTATACCGGTTTTTGAGAAAACCGACACTAATAGAAAAGGCCCATCTCAATCGGTTTTATTGAAAACCGACACAAATAGTTTCTCTATCGGTTTTGAGAAAACCGACACAACAAACAAAAGATCACTCTGGTTTTCTCGAATAATCATCACTATCGCTTTTGTTTGAAAACAAACACAAATAAAAAATGCACATCTCTATCGGTTTTTGAAAACCGACACAAAAACTGGAACATCTCTATCGGGTTTTCACAAAACCGACACAAAAAGAAAAGATCACCGAATAATCATCACTATCGGTTTTGTTTGGAAAATCGACACAAATAAAACATGCACATCTGTATTGGTTTTTTTCGAAAACCGACACAAATATAAAGGACATCTCTATCTGCTTTTTGAGCCAAACCGCACAAAAAACAAAAGATCACTACGGTTTCTCGAATAATCATCACTATCGATTTTGTTTGAAAACCGACACAAATAAAAAAGGTACATCATGCAGGGTTTTTTCGAAAACAGACACTAATAGAAAAGGCCCATCTCAATCGGTTTTATTGAAAGCCGACACAAATAGTATCTCTATCGGTTTTCTCGAAAACCGACACAACAAACAAAAGATCACTCTAGTTTTCTCGAATAATCATCACTATCGGTTTTGTTTCAAAACCGACACAAAGAAAAATGCATATCTGTATCGGTTTTTGAGAAAACCGACACAAAAAACTCAGCTATATCTCTATCGGTTTTTGAAAACCGACACAAAAACCTGGTACATATCTATCGGTTTTAGAATAAAACCGACACAAATAATTCTATATCTCTATCGGTTTTAGAATAAAACCGACATAAAAAGAAACATGCATATCTCTTTCGGTTTTGTTCACAAAAGCGATACAAATAAACGTTTATATCTCTATCGGTATTCTAATAAAACCGACACAAATGTTGTTCAATGCACTATTTGTTTTCGGAGAAACCATGAATTACGAACTTGCGAAATATCGATCAAAGAGTGAAAAGGCCATGACTTTTGCAAACATAGTTGGAATTTTTGAAATTTTGCGAGAGCAGACTTTGTGATACTACAAATCTTTTCCAAAAAGTATTCTGGCAAAAAGAGTCAGCATTGAAAAAGAAGGCCAAAGTCACTTTGTAGGCATGATTTTTGTTCAAAGAGTCTCAAAGTCAAATCTTTCTGAAATGAAGTCCAAGTATTTTGAAAATTGCGAGAAAGGATTTGATGTAGAGCTTCTTTTTCTTGCTTCAAGTAGATGATACATACCACAATCCATTGAAATTTTTTTGCAAAAGTTTCATACATACACGTAACCTTTGCAAACACGAAACTACAGTTATGTACAATACAAACATTTCAAACACATAGCAACTGATACAATGATGTACTCCTTTTATTTGCAATACAACCCTTCCTGATGATCTACACGCATGTAATTTCTTCCATGTGTGTCATCGTCGCCACTAAGACAGCCCCATCATAAGCGGAGTATTTCATCAAATTGGTCGTATTCTTCTTCATCTATGACATTTTCGACTCCAACGATCCGCGCTTGCCATGAAGGACGACGTGCAACCTCGGATTGGCGGATCACGCACATAGAAGACTGATTTGCTTGCTTCGCAATACGAATGGAGTCATCTTTATAAGCGAGTCTGCTTAGATCCACAAGAGTAAAACCTCTCTTGTCGACCTTCACTCCATGTAGAGTCCCACCCACTTACATCGAACAATGGAATTTGGTATATTCCGTAATCGAGCTCCCAAATTTCTTGATCACCCAAGTAAGAGTTCATTGCCATTGAGGATCCTCCTTTCGAGTGATGTTCATCGGAAAAAGCATCTATGCTTACACCTTTATTTTGAACAGTACTCTTCGCATCGACTTTCAGTAAAAGGTGTACCCATTAATATCGCACCCTGCCATGTGCAGTACATTAAATCTAGGTCCGTCGACCAACCATTTGATAGTCTCACTAACAGAGACCTCCGCCCTTTGTTTGAACCATGTGAGAAATCTATCGTTGTGTTCTCGCATGATGGAAAGCTCATCCATTTGTGGATTCTCTTCCGTAATATCGACTTGTGCTTTGCTCGATGTACCTGCAACTTCTACGCTCTGTTTGCAAGGCTGTCGGATCGCTTTGCAATACATATCAAACCGTGGCCTCGTTAGTTTCGATCCAACGGTTCCTTTGCCGACAAGTGCGCCCTCATGGCGAGATAGAGGAACACCGATTGCTTGTCTTTTCCCGAGATAGTCCACGCAGAACTCAATAACCTCTTGATGCCATAACCTTCCACAATACTACCTCGGGCTTGACCGATTCCTCACGTAGGATTTTAATATACCCATGTACCTCTCGAGCGGGTACATATAACGTGGAATGCGGTCCACATATCTTAATCTCTCTAACGAGGTGAACAACAAGGTGGACCATGACATCGAAGAACGACGGTGGGAAATGCATCTCAAGGCGACATAGAGTGCACCACCTCACTCTGCAAGTTGTCTAGCACGTCGGGTCAATAACTGCGGAGATCGCATTGAAGAAGTAACACAACCGTGATTGCAAACGACATCCTCTGGCGAATATTTCTTATTACAACCCAGGAGCATTTGGGTCATCAAGACATGGCAATCGTGGGACTTCATGCCCAATAACTTCAAATCATCCAAGGACACAAGCTTCTTAATGTTCGCGGAGTAGCGGATGGAACTTTAATACCATGGAGACATTTGCAAAGGTCCTCTTTCTCCTTCTTGGGCGGGTGTAGCATGCAGCGGGGATATACGGACCTTTTCCATCCTCCTCTATCACTTTGCAAGCTGGGCTCGATTCCCATGTAGGCCATGTCGCGACGAGCATTCACACCATCCTTTGTCTTTCGGTATGTTCGAGGGATACCAACCAAATTGTCGCAGACATTCTTCTCAACGTGCATGACATCAATACAATGCGAACATCTAAATCCTTCCAATGCGGTAAGTCCCAAAATATTGACCTCTTCTTCCAAATGGTCCTAGAGCGAGCAGTTTATGACTCTTTCCGTCTTGAACATCGATATCCTCTACACGTGAATATACTTGCCTTCCACTCATAGGTGCGGTCTTTGAGCGGACTTCCCTCTTCCCATCAAATTTGTCATCCATCTTACGGTATCGATGACTTGAGTAGAAACCTCGTTGACCTATATACACAGTTTTCTTGGAATTCGGCGACCATAGGCTCTCGGTCTCCTCTTCACAAATAGGACACGCTTTTGCTCCTTTCGTCAGAGTAGCCGCCAAATTACCAAGAGCCGGAAATCATTTATGGTGCAAAATACCATAGCCGTAGGGTGAAATCTTTCTTCATGCGCATCCCATACAATGACCCGTCATTCCACAATTTTACCAAATCCTCGATCAATGGGCGAGGTACACATCAATATCATTTCCATTGTTTGGGTCGAGATTAGCAACTTGAAACACATATCCTCGAATGTCCAAAGAAGCGTGGACAATTGAGATCGCTCGCTTATAAATATACCATTTAGTTGGTATATTTATAAACAAGCATCCTCGAGCAGGAGGCGTGGGTTCCGCACCTAAACTCTAGCATTCATCAAGTGACGGCAATAATAATTCCATATTAACATCAAAGCACTACAAATTAAGATAATTAAATACATGTGTACATGCTTGTGAAATAAAGGGTGTGAAATCGATAGGATATACACAATACCAAAGCAATCTAAACTTTCTTCGTGACATATCAAAATTACATAGTATAAAATTAAAGGGGTTTGAAGGAATGCTCACATTTTGAAGAAAACCACAAATTATGCAAAATGAGGGGAAATTTCCTCAAGTTAGGGCTTCAAATTTACCCTCTTAACACCCACCCTTGAGGATTTCAAATTTTCTCACCCAAGTATTGCTTCCAAACACGAATATGAGCTATTTTTACGGTGGCGACGGAGAAACCTCCTCTGGAACAATAACGAGAAGAGTTCACTCGAGTGGTATAAATAACCTAACGAGGTACATCACTATCGGTTCTCATATAAAAAGCGATAGTGATGTGATCATGAACATCACAGTCGGTTCTTACAAGACAAGCAACAGTGATTATAATAGTCATCACTATCGGTTTTCATATAAGAAGCGATAGTGATGAGCACGTACACATCACTATCGGTTCTTATTTAAGAAGCGATAGTGATGATAATGGACATCACTATCGCTTCTCACAAAGAACCGATAGTGATGAAAGTTCTCATCACTATCGGTTCTTTTGTGAAGCGATAGTGATGTCGATATCATCACTATCGCTTCTTAACGATAGTGATGAGAAGTTCTCATCACTATCGGTTCTTTTGTGAGAAGCGATAGTGATGTCCATTATCATCACTATCGCTTCTTAAATAAGAACCGATAGTGATGTATGCGTGCTCATCACTATCGCTTATATGAAAACCGATAGTGATGATAATGCATATCACTATCACTTCTCGCGTAGAACAGATTGTAATGTTCCCGTGCTACATCACTATCACTTCTAACCTAAGAACCGATAGTGATTATGATTAATGCCTCTCCTAAGTCATCTATCACAATCGTTTCTTCCTAAAAACTTAAGAACCGACACAGATGAAGCGATAATGATGTACCATTCTGTAGTAGTGTAAGCTAGCTAGCTAGCTCTTGCATACCTGGATCTAGCCACTTCAGCTTGTGATACGTACGTACTTGTTTTATCTTGTCTTTTTGAGAGCAAGAGGAGGCGGTGATATCTCTATCGGTTTTTTTATAAAACCGACACAAAAAACAAAAGATTATTACGGAATAATCATCACTATCGGTTTTGTTTCAGAAAACCGACACAAATAAAGAGATTCACATACATATCGGTTTTTGAGAAAACCGACACAAATATAAAAGGTACATCTATACGGTTTTTTGAAAAAACCCACACTAATAGAAAAGGCCCATCTCAATCGGTTTTATTGAAAACCGACACAAATAGTTTCTCTATCGGTTTTGAGAAAGCCGACACAACAAACAAAAGATCACTCTGGTTTTCTCAGAATAATCATCACTATCAGTTTTGTTTCAGAAAACCGACACAAATAAAAAAATGCACATCTCTATCGGTTTTTTTCAGAAAACCACACAAAAAACCTGGAACATCTCTATCGGGTTTTTTCACAAAACCGACACAAAAAAGAAAAGATCACCAGAATAATCATCACTATCGGTTTTGTTTCAGAAAATCGACACAAATAAAACATGCACATCTGTATTGGTTTTTTCCAGAAAACCGACACAAATATAAAAGGGACATCTCTATCTGCTTTTTTCAGAAAAACCACACAAAAAACAAAAGATCACTACGGTTTTCTCAGAATAATCATCACTATCGATTTTGTTTCAGAAAACCGACACAAATAAAAAAGGTACATACATGCAGGGTTTTTCAAAACCGACACTAATAGAAAAGGCCCATCTCAATCGGTTTTATTCAGAAAACCGACACAAATAGTATCTCTATCGGTTTTTCTCAGAAAACCGACACAACAAACAAAAGATCACTCTAGTTTTCTCAGAATAATCATCACTATCGGTTTTGTTTGACAAACCACACAAAAAAAATGCATATACATATCGGTTTTTCAGAAAACCGACACAAAAAAACCTGCTATATCTCTATCGGTTTTTTCGGAAAACCGACACAAAAAACCTGGTACATATCTATCGGTTTTTAGAATAAAACCGACACAAATAATTCTATATCTCTATCGGTTTTTAGAATAAAACCGACATAAAAAAGAAACATGCATATCTCTATCGGTTTTGTTCACAAAAACGATACAAATAAACGTTTATATCTCTATCGGTATTCTAATAAAACCGACACAAATGTTGTTCAATGCACTATTTGTTTTCGGAGAAACCATGAATTACGAACTTGCGAAATATCGATCAAAGAGTGAAAAGGCCATGACTTTTGCAAACATGGTTGGAATTTTTGAAATTTTGCAGAACAGACTTTGTGATACTACAAATCTTTTCCAAAAGTATTCGCAAAAAAGTCACATTGAAAAAGAAGGCCAAAGTCACTTTGTAGGCATGATTTTTGTTCAAAGAGTCTCAAAGTCAAATCTTTACGAAATGAAGTCCAAGTATTTTGAAAATTGCGAGAAAGGATTTGATGTAGAGCTTCTTTTCTTGCTTCAAGTAGATGATACATACCACAATCCATTGAAATTTTTTGCAAAAGTTTCATACATACACGTAACCTTTGCAAACACGAAACTACGATTATGTACAATACAAACATTTCAAACACATAGCAACCGATACAATGATGTACTCCTTTTATTTGCAATACAACCCTTCACGATGATCTACGCATGTAATTTCTTCCATGTGTGTCATCGTCGCCACTAAGACAGGCCCCATCCATAAGCGGAGTATTTCATCAAATTGGTCGTATTCTTCTTCATCTATGACATTTTCGACTCAACGATCCGCGCTTGCCATGAAGGACGACGTGCAACCTCGGATTGGCGGATCACGCACATAGAAGACTGATTTGCTTGCTTCGCAAATGCAGAATGGGTCATCTTTATAGGCGAGTCTGTTTAGATCCACAAGAGTAAAACCTCTCTTGTCGACCTTCACTCCATGTAGAGTCCCACCCACTTACATCGAACAATGGAATTTGGTATATTCCGTGTCGAGCTCCCAAATTTCTTGATCACCCAGTAAGAGTTCATTGCCATTGAGGATCCTCCTTTCGAGTGATGTTCATCGGAAAAAGCATCTATGCTTACACCACTTGTTTTGAATAAGTACTCTTATCATCGACTTTCGATGTAAAAGGTGTACCCATTAATATCGTACCCTACCATGTCTCGTACATTAAATCTAGGTCCGTCGACCAACCATTTGATAGTCTCACTACGAGAGACCTCCGCCCTTTGTTTGAACCATGTGAGAAATCTATCGTTGTGTTCTCGCATGATGGAAGGCTCATCCATGTGTGGATTCTCTTCCCGTAATATCGACTTGTGCTGCTCGATGTACCCTGCAACTTCTGCGCTGTGCTGCAAGACTGTCAGATGCGCTTTGCAATACATATCAAACTGTGACCTCGTTAGTTTCGATCCAACGGTTCCTTTGCGACAAATGCGCCCTCATGGCGAGATAGAGGAACACCGATTGCTTGTCTTTTCCCGAGATAGTCCACGCGAACTCAATAACCTCTTGATGCACCATAACCTTCCACAATACTACCCTCGGGCTTGACCGATTCCTCACGTAGGATTTTAATATACCCATGTACCTCTCGAGCGGGTACATATAACGTAGGAATGCCGGTCCACATATCTTAATCTCTCTAACGAGGTGAACAACAAGGTGGACCATGACATCGAAGAGCGACGGTGGGAAATGCATCTCAAGGCGACATAGAGTCTGCACCACCTCACTCTGCAAGTTGTCTAGCGCGTCGGGGTCAATAACTGCGGAGATCGCATTGAAGAAGTAACACGCTTTGTGATTGCAAACGACATCCTCTGGCGAATATTTCTTATTACAACCCAGGAGCATTTGGGTCATCAAGACATGGCAATCGTGGGACTTCATGCCCAATAACTTCAAATCATCCAGGACACAAGCTTCTTAATGTTGCGGAGTAGCGGATGGAACTTTAATACCATGGAGACATTTGCAAAGGTCCTCTTTCTCCTTCTTGGACGGGTGTAGCATGCGTGAGGATATCTGGACCTTTTCCATCCTCCTCTATCACTTTGCAAGCTGGGCTTTGATTCCCATGTAGGCCATGTCGCGACGAGCATTCACACCATCCTTTGTCTTTCGGTATGTTCAGCGGATACCAACCAAATTGTCGCAGACATTCTTCTCAACGTGCATAACATCAATACAATGCCGAACATCTAACTCCTTCGATGCAGTAAGTCCCAAAATATTGACCTCTTCTTCCAAATGGTCCTAGAGCGAGCAGTTTATGACTCTTTTCGTCTTGAACATCGATATCCTCTACACGTGAATATACTTGCCTTCCACTCATAGCTGCGGTCTTTGAGCGGACTTCCTCTTCCCATCAAATTTGTCATCCATCTTACGGTATCGATGACTTGAGGTAGAAACCTCGTTGACCTATATACGATTTTCTTGGAATTGGCGACCATAGGCTCTCGGTCTCCTCTTCACAAATAGGACACGCTTTTGCTCCTTCGTCTGTAGCCGCCAAATTACCAAGAGCCGGAAATCATTTATGGTGCAAAATACCATAGCAGTAGGGTGAAATGCTCTCTTCAGACGCATCCCATACAATGACCCGTCATTCCACAATTTTACCAAATCCTCGATCAATGGGCGAGGTACACATCAATATCATTTCCGGTGTTTGGGTCCGAGATTAGCAACTTGCGAAGCACATATCCTCGAACTGTCCAAGAACGTGGACAATTCGAGACTGCTCGCTTATAAATATACCATTTCGTTCGGTATATTTATAAACAAGCATCCTCGAGCAGGAGGCGTAGGTTCCACCTAAACTCTAGCATTCATCAAGTAGCGACAATAATAATTCCATATTAACATCAAAGCACTACAAATTAAGATAATTAAATACATGTGTACATGCTTGTGAAATAAAGGGTGTGAAATCGATAGGATATACACAATACCGTGCAATCTAAACTTTCTTGCGACATATCAAAATTACATAGTATAAAATTAAAGGGGTTTGAAGGAATGCTCACATTTTGAAAAAACCACAAATTATGCAAAATGAGGAAATTTCCTCAAGTTAGGGCTTCAAATTTACCCTCTTAACACCCACCCTTGAGGATTTCAAATTTTCTCACCCAAGTATTGCTTCCAAACACAGAATATGAGCTATTTTTACGGTGGCGACGGAGAAACCTCCTGCGGAACAATAACAGAGAAGAGTTCAGCTCGAGTGGTATAAATAACCTAACGAGGTACATCACTATCGGTTCTCATATAAAAGCGATAGTGATGTGATCATGAACATCGCGATCGGTTCTTACAAGACAAGCAACGGTGATTATAATAGTCATCACTATCGGTTTCATATAAGCGATAGTGATGAAGCGTCATACATCACTATCGGTTCTTATTTAAGAAGCGATAGTGATGATAATGAACATCATTATCGCTTCGCACCGCGAAAGAACCGATAGTGATGAGAGTTCTCATCACTATCGGTTCTTTTGTGAGAAGCGATAGTGATGTCGATGTCATCACTATCGCTTCTTAAATAAACCGATAGTGATGTGTGCGTCTTTATCATTATCGCTTCTTATATGAAAACCGATAGTGATGATAATGCATATCACTATCACTTCTGGCGTAGGCAGGTTGTAATGTTAAGTGCTTCACATCACTATCACTTCTACCTAAGAACCGATAGTGATTATGATTAATCCTCTCTAAGTCATCTATCACAATCGTTTCTTCCTAAAAACTTAAGAACCGACACAGATGAAGCGATAATGATGTACCATTCTGTAATAGTGTAAGCTAGCTAGCTAGCTCTTGCATACCTGGATCTAGCCACTTCAGCTTGTGATACGTACGTACTTGTTTTATCTTGTCTTTTTGAGAGCAAGAGGAGGCGGTGATTGGGGTGATAATAGTATAGTACACCTTATTGTAGCCAGAGCAACAGAAAGCATATTTAAACAGGGCGCCCATCGGCCTAATGCAGACCACGATACCAAGCGGCCCGGCATGCAGGCAATTAGCTGCATTTGCGATGTGCATGCCTACGTGTCGGCCATCGACATCGAGCGGTACAGATCCGTACGTGGCGCCCTGCCGCCGGCCGTGATGCACGACATCTCCGTAGGGACGTTGATGCCGTACAGCTCCGTGGCGCCGGCGGTTTGCCGGAGAGGGTGCAGGACACCAGGTTCAAAATCCCAGCGAAATTTCGGCTAAGATTTTGAATTTTAGCTAGGGTACAAGATTCCAAATCTCAGTTAAATAAATGTTTTTTAAAAAATTAAAATTGCTACCATAATTTTGAAAATTTCATCGAAATCTCAGTATTTTTAGCCGGATTTCAACTTTGAGGACTGGATTTGGGTCAATACTTTTTAAGAATGTCATATTCCATGAAAATATTTGAAAAAACTGGATTTTTGAGATGTTTTATAAAAATAATGGAAGCACTGTTAAAATTAAAAAAATATACAAACTTGATCATGCTCTAAAAAATTTATGGTAACATCTTTAGCAGCCTAGGATCATATAGAAAAATTTCCAAAATAATTGAACTTTATTTGTTATGTTTAAAAAAATGAAAAACCAAAGAAGCATAATGAGACAGTAATAGTGTCAAAATTTTATAAATTCGCTCAAGTGTGGTCATGATCAAAAAGTTTTAGGAGAACTTAAGCATTTTATCAGAACCCTTCTCTCAAAGTTCAAAAATTTTAAACATTTTTTGGTTGCTCAATCAAATCTATAGAAGCAATACATGTAATACTATAAGGCTTTTATCAGGATAGTAGCACGGTCACAATTTTTGAAAATTTGTTAGGATTGATAATTATCTAAAAATTTTATGAGAATATTAGTGATGCTTCAGGACCATTTGAATTTTTTTTCAAAATTATATAACGTGGTTTGGACCATTTTTCATTGGGTTGAAATTTGGTAGTAAACCTTTTATCAGGATAATAGCACTTTTTGAATTTTTGAAAATTCTTAAATTTTTATAATCATCTGAAAATTTTACTAGAACATTATAGATGTATCAGTACCATCCAAAAAAAATTTCTAACATGGTTTGAACTATTTTTCATTCGATTGAAATTTGATGGTTAGCCTTTTATCAGGACATTCTGTTATAATTTTTAAAAATTCCTTAGGCTTGGTCATTATTTTAAAATTTTATAGGAAGATTAATGATGTGTTAGAACCATCCAAACAAATTTTCAAAATTTTCTAAGATCGTTTCGACTATTTTTCACTCAGTTGAATTTAGTTGAGATTTCGACGATTTCTGCAGAAATTTCAGAAATTTCGTTTTAACAATTCTAGATTTCAAATTTGCTTTTTGAATTTTTAAAGAATTTCGTCTGAAATTTGAAGATTTTACAAAAATTTTGAATTTCATCCACCTTTGAGATGTGAACCGGTGTCTTGTTGGCGCGATCGCTGTCTAGCCGGACACGGCCAAGCGGGCGTGCCAAATGGGCGACACGAGGCCCGCTCTTTGTGGGCACGGCCGCACGCAGCGGACCCAACGCTAAGCGGGCGTGCGGCGCGGCCAATCCACCGTCTTGGTGCTTGGGCGGGAAGCGGCGGTGGCGGCGCAGCCGCGGCCGTTCTGAGCGGGCGACGCGACGCAACGACGCACGCAACGACGGCGCGGCGCGGCGTACGCGCCGGCCGACCGGCAATGGCCAACGCCGCGGCCGCCCACGACGCCGCACGGCAACGCGGCGCGGCGGCACGGTCCGCCCGTTTAGGCCGTTTAAAAAAATAGCCGTTTATAGCCGTTGCGGATTTAAAAATTCATAAAATTTGAAAAAATTGGAAAAATCCGAATTTTTCCTATAAATAGTGGCTGCCCCTCCTCATTTCTACACCAGCAACCTTGCATTCTCTTCTAATCATTCTCTTGTGGAAATTCTTTTGCTCTTAGTGGTAATTTGGCAAAATTAAAAATAGTTTTGTCAAAAATCAGAAATTCGACTTTAAACCACGTCGAGAAACCAAGGTGATAATTGTAATTTATTATTTTATTTTGTTAGTATTTTCAATCATATTTTAGTATTAATAGCGTCATTATTTCTTGTAGTTTGCTTTATGGAGCAGGGATTTTCCGTCGTTCGACTTTTCTCGATTTGGTATTTCACCCGAGGAGCTTCTTGCATCATATGCGAAGAAGCTGCGGGAGCTGTGCCATCTTCGAGCTCTACAAGTGCTACTGCGTCGGCAAGCAAGGCGAAAAAGAGCAAGGCGTAGTACATCGAGTGCAGGAAGATTTCGACCAGATTTTGAGATATCAAGCGGCGTCCAAATCGGTATCTTTGTTTGTAAATATTGCAAGCATAAATTAACTACGAAATCTTCGGTGGAGCAGGGCACTTGAAGAGGCATCTTGACGGTGTGTAGAAAAAGCGGGAATGGCTTCGAGGCAGACGCATCTGCAGTACAACCCCGACGGTACGGTACGTAACTGGGACTACAATCCTGAGGTAGCTCGTGAATCTCTTTGTCGTTTAATCGCTTCTCAAGATCTTCCTTTAAACTTTGGTGAGTCAGCTGCGTTTGAAAACTTTATTAGGACCGCTCATAATCCTAGATTTTCTGCAGTTTCTAGACAGACAACAACTAGAGATTTGATTAAATATTATAATAATTGTCACAATAAGCTAAAAGAAAAATTTAGTACCTGTACTTTTTCTGTGTCTTTGACATCTGATATATGGAGTGGTAGAGCTAAAGAGGATTACCTTAGTGTAGTTGCTCATTATGTAAACGATGATTGGCAACTAGAAAAGAGAATCATAGGATTCAAATTAATTGATGTAGCACATACTGGTGAAAATATTGCTGATTGTATTGTAAAAGTTGTGGAAGATTTTGGACTTAATGATAAGATTTTGCAATAACATTACATAATGCTTCATAAATACTACGCCATGAACATACTTACTCGCTTTTCAATTCATATCTTTGAATCTTTCTTATTACATCAGTTGTGCTTGCCATATTATTAATCTTATAGTTAAATCTGGTTTAAAGAGGTTAAATCGAGTATATTGAACCTTTTCGCATCTGCAATATCTTTCTTAATTCATTCTAATCAGCAGTAGCGACATATAAAACTTATTGTATTGCAATGAATGTACGTCCGCGTAAGTTTGGTTTGGATATGCCTGTTAGATGGAACTCTACTTACTTGATGCTTAAGAATGTCATACCATATGAGAGCATATTTTGCATTTTTATTAACACGCCTTTATCGTATACAGGATGGTCAACCGGTACTCACAGAGCGACATTGGTATGTTGCTAAATACTTGCTTTCATTTTAGAACTTTTTTGATTCCACTTTGTTGTTTTATCTGGAGTTTATTATTCAACCTCTCCTTTAATTGTGCATCATATTTTAGAAATTGCTACCCACTTAAAGAGCTACGAAAATGATAGTATATTGCGGGAAGTTGTTTATGCTATGAAAACTAAATTTTAAAATATTGGCAAGAAATTCCTATGTTATATGCATTTGCATTTATTTTAGATCCTAGAGCTAAAATTCGGGATTGATAATGTTCTCTCACTTTTAAGTGATGCGGTAGGTCTTGATTATTCTAGTTATTTTCAACTGTCTGTGCTAACTTAATCGAAGTTTATGATAAATACGATCGGAAATTTCTTTGGAGTTCGCATGCAACGACCTCCACCAAAGACTACAACAGTAAGAAGAAAACCGCGTGGGAAAGATATAGAATGCAGGTGGCTCTTCCTCAAGGAGTTCAACTACATCAACGACAAGTGCGGACACATCAAGTAGTGGGGAGCTAGCTGCCTATCTCAACAGCGACACTGTCAACTACCAAGAGAAGGAAGAGGAGTTCAACATTTTGCAGTGGTGGCACGAGCACAAGATAACATATCCGGTGCTTTCCATACTAGCACGGGATGTGTTAACAGTTCCTGTCTCCACGGTTTCTTCGGAGTCTGCTTTCAGTCTATCCGGAAGAATAATCGAAGAGAGAAGAACAAGTCTGACTAGTGAGATGGTGGAAATACTTCTCACTGTGAAAGATTGGGAACAAGCTAATCAACGAGCTCAACATACTACAGAAAATACTGAGCTGGCAGAGACGTTCGAAAATCTTTATCTAGATAATGAGGAAGAATAATTGTAATCTTCACTTTTTTATTGTATCACTGAGCTATAGGTCAGTACTCTTTTTCTTTGCCAAGGTTTTCTCGTGTTGAGTTTTACTTGGCAAAGTTTTTAACGAGGCAGCCAAACATCAATAAAGCTCATTATTTAATTCAAATTATTTGTCTTATTTTAGAATTTATCTTGTATTTTAGCTTTTTCTTAATTTATATATATATTTAAAAGTTTTACTCATCATTCGAGTTTTCTAATTATTATAATTTTTCCCATTTTTCTGAATTTTTCATACTTTTTACCATATTTTATCTATTTTTCTAATTTTTCTAATTTTTTCAAATTTTACGGCGCTAAGCAGACTCTGGGCGACCCGCCCGTTTGGCCCATTTAAGGACCGGGCGGCGACGGCACGGCCCGACAAACAAGCGGGCGTGCACTGGCGGAGGTTCGCACGATGGGCGACGCAAGACGGCCCGTTCTTAGTGGGCCTAAGCGGGCCGTGCCTAAACGGGTCGTGCCCATTTTTAAACGGGCCGTGCCGTGCCCATTTTTAAACGGGCCGTGCCGTGCCGGGCGGCCCGTTTGGACAGGTCTAGTCTAGCCTCGCCCCCGCGGCCGAAGGAGCAGCTGGCGCGGGCCCAGCTCCTGGCGCCGTTGGTGCTGGCGGTCATCCTAACTGTTGGAAATCAATCACTCACTGATTTCAGCTCAAGCCACCAGCTTGTACATCTCGCTTGTCTTGCTAGCATGCAAATGAAAAAAAGGGCCGTCTATACATCATTCAAAAAATTATGACTAATTTTATCCCACAAAACTATTTAGGTTTCGGACCGTTGGATCAGATCTGTGTTAGAATCTTAGGATAAACTAAACATGAACATTACAAGCTAGTCTAAATCATGATCATACCAAACAATAGTGCGGACGTAAGCATTAGATGAACTAACCCGGTACTGAAGAAGATGATGCCATTAGGGTTTGTTGGTGTGGTTATTCGGGTAGCAGCAAGCGCGATGATGAAATCGGGCACCGAGTTTTCCTCGGTGTGGATGCAGTCTTCGTTGGCCTTGCGCTGCAACCAGATTGGATGGATGATTTTTACGGGAGCAAGCAACTCGTGTTTTCTTACTTGTGTGTGCACGAGTGCTGGTTCTCCCTCTTTATTTGTAGCGCTGGCCAACGGGACCGAACCAACATATTTTTGGCAAGTTCCTGATCAGAGCGCATAAATTGTGGAAACAATCCCTGAATTTTTATCTTTCCATTCTAATTTTTGGTCTTTCCATTTAACCGAAGATCATAACTAACATTCTCCCACTTGATCGAAGGCTAATTTCATAAGTCCATACTTAACAGAATAGTATACCAAGATAAAGTATTATAGCGATTAATTCAAGCATCGCTTCAACCCCAGTATCTATAGTGCATCATTCTGTCTTGATAGGATAATTACTTATTCTTAACGGGAGTTGATTTCGTTCTTATGGTCCTTATTTCCAGAATCAGAGGCTTTCCAATAAACCCATGCCGGCAACATGCTCTCGAAAGAGACTGGGTGGTAAGCCTTTAGTAAGTGGATCCGCAAACATAGACTTAGTACTTATATGCTTGACATCAATAGTCTGATCCTGGATCCTATCTTTCACAACATGATACTTAATGTCAATGTGTTTGGCAGCACCACTTGACTTGTTGTTACTTGAATAGAAAACTGCGGTCAAATTATCGCAGTATATAAGTAGTGGTTTAGATATACTATCTACCACTCTTAATCCCGGAACAAAGTTCTTAAGCCATACAACCTGTCCGATAGCCTCATAACATGCCACAAACTCAGCCTGCATTGTTGATGATGCAGTTAAGGATTGTTTGGAGCTTTTCCATGAAATGGATCTTCCCGCAAGTGTGAAGATATAACCTGATGTGGATTTCATAGTATCAACACAACCCGCAAAGTCAGCGTCTGAATAACCCACAACTTCAAAGGTATCAAACTTTTTATATGTGATCATATAATGCTCAGTGCCTTGCATATAATGCAAGACTTTCTTAACGACTTTCCAGTGGTCCAACCCCGGATTTGATTGATATCTGCCAAGCATCCCAGTTACGAATGCTAAATCAAGGCGAGTACAAACTTGAGCATACATAATGCTTCCGACAGCTGAAGCGTAAGGAATCCCCTTCATCTGATCAGATTCTAATTGATTCCTTGGACATTGGAATGTTCCAAACTTATCGCCCTTAACAATAGGAGCAGGTGTGGCAGAGCAGTTATGCATATTAAACCTCTTAAGCACTCTGTCAATGTATGCCTTTTGGGATAAGCCTAATACCCCTTTGAGCCATCTCGGTGAATCTCAATGCCCAAAACATAAGAGGCATCACCAAGATCCTTCATGTCAAAATTAGCTGAAAGAAATCTCTTGGTTTCATACAGTATATCCTTATCGCTGCTAGCCAATAAGATATCATTCACATAAAGCACTAAGATAGTAAATTTGCTCCCCTTAGTCTTAATGTATTTGCAATTGTCCACTTTATTTTCCTTGAAACCAAAGTTTCTTATGGTCTCATCGAACTTAAGGTACCATTATCTAGACGCTTGTTTTAGTCTATAGATGGATTTCTTAAGTCGACATCCCATATGTTCCTTGCCTTCCACGACAAAACCTTCCGATTGAGCCATGTAAACATTCTCATACAAGTCACCATTAAGAAATGTAGTTTTAACATCCATCTGATGTAGCTCTAAATTATAATGAGCGACAAGCGCCTTGACAATCCTTAGTGAATCTTTCTTCGAGACGAGAGAGAAAGTATCAACATAATCAATTCCCTCTCTTTGTATAAACCCTTTTGCTACAAGCCTTGCCTTGAATCCTTCGACATTTCCCTTAGAGTCATGTTTAGTTTTATAGACCCATCTACAGCCCACTGTTTTGACTTCGTCAGGAATTTCTACTAGATCCCAAACGTAATTAACGCTCATAGACTAAATTTCATAGCCTCAAGCCACTTGGATGAATTCTTAGTCATCATAGCCTCCTTAAATGAGGTAGGATCGTCTACTTTCCCAATGTCATTTACATCTTCATTCATGTATACAACATAATCATTTGGGATGGCAGACCTTCTTTCCTGCTGTGATCTTCTTAGTGGTTCATTAATTATCACAGAGGGCTGTGGAGGCTGATCATTAGATGCTGTATTATTAATCCCAGAATTCTCAAGTGGAGGCTCAACTCCAGAATTTACAACTGGAGGTGTAACTGAATAAGGTACGGGAAGAATAATCTCTTGGATTATCGGTAATAGAACATAAGTCCTAATTTCCTCAAGATCTATTTTCCTAGCCTCTAAGCTCCCACTGATTCCATCATTTCTAAAAATACAGCATGTCAGATTTTCACAAAATTAGTGACACGATCTGAACAATAAAATCGATATCCCTTAGATCTTTCAGGATATGCAATAAAATGGCAACTTACTGTTTTAGGATCTAATTTCCCAATATGTGGATTAAAGATTTTAGCTTCAGCAGGACAACCCCACACACGTAAATATTTTAAGCTTGGCTTCCTCCCAGTCCATAATTCATAAGGTGTCTTAGGTACTGATTTATTGGGAACCTGATTAAGTATATGTGCGGCTGTCTTTAATGCTTCCATCCACAAACCAACTGGAAAATTGGAGTAACTCATCATGCTACGCACCACATCCATAAGGGTGCGATTGCGTCTTTCAGCTACTCCATTTTGCTGAGGTTCACCAGGTGTTGAATATTGGGCTATTATACCATTTTCTGAAAGAAACTTAGCAAATGGACTAGGAATTTGTCCATAAGAAGCATGTCTCCTATAATATTCTCCTCCATGATTTGATCTCACTACTTTAATTTTTAAATTATGCTGATTTTCTACTTCAGCTATAAATATTTTAAACTTATCGAGTGATTCAGATCGATCACGAATGGGAAAAATATAACCATAATGAGAGAAATCATCAGTGAAAGTAATAAAGGAGTCATATCCATCTATTGAAGTTACAGGAAAAGGCCCACATATATCAGTGTGGATTAATTCTAAGATTCCTGTACTTCGTGTAGCTCCTTTCTTAATTTGCTTTACATATTTCCCCTTAATACAATCAATGCAATGGTCTGAGTCAGAGAAGTCTAATGGATAGAGTATCTCTTTCTTAATGAGATGTTCCATTCTCCCCTTCGAAATGTGGCCTAAACGACAGTGCCACAATTTCAATGAAGTCTCATTATTTATACTTTTCTTATCTGTGGCATCGCACACATTCATTGACACAGGGAATTCCGAGAGAGGAAGCATATAGAGTTTGTCTCGTCGAGTTGCGAGACCAATATTATTTGAATTAAAACTTATAATACATTTATTATCCCCAAAGGTACAAAAGTATCCATCATCATCCAAAAGAGAAACAGAAATGAGGTTCCTCCTCATATTTGGAACGTAAACAACATTATCTAATTGGAGGATGAAGTCACTATCTAATACTAATGGTAGTGTGCCAACAGCTTCAACTTCAGCCTCCCTTCCATCAGCGACTCTAAGACTTCGCTCCCCCTTTCTTAGTGTCCTCACGGAAAAGAATCCCTGTAATGAATTGGAAACATGCACAGAGGCACCAGAATCAATCCACCAGGTATTGGGGAAAAATCAATAAAAAGGGTTTCATCAACAGTAGAAATTATGTCATTACCCTTCTTGGCAAGCCACTTCATGAAGCCCACACAATCTTTCTAAATGTGCCTACTGTTCTTAAAGAAACGACAAATGGGCCCATCAGAAGTAGAGTTAGATGCAATAGGGGCCTTCTCCTTTTGCTTTGGCTTGCTCGACTCAGTCTTAGCGGAGAAATGCAGCTTCTTTTTGGACTTAAATTCCCCTTGAAATTTCCTTTTGCCATGGCCAACATGAAAAACTTGGTCCTTCCTTTCGGCCTTAAGCCTTTTCTCCTCCTGGACACACATGCTGATCAACTCACTCATGGTCCACTGTTTCTTCTGAGTATTATAATTAATTTTGAATGCATTATACTCAGAAGGGAGGGAGATCATAATAAAATGGACTAAGAAACCATCAAAAATGGCCATGTCCATGCCCTTAAGTTTGGCAGCCAAATCAGTCATCATCATGATATGCTCACGTACGCTACTAGAGCCATTATACTTAGTGGTGAGCATCTTCATGATTAAGGTACTGGCATAAACTTTGAAGAGCCCTTGAATTGCTCCTCAACTAAGGCCAAGTACTGCTTAGCATTATCGGATTCAGGGATCACTCCTCTTATCCCTACAGATATGGTGCTCTTCATAATCATCAAGGACATGCGGTTAGATCATTCCCACTTTCCCGCTATTAAGTCATAGAGTTTCCTTTTCTCAGTGAAACTCTCATCATCAGCGGAAGGAGCTATGGGAGCATCCTCTCATAATGCATAATCCAAGTCCATGACACCAAGAACAACATGAATCCTTTCCTTCCAAGAGGGAAAGTTTGTCCCTGTCAGCTGCTCAATGCCATTCAAATAAGCGGCAACATTAGTGTTATTCATGGCTGAATCAAGATAAAATTTAATCAGTAAACATTGGAGAAAAGAAAATTAAATGTCATGCATGAAATTAACCCTACGTTGGTCTGATTAATAACATGCTAATGACAGAAACATTAAAGTTCAAATTTGCATCACCGTTGGCGAAAGCGAAAAGAACTAAATTATCTTAAGGGTAACACATGTTCATTAACAACGTTGGTCAGTATATGAACATGATCATAGCATAATCCCAATTTTAAACATTAAACAATAATCTCTAATTAAAATTTCCCATTGGTTCCATTTTAATTAGAGATAATGCCCATAAATAATCATCATGAGAAAAAATTAAGTGCTACATTAATTAATTTACTCAGAAATTAAACATCAAAATTAAACAGAATATTAATGCCCAAGAAATAAAAATTGAACAATACTTATAACTGAAATTAAATAAGACTGAATAATCATAAAATTAAAAGGACTAAAGCAAATCTAGGCCAAAAACATGCAGCCCAGCAAGGCGCAATGGCTTTGGCTGAGTGCAATCTTGTGGCTTCGACCAATCATAGGCGGCAAGATAGCCATCGCTCCGTGGCCTACTTGCACAATGCCGCCCACGCGAGACATCGGCAGTGGCCCATGCGCGAGAGACGAGGCGACGACTTGGCGGTGGCGCGAGAGGCGGCGGCAATGCGGCCAGCGATCGGCGTCGCCCATGCGCTGAAGCGAAAGCGGCGGCCGCCGATCCAAAAGCGGACGGCCGAGATCAGATCGTGGAGGATCAAAAGGGCGACACGGGCGATGAAAACCCTAACCCTAGCCACTTTTCTCCGTCACCTGAAAACAAACGTGCAGCGGCGGTCGTGTGAAGGCGCAAGCGAGCATGCGTGCGGCGAATCGGCGGCGACGAAGGCGCAAGCGTGCGCGGTGAGATGGTTTCCACGCACGGCTCCGATGAGGCGATCGCGACCTGGCCGCCACGCTCCCACGGGGCTACCACGCGGGAGCAAAAGGCATGGACCGGCGGGAGGATGGCGGCGTGCGGCATTGGCAATAGCGACGACGATGATGACCGAACAAGATAAGCCCCGGAAAACCCCCTCTTAGACATTAGGAATTCTGGATTGGTTTGGGATTTTGGGGACAAAAAATAAAATGGGACTAATGTTTCGGAATAGCTAATCTGTTCTTATCCCCTTCTTCTAAATGCTAAGCCAAGCCGAAAGCCAAACCTTAACCGACAAATCACAGGATCTAAACTGGGCTAAGGATCATGATTTAGACTAGTTACTCTGATACCAATTGTTAGAATCTTAGGATGAACTAAACATGAACATTACAAGCTAGTCTAAATCATGATCACACCAAACAATAGTGCGGAAATAAACATTAGATGAACTAACCCGGTACTGATGAAGATGATGCCATTAGGGTTTGTCGGTGTGGTTATTCGGGTAGCAGCAAGCACGATGATGAAATTAGGCACCGAGTTTTCCTCGGTGATGGATGCAGTCTTCGTTGGCCTTGCGTTGCAACCAGATCGGATGGATGATTTTTATGGGAGCAAGCAACTCGTGTTTTCTTACTTGTGTGTGCACGAGTGCCGGCTTCTCCCTCTTTATTTGTAGCGTTGGCCAACGGGACTGAACTAACATATTTTTGGCAAGGTCCCGATCAGAGCGCATAAATTGTGGAAACAATCCCTGAATTTTGATCTTTCCATTCTAATTTTCAGTCTTTCCATTTAACCGAAGATCATAACTAACAATCTGGATCTAGATCCAACGGCCCACGCTCCTCTCACCTTTTATATTAATCCTACTCCACTCCACCCCTCCGCCGTCTCCTCCCAACCGCACCCATACTGCCATCAACGCATCGTTGCCCCACTACCTCGTCAGTGCTGCTACCCGCTTCCTCATATCCCACCGTTGCTGCCGCTCGCCACCTCCTCTCCTGCCATCGCCACCGTCACCCTCCACCTGGCCTTTTTCCCCCTCTCCGACGGTTAGCGCCGCCAAATCTGCCACCGCCTCCTAATATTCTCTTGATCTTGTCATTGTCCCCAGCCTCTGCTACCCACCGCCCTTCTCCAATCCTACGGCCAACGGCACCCCCACTGCCTCGCCACCACCGCCGGTCCTCTCTTGCTCCTCGGCCTACTCTAAATCCTGCTTTAAAGAAGCTTGCCGAAGCCTTGACAGAGATGGAGGTGAGCAGGCGCACGAATCCTGATGCAAATCGAAAGATTAGAAATTCGACGGATATCTAAAAAAATTATTCGACTAGTTTCTGGAAATTCCGAAATAAATACACTCAGACATAGCTTTGTCGAGATTATTATCTAACAATGATTGTCCAGACTCTCGGGGTGGCGACATCATGCCGCCGATCGGGATGGCGCTTGGGCACACCGTGAAGTTTGCACCAGTTTGTGATGGTGAAGGTACATGGTCGCGCCGGCGCTTGCCGTGAATGCGAGGAGCAGGAGAAAGTGGATTGAGGAGGTGGTCGCCGGAGACGGCATTGTAAATTTGTCGTTGCAGGAATGGATGGAGCTAGTAAGGATGTGAGGATATATGGAGATAGCAGAGGGCAATGCACAGGGTTCAAATTTTGAGTTCTCGGCGGTAGCAAAAACCGCTCAAAAATTGAACGGTATGAAAATTCAAACTATTTTGAAATCTGGTTAAACTGGCGAGCGAAAACTGCTCGAAAATGCATGAAAACCGAGCGGTTTTTGGTGAAAACCGCTAAAGCCGAAGACAGTTGAAAAAATGGGAAACAAATGTAGAGAAAAATGGTAAATTGCAAAAAAATGTTGTAAAATTTGTAAAAATACATTAAAGGATAAAAAAATAGGAAAATGTAAGAAATATATAAAGAATGTATGGAGAAACATGAAAAAAATTCTAGTATAATCTCTCCTAAATATGAAAATTTTTGACATAACCTTTGCTATATTTTAGAAAATTGCAAGTTGTAAACTATGCATTTAGCAATAATATGTCAACAAATAATCTTTCATTTCAACACTACTCACATATCAATCCAACAAGTGCAAAAATAGGCATTCACATGATGACATAACAATACCATTTACATATCAATACCATTCACATATGAACACCATTTACATTTCAATACCTTACAGAAATTGCTTGCGTAAATAATTTGCGAGAAATTGCTTGTGTCAAATTGCACATTGTACAACAAAATAAGTACAAAATATAACTAGTGGTACAGAGTACAACTTTCATACTAAAGGTTTGGTAGTTTATGCATGCATACAATAAGAAGTAGAACTTTTTTTAAAATAATATATTTTTTAATTCAAATTGCAAACATATACCACGATCTCAAAAAATTGCAAAAATATACCTCTGTCGCCCTTTGAGCAGGCGACGAGAACCTTGAAGCCTCTGTAAGCCCTCTGATTGGGCGATTTTGGCACTTCTCGCCCTTTGAATGGACGACACGTCCCCTTTTCTGTAGCTAGTTTCTAAAGAAAATCATAACTTTTTCATATGATCTCGGATGGAGATGAACTTTATATGAAAATTGTAGCTCTCGATGAGATCTACAACTTTGGTATATAAATTTTTTAATTTGAATCCATTTGGACTATCAAAAATGAGATAGAAGTTTTAGATCTAGTGTAGATCTGAACTTTCCATCCTATTTTTGGCCATCTAAATGGATTCAAATGAAAAAAAATTGTATATGAAAGTTGTAGATCTCATCGAGAGCTACAATGTTTATATAAAGTTCATCTCCATCCGAGATCATATGAAAAAGTTATGATTTTCTTTAGAAACTGGCTACAGGAGAGGGGACATGTCGCCCATTCAGAGGGCGACAAGTGCCAAAATCGCCCATTCAGAGGGCGATAGAGGCCTCTGTTGCCCTGTCGCCTGTTTAAAGGGCGACAGAGATATATTTTTGTAATTTTTTGAGATCGTGGTATATTTTTGCAATTTAAATGAAAAAATGTATTATTTAAAAAAAATTCATAAGAAGTAAGCTTTTCAATATTGGATAACATTAACATATTAAAATGTACCATAACAAGATAATTTTGGTGCATACAAACATTGCTACTTGAACAAATAGTACCATTTTCGGGTGTTGTCTATTGCTACTAAATATACATCAACAAATATTGCTACTAAATATAACAAACAAATATTGGTACTAAATATACTTCAGCAAATATTGGTACTAAATATACTTCAACTAATATTTCTACTTGACATAATTGAACAAATATTGCTACTTGACATACTTGAACAAATATTGCTACTAAATATAATTGAACAAATATTGTTACTAAAATATGTTTAAGTAAATATTGCTACTAAATATAATTGAAAAAATATTGTTACTAAAATATGTTGAAGAAAATATTTCTACTTGACATACTTGAACAAATATTTCTACTAAAAATACTTCTAATTTCTTTTTTTTGGCTTTTTCTATTTTCTAGATTTTGAATGGCACAAAAACGTTTCCAAACTTCTTTTTTTCAAAAACATTTCACACTAGAGGTCATAAAGAAATCAATACTAATGTTAGAAAAGTTTTGGATAATTATTTTTTCAAATTTTTTGAATTTCTTGAATTTGAATTCTACCGGTAAACCGAGCGGTTTTGCTTCTCGAACCGGAATGGTACGATCGAAAACTGTGGTTTTTGAAACCCTGGCAGTGCATGTGTGCATGCATATATATATATATATATATATATATATATATATACAGAGGGCCAACCAATCGAGGAGAAAACAACAATGAGAGAGAAAAATCAAGGTTGGGAGAAATTACAATGATGTCCTTGTGTTGCCAATGGTTGAGATTTGGGGAAGGCTGTTCATTTGGGACTTGAGGTTTAGGTGGCGTTTGGTTGGGTGGATAAAGGTGGATGGTATATGGTCATCCATGGATTTAGAGTCATCTAATTGTTTGGATGAGTGGATAGATGAGATATGGATATCCAGTTTTTTTGGAATATTATCTCAAGATGCTGGATAGAGCCATCCAAAGAAAAAGGCCGGACGGGCTCATCTAGTTTGTTGCATGAAGAGGTGTACTTGGTCAAATTCAAATTTCGTCGAAGTTTACTCAGTTAAATTTTGATCGAAAATTCAAAATTTGTCCAAAAATTTATTTTTTAAAAATTAAAACTGTAGCCAAAAAATTCAAATTTAGGTCAAATTTTGTTTGAAAATTCAAATTTTGCCCAAAAGTTCAAATTTTATCTAAAAATTCAAATTTTGTTTGTAAATTCAATTTTCAGTCAAAACTTGTCCAAAAATTCAAATTCAAGTCAAATTTATCCAAAAATTCGAAACATTGATTACAACTAGCCCATCTTTCCTCATCCATCCAACCAAATAAAAAATTGACTCATTATATCCATTCTTATCCATCCAACCAAACAAAAAATTAGCTCATCCCAATCCACCCAACCAAACAACCACCTGGATAACTCCATCCCATTCAAACTAGATGGCCATATTCAATCCAGACAATCAAACGCACCCTTAAGCTCTCAAAAACATGGTACGGCTCAGAGTGTTAAGGAACCTCGCTATCGAATAGTCCGGGGTTCCCGAACAGATCTGAAGTGGAGAACAGAGAGAGAAAGAGAGACACAGGTTTAGAGAGAACGGCGACAGAATTCTTTATTAATTTGTGGTTGCTTGTACAATGGGGGAACCCCCTCCTTCTTATATAGTAGTCGCCTAGGGTTTCGGCTAAGGGACCATCGTGGGCTTTCATTGGGCCACGTGGTTTCCCAACACTCCCCCTTGGGCCCTTTTCCGCGAGATGCATATGCCTCATTAAAACTCCAGAAAAACCCAGTGGGAATAATACTGGGAGAAAGAGTACATAGCATACGCTTACTGTGTTGCACGAATTGCCTCATTAAAACCTTACACAAGAAAATTTCATGAAAAACTTGCTAAGGAAAAAGAGTACAATTCACCCAAACTTCAATTGCTAATCTTCGAGATTCATGTTGGGTACTCAAACTTCATGTTCTAGATTCATGTGGGAGTATGTGAAATATCTCCCCCTGAAATCTACACTTCTCTAAGTCTCATCATCCCAATCCCTTTTACGCACCTTTCAAAGGTAGATGCTGGGAGTGATTTAGTGAACAAATCTACGAGATTTTCACATGACTTAGTATGCAATATCTTGATCTCGTTCATCTTATGCAATTCGTGAGCATAGAAGAACTTGGGGTTGATATGCTTCGTGAGATTGCTCTTCACATAACCCATCTGTGCTTGAGCAACACAAGCTGCATTATCTTCATATATGATCGTGGGAGTTTGCTCAATGTTCAAGCCACATAACTTTTGGATGTGGTGAACCATTCTTGAGCCATGCAAATTCACGAGATGCTTCATACAAAGCAATGATTTTGAGTGGTTTGTCGGCGTCGAGACAAAGTGCCTTAGACGACTTCCAAGAAACTGCTGTTCCTCCACATAGGAAAACATAGCGGTTTGGGACTTGCCGATATCTTGGTCGATAAGTACCTAGCATCGGCATAGCCAACTAAATTCAGTTCATTGTTTCTTCTGAAGAACAGACCGAGATCTTTGCTTCCTTAGAGGTAACGGAAGATGTTCTTGATCCCTTTCTAATGCCTTTTGGTGGGTTCTGCACTGTACCGAGCTAGCAAATTCACAGCGAACGCAATGTCCGACCTAGTGCTATTCGCAAGGTACATAAGCGCTCCAACTGCACTCAGATATGGGAATTCTGTTCCTAGGACTTCCTCCTCCTCTTCTCTAGGTCTGTATGGGTCTAGGTCTGCTTGGAGTGACCTTTCGACCATTGGAGTCTTTGCAGGATATGCCTTTTCAAAGCCAAATCTTTTCAACACTTTCTGCTTGTAGGATGATTGGTGTACCAAGATTCCTCTTTGGACATGCTCAAGCTGTAAGCCTAAACAAAACTTGGTTTGACCCAAATCCTTCATTTCAAACTCAAACTTCAAGTATGGGCATGCTTCTTCAATCTCTTCATCCGTCCCAATGATGTTCAAGTCATCTACATAGACGGAGATTATACAGAATCCATTCAAGGATCACTGTATAAATACGCATGGACAATCTTATTGTTTGTGTAGCCTTTCTGCAGAAAGTCACTCAGCGATTGTACCACATTCTTCTGATTGCTTGAATTTCATACAATGATTTCTCCAATTTCACACTGCAGGTTTCTATTTGCTCTGTCTTGGTTGGGATAGGAATTCCTTAGGTACTTTCATGTATATCTCGAATCCAAGTTTCCATACAAATATCTTTGTGACAACAAACCATTAGCTTCATTCTCAACTTCAAGTTGACTGCCATTGAGATCAAATATCTAAAGGTAATTCCTCCCGTGACCGGAGAATAGGTTTCTTCATAATCAACTCCGGGCGTTGAGTGAAACCTTGAGCTACAAGCCTTGCCTTGTACCTTACAACCGTTGTTTTCATTCCTCTTCAGAACAAAGACCCATTTGTGACCTACGGGGTTTATATGGGAGGTGTACGGCATACGAACAAACACCTCTCTCTTGTTGGAGAGACTAACTCTGCAGTGATTGCCTTTTTCCATTCTTCCCAATCGGCCTTTTCTTGCACTCTGCGAAGATGCGAGCTATGGATCATGATCAATGATCCAGGCAATCTTCTTTGCAAAGTATGCATCAACGTTGGTATTTGCTCTATTCAGGATTCTCTGTTATTACAAAGTTTATGACCATTTCTTCATGGGGTGCTTCATGCACTTCTACTTGCTCTTCGCCGCTATTCCCTATCGCAGAGCAAGTTCCTTTAGCTTTCATCGCCTATGTGCGCGCACACATTATTCCGGTGGCTTCTGCGGGGAGATTCAAATCTGGAATTGCCTTTTCATTGGCTTCTTTCGAAAGCAGTCTCAACCTGCTCCCCTTCTTTCCTTAGGGTATTTTCGTGATTGGTTGTGGTAAGTCCTCTGCTTGATTTCTCAGGGCGTCTCCGGGTACTTTGGGTTTGAGGAGCCAGATTTCCTGTTCTTTTTCTTTGAGGCCTCTGAACAGGATGAGGGGTACCTTCTATTTTGTTTGGTATTTCCACCCTCTCTGGTGCATTCCTTGTGGGTACATACGACTTAACCACGCCCTTCAGATCACAAAAATGATCAGGCAGTTCATTTGCTAAATTCCGCAAATCAATTATCTTCTGGACTTCTTGATTTGCTTCATTAGTGCGGGGGTCATGTGCGGGGACCCCAGTAGAATGCCATATGATTTTCTGGTATTTTTCATCCAAAGGTTGATTTCCTCCCCCTAATGACGGGAAACGATCCTCGTCAAAAATGCAATCAGCGAATCAGGCTGTATGCAAGTCTCCAGTCATGGGTTCCAAATACCTGATTATGGATGCATTCTCATAACCAACATATATCCCAGACTTGCGGAGAGGGCCCATTGCAGTCCGCTGAGGGGGTGGCATAGGAACATATACCATACACCCAAACTTCCTGAGATGGGAGATTTTCGTGATGACCCCGTGCACAAACTGCATAGGAGAATGGATGTTGTAGGCCGAAGGTCTAAAGTTGATGAGAGCTGCTGTGTGCAGGACTGCGTGTCCCCAACAAGTGTTGGGCAAGTTACAACTCTGCAAAAGCGGTCTGGCAATGAATTTAATCCTCTTTATTAGTGCTTCAGCTAGTCCATTCTGCGTATGGACGTGCGGTACGGAGTGCTCAACTGCTATCCCTGTTGTTGTGTAATAATCATTAAATGCCTTTGAAGTAAATTCTCCGGCATTTTCCATTCTAATGGACTTCACGTGATGATCAGGGAAAGCATTCTTAATTCTTATGATCTGCGAGATCAGCTTTGCAAAAGCATGGTTTCTTGTTGACAATAAGCATACATGCGACCATTTCGAGGAAGCATCGATGAGCACCATAAAGTGTCGAAACAATACGACAAGGGCTAAATCGAACATAAATATCCCCTGGATGCGTTCCAGGAATGCAGGGATTTCACTTTGCACTTTCATGACAGAGGGTCTAGTTATTAACTTCCCGGTGGCACATGCAAGGCACACGAAATCTTCATGATTTGAGAAATTTTTAACATTAATGCCATGACCTTGTGAGTTGTTTACTATATTCCTCATCATTCTAAGACCAGGATGACCTAATCTACCATGCCATAAAGAAAATAACTCAGAGCTTCTAAAGACAGTCTTCAAGGAAGTATACACTTCGGGGGCATGAATATTCGTGTAGTACAACCTAGATTCATATGAGGGACATTTTTCTAATACTATTTTTCCACATACCACGTGCTTCACAATGCACAAGTATTCTTTGCCATTTTCTTCATTGGTTTCTACATGAAAACCATTGGCGCGGATGTCTTTAAAGCTTAAGAGAGTGCGTGTTGATTCAGGGTACAAAAGGGCTTCTTCAATTACCAAAGTTGTACCCATAGGCAATATAATAGTGGCTTTTCCTGAGCCTATTACATATGAATCGCTTCCTACGATCGTAGTAATCTTTCCAGTGTTCTTCGTGATCGACTGGAAATATTTAGACTCTCTTAAGATGGTATTTGTTGTGCCACTATCAACAATGCATATCTCTTCCATTTGGGCGCTACACGATTTCTAGATAAAAGAAATATAATTCCAATCAAACAGAGGCAAAATAATTCAAATATTGCTTGTAAGTGAAAGAATACTGGAATAAAGAATAAATTGCATATTTATTCATGAGAGAAGTATGCTCTTCTAGAGCTTACAATTCATTATTCAAAAGAAAATGCTAACAACCATAATCTAAAAAAAATGCATTAAACAGAATCTGTAAAATATGCATTAATTTCTGCTTCTACGTCATCGACAGAAGTTTTCTCTTCATTTACAATAATATTGGCTGTAGCATCGATGTCCAGGCTAGGTTGTAAGGATGAGACAAGTGGGGTATCTTCATTCATGGCATCATCATCACCAATCTTGGCGAAGTGCGCCTCTGCTAGGGCATTTTCCTTTGCCTTCCTCTTAGCCTGATATGCGTTGATCACTTCCTTGGATTCCCGAAATATCTTCGACCAGTGTCCCCAAGTGCCGCACCTGAAACACATTTGGTTCTGCTGTCCATACAGCTTGGCGTGCGCCTTTTCTTTGTCATCCTTCTTCACTGGAGCTTTGGACTTTTCTTTGGCTTGATTCCTCTCTTTTCCACCATGCTTGCCCTTCTTTCTATGAATGGGCTTTCTCACCTTATAGCTATTGGCATTGACTTCTGTGCCAGTGCCTCGTCCAGGTGGCTGCGAGACATAGTTCTTGCTTGGAACATCGTCTTGCGATTCTGCAACTTGCATTACATCAATCAGTTCGCTATACTCCTTGTATGCATCCTGACGATAGCTGCGTGCACTCTGGATAGCATTTGGGTGGAAGGTAGAGAGAGTTTTCTCAATCTTCTCTTCATCAGTGATCTTCTTGCCACATAGAGAGAGATTGGTACAAATTCTGTGCAAGGCAAAATTGTACTCGCCCCTTTGTTTGAAGTTCGCAAACCTCAAAGGACCCAATCTTGCTGTGCTTGGGGCAAGATGGTGTACTTAAGCTTCTCGAACCGCTTTTGAAGTGCAGTTCAAAGCTCAAGTGCACTCTCCTCAGCCATGTATTCATTTTTCAGAGTGACTGAGAGGTGGTGCCTGAGGAAGTGCAAGGCTTGATCGTTTTGCTCAGCGGTAGGTTTTGCGTCCTGCGAGGACCCTAGACCAATCGCGACACGAGCTTCTTGCCCCAAGAGCGATCTTCACGTCCGATGCCCAAGTGAGGTAGTTACGTCGTCTGCGGGGGAGTTCTTCAAACTCACGATTTACGATGCGGACATCCGCATGATTTCAAAATTCCGACATTAGATTACTGCGTGTAATCTAATAGAAAAAAGGTTGCAAAAAGCATAAAGTTCAGAAAATAAATGCATTGCAATATATAAAATAAATCAATAACTTCAAATTTCATAAGGAATATTCATAAAATAGAGAAATAAAGCTAGAAAATAAAAACAGAGCCAGATAATATATCTGGATTTTCTGGCAATATTTTTCAAAATTTTCTAGCAAATTTTTTTCTCTTTTCCTCTCCTTTCTTTTCTTTTCCTTTCTTTTCCTTTTTCCTTCTTTTTTTTTCTTGCGGCCGAACCGGCCACTGGGCCTCCCGGCCCATTACCGCACGCGACGGCTAGGGTAAAAACCCTAGCCGCCACAGTCCTTTTTTTTCTCCCCCGCGCCGCTTCTTCTTCCAGCGACGCGCCGATTCATCTTCTCGCACGCGCCGCCTTCTTCCTCTCGCGCACGCCGCCTTCTTCTCGAGCGTCACTTCCTCTCCCTTGCGCGCGCCGTGCGAGGTCGGCGGGGCACGGCTTCATGCCGGCGTGATGGCGGCGTCGTCTTCTGGCGGGTCAGGCCGCATCACGGGGCGAGTGGCGCGGCGGTAGGCGCGCGGGGCGCACAGGACGATGCTTCAGCAGCCCAGGCAGGCCGATTAGCGGAGGCTGCTGGCGGTCTGGCGAGCAGCCCGGTGCGGCCGCGGCCGAGGCGGCCGGCGGCCGCTTTGCTGGGAGGCGGGCGAGCGAGGGCGCCGGATCTGGCCGGAGTAGGGCGCGCAAGCGGCGAGCAAGGCCGAAGCGTCTGAGCCGGCGACCGTCTGCGGCGGTGCGTCCGGCGAAGCGCGCGGTCATAGGCGGGTCGAGCCGGCGGCCAGCGCCGCGAGCCGAGGCGGCGGGTGGCTACTTGCGGAGGCGGGCCAGGCGGGCGGCGGCGATTCTGGCCGGTCGACGCGCCGCGGGCCAAGGCACGATGGCGGCTTCAAGGGCACGGCACACAGCCGTGTGCGGCACCGGCCGAGGCGACAGCGGCCGATGGGCGATGCTGCTGCGTAGCATAACCGAAGCCATGTACTTTTTTTTCTGTGATGAATAGTACTGTATCTTCGTGCTGTACTGAGTAGCTTCGAGCGTTCTTCGTGTAGCTTCGTGCCACGTTGGATAGATGCATGCATAAAAAAGTACCGATTAGATTCAATCATTAATTCCCACCTTTTCAATCTGTTCGCCGGTAGAGTTTCGTGCTGATAACGTATTAAGGAACCTCGCTATCAAATAGTCCGGGGGTTCCCGAACAGATCTGAAGTGGAGAACAGAGAGAGAAAAAGAGACACAGGTTTAGAGAGAACGACGACATAATTCTTTTTTGCTTTGTGGTTGCTTGTACAATGGGGGAATCCCCTCCTTATATAGTAGTCGCCTAGGGTTTCGGCTAAGGGACCATCGTAGACTTTGATTTGGCCACGTGGTTTCTCAACACAGAGTTCCAATTTAGGGAAGCGTAAGCCTACTTTGTAACAGCTTAGCTTCCCTGAGAAGTACTTCTAGCGGGAACCCTCTTCCTGATCCTACTGCTTTCCAAACATGGCCATAGTACAATCTAGGCAACTGGTCACCAAGTTGCATATGAAAATAGTTCTATACTCTTCGAAGTACGTACTTCCACCTTTGCCTTACTCTGGAAGTACATACTCCCACTTCAAATATATCACTTAAACGAATGTGTTATACTCTTTTATCACTCTTAGTATACTTCAATAATAATTTTAAGATACTCCAATATGATTTGGTTAAAAAATTTTTATTGAAACCCTTTATTTTTTTTATGTTATATACCCATTTTTCATATAAAAAAGGAGTGTATGCACAAAATTATGCTATGAAGAGTGGACGTTGATAATTTTTTTTCAAAAAAATCACTTTAGAGTATGTTATAATCAATATTAGAGTATACTCAAAAGGATAAAAAGATATAACAACATCATTTAAATGATATATAAGAAGTGGGAGTATGTACTCCCATCTCTAATATACCACGTAAACAAACTTGTTATAACTCTTATCTACGCTTGACTATAGCTAGCTATTCATACTAACTGTACCGTTCATTCTGCTTGGGGTTATGTGCGTATGAACTGCATTGCCTATATTTCTCCATGTAGATACTTTCTCGGTTATTCAAGAATTTTTGAACAAACCCTGTGAGGGCATTTCTTGAAAATCGGTAAATGTCACTGAAGTGTTTATTTTTATTTTATGAGCACTCAATGTTTTGTCTATTATAAATTGCTTTGTGATCCCGTTGTGCTCTACTATTTTGACTTTGTCAATATTTGACTTTGTGAGCCACGTTTTTATTTGTTTGTTTCGTTCTTTCTTTTTACAAATTATCAATTTTTTTTGCATAATTTAAATTGTGTAAAACTATTATATATATAATTTATTAAAAAAAGGCCATATAGAAAAGGATAATGTTTTTACAAATTATTACATTATTTTTACGTAATTTAATTTGTGTAAAACTAATATATAATTGATGTAAAAAGGACATGAAGAAAATAATAATGTTCCTCACCAAATACCTAAAAATTGAGTACTCCTTGATAAAATAGTACTCAAATAGGTGGATAAAAGTCAAATTGATTTCATCTATTAGATCTATATCCAAAGACTCAAATTTTAATTTCTATTTAGTAAGAAAACACTAAGATTATATCCACGTGCGCGCATATGTACAGCAGGCCAAGAACTTGCCGTCGTTGTTTCTATTCTCTCCCAGCCAGGTAACGGATGGACCGTCTTCTCCAAAACCAGTGAGACGAGGCAGCTGAGCATGCATATGCATGCATATTGATGGATAATAAGGCATATTAATGTTAAATCTATTTCGAAAATAAGATATAATGATAACTGAAGATATAACAGATAAACAAATAAACTAGACATAAGCAATATGCTAATTGCAATGTCTATCTCATCCATATTATTAGATAAACAAAATATAGATGCGGTTCGTGTGTGTCACCGAGATGACGCGAAGACGTGGCCGAACCGGTAGCAGATGCCGATGAAGATTAGAAGGCGATGTAGATGAAGCTGACCGTCGGTGAAGAAACCAGCGAGCAGTCATGTGAAAACGATTCCCAAAAACGTGATTCACCCTCTCCCGGTGTAGGATCTCAAAGGCGGAAGTTTCGGAGACCTGCTCTCCCAACATTCGGTGCACGCCGGTGAAGGGATGGGGAAGACGGAGGCAGCGCAGTACTTCAGGAAGGCAAAAGATTCGAGAGATGAATTGATTTGATCTCTATTCTGCGTATATATAACAGAGTTAAAGTCATGGAATACGATACGAGTCAGTTACAAATTCTGCGTAAAATCCATTTCACGATTTGATTCGGTTACGGATTCTGCATGCAGTTAATTCCGCATAACGTAACAGTGTTGACCACTTAGTCCCATGCTGCAAAAACTACAAAAGAGAACTGCGCCTGTGCAAGCCATCGGACTCAATTTCGCTGCAACATTCATGTGCACGTCGCGTACGTGGACCGCCTGGCATGGCGTGGTGTGGCGAGGCGAGCGAGCACGCACTGTGTTTTCTCCTTCCTCTTCTCATGCTCTAGCAAGGTGGAGGGAACCTCACCTTATAAGGTGGCCTTCATGCTCCTCCACTAATAATATGTGACTATTGCATTTTCACGTCTCTTCCACCTAATGGGTCTTTGGGATTTTTCATGAACTATTTGCTAGTTATTTGGGTCTAGCCCATGTAATTCCAACAATCCCTCACTAGATCCGAAAGGTCCCATAGGTCTTTGCATGTTTCAATGTACTGTTTTTATACCAGCTTTCGGTGACAACAGACTATGCCTTGAATTGCACTTGAACTCCAAGCTACATTTATTTACAACTTGAACAATGGACTATGCCTTGAATTGCAAGTTTTGTGCAGATAAGTTTCACTTAAGACCCTCACTGATACTAGGCTGCCGACAGTCTACCCCTCGGGTGGAGCGTATAAATCATACTCCTTGGCCTCTTCATGAGTTTCTTAGAGAGTACTCACGTCTCACGAACTGCG
Source organism: Otatea glauca (assembly GCA_036346275.1). Lineage (NCBI taxonomy): Eukaryota > Viridiplantae > Streptophyta > Magnoliopsida > Poales > Poaceae > Otatea > Otatea glauca. The sequence goes on along the minus strand of CM070722.1, from coordinate 3,207,506 downwards.
ACCAACAGTCGGACTCATATAGGTGTGTTCTTTCAAAAATGCTGTGCGAGACAACATCTTTGTTTGCGTAAAAACTAACAGAACACATTAAGACCGTAGTCAACCTGCCTCACAGTTCTTAAGAGTACAACATCTTTCACAGAGTGGGATATAGAATGTACTCTTCTTCAGTTAATCCAACAGCTTGTTATTACCCAGGTGCTAACTCACGGGATCTCCGATCCCATAACTTGGGTTACCATTGTGGTTAACTATTTGGTATGTCTCATTCCCATCTCCCTAGATGTACTATCTGCCACATTTCGTGATAGACCCTTTGTAAATAGATCTGCCAGGTTCTTAGCGGTTTGGATGTAATTCAAAGCTATCACTCTCGAGTTTCTCAATTTCCTGACATATTTCAACCGTCTTTTTACGTGTCTTGAGGACTTCATGTTATCCTTCGCACTGTTCACTTTCACGATAACCGTTCAATTATCACACTTCATAAGAATAGCTGGTATCGGGTTTTCAACTACCGGTAAGTCCATTAAGAGCTCACAAAGCTATCCTGCTTCGACTGTTGCTGTATCCAATGCTGTGAGTTCTGCTTTCATGGTTGACCTCGTCAATATAGTCTGTTTACAAGACCTCCATAAGACAGTAGCACCACTAAGAGTAAATACATATCTACTCGTGGCCTTGAGCTCATCAGCATCAAATATCCCGTTAGAATAACTATATCCCTCAAATACACCAAGATACCCAGTATAGTGAATTTCATAACTCATAATACCTCTCAGATAACGCATTACTCTCTCAAAAACACACCAATGATCATCACCCGGATTAGACACAAACCGGCTCAATTTGTTTACAGCAAACGAGATGTCAAGCCTTGTAGCGCTAGCTAGGTACATAAGTAAACCAATAATTTGAGAGTATCTCAGTTGATCCCTAGTAATTATTCGGTTCTTCCGAAGTATTAGACTAGCATCATAAGGTGTTGGAGAAGGCTTACTGTCCATATAGCTAAAACGGCTTAAGACCTTTTTCACATAATGGGATTGCACAAGTGTAATCCTATCCCCACCTTTGATTAACTTGATGTTCAGAATTACATCAGCTTCTCCCAGATCCTTCATATCAAAGCTTTAGGACAAAAACATCTTGACCTCATTAATCACATCAAGATTTGTTCCAAATATTAGTATATCATCCATATACAAGCATAGAATAACTCCCTCACCTCCACCATAGCGGTAGTATACACATCTATCAGCTTCGTTTACAGCAAAGCCTTCAGGTGTTAAAGTTCTATCAACTTCTCATTCCATTGTTTGGGTGATTGCTTAAGGCCATACAAAGATTTAAGCAACTTACACACTTTGTTCTCTTGACCATTTACTACAAATCCATCGGGCTATTCCATTAAGATTTCCTCATCTAACTCTCCATTAAGGAAAGTTGTCTTAACATCCATTTGATGAATAAGAAGACCATAAGAGGCAGCCAAGGATAGTAGTACACGTATTGTGGTCACTAGCAACGGGTGAATAAGTATCAAAGAAATCATCGCCTTGTTTTTGGGTGTAACCCTTAGCCACAAGTCGGGCCTTGCACTTCTCAATAGTACCATCAGGCCTAAGCTTCTTTTTGAACACCCACTTACATTCAACTGGTTTACAACCATAAGGACGATCTATGATTTCCCAAGTTCCGTTAGCGAGAATGGAATCCATTTCACTACAGACCGTATACTTCCAGTAGTCTGCATCAGGAGATTGATATGCTTCTGAAATGGTCTTTGGGAACATCATCCACAAGGTATACAGTGAAATCATCACTAAATGATTTTGCGGTCCTTTGTCTCTTGCTCCTTCTAGGAGCACCACTATCATCCTCCTTAGGAGTTGTTCATGTGTTTGTTCAAAAAGCTCAACTGGTATGGCAGGTTCAGGAGTTGTATCACAAGCCTAACTCGGAATGCTATACATATCCTTCATAGGAAATATATTCTTAAAAGTTGCATCTCGAGACTCCATTATCATACTGACGTGCATGTCGGATACCTCAGATTTAACTACTAAAAACCTATATGCAATGCTGCAATGATCATATCCTAGAAAGACACAATCAATAGTTTTAGGTCCAAGTTTGTGCTTCTTTATTATCGGCACATTGACTTTCACCAAGCACCCCCAAGTGCGCAAGTAGGATAGTGATGGCTTTCTTCCTTCCCATCCCTCATATGGAGTTACCTCACTATTCTTAGTGGGAACTCTATTTAGGAAATGACTCGAGGTCAACATGGCCTCTCCTCACCATGCCTTAGATAATCCTGTAGTATCCAACATGGCATTAACCAAGCCAGTTAGGGTGTGGTTCTTCCTTTCGGCAACCCTGTTAGATTGAGGCGAATAGGGAGGCGTCCTCTCATGGATGATACCACGCTCTGCACAGTATTGGGAGAATTCATTAGAGAAATACTCTCCACCACAATCCGACCTAACTCTTTTGATTTTTCTTTCCCATTTATTCTCAACTTCTGCCTTATAAATTTTAAAGTAGTCTAAAGCCTCATCTTTTGTTTTTAAGAGATACACATAGCAAAATCTAGTTGCATCATCAATTAAAGTCATGAAGTATCTTTTTCTACCCTTCGTTAATACACCATTCATCTCACATAGATCTGAATGTATGAGTTCTAATGGTGCCAAGTTCCTTTCCTCGGTTGCCTTATGAGGCTTGCGAGGTTGCTTAGATTGTACACAACTTTGACACTTAGAACCTTTGACAATGGAAAATTTCGGAATTAATTTCATACTATAAAGTCGAGACATAGAATCAAAATTAAGATGACATAGTCGTGAGTGCTAAACACTTACCTCACTACCAATAACATAGTCACAAAGATGATTCATGAATTTATTACAAACGTTCTCAAGGGAAAAGTGGAACAAGCCACTACTATCATAGCCTTTACCAATAAATAGTCCATACTTTAATATTACTACTTTATTCGGCTCAAACACCAACTTGTACCCATCTCTACAAATAAGGGAACCACTAACGAGATTCTTGTTGATTGAAGGGACATGCTGCACGTTCTTTAGCCGCACGATCTTTCCCGAAGTAGGCTTCAGATCTACCGTGCCAACACCAAGAACAGAAACATGTGACCCATTCCCCATCAACCCGGAGGAACCTCGAGCAACCTGGTAAGAAGAAAACAATGATACATCAGCACAAACATGAATATTAGCCCTAATATCAATCCACCAATCGGTAGATTGACTAGCCGAAAGAACAGTGAGTAAATTACCATACCTAGGTGTCTCCTTCTCGGCATTGCCAATAGTCACATTGCTAGATTTGGAGTTCTGTCTCTGCTGATCCTTCCCTCTTTTGTGGCTTAGATATTTCTTTGCCCAATGTCCAATTTCACCACATACGAAATAAGGTTTGTCATTCTGCTACTTCTTCTTAAAGTTGATAGTTTGAACAGCTTTTCCCTTTGACTTGAACTTCCCAGAATCAGAACGCTGCACAAAATTAGCGCTGGTTTGTCCCTCAACCACCTTTGGGTGCACATCCTTTGCCCGAGCTTTCTCCTTAACATCAAGAGAAGCAATCAGACACTCAACAGAGATTTCTTGCCTCTTATGTTTTAGAGATGTGACAAAATTCCTCCACGAGGGAGGCAATTTGGCAATAATGCTAGCAGCTACAAACTTGTCAGGTAATGTGTACTTGAGGTGATCAAGTTCCCTCGCAATAAACTGTATCTCATGAGCTTTTTCAACCACAGAACAATAGTCTTCAACCATTTTGTAGTCATGATATTGCTCTATAACATATAGTTCACTGCCAGCATCCGAGGCACTGAATTTATTTTCGAGTGCCTCCCACAGCTCCTTTGCATCCCACATGTGCATATACACATCACAAAAGCGGTCTGAAAGAATATGATAAGAACGCATTCTAAAAAAATTATGGTGGCATCCTTGAACTCTTTTTCCTGCTCAAGTAAAGAGTTCCTTCAGGTTTGCCAGTCGCAACCTAGTAGACGTTCATAGCCGTGAGTCACAGAGTGGCTCGAGTCTGCCATCTCTTAAAGTGAACACTGGTAAATTTATCTGGTCTCATTGCCACCATGAAAAGCCTATCACGTTTTTGGATTGATGGATAATAAGGCATATTAATGATGAATCTATTCTGAAAATAACATATGATGATAACTGAAGATAGAATAGATGAAACAAATAAACTAGACAGAAGCAATATGGAAATTGCAATGTCTATCTCATCCATATTATTAGATATACAAAACATAGATGCGCTTCATGTGCATTACCGAGATGACGCGAAGACGTGGCCGAACCGGTAGCAGATGCCGATGAAGATCAGAAGGCGATGTAGGTGAAGCTGATCGTCAGTGAAGAAACTAGCGAGCAGTCGCGTGAAGACACTTACCAAAAACGTGATTTGCCCTCTCCCAATGCAGGATCTCAAGGGCGGACGTTTCGAAAACCTGCTCTCCCAACAATCAGTGCACACTGGTAAAGGGACGGGTAAGATGGAGGCAACGCAGTACTTCAGGAAGGCAAAAGATTCGAGAGATGAATTGATTTGATCTCTGTTCTGCGTATATATAACAGAGTTAAAGTCGTGGAACACAATACGAGTCGGTTACGGATTCTGCACAAAATCTGTTCTACGATTTGAGTAGGTTACGGATTCTGCATGCAGTTAATTTCGCATAACGTAACCATGTTAACCACTTAGTCCCACGCTGCAAAAACTGCAAAGAGAATTACTCCTACGCAAACCATTGGACTCAATTTCGCTACACCATTCACGCGCATGTCGCGTGCGCACCGCCTGACGAGGCGAGCGAGCGCGCGTGTTCTCTCCTTCCTCTTTTCATGCTCTAGCATGGTGGAGAGAACCTCACCTTAAGGTGGTCTTCATCCACCTCCACTAATATGAGACTATTGCATTTTCACGTCTCTTCCACCTAATGGGTCTTTCGGATTTTTCATGAATTATTTGCGAATTATTTGGGCCTAGCCCATGTAAGTCCAACACATATGAGTCAAAACATTGGATGGGTGCTAGCTAGTTCTTGATGATCTAGTTCTAGCAAGTGCTATGCAGTTTGCTGTAGTAGTCGTCCGGGTCATGCATTGCATAGGCCCACGTACAGGTAGTACACCAAAACACTAGGAAGTCCATGAAGAAGAAACCCCAATGTTATGGGCCTATACTGGACTTCCTAAATGCTTCGGCCGAAACCGGCAACTTGGATCAGCCGCAACCGCGATGGCGTTGCCGGCGGGTGCAACTCCGGCCAGCGGCTTTATATCTTTCCTTCGTAATGTTTTCATGCATTCAACGAATCAGAGTTGCCGCTTCCTCCATTCTCTTCGCGTTTTAGATTTCGTGGCATCAAACTTTTTAGAGTTCGACCGTACTATTAAGATTGACTGTATAAAAATTTTATTATTAAATTTATCGTTAAAAATGTTTTTATATTATTATAATTTTATGAGTAGATCTTTAATGTAAAGTTGTAAAAATTAACAATTCAAATCGTATCTCGAAGACCGTAAAAAAAATTAAAAACAAAGAGAGTAAGGGAGTAATTCTGTTGCGTGCACGTGTGATGCTGTGTCTATATATATATATATATATATATATATATATATATATATATATATATACACTATCTGCCAGGCGTTCCTGCCTGCCGCTTTTGAAAGCTATATGCAAGTGGAAGTAATGACGAACGAACCAAACAAAAGCTAGTCGATGCCGTTCAGAACTGAATAACACTAGTAATAGTCAGAATTTCCGTGTATTCTGATGACTATAGCTAGATTGGTACAAATTAACGATCCATTCTCCCTTGTCCGCCACATGCGGCTGACCACGACGACTGGACAGATTGGTAGAAATTTAGTATTCCATCCGTACATGACTTATATTTTTTATGGTCTCGTCCATAAATATATGATATATTTCATGTTTCAATATAAAAATTAGTGTGATATTATCTTTGCACCTCTAATAAATATCTAGATTTACTTGACATTCTCCACATGCATACATTAAATATAGTTCTTAAAGATAATAGTTAAGGATAGTCTAGTCATTTTTAATATTTTCTTGATATATGTGTGATAAGAGAAAATACATTCTATAAACTTGGACATGTGGTACAGTAGCATTTGTCTTCTTGTGAGTGTGCATGTAAGTCAGTTTAGCTCATATTACTTGGACATTGGGACCGAATCTTTTTTAAGATCCTCCTATTTATATTAATATCATATAGATAAAGTATGTCAGTATTTAACTTTTACATTAAAGATTCTAGATGAACATTATTTACCACAAATTCCTAGAGTTGACGAAGTGCTAGACTTCTTTTATCTTTCTCAACGGAGTCTCCGCATCTTGTAACGGCATCATGATTGCCGATTACAATGGCAGCATGAAGTAGATATATTATCGATGATCTCTATTGATGTGTATGACCTAGATCTCAGTACGCGCGCATCCGTCTTTTTCGTTCAAAGAAAATAAGAGGAGATTTATTTATACCCAACTTGACTGGTGTTGATCTCTATGTAGATGTCATCATAGTCACGTCTAGGTGAGTAGGTATGATAAAACCTGTATATCATAGGTAAAAAAAAATATAGACCATTAAACATGATATTAGTTACTTTTTGACCAATCTTAGTATTAATTACATAACGGTATTTTTTGAACGAACCTTTTTTCAGACCTTGTTCATTGACCTAGCTACTTCGGATTTGCACCCAAGGTCTACTACTACAGAACACTATATCAACCGGACCGACTACCCCGTATTCTACGCACGCGATTTTCGCGCGCGTGCGGTTGCTAGGACTCGAACTCGCGACCTGTTGCCTCACACGAGCCCACCTTACCATCTCACCTATCACTCATTCTCAACTAATATAGGATATATTTTCCTTTTGTTCCTTTATCTCTGAAATTTTTGGTGATTATTTGGATATCTAGATGAATTCAAATGGAACGATTGTCAACTACAAAGTTGTAGATCTCGTCGAGAGCTACAATCTTCATATAAATTTTATCTCCATCCGACTCCGTATGAAAAAGTTATGATTTTTCGAAAAATAGTTGGTAACATTATTACTGCCGGTTGGGAATACGAATCGCCAACCAGCAGTGATACCATTATTTGGATATTTAAACTACTTCAAATGAAAAAGTTGTCAACTACAAAGTTGTAGATATCGTCGAGGGCTACAATTTTCATATAAATTTTATCTCCATACGACTCAGTATGAAAAAGTTATGATTTTTTGAAAAATATCAGCACTGTCGGTTAGCGATAGTATTACTGCCGGTTCGGACACGAACCGGCAGTGATACCATTATTTGGATATTTAAACTACTTCAAATGAAATAGTTGTCAACTACAAAGTTGTAGATCTCGTCGCGAGATACAATTTTCATATAAATTTTATCTCCATCCGATTCCGTATGAAAAAGTTATGATTTTTTGAAAAATATCAGCACTGTCGGTTAGCGATAGTTCGGATATTTAAACTACTTCAAATGAAAAGTTGTCAACTACAAAGTTGTAGATCTCGTCGAGAGATATAGTTTTCATATAAATTTTATCTCCATCCGACTCAGTATGAAAAAGTTATGATTTTTCGAAAAATAGTTGGTAGCACACTAGCATTATTACTGTCGGTTGGGAATACGAATCGCCAACCGGCAGTGATACTATTATTTGGATATTTAAACTACTTCAAATGAAAAAATTGTCAACTACAATGTTGTAGATCTCGTCGAGAGCTACAATTTTCATATAAATTTTATGTCCATCCGACTCCGTATGAAAAAGTTATGATTTTTCAAAAAATATCAGCATTGTCGGTTTTTCTAAAAACCGGCAGTGATAGTATTACTGCCGGTTCGGACACGAACCAGCAGTGATAAAGGATTTATCACTACCGGTTCATCAAAGAAAAGCCATTACTGCCGGTTTTCCATTCGAACCGGCAGTGATAATATTATTACTGTCGGTTTTTTATGAACCGACAGTGATATAACGACAAGGATAACTGATTCTGTAGTAGTGGTACAAGGAGCACTTAGGACGTCCTCCTAAGTCTCCACCACCGAGACCAATCGAGAAGGGTGATCTTAATTAATTTGTTGAAGGCAACCGTATTTCGAAGGCCCATATATACGAAACACACACATCATATCAGATACACATGCAATCATGTAGTATTAAGTATACGTCCACGTGCAAGCTTGGACGTATGATCGTTTTATTCATTATCAACCATATTTTCCGCGCGTACAGCGGCCTACTACCTGGAGTAGCAAGCTAGCTAGAGTACATATATATATGTGATATATATTGTGATGCGTGTACGTAGTACTAAGCATGTCATATACTAAATATTATACGTCATGTGGCTGCGTGCCATATGCATGCATGCATAACGTACGTACGGCCTAACTCATGGGCAGAAGGTGACTTGGTAGTTGCTGTTGCCGCTGCACCCATGGGTTTTCACATCGTTGGGCTGGTGGTAGGCGTCGGGGCAGTTGGGATCCGTGCAGCGAAGGGTATCGCCGGTGCTGCACGAGAACAACATCGGCAGGTTGTAGCCGTCGATCACTGATATATCGTAGTAGTCGTTGGCGCCGCCGCCGCCGATCGTGAACTCAGCCAGCGTCGTCGGTGGTTGCCCAGAGAGGGTGCAGGAGAGTGCGCCGGCGCAGTCGCCTGTCTGGCAGCCCCCGCCGTTGGAGTTGCAGCCGGTGCGGCCCCATACCCTGCCGGAGCTGGTGCCGGCGGGCACGTTGATGGTCCACGTTTGGCCAGGGTTCAGCTGCACGCCGCCGCCGACCGGGATGGCCGCCGGCCACACCGTGAAGGAGCATTGGTTGGTGATGGTGAAGGTCGCCGCGTTGGCACCGGCGGCGAAGGCGGTGAGCAGGAGAAGGAGCACCGAAGAGGCGGCATGATACGCCATGTTCGATCGTAGTGGTTGATTTCCCTCCTAGCTACTTCGAATATTGTGTGTTCTACACTTCTATTGAGCTAGCTAGGATATATTGATGTGTGGATGCGTATTTATAGATGGCCGGGGAGAGAAAAGTCAAGACTGGGAAAAATCCTTGAGTCGCCAATAGTCGCTGAGATTTTGCATCCCATGGTATTCTCATGGCTGAACTCAGTCCACAAGCAACTTCGCAACAGGTCTGACCTAGTGGCAGTTTTAGTTGTGAAGTATACATAGCTTCCGATACGTACGTACAAAGCATATTTGACGTGAGGAGCCACTAGCTACTGACATTTTGGACCAGATACAAGTCAAACTATATAAACATAATTTGGTTATGATGTCACTATGAATATTTGAGATTGGACACATGAGAATGGTGTTTGTAGATTTTTCTTCAAAAGTACTTTCGCAAAATTATAATTTTATTATATTTTATAATTATTACAATTAAAATCAATGGTTACACAGAGAAGATAAGGGTTTAGACATGTTCACATCATGTCTGTCGATGAATTATTGTTTATCTTACGAAATAAATGCAGAAAACTCAATATTGTGGACCACATGGAGAAGATAAGGGTTTAGACAGGTTCATACCTTCTAGTAAGAGAATAACAAACCTATTCATGTGTTCTTATATTCAGTAACAATAATATGTCTAAGATTACAAACATGCAATGCCTTGAGATCTCTCTCCCTCCTATCCGTCATCTAATGTCTTTCTTAAATAACGATGAAGGGGTGGTAGTTGACACCTATGAAGAGATGCCTCATCGAAACCAACTAACCATACTCGAGCAGTTCTTGTCAGTAAGAAGTTCTTCTAATGGGGTTGCCATAGCGTGTTTGTTAGATACTGTTCGTTGATATGACGGCGGTCGAAGATACGTTCGTTGATAGCCACGAAGACGATCTAGATCAAATGTTGCATAATGGGGAGGGGGACTTCACGTGTGAAAGAGAGTTTCAAAAGTTTCAGTGTATGGTAGAGGACTCCACAACACCATTGTACCCGGGCTATAAGGAGGAGAAAAAAACTGCATATCGTGCTTACACTACTGCAGTTGAAGGCAAGCAATGGTTGGTCTGATAAGAGCTTCACTGAGCTGTTATATCTCTTGGGGGACTTGCCTCCACATGGTAATGTGTTGCCTGCAACTACATACCAGGCCAAGCAGGTTGTCTACCCGTTGGGACTAGAAGTACAAAGAATACACGCATGTCCAAACGATTGCGTATTGTATCACAATGAGTTTGCAAATATAGATGCATGTGCTGTTTGCAAAGCAAAGCGGTATAAGGGCAACGATGATGATATTGATAACGATGATGTCGGGGTGAAGCATAAGAAGAAGAGATTCCCCTGTAAGGTGGTGTGGTATTTTCCTATAATCCCCCGTCTGAAGCGATTGTTTGTGAACAAAAGGCATGCCCAATTGCTACGATGGCATGCCGAAGAGCGTAAGAAGGATGGAATATAAGAAAATATAAGAAGCATTTTGCATATGATGTGGGAATATAAGGTTCGGGTTGAGTACGGATGGGATGAATCCTTTTGGCAACATGAGTAGTCATCATAGCACTTGGCCGGTGACTCTATGTATCTACAACCTTCCTCCTTGGCTTTGTATGAAGCGGAAATACATTATGATGCCACTACTGATCCAAGGGCCCAGGCAACCTGTCAACGATATCGATGTGTACCTCAAACCATTGGTTGAAGATCTTCTAATATTGTGGAATGATGGAGTACGGGTATGGGACGAGTATAAAAGAGAGAACTTTATCCTACGTGCATTGTTGTTTGTAACCATCAATGATTAACCTGCCCTTGGTAACCTGTCGGGCCAAATGACAAAATGCTTCAACTGATGCGTCCAGTGTTTGGATGATACAGCTAGCCGGTGTCTGACGAACTGTCGGAAAATGGCTTACATGCGGCATCGTAGGTTCCTCTGCAAGGATCACCCATACCGCAATAATAAGAGAGCTTTTGACGGGACAAAGGAGACGGTCTTAGCTCCGAAGAATCACACTGGAAAACAGATATTTGTGACCGTAAAGGATCTTAAAATTATTCGAGGAAAGGGAGTCGGCAGTATATCTATCCAGAGTTCCCGTGATAAGGCTCCTTTGTGGAAAAAGAGATCAGTATTTTGGATCCTACCTTATTGGCAGCACTTAGAAGTTCGATATGCAATCGACATCATGCACATAGAGAAGAACATGCACATAGAGAAGAACATGCACATAGAGAAGAACATGTGTGACAGCTTGCTTGGTATCTTACTGGATATACCTGGCAAAACAAAAGATACCCTCCAAGCACGGATGGACCTTGAAGATATGAAACTTAGGAATGAGCTGCATCACGAAGACATGGATACAGGCAAAAACTACCTTCCCGTAGCCTGGTACACTCTGAGCAAGAAAGAAAAAATTAGCATGTGCGAATGCTTACACGGAGTCAAAGTTCCGTCTGGTTACTCTGCCAACATAAAGAGATTAGTCTCAATGAAAGACTTAAAATTAATTGGCATGAAGTTTCACGATTGCCACGTGATGATGACACAGATGCTTCCAACTGCAATTAGGGGTGTTCTACCAGAGAAAGTCCGAGACCCAATTATAAAGTTGTGTTCATTCTTCAACACGATTTCACAGAATGCCATCGATCCGTTAAAACTAGATAAGTTACAGGAAGACATGGTCCACACTCTGTGCAGGCTTGAGATGTGTTTCCCTCCATCTTTTTTTGATATTATGGTCCATCTCATTGTTTACATTGTGAAAGAGATACAGATTCTTGATCCCGTGTTTCTACATCGGATGTACCCTTTCGAGAGGTTCATGGGGTTTATAAAGAAATATATTCGTAACCGACATCGATCGAAAGGTTGCATTGCTGATAGTTGGGGAACCGAGGAGGTCATTGAGTTCTGCGTCGATTATATGGATCTCAAACCGATTAGTGTGCCTGTATCACAGCATGAGGGGAGGCTACATGGAAAAGGGACACTAGGTGAGTAATCACTCCGTACTAGCAATCTAGCTTCACTCACACAAGCACATTTCGCAGTTTTGGGACAATCAGTTATGGTGGCCCCGTATGTCAACTTGCACAAGAGTATGCTATCCAGAACAAACCCAGGGAAGTCAGAGGTTTGGATCGCGAGAGAGCATAGAGATAACTTCGACGATTGGTTGCGTAGACACACATGATGCATACGGGGACAGAGTGCGCTCAGTTGAAAGTGTTGGCTAAGAGACCGTCAACTACAATTCGGACATTCCAAGGATACGACATAAATGTTTTTTTATTTTATACAAGAGCACAAGATAAAAATAGCACCAACCAAAACAGTGGTATCCATATAGATGCCTATGACAACAATGGGAATAAGCAAAGTTATTACGGATTCATAGAAGAGATTTGGGAGCTTGACTATGGACCTTTGAAGGTCTCTCTCTTTTAGTGCCAATGGGTCAGACTTCCGGGGGGTGTGAACATTGACAAGTGGACTTTGTAAGTCTCTACGTATATTATTGTGCATTCTTGTACTGTTTAATTGCATGTCTAACTTCTTTCTTATGTAGAATAGAGATACAGACATGTAGAAGAAATGACAATGACAATCTAACATTTCTAGATCCGGGGCTTATCAATGAGAAGCTTGTGAAGGACAATCCACAGTATAATGAAGACTATTTATTTAATGCTTTCTTGAAGCTGCAATACAAAACCTCCATACTTTTACCCTATAACTTTAAGTATGTATTTCCCTACTTCTAATATCGTTTTACTATTTTTGCGTAACACGTACAATGTGGGAGTAATTGACCACGTTGACATATATATGTAGGTTTCACTGGGTCCTCCTCGTCATCTAGTTAGATGCTAGCAGGATTTTTGTCTTGGACTCTAGGAGAAAATCAACTAATCTATATCAGGACTTTTGGGACATCTTTGAGCAATGTAAACTCGATCGTTGCGTTATTGCTCTAGCAATATTCTATTCTATTGCATTTAAATTTAATTACTATTCAAAATCATTCACAGGGCATTCGCACGATACTGCAAGAAAAGTGTTCGATATCGTCCATACAGGAAACGTTTTGAAATAATAACCGACTTTCCATGCATGAGGCAGGACCTGGAAAACAATTTAGGTGCATACTATGTATGTACAAATATACATTCAATTGTCACGGAGATTGTCGGCTATAACGAAGCCATGGTATATAATTACACATTGATGACTACTTTTCTTTCATTTAGCATATATCATCTTTAATTAACTATCTCTTTTCTCTAATAACAGCGCTCGAAGTTGAGAACCAATAAGTTATTACTCACAGAAATTATAGCAATTCAAGAACAGATCGCCAGATTCATTCATGATGAGATCATCAATCCAAACAATGAGTTCCACGAGTAGCCTCATCTCCCTCATTCCTTCGATCTCGACCCGTGACATGCCTACTTTGACACCTTGTACTGTAGTCGGTGCAAAATCAAAGTGAATGAGATGTAGTCAAACTATATTTGTAAACAAACCATTGTAAAAACCAAATATTATTTGAATTATGATTTTAACTATGCTTTATATACTATGTATTGACACTGTATAAAAAAATTGTATAAAAATATATATACTGCAGAAAAAATATGCAATAAAAATATTTGGTGCACGGCTTATCACTGCCGGTTCTTGGACAGAAACGACAGTTATATGTAACTATCACTACCGGATTGTGGTTTGAACCGGCAGTGATAGTTCGATATCACTACCGGTTGTAGATAGAACCAGCAGTGATAATCCTCATCACTGCCGGTTCCTGAGCCGGCAGTGATAATCCCTAGTATCACTTCTGACCAATCACTATCGGCCCCAGTAACCAGAAGTGATGGCATTTTGGAGCTGACAGTGATGTGTTGTTCTGTAGTAGTGTGTCTTCACTGTGTCTTGAACCATCGTGTTCCTTGGCCAACCGTTGTAAGTTTCCAGATACACAAGTAATTGCTTCTACATTAATCATGTGGGAAAATACCTTGCCTCCTGAACAATTTATTTGGTCGGGGCTTGTAAAATCATACAACTAGTCGTCATTGCCTAGGAGTGGTCATCTCTTGGTTATAGCTAGTCATCATTAGCTCCTACCAGTTTGTTACTATAAGGGGATAAGGTTTCCTTTGAGTTATGATAGTAGACATAACCATGATGTAAGTTGGGCCTCTAATATGTGGGCCTACTCTTTGAAGAGCTTTGATCATAAAATATTGACTTGGTCAAAAATCTTCATTGGCTAGCCTCCAAGGCTTAAGAAAATAAATAAAAATATTTACTTAATGCTTTCTTGCCTTGAATGATGTCTCAAGAAGATTTTATCTTTTGCAATTATTCTGATTATTAATGAGAAATAGGAGAAAGGAAAATATTTTGGTTTCTTAGTAACTATACCTAAAGATTGCGATATGTGGTTGAGCGGTTTGCATGTAAAAAGGAATATGAAAAACCTCCCTTCATTTACCTTCACCTTTATCCTACCACCAATGCAGTCTTTGTGTACAAGCCTCTCGCCTTCAAGTTCTTCATCTCCAACTCTTTCTAAGCCTCCTTCAATTTCGACCATAGGGATTCATGGAAAATCAAATTGTACAAAGAGCAAAATCCGAGAGCTAAAGAATCAAGGTCTTCTAGTCCGGGCTTTGATCGGATGTACTCCTTATTTACAATGAAACGACTCCAATTCCACAAGAAGGTCGATCATTCTTTTACATCCTTTGTGAAATTAGGTTTTCGTTTACCTGAGAGTGAGTTCCTAGCAGGTGTTATAGAACACTTTGAAATATAATTCTTTCACCATGGGCTAAACTCAATTTTGATGCTATCTGTCTTTTCGCATCTTTATAGAACTTTTTTTGGCATTCCCCCTTTATTCATTTTCCCCATTTATATCAATTTACTCACAACAATAGATATATGGAGAATTGTTGTAGCGTGTACTTCAAGCTCCAAGACCAGATGGCCATAAAGTATCCTCTCCTTCCAATCAAAGATACATGACGTGACTATCAAAAGGAGTGGTTTTACTTCAAACTTCACGGAGGTGGCTGCTTGAAGTATATTGGAAGTCTTCCTCCAACGTGATCAGTACAAGATGCGAAAAACGAGAAGGATTCCTTAAAGTTGATATCTAAAGATAAAAAATTGGTCAATGCAACCATCTCTCTCATGGCAGGACAATCATCCATGATTTAGTCCAGCTTAGAATTAGCCCCATGAAGAAAAGAGTCTGCTATGCCTAGATGCTTGAAGGGGATGATGACTCCACCAAAGACAGTCTTGGAGGTATGTTTTTACTCTCAAAATTTTTCTAAGCAATGTTTCACTTAGTAGTATATATACATTACTAAATTTATTTCTATTTTTTGCTTCAGAATTGCGAGAAGAAGTTGAATAAAAGACTACTGTTATTTTGAAGAACATGAAGGATGGTTTTGAGCTAGTTTCCTTCGATGACCAGCTTTCTAGTCTGATCGGGGCCTTTGTAGAGTTCTTAAATGAACAAATGCATGTATGTAAAAAAATATAGATTTAATCTTAAGCATTATGCTAATATTCTAGTAGACAAAAATTATGTCTTTCTTCTTTAGATGCATGATAAAAAAGGAAGTGGTGACCAGGTTGGATCTAGCAGCCAGCCCCATTTCAACTGGGTCTTTAAAGGTTGCGGTCAATAGACCAACGACCAGGACTAGATCTGCTGTAGCATCTTCTACTAGTGCTCTAGTCACTGTGAAGGACCGAGATGGCGAACAGAGGGGGGGTGAATGGTCACAAATAAAAATTCCCCCAAAATACTCCAACAAAAACCTCGACAAGATCGCTCAAAAGGAATTGTGAAAAACCCGAAAAACTAGACAACTATGTGTACCCCAAGCTTGCATGGATAAGTACCATAAAAATATGTGGGGATTTTTGAGTCACAATCCTGGTTGTCTAGTGTCCAAGATAAAGAGAAATCAATTCAAACTCTTGCTTTTAGAAAGGACATCAATTCAAATCACAAAAGTCACTTTCAGAAAAGCAAAAGCAGGATTTCCAGAACTTGTCCTCAATTTGCACAGGTGGTTGGTGGGTTTCTGTAGCTCAAAAAATTTTGAGACTTTTTCTCCCTGTGAGAAGTACAGTCTTGAAGATCTCCACCAAATTTCTCCTCAAAAAGCCTTACAGAAAAAACAGGAAAAATCGAAGAACACAGTCTGCTCAAGAACTTCGAGCAGAAAGTTTGGGGCTCGGTTTTTACCTCATGGCGCCCAAACGGTGCAACAAGTGAACTCCAAAATTTTTCTTCAAGCGGATATCAGAGTCCCGCACCTTCTCCAATAAGAATCACTCAAAAAGGATTTTTATAGATTTTTAAAAAAATCATAAACTGACTGCTGCGCGAAGAACAAGTTCAGAACAAAGTTGGAACTTGAAAGAAAAGATGTTCTCTACTCAATCCAAGAGTGCAAAAGAGATGTAAAACCATATGAACACACTCAAAACATCCAAGATCAGCAGCATTTAGAAGGAGGGGAGGCAAATCCAAATTACATGAAAGTAAATTGCGAGAATGTAATTGCGGGAAAGTAAATGCTGAATTTAAATTGCGTAAAGTAAAGACATAATGTAAATGCGCAAAATAAATTCAGAGGTGGATGGATAAAACTTTCATTTCTGGAAGGGGAGGTTACAAAGCCTCACATTCATGTGGGCAAAGCTCAAATGAGCATCAAAAACCTCAACACCTTCAAGGGATGGAGGCTACCCCTCCACCCCTATTTATACTACTCTTGGGCCACCTACCACCCTTGGATGAGTCCCTCAACCCTAGAGAACTCATCTAAGGGTTAGGATTAACCCACGCACATAGCCATGCAAGGGCTAACCCAAAACCCACACACATACCGGGTTTTCTTGCACGGTTTTCAAAGCATACTACCTAGACCCGCTAACCTATCAACTAGACCTCAATCCGATGCCCTCATTGATCCACGCGGCATCTAGCTAGCATCATCTCCTTTCCTTGTCTTCTTGACTTGCCCGGACTCCGTCTCCGATCATCTTCCGGCGATCTTCCAACCGTCTGGACCTCCGACGCTCCTCGCCTAGTCCCGATCATCCTTCGCCTCACCATGACCTAGCACCGTCGTCCTGCAACCATCAAAAACAAGGAAACTCCTCACATAGCAATGCCCACAAAGATGTGCAATAAACCATCCAACTCATCACTACCGCGTCCATATGACCGGTACTGCCACTCCTGGCAGAGACAACTCAAATTGCTTCATTTTGAAAATCAATCCAAATCAAACTCAAACTTGAGCACACCTTGCTCAAATAAAGTCAAATACTCATCACAAACATGGATGGACCTCCACATGGTCCTTTAATCTCCCCCTTGATGAGTATATTGACAAACCACACAAAAGGCATAAATTTGAGTTTGAAGAAAATGAAGAAGAAAGCAATTTTTAGTTGCAAAGTCAAACTTGGTCCAAAGATAGAAATTAGAACCATGACCAAGTTGACGAAGAGGAATTTAGATTTTAGAGTTAAATTTAAGAAAGAGCAAGTTTTCAACAAAAACTCTAAAATCCAACTAAACATGTCAAATGTGATTATGAGATTATGATCCAACAGAAGTAGTAGCATAGTTTTACAAAGATCATAATAACCAAATAAGCATTCACATTTTTATCTTTTTAGTGATGCCTTTTCTACGTTTTCTCCCCCTTTTGGCAATATAGGCATCAATTTTTTTTTATGTATGCATGAAATGCAATTGAAAGAGCTTTGTAGATTATCCAATTGATCAAAATGGAAGGATATTACACTAAGCTTGTCAATTTCAGAAGATGACTAAACTAAGACATGTCCAAGTGCAAATACGAGCTTAGTTTTGAATATTTCATTTTTAGCAAGATTTGACAAGTGCAACACTTAGCTTTAGTTTCAAAAATAGAAGAATAGCCACTCTAAGGATCAAAAGGAAAACCTAGAGTTCAACCTACTCAACACGTTGGGGAATCTAGAAGAGCATACAAGGTCCTTAGGGCTCATTTATCACTTAATGCAAATTTTGATTTATCATCATACAAAACATAGCGGGGTGCAAATGTTTGACATTATTTGCATTCTTTACCCACATATGTCTTTGTTTTTAATTTATTTGCATTTTCTTTTGACAACCAATTGACTCAAGCCGTGTCGACCATCTCAAGATGAGCTCTTAAGAGGATGGTCTAGGTCAAACACGATGTATTCCAAGTTCATCCCAAGTGCAATGGGAAGCGGTCTTGTGAATACAAGGTGTTGAGTCGTATGTGCACAAGAAGAGTCAATTTTGTTTAATTTTCATTTTTAGCACAACGATTCATGAGCAATTGAAGGACTCTAGCATGGATCAAACTAGTTTCACCCAAGTTGCTATAGGGACTCTAGAGAACTCCTAAATTTCTCAAATTATGGCACAAACCTCTAGAGAAGAAACCTAGCAAGTAAAAGCAACAAGTTTGATCAAGTTTTTCATTTAAGGCTTATTTCATTTTTAAACTTAGCAAGTTAAATGAACTTGGACATACCTAAGCTAGTGATTTCCTCAAATGATGTAGAATGGTGTATAGCATGAAGACGAAATCAATTGCATAATAGACAAAGCTCATTAAACAAGAAATGCAGTCTATATGCAATGCACGAACAGATTCTCAAACTCCCCCTCAACAAATGAATCAATTTTAAGCTCAGATCTGGTTAAAGTTGAGTTATTATCAAGATTAGGCATAAAGAAGACCCAAATGAACTCAATAACAACCAGAAAAACAGAATGAGGAGAAGAAGTCGAGAAACTGCAAAACTGGATGGCTATAGAGCATAGAAAAGATAGAAGAGACTCACTACGGCTCAGACTCGCTCTTATCTTCCGCAGTGACTGACATAGGGAAGCTGACTCTAGATCCCAACTAAGGAGTGCACACAAACCCTGTCTACCCAGGAGGCCCAATACCTGCTAGACTTATAAGACTGTGAGGGAACTCAACCTAGAGAGAAGAGAGAACAGCTAATCATGCATGATAGCAACCTAAAGCACAAGATAAGAGGTCCATGCGAGACATCCCAGAAGTCTAAGTGAGTGAACTCAACTCAAGAAAACAAGCCCAAAGTCACCCAGAAGAAACACAAAGAAAAGAAAAGCTGGAAGAAAACATATAATACATAATATACAAACCAGCTCCCCCTCACGAAAGGCCGTAAGGGCTCACGACTCCAAGCTCACTCCTCAAGGCAACAAATCTGGAGCTATCCAAAGGCTTGGTGAAGATATCGGCTAACTGAAGGTCACTCTCTCTGAATGAGCGCGATATCTCCCTTCTCCACATGGTCTCTAAGGAAGTGATATCTAATATCAATGTGCTTGGTGCGGGAATGTTGCACTGGGTTTTAGCAATGCAAATAGCTGAAGTGTTGTCACGTAAAATTGGCACACTCTCTATCTCTAACCCATAGTCCCGTAAGGTCGATCTCATCCAGAGCACTGCTCAAACAATCGGTCTGCAACAACATACTCGGCCTCGGTGGTGGATCATGCAACTCGGATCGCTTCCTAGATGTCCAAGAAACAAGAGAAGTGCCAATGAATTGGCAAGTGCGAAGTGCTCTTCCTATCTATCCTCTGACCCGACAAAGTCGGCATCGAAAAAGGCTCTAAGAGATAGACAAGAAGACGAAGAGTATCAAATACCATAATCAGTGGTAGCACGAAGGTACCTGAAGATGCGCTTGACCGCTTGGCGGTGAGAGGCACGAGGAGAAGCTTGAAATCGAGCGCCTGGACACACAAAAAATGTATGTCCGCCTCGAAGCGTTGAGGTACAAGAGGGAGCCGATCATGTTCCGAAACTCCTTTTGATCAGCAAGCTCACCATCCTTATCGGGCTCGAGGACAGAAGTGGTGGCCATAGGAGTCATCACGGCTTCCCATCGGACATGTCGAGCGCCTCGGAGGTCACGGGTATATTTGCCTTGATGCAAGAAAGTACCTCCAGTCCGCTTGATTTGGAAGCCAAGAAAGTAGCTCAACTCGCCCATCATACTCATCTCAAACTCTGCTCATCACCTCGTAGAACCGAGACACAAGCGAATGAGACGAGCCACCAAAATGATATCGTCCACATAAATCGGACAAGAAGAAAATGAGACTCATGGTGTCTGATGAACATAGTTTTGTCTACTATGCCCATTTTGAAGTCATGGTTGAGAAGATAAGACTTGAGCCTCTCATACCATGCTCTGGGCTGCTTGAGTCCATACAAAGCTTTGGAGAGCTTGTATACATGACTCGAAACTTGGGGTTCTCGAATCTCGGAGGTTGTTTGACATAAACCTCTTCCTCAATATAGCCATTGAGGAATGCACTCTTGACATCCATTTGATAGAGCTTGAAGCCCGGGATGCAGAGAATGCAAGCGGGATCCTAATAGCCTCTAGTCTAGCTACGAGGGCAAAGGTCTCCTCAAAGTCAAGACCCTCAACTGAGAAAAGCCCTGCACCTAGCCTAGCCTTGTTGCGAATGACAACCCCATCCTCATTCTCTTGTTTTTGAACACCCACTTGGTCCCAATGACATTATGACCAGATGGGGGCTCGACAAGCTGCCATACCTTGTTCCTCTCAAAGTTCTCAAGTTCCTCATGCATAGCATTAATCCACGATTCATCGGATAATGCATGAGAAACATCCTTCGGCTCAAAGGAGGCAACAAAGGCAGAGTGGAGGCAGAAACTGGACAAACCTAATTTTGAGCGAGTGACCCACTCAAACAGATCACCAATGATCTGATCAGGTGGATGAGCTTTCTGGATATGACGGGGAGGACCAGAAACAGAAGTGGCCTCTACCTCATGCACAGAAGAGGTAGGAGCAGAGCCACTCGCTGAAGGAGAGTTGGAAGGCAAGGGCTGGTCACTCTGAGGTGCAGAAATAGAAACAGGAGGCACCTCAGGTGTAGAGGGGATTGGATCCGGTGGAACACCATCATCTCCATCATCCTCATCTTCTACAAAGATGGTCTCGGAGGGATAAGAAGAGCCTGAAACATCAGGTCTAGCTCCTGGGCTAGCCTCATCAAAAGTCACATCATAGGTCTCTATGATCCTATGCGCATCAACACTCCAGACCCTATAGCTACGAGAAGAAGTCGAGTAACCTAGAAAGATACCATCAGAAGAGCGAGACTCAAACTTATCTAGGTTACCAGACTTCAAGATAAAACACTTGCAACCGAAAACGCGAAAATGAGACACACTGGGCTTTCGCCCATACATCAACTCATAAGAAGTGCGATGCAAATGTGCTCTCAAAAACACGCGATTAGAAACATGGCAAGCAGTAGCTATAGCCTCACCCAAAACTTCCTAGGTCTATCAGACATCTAGCATCGTCCTAGCCATCTCAACCAGGGTCCTGTTCTTCCTTTCCACTACGCCATTCTGCTGAGGAGCGTAGGGAGAAGAGAACTGATGCTCTAAACCAGACTCCACACAAAAACTCTCAAAGTAGGAATTCTTGAACTCCGTGCCATTATCACTTCGTATAGCTCGTAATGCACATGGGAGCTCAATAGACAACCTCTTGATCAAACCCTGAAGTGAGAAAAGTCTCATCCTTCGAGGCCATGAAGAATACCCAAGAGTATCTAGAAAAATCATCAACGATGACAAGAACATACCACTTCCCTCCTCTTTCGCACTCTAGCCGACCAACAAGTGTCCATATGTAAAAGCTGTCCTAGTGCATCACCATCACTACGGTGATCGGAGGATGAGAAGCGAGAACCATCTTGCCATATCGGCAAGGAGAGCAAACTAAGTCTTTGACCATCTTGAGTTTGGGCAAACCCCGAATGAGATCGTGGTTGCTAACTCGGGTCAAATGATCAAAACCAATGTGACCAAGTCTCCTATGCCAGAAGGAGAGATCACGGGACTCAAAAGCAATCAAACATCAAAGAGAGTCTCCAGAAGAAGCAGAAAAATCAGCACGAAAGACTCTCCCAAATCTAGAAATCCCGCAAACTAACCCTCCTGATGAATCAAGGATTCTACAGGCATTACTCTTGAAGCTTACCTCGAAAGAGTCATCGATAAGTCGAGAAACAGAGAGCGATTGTATTGCGACTTACTTACTAAGGCAACATCTTTAAGAATGAAATTTTGGTTAATGCAGATGGTACCTTTAGCAATGACTCTACCTGAAGATGCATCCCCAAAAGTGATTAACTCATCACCGGGGGCTCGGACTAGGGAAGAAAACCAACGAGAATCTCCGGTCATATGACGAGAACAACCGGAGTCAACAATCCAAACATCGCCCTTCCCCATCCGACGAACCTGATCAAGACACAAGAGAGAAAGATGACTCAGTACTGGGATAGAGTGAAGACTTAGGAACCCAATACTGAACCATACGACACCTCAGAGTACCAGCCACAGAAGAAGACTGGACTCGACTGTCTCTCTGACGCTCAACTCTCACATGATCAGGAGCAACTCTGGTAGATAATCTAGGAGTCAAAACTGGGTTGGCACGACGTGGTGCAAAAGCCGGACCATCCTAGTAAGGCTGCCTGGATCTCCTACCAGAAAACACCTCACGCCGCTGATATCTACCTTGATGGGAAAAACGAGGAATATCAAGAGGACGGCGGAAGACCGACTCTGAACAGCTCGGGACTAAAACTCAAAGAACTAGCATGAAAACCAAGTCTCGATCTTGCCCAAAAACAAAGCGACTCTCTAACTTTGTCTAGAAGCAGTGTGTGTCTTAGGAGCACTCAAAGTTTGGGGATGACCCTGAATACCCCTAAGAGCAACAACACGCTCACGCCGAGTGATCTTGGCACGCCTGAAGTAGAAACCTACTAGGTGACCATCCTTCTTACAGAAGGTGCATGTGTACTTCGCCTTACTAGAGGCAGAAGGAATAGGAGTAACACCCTTCTGGTCAGAAGTCCTATGGACAACCCCAGCAGACCTAAACACGGTGGTACTCACTCTGGGAGCTACCACAATCTCACCACTCTTGGAGCCGCGCACAATGGTGGGAGGATGTGCCCGAGCGTGCTCTAAGGGATCAAATCCTAGACCTTGATTGAATCTACTAATCTTGAATTGGTCTAGAATAAGATTGAGCTTCTTCTTGCCTCCAACAAACTTCTCGAGAGTGCTCATAAGATACTGGCAATCTCGGAAGAAAGAAACACAAGAAGAACATGGGGAAGGAGAGGAAGAAGAAGAACCAGAAATAGAAGATCTCTCAGCACGTGCTTTTTGTTCCCTTAGCACGGCTGCCTCAATCTTGAGGGCCTCACAAGAAACGCAAGGAGCATCTCTAATCCTAAGGGTTTGGTCTTTTAACTTCTTCTTAAGCTCGACATGGATTTGATCCACATCATCCTTAACCCCAACACACAGCAAGCAACCAGTTTTTGACTTAACTAGTAAGTCCTTAGCAAGTTGACCACACTTGATATTCAAAGCATCATTGTCAAGTTTTAGTTGCCTACAGCCCTCACATGAGCTGACTGGGTCCTTAGAAGCATGCAATTCAAGTTCATCATTTCTAGCAGAAAGCTTCCTAAGGTGTTCGCTCATGGCATCAATTTCGGCAAGCAATTTAGGGCAATTAGAACATGATGTAGTGGAGTGAGCATGAAGAAAACTAGCCTTAACAGGAATAGCATCAACAGAACTAGTGCTAGCATTCTTCAACCTAAGATCATCAAGTTCAGCAAGCACACTATCATGTATGGTCCTTAGGTTCTCCAACTCCACAAGAACAGCATCACAGAGAACACAGTCATCAGTGACTCGGGAGGGAGAATATCTAAGTGAAGCTAACTCCCGAGTCAAGGTACCTACTTCCTTCTCTAACGTAGAACACCTCGACCTAGCCTTAGCATGAAACTTGCCTAATTTACAGAAGGCAGCATTTAACTCGTCGTAGGTGGATACCTCATCCGTGTCGCTGTACAGCTCGGAGTCGCTGATGCCGTTGGCGTCGGCCATGAAGCACATGCCGGAGAAGTCGTCGCCGCCTTTCTTCTCTTGCGGATCATCCTCGCCCTCGTCGCTCCATGTCTTCGTGTCGGAGAGTTTAATGTCGTCAAGCGCGGCGAGGACGCGGTGGAAGAGCTTCTTGTTCTTGGAGAAGTTGCGGTACTTCTTCTCGTGCGCCGGTTCATGAACTGGAGGCTTCTTGTTGCGGTTCTTGTCGGTGTAGTCGTTCTTGCCCGAACCGCCAACGTCGTTCTTGCCCTTCTCCAGCTTGGGACAGTTCGCCGAATGTGGTTGGGGCCACCACACTCGAGCGGTGATCATGCCACCTCTCTTCCTCTCTCTCACCCTCTTGTATGCATGAGAAAACTTGCGGCGAGAAGAGCAAGCTCATTTTCTCGAAATTTTTCCAGCTTGGTTATCGCTTAGCTCGCAAAGGCGGAAGAGAGAAACCAATAGAAGGATCAGAAGAAGAAGATCCAATGGGATCGGTGACCAAAGCCATCGACTGAGATTTCGTCTTCCGAGAGACGACATCGATCTCATGAGTCTTGAGGCGGGAATAAAGCCCGTCAAGAGTCAGAGTCGATAAGTCGGTGGTGTCCTTGATGGTGGTCACCTTCATCTCCCAAACCCGAAGGTCGAGTGCGGTCAAGAAATGCCAAGCATTGTCCGAGTCAGGGTATATGCAACCAACTGCTCGGAGGTCGCTCAAAATCTTTGTAAACCGACCAAAACACTCGTCGAGACTCTCACCAGCGCGTTGATCAAACTTGTTGTACTCGCGCTTGAACTGTCTGCCTCACGCCTTGATTTGAGTAGAGCCCTCATGGTAAGCATCGAGGGTTACCCAAATCTCGTGGCGGAGCGAAGGTGAAAATCTATCATACTCACCGCGACTAAGACCACAGATGAGAATGTTCCTTGCCTTAGCATTCGCCTTAACGTCAACCATATTGATGGCCGTGACATTTTCATCGATAGGAACCACATACGGAGTTTCACCTTACGCCATATCGTAGCCAGGCGTGATGTATGACTCCATCCGGATTTCCAAAAAGGAAAATCAACTCCATTAAAAATGGGAGGCTTGGTGGAATATTTGTCCGTCGCCATGGCTCTTGAGACTGGTCAAGATCTAGAAAGAGCAGAACCGGCTCTGATACCAATTGAAGGACCGAGATGGCGAACAGAGGGGGTGAATGGTCGCAAATGAAAATTCCCCCAAAATACTCCAACAAAAACCTCGACAAGATCGCTCAAAAGGAATTGTGAAAAACCCGAAAAACTAGACAACTATGTGTACCCCAAGCTTGCATGGATAAGTACTATAAAAATATGTGAGGATTTTTGAGTCACAATCCTGGTTGTCTAGTGTCCAAGATAAAGAGGAATCAATTCAAACTCTTTCTTTTAGAAAGGACATCAATTCAAATCACAAAAGTCACTTTCAGAAAAGCAAAAGCAGGATTTCCAGAACTTGTCCTCAATTTGCACAGGTGGTTGGTGGGTTTTTGTAGCTCACAAAATTTTGAGACTTTTTCTCCCTGTGAGCACTAGAGTCGTGAAGAACTCCACCAAATTTATCCTCAAAAAGCCTTACATAAAAAACAGGAAAAATCGAAGAACACAGTCTGATCAAGAACTTCGAGCAGAAAGTTTGGGGCTCGGTTTTCACCTCATGGCGCCCAAACGGTGCAACAAGTGAACTCCAAAATTTTTCTGCAAGTGGATATCAGAGTACCACACCTCCTCCATAAAGAATCACTGAAAAAAGATTTTTCTATATTTTTACAAAAATCATACACTGACTGCTGCGCGAAGAACAAGTTCAGAACAAAGTTGGAACTTGAAAGAAAAGATGTTCTCTACTCAATCCAAGAGTGCAAAAGAGATGTAAAACCATATGAACACACTCAAAACATCCAAGATCAGCAGCATTTAGAAGGAGGGGAGGCAAATCCAAATTACATGAAAGTAAATTGCGAGAATGTAATTGCGGGAAAGTAAATTCTGAATTTAAATTGCGTAAAGTAAAGACATAATGTAAATGCGCAAAATAAATTCAGAGGTGGATGGATAAAACTTTTATTTCTGGAAGGGGAGGTTACAAAGCCTCACATTCATGTAGGCAAAGCTCAAATGAGCATCAAAAACCTCAACACCTTCAAGGGATGGAGGCTACCCCTCCACCCCTATTTATACTACTCTTGGACCACCTACCATCCTTGGATGAGTCCCTCAACCCTAGAGAACTCATCTAAGGGCTAGGATTAACCCACACACACAGCCATGCAAGGGCTAACCCAAAACCCACACACATACCGGGTTTTCTTGCACGGTTTTCAAAGCATACTACCTAGACCCGCTAACCTATCAACTAGACCTCAATCCGACGGCCCTCATTGATCCACGCGGTATCTAGCTAGCATCATCTCCTTTCCTTGTCTTCTTGACTTGCCCGGACTCCGTCTCCGATCATCTTCCGGCGATCTCCCAACCGTCTGGACCTCCGACGCTCGTCGCCTAGTCCCGGTCATCCTTCGCCTCACCATGACCTAGCACCGTTGTCCTGCAACCATCAAAAACAAGGAAACTCCTCACATAGCAATGCCCACAAAGATGTGCAATAAACCATCCAACTCATCACTACCGCGTCCATACGACCGATCGCCACTCTGGCGAGACAACTCAAATTGCTTCATTTTGAAAATCAATCCAAATCAAACTCAAACTTGAGCACACCTTGCTCAAATAAAGTCAAATACTTATCACAAACATAGATGGACCTCCACATGGTCCTTCATACTGCGACATCGATCAACATTGCGCCGACCAGTGCTACCCCCAATGTTCTAAATAACGGTAAATAGTTAACGAATGGTCATCTCACCTTCTAGTGTTTATACAGCAAGCGGTCTTGTAAACGGTTTTACTACTTAAAATTCTGAGAAATATATACATGTACTTGTAGTAACTTGTAGTAATAAAATAAGCATCTAATTTATCTTCTTTCATACAATATGCCACTGAATGACTACATGATCTACAATATGCCACTCATTGTGAGACTGACATGCGAGGCTTGGGCCCACATGTCAGTGAGACATTATAGGCATATTGGGGACATAAAAAGCTATTTAGTGATATAATAGTGATTCTCTGTAAATAAAAAAATGACATGATATGAACATAATTAAAGAATCATAATTGAATGAATGAACAACTCAAGTGGCAACGAAAAACAAAGCTAGCATTCATCTCATGTATGTCATAATGTTCCATGTCATATGGCAACTTTACAATTTTACCCAAATAAATTCCCCAATAAAACGAGCCTATTAAATGTTAACGGCCGTTAAATCAAAAAAATGGCCCGATAAAATAGACAAACCTTGAAATATCCATAAACATAACGAGCAGGTGGCTTTTACCATTTTAATGGACCTTTGCAAGGCTAGTCCTTAACTGCTGTTATTTAGAACACAAGTTGGTGTAACAAGCACTAAGGCAGCCATAGCACTAACCAACACCCGTCTTGCCATTCGATCGAAGCCCATTCATGACCAATCTCAAGCACGGGAGAAGTGGGAAAGAGATAGCAATGCCTAGGGCTAAAGAGGTGGTCAAAGTAATTTCAACCTCCCCAAAAGTAGTGCCAGCAGAAGTACAAGCCGAGCAGGTCTCAACTGCTACAAAAGAAGTAGTCGAGTAGGATCCAATCACTAGAGAAGAAATAGGGTAAACTACAACTAAGGTGGTCATTGAGCAGGCTCCATCCTCTAAAGTTGTGCCTATCATTGAAGAAAAGGTTGAAGTTGGTCCCAACTAGAATACTGATCAAGATTCAACTTCTGAACCAATTAATCAAGCAAGTCTTTTTTATCTTTTAATTTGTCATAACTGAGAAATTGATGTTTTATTTTTTATCTTCTTTCTTGAATGGGAAAATATTCCTTCTCCAAGAATGACTTAGACCTCTGAAACTGGCCCTTGGTGGTATGGAGCTTTTGAGCTAAAATTTGCTTCTACCAATTCTACAGAGTTAAGAGTCAACTAATATACTATACCAGATAAAACTGTGTGTAGTGAATTAGAGAACAAACTTACGGACTTGGATAGCAAGGTACTCCCTCCGGTCACAAATAGTTAGCGTTTTGGACATTGACATGGCATCCAAAACACAACTTTGACCACTGATTTTTATTATAATATATTTATAAAACACCCAATAAAATTATAATATCATAAAGTACTTTTCAAGATAAATCTACATGTATGATTATCATGTATCCAATTTAAATATTTAAAAAGATATTGACAGTCAAAGTTTTAAAAGTTTGACTACATCTATGCCCAAAACATCAACTATTTAATTTGTGATAGGAGGGAGTAATAACTTCTTGACTTAAGCCTTTTTTAATATTAAGAGAATTTAACTCATTATTATGTTTACATAATACAATCGAAACGCTCGGTATAATCAAAACTGGTATGAATAATCATGGGAAAGTATATGCATCCAAGGATACTAACATTAAAAGATTGAAGAAGAAAGTACAAAAAAGAAACTCTTGTTCAACTATTTGAATCATTTTTTGCCTTTTCTAACTTTTTTTTTGAA
This sequence comes from Otatea glauca, assembly GCA_036346275.1. Lineage (NCBI taxonomy): Eukaryota > Viridiplantae > Streptophyta > Magnoliopsida > Poales > Poaceae > Otatea > Otatea glauca. The sequence goes on along the minus strand of CM070722.1, from coordinate 3,178,708 downwards.
ATTTCATATAGCTCTACCAGGAAAAGGAATCTTCTGGCTGGATAATTCAATGATATGAGAACATGTTAGTCTACACTGACAATATCACTAAGGATTATTAATTCCAACTTGTTCAAGTATAACAAAGTCTTAAAATGAATATGATAGTCTCAAGGAGGTCATTGTAGAATGTGAATGCCTTCAAGAGCTAAATCAAATGCACTCTTTTGACCTCAAGGAGTGTAGCACAACTTATGAAAAGTTAGTTCAAGAACATAACACACTTCTTAGGGGGTATAAGAAAGAGAAAGAAGATAAACTTCTGTCCTAACAACTTTGTCTATATTTTAAGAGTGAAGGGTTTATAATTATTTGTTTCCTTAGAAATTTTTAGATTTACATAAACAACTTATAGAGCAAAGATCATCCACATGAAAAGAAATGTGAAAAAAAAGAGATTGAGAAGGTATAAACTCTATAAGGAATATCTATAGTTAGAAAAGAAAAGAAATCCCTCATAGAAGCAATTAAGAAGACCCAACAATCTAATCACTCTGCTCTAACTTTTATTTTGAAACATCTAAAAATAATCTAGGAATATAAAGTGTAAAGAGGTCATACTTACAAGTGTAAAGAGGTCATACTTACAAAGAATGATGCATTAGCCGAGGAGCTGGTCGATGGCATCAAGTCTTAGATGAAGCTTCTTGTCAACCACATACAAAATATGACTCAAACCATGAAGCCCTCTGTCCAGTTTGTTGCAGCCACCCACGTTAGCACCTTGTTTGAAAAATTGAAGATTTTTTACAAGGATGCAATAGACTTAGAAATTAGTTCCTGATTTGCACTTGAACTCTGTAGAACAGATCAATAAGAAAAGAGAACAAGGAGCTACTCTCGTAAAAAATTACATGAAGAATGTAAAATTCTAGTTTAAGTAAACCGATGACTTGACCATTATTGCAATGATGCATATATTTTTGTTATATGATTCCTGTATTTGCTTTCTTGTTATGTATACTATGTTGAGCATGATACTAGCACCTAACTGTGATTTATTCACTAGTACAATGGTTAACTTATCATAGAAACTGAAAAATTGCAAAATGAGTAAGGTTGTACCACAGGTATAAAATATATAATATACTTAGTATTAACTGGTAGCAAGCTTAAGATAAAGTTAATCTAATGATTTTCTAAGTAGTAAGTACTAGTTTATAAGAAAAGTCTCAATTAGTAGTTATCTTAGATCCCAAACAGTAATTTTGTATATGTTTTTTTTGAAAGGAAACAATAGGAGAGACTCCTACCGGTAATTCTATATATGTTAAGAAACTTTGGTCGAAAGTCATGTAGACCAGCCTTTATAAAAAGAAAAGCAATACGGAGCCACAAAATTTGACTAAGAAGATTTAAATAAGAAAGAATGATCATGAACATAAACCTTATTAATGATAACAAATTCCTTACAAATAGTATTTGCAAAGGTGTTCAATCCAAGCATTAGAAAGAATTCACCCATTCTTCCATAGCAAGTCGAACAGAACTAAGTCAAGCTAGAATCTACAATAAATGGACCTTACTATTTGGGAGATAATTTGTTCAAATTGGACTAATTCTGAATTCCTTAGAAAACCAAATCACCCACATTAAGTGTTCATGGATAAACATTTTTATTGTAGTAACAGCACAACCCTTGTAGATTGGCTGTTGATATGATAAGTGCTCGATCATATTGTTATTCAACAAGGTTGATGTCATCTTTGCGCTACTCGTCTTGGTTGACTTTATCATCGAGGTCAAACCGTGTTGATCATAAACGAATTTCATTAGGAAACATAGCTTCTACCTTGTAGATCAATTGAAAAGGTGTTTTACTAGTAGCTCTATTGGTCGTGGTGCGTAAGACGCAAAGCACTGAATATAGTTCCTTTACCTAAGCCCCCAAGTGTACTTTAAGATGATCAAAGATTCGTTTTTTTCATACCTAGTATAATTTGGTTGTTAGCATTTTTGATTGCTCCATTGTTTTAAGGATAAGAAACAAAAGTGAAACAAATCTTTGTGCCTATTTTATCAAAGTAATCTTGAAATAGATCACTAACAAACTGTGATTTATTATCAGCAATAAACCTACTAGGTACTCCAAATCGTGTGACCACATTTTTCAAAACGAATTTCCTTATTGTTGATGTTGTAATTGTTGTGACTCGCTCACATTTAATCCATTCTATGAATGTACCACTAGCCACAAATAAACATTTGTACCCATTAGTTGCCTATAGTAGGGGTCCAACTATATCAATCCCCCATGTCGAAAAGGCTATGACAATGGCATTGTCTGTAATTGATTGGCTAGTTGTGTACATGATGTGCATGAAGTCGACATTGCTCATAGGTCTTCACAAGATGGAACATGTTTATGGAATTGATGTGTCAGGTGTTATCACACAATGATGTTGAGTTGTAGTGACGGGGTAGTCACACAACGATGTTGACTTATTGATGGCACATGGTGCTTTGTAATTAACTGGGGTGGTAATCATTTAGATTGGGGCAAGTGGCAAGGAGCAGTGTGCCAAGGTAGGCTAGGGGGGTAAAGGGTTTGTAGAAGTCTTGCCTTGGTCATTTTAAGGGCATAACCTAGCAACCATTTGAACTGAGTAGATCATACAGCCACATCTCTAGAATGGGACGAATCTAGCTGATTAATTTGCATTGTTTTAGCTTTGGTAGTACTAGTGGTGGTGTGAGTCCTGAGTATATGGATCAACTCACATGGCGCGAGAGGAGGCCCTGTTGTGGTGGTGTAACTCTTTAGTTTTGAAACCTTAGTGGGTAATACTGGGTTAAGAAAGAGCTTTGTAAAGGCTTTGTGATGATATATCTGCGGCATACCAAAGCAAGTGTCCTAATGACGTTGCACAAAGAGATGATCACGTCGTATGGATAAAGCGCATAACCTCTGTAGAGTGTAAAACCTATTTGGATAGCCGTGCTCGTGGTATTGAGCAATCTTCGGGAATTACAGTCAAGGATTAGATTTTATTAAATGAAAACTTAGAGGAAAGGCAAGATACCATTGGAAAGTTTGGAATATGATTTAAGGCAAGGTGCCATGTTTACTAGAGAAATACATGCAAGTTACCTATTACTTTTATTTGTTTTACAGTCTTTTCAATCTACTTATTGTATTCAGTTATAAGTGCTGCTTTATTACAAAATAACCATGTCAGCCATTCCATGAGAATAAGCCTTGCATATAGTCATGATAGTATTGCATTCTATGCACAACTTGTTGAGTGCCATAAGTACTCACCCTTGCTAACAACAACATTACTAGTTGAGGAGTCTACACCAGCTTTGGAGGAGGAGTACAAGGAGGAGATGAATATTTAGAGTGTGAGCCTTGTGAGTTGCCTATGGTATACTGAGGGGCCATCTATGTTTTCCATCCTACTTGCAGTTTAGTTTGTTAGTCTGAGTTTAGCTCTACGTGGCATATTCATGTAAGTTGATAATAAGGTCAGTCTGTTGGGTGTTGATCCGAATTTCTCTTTGGGCTTTAGGGACACCTTTAGCCCATATTAGACTCGAGTTGCTTTTTCCTCCTTATAAATACCTCTTGTAAGCTGCTGGGGAGAGTTGTATGGCTCATTGTAATCCCCTGCATTTGTACACAATTACCCAAAATAGTGAGATCATCGATTGGTGCCTGTGGTTTTTTCCCGCAACGGTTTTCCATGTAAAAATTTGCGTCTCATGTTCTTGTTTTGTGATTGATTTTACAACAAGTCGTATCAGAGCAGATTAATCACATGAGAAAAAAAATCATCAGATCGGATCTGTGGTGACTGTTCATCTTCCAAATCGGCGCCCTATTCATCTTCCCATGCGGCAACTGCTTCCCGATCGGATTCGGCCAGTCTGCTCGTCGCTGGTGCGCCATCACCACCCAACGCGCCACCAGCTGACCCATCATCGCCGTCCGTTGCCGTTTGGCTGGCCTGCTCCCCGGTCTTCTTTGTTGTCGCCTGATCTTCCTCGTAGCGTCGTCGCCGTCCTGTCTTCTTCGATGCGCGCCGTCGCCATTCGCGACCGGTGCCGATGCGTTGCTTTTACCAGTCAGTCACTACTTGTCACTGCCTCAGATCGGGCCATGCGCTGCCCGACGTTCTTTGGCCCTCCGTCGTCGCGCCATTTTTCGCCGATCAGTCGCCAGCCATTGCCATCGGCTCTCGATCGGAAGTCGAAAAGTCGCTCGCACCGATATGATCTAGATTTCCTAGTCTCAAAAGATCCCATCAGCGTCCGCTCGGGATCCCATCTTGCTGACGTCAGCCTCAGAGAATTGCTTATTGCACCTGAGATGCTACCCAATCTATAGACGATTATTACTACGTGCACCCAGCGCGCGTACCAGGAATTTCATCAGAAGCTCGTTTTTCAGCCAAATTTTTCCTTGTTTGTGCACTTAAGAATATTTCTTTGCATTATGGCCTCATTGAAGTATGATATTCCTCTGCTAGACTGTGACACCAGGTTTTTCTATGGCAAGTTAAAATGAGAGCAATTCTTGCGCATACTAACTTGGATGATGAGCTTGATAAATTCGGGAATAAAGATAAAAAAACCTGGACTAATGAAGAAAAAATAAAGGACCGTAAGGCTTTATCTCAGATTCATCTTCATTTATCAAATAATATTTTGCAAGAGGTTTTGCAGGAGAAAACTGCGGCTGCTTTATGGTTAAAGTTGGAATCAATTTGCATGTCTAGGGATCTTACTAGCAAGATGCATGTGAAGATGAAATTATTTTTGCACAAGTTGCAAAAGTGTGGTTCCATGTTGAATCACCTATCGGCTTTCAAGGAGATTGTTTCTGACCTTGAATCTATGGAGGTAAAATTTGATGATGAGGATATAGGTCTTATACTTGTGTGTTCCCTGCCTCCGTCATTTTCAAATTTTAGAGACACTATTTTATATAGCCGTGACACATTAACTGTTGCTGAAGTTTATGAGGTCTTACATGCAAAAGAAAAGATGAAATTGATGGTGTCTTCTGAAAGTTCCAGTTTGCAAGGAGAAGATTTGTTTGTTCGTGGACGGACAAAGGAAAACAATCATGTAATGGATATAGAGGCAGAAGTTCAAGCAGTTACAGGGTCCGTTCTAAGTCCAGAGGTAAGGAAAAATTCTGCAGGTGTTGCAAGAAGAATAATCATGATATATCTGAATGTTATAAGGTAAAGAACAAAGAAAAAAGGAATGGCGCCTACAAGCCAAAAAGGTAAATCTAATGAGGAAGGTAAAACTTCTGTTGCTAATGTTATAGTATTTTTGATGGTGAGACCCTTGTTGCTTTTGCTGGACGAGCAAGTAGTGGTGATGAATGGATTATTGATTTAGCTGCTTCTTTTCATATATGCATTAATAGAGATTGGTTCATCACTTATGAGTGTTAATGATGCTGGTTCTGTTAGGATGGGTGATGATTCGCCACGTCCTATTGTTGGCATTGGATCTGTTCAAATTAAGATGCATGATGGCATTATCAGAATTTTGACAGATGTGAGGCACGTTCCAGGTATGACAAGGAATCTCATTTCTTTGAGAACTCTTGATTCTAAAGGGTATAAGTATTCCGGTGGCAATGGAATTTTGAAAGTATCAAAAGGTTCTCTTATTGTTATGAAAGGTGATTTGAAATCTGCAAATTTATATCGTCTACAAGGCACTACAATTACAGGTGATGTCTTTGTTTCTTCACATTCATCACCTGATATTGCTAATCTTTGGCATAAGCATCTTGGGCATATGAGTGAACAGGGTTTGGTAGTATTAAGTAAGAGAGAACTTCCTGATGGATATAATAGTGAAAAATTGGATTTCTGTGAGCATTGCATATTTGGTAAACATAGGAGGGTGAAATTTAACACTTCTGTTCATACTACAGAAGGTATTCTTGATTATGTGCATTCTGATTTATGAGGGCCATTACGTAAGACTTCTTTTGGAGGTGCATGTTATATGTTAACAATTATTGATGATTATTCTAGAAAAGTGTGGCCTTATTTCTTGAAGCATAAATCAGAAGCATTTTCAGCATTTAAAGAGTGGAAGGTTATGATTGAAAAGCAAACTGAAAAGAAGGTAAAGAAACTTCGTACTGATAATGGGATGGAATTCTGTTCTAATGAATTTAATTCATATTGCAAGTCTGAAGGTATTGTGAGACACTACACTGTTCCTCATACTCCACAACAAAACGATGTAGCTAAGTGTATGAACAGAACCATCATCTCAAAGGCCCGTTGTATGTTGTCTAATGATGGTTTGCATTGGCGTTTTTGGGCTGAAGCTGCTTTCACTGCTTGCTATCTCATTAATCGATCACCCTCCATTGCTATTGATAAGAAAACTCCAATTGAGGTATGGTCTGGTTCTCCAGCTGATTATTCACAATTGAGAGTTTTTGGTTGCATTGCTTATGCTCACGTTGATAATGGTAAATTGGAGCCTAGAGCTATTAAGTGCATCCTTCTTGGTTATAAATCTGGTATTAAAGGTTATAAATTGTGGAATCCTCAAACACAAAAGGTTGTTATCAGCATGAATGTTATCTTTAATGAATCTGTTATGTTAAATGATAAATTGGATACAAATGTTCCTATTGAGAAACAACATAAAACTAGTGTGCAGGTGGAGCACCTTATTGAGTCAGAATATACACAAGAAAATAATAGTACCGCTGTTCAGGATGCTCCTAATATTGATGATTCACATATTGTTGAGCATTCTTCTCCAGTTGTGCAGCCTCCGCAACATTCTATTGCGATTGACAGACCCAGGAGGTCTATTAATCCACCTAAAAGGTTTATTGAAGAATGTGATATTGCTTCTTATGCTTTAAGTGTTGTAGAAGAAATTGAAAATAATGCAGAACCTTCTAATTATGTTGAGGCTATTACTTCTGCTAATTGCAAAAACTGGATGACCGCTATGCAAGATGAGATGGAGTCACTTGAAAAAAATGGTACTTGGGATTTAGTAAAGTTGCCTAAAGATAAGAAGACTTCCGTTGTAAGTGGATTTTCAGAAGAAAGGAAGGTATTTCTCCTACCAATTCAACAAGGTATAAAGCAAGGTTGGTTGCTAAAGGCTATAGTCAGATTCCAAGTATTGATTTCAATGATGTATTTTCTCCTGTTTTGAAACACAATTCTATTCGCACTCAGTATTGTTGCCATGCATGACTATGAACTTGAGCAATTAGATGTTAAAACTGCATCCTTGCATGGGGAGTTAGAGGAAGATATTTATATGGACCAACCTAAAAGATTCGTTATTCCTGGAAAAGAACACCATGTTTGTAGATTGAAGAAATCTCTTTTTGGCTTTGAAACAATCCCCTAGGCAATGGTACAAGAAATTTGACTCATTTATGCTCTCTCATGACTTTAAGCGGTCTAATTATGGTAGCTGTGTTTACTTGAAGATTGTTAATGGTTCAGCTATATATTTGCTTCTTTATGTTGATGATATGTTAATTGCTGCAAAAGATAAATCAGAAATAGCTAAACTAAAGGCACAATTGAGTAAAGAATTTGAGATGAAGGATTTAGGTGCAGCAAAGAAAATTCTTGGCATGGAAATTATTAGAGCAAGGAAATCTGGTAAATTATACCTTAGTCAGCAAGTTTATATTGAGAAAATCCTTTGTCGCTTTAATATGCATGATGTACAACCAGTGAGTACTCCATTAGCTGCACATTTTAGATTATCTTCAGCTTTATGTCCTGAGTCAGAAGGTGATATTGAGTACATGTTTAGAGTCCAATATTCGAGTGCAGTTGGTTCTCTTATATATGCTATGGTTTGTTCTCATCCTGATTTATCTCATGCACTAAGCTAATCCTGGCAAAGAGCATTGGAAAGTTGTTCAGTGGATTTTCATATATTTTCGTGGTACTTCTAATGCTTGTTTGCAGTTTGAAAAATCTGGAGATGGGCTTGTTGGTTATGTTGATTCTGAATATGCTGGTGACTTAGATAAGAGGAGATCTCTCAGGTTATGTTTTCACTATTGGTGGTTGTACTGTCAGTTGGAAAGCAATCTTGTAGGCTACTGTTGCTCTTTCAACTACTGAAGCTGAGTATATGGCTATTTCTGAAGCATGTAAAGAAGCTACTTGGTTGAGAGGTTTGTACACTGAGCTCAGCGGGGTTACTTCTTGTGTTACTTTATTTTGTGACAATCCAAGTGCTATTTGCCTCAGAAAGGATCAAATGTATCATGAGAAAACAAAGCACATTGATGCGAGGTATCATTACATTCGAGATGCCATTGCTCAAGGTGATATCAAAATATCCAAGATAAGTACCCATGATAATCCTGCTGACATGATGACAAAGTCAATTTCTGTTAATAAGTTTGAGCTATGCTCAAGCTTAGTTGGAGTTACAGTTTAAGTCCTAGAGACTTTTGGCACCGATGATATTTATTATTGAAGGGAGTTTAGTGATGATGTTTTTGCTACAAGAGGGAATTCGTCTCAAGGTGGAGTTTGTTGGGTGTTGATCCGAATTTCTCTTTGGGCTTTAGGGACACCTTAGCCCATATTTCGGTATAGCCCATATTAGACTCGAGTCGCTTTGTCCTCCTTATAAATACCTCTTGTAAGTGCTGGGGAGAGTTGGAAGGCTCATTGTAATCCCTTGCATTTGTACGCAATTCCCCAAAATAGTGAGATCGCCGATTGGCGCCCGTGGTTTTTTCCCGCAAGGGTTTTCCACGTAAAAATCTGCATCTCGTGTTCTTGTTTTGTGGTTGAATTTACAACACAGTCAACATGTTATAATTAATATATGTTGTCTTTTATTATGTTTTCGCTGTGTATGATTGTAATATTCATCTATATTGAGCCTGTGTGCGCTAGCGTGATCCTAGACTAGTACGATATATATATACAGAGGGTCTGAATTTACATATTCGGGTCCCACAAAATCCCAACCTTAGAGCTTATGGACTGGGAACATCAATATAACAAATTATGAGATGTTAAAGAAAACATTGACCTTAGAGCCTCACCTTATATCCTGCAATATCTTGAGTAACTACGGGCAGTGATCTTACGGTAGCCCGCTTGATCTTATCTTGCACTGGGAGTAGAGCAATTTGATATAGGAGTATAGGACTGCTCATAATAACGTAAGAACAAGGGCATATATAAGAATAAAGGTTGTGATATAGGAGCATACATGATCAAGAAGAGGAGAAATGTCAACAGCGTTAACAGGTCACTCCGTGACATACGTCTTGATCTGGGTCAGTGTTCTTGTATCCCAATTCCCAAAGCTAGCCAGATATAAATGCACATGTCAGAAAAAAATCGATATAATTGTTGTATAAAGTACGAACACATAATAACAATAGTAATTATCTTCAACAAAATATCACCGGTTCTAGATGCATATGCTGGAAATGTAATCCATTTAACACTACTACGTCATTCTTATTGGCATGTCACTGCCGGTTGGCCTAGGAACGGACATCAGTTGTACATCGATCGCTTGTTCAATGGATAAGGGCATACTGGCCAGAAGTTCTGCAGCCTTCAACGATACTACGAGCATTGACATGAATAAGATGAATTTATTTCTCCGAAATTTCCAAGTAATAGCGTGCGTATGTATGTACAGGGTGGTTGTATGTTGTTCCACGTAATACATTGACAAAATAGGCTTCAATTCCCTCCCGCCCACTCATGTAGTCTTGTCCATATTAATGCTAAGATCTGTGGAAATGTGTGGCTCGCGGGCCCAGGCAAGAGATGGAATGAAAACTGCCATGCAAATCCAATAATATCACTCCGTTATTTAAAGGGTGTTTTGTTTGATACAACTTTAGACCCTGTTTAGTATAGCTCTAGATTCTGGCTCCACTCCAGATCTGAATCTTGTAGACTAAAATAAATAGAATTAAATTTATATTTTTAGTCTAAAATTAAATAAAATGACCTACCTAAACACTCTTAATATACCCATAGATCCAGCTTCACGGATCTATGGAGCTACAAATACCCAGCTCCACCAGATCCATGAATCTGGTGGAGCTGGAGCCGTACCAAACAGGGCCTTAGTTCCACCAAAATCTATAGAGTTAGTAGAGTAGAATATTCCTAATTTCAAAAATTTATGGAGCTGAAGTTGTGGGTACATTAAGAGTGTTTAGCTAGGTCATCTTGTTTACATTTTAGACTAAAAATATAAACTTAATTTACAATATTTTAGCCTACAAGCCCTAGATCTGAGGTAGAGCTGGGATCTGGAACTCTGCCAAATAGGGTCTTAGTCTATCCTTAATTTCGAGATCTAATTTGCTTATCTGCTCATCACATGGATCAATAATGTATTCCTCTCTTTTTCCGTATATCATACTACTTAATTAGATCACAAAATCAAATACTTTAATGAGTAATCAAAACTGTATTTTAGTGATCGTGTGGATATTCGAAACGATGACCGAATGGAGTACCTATATTTTTCTTATCAATATAAATATATGTGCGCCACCACATCCATCCTAGCTATGTACTCGAATATTACTACTTGATCATAGCTATGCACTCCAATATTACTCCTTTACTAATAAGAGTCGGCCTCTTTTTCTAAATTTTTTAAAAATAATATTAAAAAAATAAAAATTATAGAAAAATATACTGATTTAAAAAATAGCAGATCTACCTATCCGTCGGCATTTCAAATGGAGACATAGAGCCTATCGTCAAATGATTGGCCTCTCTGTCGCCATTCCAAATAGCGACAGAGAGCAATATGTCCTTCGGGCATGGCCAGATGCCTCATTTCCACCGTGCGAAGAGAAAGGAAGAGAGAGGAAGAGAAAGAAAAAGAGTGCGAAGAAAGGAGAGGGGATAGGGGAAAGAGGAGGAGGAGGAGGAGGGGAGGAGGGAGAGGAGGGGGAGGAGGAAGAGGGAGAGGAAGAGGGGGAGGAGGAAGGAAGGCGTCACGTTTTTACAGATGATTTCTTTTTGTTTATTTGAATTAAAATTTGAAAATACGATTTAGTGAACAGATTAATTAGGTTGTAAGTAATTAGCTATGTAGAGTAGCAATGGTTATTTAGATAGACGACTTAGCTACCAGATTAATTAGGTTGGTAAGTAATTAGCTGTGTAGAGTAGTAATGATTATTTAGATATAAGACTTAGTGACCAGATTAATTAGGTTGTAAATAATTAGCTGCGTAGAATGCCAATAGATACATGACTTACCAACGAGATTAATTAGGTGTGCACGTAATTAGCTATATAGAGTAGTAATAGTTTTTTACATACACAATTGTCGACCAGATTAATTAGGTGTGTATGTAATTAGTTGTGTAGAGTAGCAATAGGTTTTTTACACACATGAATTAGCGACTAGATTAATTAGGTTCGTAAGTAATTAATTATATAATGTAGCAATAGTTATAGACATACAAAACTATCAAAAATATGCGGGATAGTATGTAGTTGAAAAAATAAATTTATATATACTTGAAGTAGTTGTTTCAAGTAGTGTACAGTATGTTGTCATGACACATAGGTGTAGCAGTATGGGTATGTTGAGAATTTAAAAGGTGATAGTGTTACGTTGTACACGTATTAACAATTTCCTGAAATGCTTGATAGGTATGGATGAACAAGTGCAACTTAAAATACATTATGGAGAAGGGGTTCCGCACATGGGCGCACAAAGGGTGGAACTAAGTCATCTTTCAAGTGTCATGGCTAGCCTGTCACGTGCAAGAGAGTGTTCATGGGACACGGTTACCGATGGTTGTAGCACATGTTCTCGTTGGACCATGAATTGCATGATCTCAAGTTGCACAGGGTAGGGTGTCGGAGACGGGATTGCACGTATTGGGAGTTAGTGGAACTGTAGGGGCTGAAGTCGTGGAGCTCATATTGAATGAGAAAGGATGGCCATTAGTGTTGTTGGCGCAAGCATTTTAGAAAGTCTATGCATGCCATGCGACGCAGGAGGAGGTTGTTGGTGATGAATTAGAGGAAGTTGGGGAGAGCAGCTGAACTGAAGAATGCTTAGGGAGATAGAATGTTAATTTGGGTCAGGAGGGAGTGCAAGGTGAGGAAGTTGATGTTCCAATGCGAGAGGTGTAGGAATTAATGGGTGTGACAAACAAGGGAGAATATACTGAATTGTTGGTGCAAGCTATGATGGCAGAGAGCTAGGACCACGAGGTTTTAAGTAATAATGAAAACAATAAAGAGCCTTTCCCTGCAGAGTGAGATGAGTGTCAGTTCGATAGGCTGGTGGTCAATGAGGGTGAATACTTCGCATGGGAGTACGATCGGAATGAGGTGAGGTAAGGTGATATTTACAAGAATAAGTGTGGGGTTCAGGAAGCAGTGACAAAATGGACAGTGTCGCTGCGTAGAACCTTTAAGGCTACGAATTCAGATTAGTGAGTGTATGATGTCAGATGCCAAATGGAGGGTTGTCCATAGCATGTCCATGCATACCACCTAAGTGGGACACTATTTGAAAGTGTTCTATAGTCTTCTCATACACATGCGTGCTGACGGAGTCTACGCAATCGTATAGAAACATATGTCAGGCTTTGTTGCGAATGCAATGTATAGGGAGATTGTGGACAACCTAGATTTAGAGCCACATGCCATCATACTTGCAATAGAGTAGATGTTCCAATACACCATAAGCTATGCTAAGGTATGGAGAGCGAAGCAGAAGGCATCAGAAGTAAGGTTTGATATATACAAAGACTCCTATCAGAAGTTGCCAGGTACACTTGAGATAATAAGGAAGGGAATGCTGGAACTTATGTCAATATTTGTGAGCAGCCTTCGCAATGCTTCCTAGTACTCAAGCGGGCATTCTTTGCTTTCGGTACATGTATCAACGCGTTCAGACATTACCGTCTGTTGTTATGCGTGGATGGGATATTTCTATTTGGGAAGTATAAAGACCAGATATTGATTACCATAGGAGTATATGGCAACAATTAGGTTCTTCCCGTGGCGCTCGCATTCGTGGAGGGTGAGAACACGGATAGCTGGCTCTGATTTGTAAGGAATGTGAAAGCCAGCGTCGTGGATCAACGGCCTGGAGTGTGTGTCATACACGATCAGCATTCCAAGCTGTTGAAAGCAATTGTGTAGTTGCAGCAAGGTACAGATAATAAACATTCATGGCCTGATTTGCAAAGTAGGTGGTGCAAGCGGCACATAGATGCGAACTTCTACAAGTAGTTTAGGTACAAGGGGCTTATGAAGCTTTTCAAGAGGCTGTGTGACTAGAACCAATAGAGAAAATTTGATGCATTGTGGATGAAGTTAGACGAACTGACATCAAGGCATGCAGTGGAGGCAACAAAGTGGTCAATGCCTGGCACACGGGAGGCCCTAGTAGCGCTGGAAGAGTTACCCACGATCCTCTGCAACTGGTTCAGAGAAACGGAAGGGTCATAAAATGCTTTTTCAAATGGATAGAGCATGAGCCTAGGGAGAAATTGGCTCTACTTTATGACATTGATGTTGTCAGGTGTGGGGTCATGGCGACAAACCTGACTCAGGTTTACAATTGGGTTGTGCGGGATCTAAGACCCCTTCCCCTAGTTGCTACAGTGGAGGATGTTCTTCATGGCATCATGAAGTACTTTGTGGATCGCCATGCTTGGACGTTTGCCTGCATGAATGATCCAATTGTGAAATACTTCGAGATGATTTCTACATACATGGAGGAGAAAGGCAAGAAGGGGGAGATGCATAGAGCATTGAAGATGGGCATGAGGGCGCTTTGTTTCGAGGTACTGTGTAGAGAGAGCACCAGTCATGGCATGAATCAACAAAAATTTGCTCATGAATGTATCCTAAAGAGGCAAATATTTGTTTGCACCTGCAACAAGCTTTGTCTATTACACCGGCCATGCGCTCACATCATGGCTGCCTACTCAACAATCCGTATCTATATGGGTATATTCATATCACAATTCTTCAATAAGAAAGTGGTGACAGTAAATTAGATCATAGAAATTTACGGTTTTCGAGTGGTATTTTTGTTCACGAATCAGAGTTGGGAGGACACATGGTCAGTTCCGGATGTCAGCAGGTTGAAGGGTTTAGGATGGTGGATGGAGCGAGGGAGTACGTCATCAGTCGCCACTTCGAGGTGTATGTGCTCTAGTTGTTCGGCTGGGTCTTGTTCTGCTCGTCACATGGGGACAACGTCGACAAGCACATGATCCAGTATGTCAGGATGATCGTGGACACCGACTTGGAGGAGATCCCATAGCTAGCTTAGGGACTGGCTGTATTGGCTGCCACCTACCAGGCCCTTTGTGACAGGTGTTTTCATGTGGTGAACATCTCCACTCTCACCGGGTGTCCTTTACTCCTTCAGCTGTGGCCTTCCGAGAGGTTCTAGATTGGACGGCCACAGATAGAGTTGGGACCTTCTGGAGCAGGCCTCTATAAGGCCCTCGGGGATGACATGGACCGTCCTACCATGCTGACATTATGGTGTCGCTGACGGGTTAGTAAAATCAATTTTATCATCAATTGTACAATAATATGCCATGTTTCATACTAATGGTCAGCTATTTCACTTTTTTGCAGCCGATTTCACCCCTGTTACATCACACGCTTCGTACCCTGAGTATGTAGCAATATTTGACCAGTCGACGAATGATTACATCATCTGGTATCTATACCTCCCAGAGCTTGTCGTTGCACGAGCACCTCAGGGCCTGTCGCTATAGTGCACTAGTGATGCCACCTTCTGGCTAACATGGCGTCACCTGGTGTTCGACATGTACGTGGAGACGTACGCTGTCCACTGTGTCATGAGATGATTTAGTCTGCAACATGCATTCCCTATCCCCACTGATGACATTGTTCCACCGAGCAGGCACACGTTAGTTCTCTTTTTTCATCACTTTCAATTGCATCACTCTTTCGGATGTCCTTACTAATGAGGTTATGTTATGAATCTTTTTATGCAGACACAAACGCAAGGGCTTCATTGGTTGTGTGAGCTAGGTAATATGCATGTTGCCTCATGCTCAGGAGTGGGACTTTGGAAGACGTACACAAGGAGGCTACTACATACGACCATGCCATGTACGAGGAGTACATCTGGTGGTACAGCCCACACACACGCGTTTGAGTTATGCATGTCATCGACTCACCTCCAAGGCACGTTCCCTCTATGGAGGACACCTACCCTATACAACTGAACTCAGGTTTTCATCACTCGGTTAGTACTTCTTTTCACATGTCATATAATGTACCGTAAATACAATTGTAAAAACTAACAAGTCTTTTAATGCTTGAGTAGAGTGACCTTGCCAGGGAGGCTTCGGAGGAGCTCGCCTCACTGATGGCCGAAGTCGGCCGTGGGATAGGCTGAAGGTCAGCACGGACTACCTGAGATGGGCTTGCAGTGTGCTTACCAGCAGACCACTTGCATCATCCACCTTACGTCTAGCAGGAGGCCTAGGGATGGCGATTTGGTACAGGCCCATGGGCATTCCTCAGCTGTACGCGTTCTACACGCACTGCACATCGCAGCTGGGACAACGCACACGCAGACTGCCCCTCCTCCCAACGTGCCATGGGGCTCCAGCTGGCAGCATTCTACACCGTACGTCCACATGACTCTAGGTACACCTTCATGGTCTCCCTTCATCTATTACGTTCTTTACATTATGTGGTGTACTCTTCTTCAAAGGCAGACGTTGCTTCTTCTCTAATTGGTGATGTTTTGTTGCAAGGGGGGTGAGTACGTAAAGCACTCAACAAGTCGTACACAGAATGCAAGTCTAATATACTATATGCATGGCTTATTACAAAGGACAGGCTAACATGGTTATTTTGCATAAACAACATTTGTAAAGGAATAAAATAATTAGATTGAAAGACAGTAAAACATGTAATAACAATAATACATTTTCCATTTGTTTTCCAACAACCAACTCATAACCTTATTCCACATTTCAACATCCATACCCTTATTCAATTTAATAAAATCTAACCCTTGACTGTAATCACCGACTAATGCTCAATACCGTGAGCACGGCTATTCGAATAGGTTCTACACTCTGCAGAGGTTATAAACTTTTCCCACAAGATACAACCATACAACACAAACGCGGGTGATTATAACAAAGCCTTTCCAATGCCTATCTAAACTCAGAATTGCCCGCTAAGGTTTCAACACTGGTGGGACTTGTTACCACATCTAGGGCCCCCTCTTGCGCCATGTGAGTCTACCCGTACACCCGGAACCCACACTGCAAAGACAATACCAAAGTCTAGACATAACAAATTAATCAGCTATATCTGTCCCATAACAAACATGTGGTTGTATGAATGGCTCAGTTCAAATTCTTGCAAGGTTAAGTCCTTAATTGACCAAGGCAAGACAAACTAAAAATCATCATAACCATGAACCAATAATTATCATAAAAAGCAATGAGACCGCCTAAGTGCCACATTGGCCCACCACAAATACATGCCACTTGCCTCAGTCTAAAGCATTTTACCACCCCGGTTGATTTACCATGCACCACGTGCCATCAACAACAACAACATTGTGTGACAACACCCGACACACAAGTTAATAAACATGTTCTATAATCTTTAAGCAAGATTACCAAATTTTACATAAAATGATGACTCGTTGCGCGGCTAAGCATTCTTCTTACGTTCTAACTAACCACATTGGCAATTATAGTTACCAATTAATATTAAACCATTCTAGCGTGACAAATGAAATACGATATACGACTTAACAAGGTAGATATTTTACAATTGGATGAATAACTATACCCAACATAATTGAAACAAGTAATAATTGAATTAGTATGCAATACATTGAAACAATATAATATTTTAAACATGGGTTCAACATGATCAAATCACAACTTGCCTTCAAATAACTCCAATTCCTACACTGGACCTTGCTCGGGCGCTGCGTCCTCAACCACGACCTCACTAGGCAACTCGAAGTCTATGCGTAACGAAAGAGAAAGCAATAAATAGCAAAAATAGAGAGAAATATCAACTCCAAAAATTAAATACAATTCATGATTAAATATATCTTGATTTTACAAACTTTTAGAAACTGGAATCACCTCAATCGGAGCTCGGATGCACAAGATATAGCTATTCAAAGTTTGAAATAAAAGATAAATCAGAAAATTGGAAAAACCGAATTAACTGAATTATTTTTATACTGGAAAATAGCATTTATGATGTCATGATGATGTCAGCACTGAATATGATTTTCAGTGAAATATTTTTCTACGGGAAAAACGATATATGACGTCACGCTGACGTCAGCGAACACGAGGCCCAATCGGGTGCCGACATGCGGCGCAACCACATTACGACATGTAGCACCGGTGTATGGACTCGGTCCACGGCCGATGCTAGTCCACGGTGGACCGGCAACACTGTGCTATGCACCGGCTGACGTAAGCACACGCGTGGTACCATCCGATTGACAACACGTGGTGCAGACTCAACGGACGGGATTAAAGCACGTAGCGGTGATGATCTCAACCGTTCATTACAGATCGGACGGTGGAGATCAGAGGCGATGCCGTCAATGAAGATCGGTGGTGGTGATGCCTCGATTTCCATGTGACACGCAACAGCACGGGACTGGCCTGATGCACGGTGTGATCTCAGCTGTTCGGTTCGAATTCGACGGCTCAGATCTGACAACATGCGACACTACAGAGACATGCGGCACGATCTGAACTGATCGGCGCGGATCTAACAGCGGCGACAGACAACGACGCAGCGAGATCTAAACCGCATGATCTAGATCTAACGGTCACGACAAGCGAAGCCTTTTACTGCGGATACAACGATGTGGCTTGATCCTTACCGCTGGTTGCAGATCGACGGTCTTCAAGCTTCGGTGCTCGGTGATGGCGTGCAGCGGTGAAGACCTGCCAAAGATGAGGATGACAACACGGCTGACGGCGTCCTAGGGCGATAACGGCGACGTCTTCTGGCGTGTTCGAAGCGGCTCGGCACGATGAACACTCCGGTGACCATGGCGATGGCGGCAGCGGAACGACAGTGGCGGAACGGGGCAGAAACCACAGCGGCACAGAGTGCAACTACGGTGACCTTTTGCGGGCGAACGACGGTGGCTCGGGGGGTGTGTGCTAGGGCTACAGATGCGTCTCGACGTGCGCAACACAGGGGTGGCTGCGGCGCATTAAATAGGGGCTTCGGCTTCCGTGTAGGGTGCAAAAATCCCTAACGGATTCGGCGGCGGCGGCGGATTCGGATGAGCCGACGTGGCGTGATTCACGACCATGCACGCGGACTTGATCAGATGACCCACAATGCACAGCGACGCGGCGCACTCGCAGCCGTTGGATCAAAATCCAACGGTGCGCGGCTAGTATTACAGCGAATGGGCCGAGCGGCGCGGAGAAATGGGCCAGACCGATGGGTTTCGGCCTAAGACTATTCATCGAATTTTAAAACGATTTCGAATAGAAACAATTCAGATAAATAAACTAGGCCAAAATACATAGCAAAAATACCAGGAAAAATCTAGAAAAATTCCAAAAAATACTTTGAGACATTTGGAACTCAAATAAAATATTTTCAATAAAAGATTATCAATATTTTTCTCTGAATAATTGAGATAACTAAAGGCTCCATTCAATAAATACAAAATAAATTAATTAAAATCCATAAAATTTGGGATGTTATACTATCGGAGCCACATGATGCGCCAGAGCTAACAGCACTATCGGA
Source organism: Otatea glauca (assembly GCA_036346275.1). NCBI lineage: Eukaryota > Viridiplantae > Streptophyta > Magnoliopsida > Poales > Poaceae > Otatea > Otatea glauca. The sequence goes on along the minus strand of CM070722.1, from coordinate 3,159,896 downwards.
GCCATATGATGCACCAAAGGAGCCCGCCAAATCAGCTACCATGTCCCGTTAGGCACAGACCATCACTGTAGTTCAGGCCTAGTCGTCTCATGTGAAGACTATATTTGGTAGAAGGGGAGGTGGAGACAAGGGCAAATCGAAAGGGATCAAATTAGCCCGTGACTTTTTGTTTGCCACATTGGTGCGGCAATTTGAGTTTGGGCAGCCATTCGTACCGAATGAGCGCAAGGAGACACTTACATTAGAGTGCAAACGATTGCAAGATTGGTACATGGAACAAGCCAACAAGCTGATGGCACAACGGACATCGAGTATCTCGGTAAGCTTCAAGGAGGAGCATTTCTTACACCGATTTTTAGAGGGCATCTTCATGGTCGACTTCTCTGACTTGTTCGATCTGTACAACCACAAAGCTCTCGACGCCTCACTCATAAGTTGCTAGACACTGTAAGTGTGTGCAATCAACGTCTACATTTCTATCGTGCTGATAAATGTCATATATATATGATCCTTGATTTTGTATATGTAGATACATGATCTTGGAAGCAATAGCAAGGAAACAACTGGTGGGTTTCGCCGACCCACACATGGTGTCCAAGCAAACCATAGACAAAGATAAAAGAGTCGTCCATGAGTACGTGGAAAAAGTAACGCTGGCTCATTCAGACAAAAAATTTATACTTTTACCCCACAATCCGGGGTAAGTGCTTCATCCAGATGTTATACTTGTTGATTTGTACTATATATCGCACCTCGAAGTTAGGTTTAGTGACCATGAAGACATACCTGTGTAGGTATCACTGGGTTCTACTCGTAATTATATTGAGACAGAACCGAGTAATTTACCTTGATTGCAAAAAGGGCGGCACCCACGACTTGAAGTCTATCAAAGAATTACTCGACATGTCATTTGGTGTCTACAAATGTAGTGGAGGGCCACACAAGAAGAACCCAGCCACTCTAACGCATACTTATAAGTTTTCGGTATCCAATAGTACACATTAATCCTTCACACTCCATAATAATACCTTCGGAACTAATTAACCTATTATGTTTTGGCAGTGTCACTAGCAATCAAAGGGCACTAACCTATGTGGATTCTACGTTTGCCACAACATGGCACTCCTCGTTGGTTCACAGAATACCAATGTCATACAGGTCTGTCGATCTTGCAACAATTGTCTCTACTTATCAATTTATATACACGCAAGACTTTACTCTTCTCATCGACAAGCTTGCCAATGCGTTGAATATGCATTGGAACAGGTTGACCTACTAAGTATTCAAGGAAACCTCTGTGCCTTCTTGATGCATGAGGTCTTAAATCCAAAGGGCGGATGCCACTCAGGACTCACCCAATGAGTTATGAATTTATTACTTACCATGCATTCAAATTAATTTGTGAACCTTGTGTAGTGAATTTGTCATTTGTACTTCTGAATCCAATTGGTTAGTATATATGTGAGTTGATTTATGAAATGGAAGATTTATGAAATGGATGCATTGTGCATATGTTATAACGTGCGATCTAAGTTGATTTATGAAATGGATGCGTTGTATGTTGTGTAACATGTGATTGGAGTTTATTTTTTCAATGTATGTCATTATAACATGCTGGTGATGCTGTGTACTATCTTTTATTTCAGAGGACATGACTAGCATTTTCTGAGGCTAGCTAATAAATTAAAGTTTAGAAAAAAAAACAAAAAATCAACATAACAGAAGGTTCTGAAGAAGAACCATCTGTGATGTAGTATCATCACAAACGGTTCCAAACTGGAATCGTCTGTGATGAGGGGATCATCATAGACGGTTCCAACCTAGAACTGTCTATGATGAGTGGTCATCACAGATGGTTCAAATTTTGAAACCGTCCATGATGTGTTCTCTTCGTAGACTGTTCTTCTTTACAACCTTATGGGATGAGCCATCATCAAAGATGGTTACAAAGTGAAGGATCGAGATGGCGAACAGAGGGGGGGTGAATGGTTGCAACTTTAAAAATTTTCCCCTGAAATAATCCAAGACAAGCCTACCAAGAAATTATGCAAAAGAAGTCAATCGAAATGAGCCAGCTACCCTAACAAGGCCGGTATTACCGCAAGGTCTCCGGTATGACCGACAAGCGGTATGACTGGAGAAGGGGCGGTATGACCGGGCTCAAGAATAGTAGGAAGAGCAGCATGACAAAAAAAAGCAAATTTTGAGGAATCTTTTGATCGGTTGGATGGATACAAAACTTGGTAAATGTCTTCCTTAGGATGTCAGGAACTTGTTCCAACCATCAATTTCATGAATTGACGTCAAACTTCCGACCTTTTTCAATTAGAAGGAAGAACACCTCAAGTTTGAGAAAAACTCAAGAACTCGAATCAAGGCTTGCTCATGGGTTTTTGATGATCAAGATGATCTTGGATAGTCTCCCACACGTCACAGCAAGCAAAAGATCAAGTCAAGACTCCAAGAAATGCAATTTACTAGATCATACGCTCATGAACATAAAAACTAGTTTCTTGCAAGAAAACGTATGGATTGCCTAGATGATTGGGATATGATCTGAAGAATATTCATCCATCAATCATCATCCTTGGCACAAGAATTGTAAATAAGTAGAAGGAGGGGAGGCAAATCCAAATTGCGTAAATGTAAATCGCAAGAAAGTAAATACGAAATTTAAATTGCAAAATTTAAATGCGTAATGTAAATGCTAAAAGGAAATGAACATAAATAAAAAACTTCATTTTTGGAAGGAAAGGATTACAAAGCCTCACAACAACTGGGCAAAGCTCAAAGGAGCACAAAACCTCAAAATCTTCAAGGGCTGAAGGCTACCACTTCCCCTCTATTTATACAACCTTGGGACACCTACCACCCTTAGATGAGCTTCTAAACCCTAGAGCACTCATCAAGGGCTAGGGTTAACCCACTCAACCAGTCATGCAAGGGCTTACCCAAAACCCACACACATAATGGGTTTTCTTGCACGGTTTTCAAAGCACACTAACTAGACCTGCTAAACTATCGACTAGACCGTGATCCAATGACCCTCATTATTCTTGCAGCATCTAGCTAGCATCTCATCCGTTCCTTGTCTTCTTGGCTTGCACGAACTCCATCTCCGATCATCTTTCGGAGATCTCCGACCGTTTCGACCACCGACGCTCCTCGTCTTGTCCCGATCATCCTCCACCTCACCATGATCTAGCACCATCGTCCTGCAACCATAAAAAACACGGAAACACCTCACATAGCCATGTCCAAAATATATTCAATTAAGTTCATCAAAAGTTACAATTTAAATTTCATCCTCGCTCACAAGGACCGATGCTACCGCACCCCTACCGGTAGCACCGCTGGCCGGTATGACCGGGCCCCAAAAATCCCGAAACACCCCTCTCTGGAAAAAATGCACCGACTAGGGACCGGTGCTACCGCACATGTTCGGTATGACCGAACACCCCCCGATAGCACCACTGGCTGGTATGACCAGGCCCAGGCCGGTCATACCACCCCTGACAACTAGCACTTAGATTTCTTCAAATTTTATTTTAAGACTTCAATCCACTTCAATCTTCAACCATAATTTGTCAATAATTCATCAGAACACATGTAGACCTCTACATGGTCTTTCACAATGTGGAACCGTTTGAGATGATACTACATCATAGATGGTTCCAAGTTAGAACCGTCTGTGATGACTCTTTGTCATCACTAACACTTTGATACAGACGATTCGAAAAATCGTTTGTGATGATGGTTCTAAACCGTCTATGATAAGGGGTTGTGCAGTAGTGCGTACTGGCATGAAGGCCTGAATTCTACGATATATATTACGATCGAGCTGGCATTGATATGCGCTAACGGTATGAATTGAATGGTCTCTGTTCTTATGAAATTTCCTTCTAGGACCATGATCAATATGTTTGGGAACTAATTATTTCGGTTTGAAAAAGAATTAAGGGTTAACATTTTGGTCGGGAATCCTGCTTTGTGTTGGTCAATTTCACTATATCGAAATGATGTGATTTTTTATAAGAAAAAAATATCTAATCTATTGCAGGTTATCTATATATGCCCCAACTAGTTGTGATCATAGTTTGTGCTTCAGTGTCAGGATGCTTAGAAGGTGGTGTTATCGGCAAGCAAATCGCTTGAGTTCGTGGTCAGGAAACTATTCGTGAAGCATGGGTGACGATTTGGTAACAGACTGTGCACGAATTGAGGCTTTCAGTTTCATATTTCTTATGACTTGTTGCAACTTTCTTTCAGAATTTTGATACCTTTTTAATTTGATAATTTTTATGCTGTGACTATGTAATAAATGATTGGCTATGTGTATCTTATGATACACATACCAGAAAATAAAATCTTATATTATCTAAAAAATTGTACAGCTGCTGGTTGTATATTGTTCTACGGTATACATCCATCGACAAAATAGCCTTCAACTTCCTCACGGCCGCCCTTGTAGCCTTGTTCATCTTATGGTAAAATCTGTCGGAAAATGTCGCTCGCGGGCCGAGAAATTGAATGGAAAGGACAAAATCCAGTTAGCTGCTTAATAATTCCTATCTTTTTCCATGCATGCGTCGTATGCGCCATTACCTATTTCCCCCTTCCCCGTCAATATACACGTGAAGCCATTTCCAAAGCCTCGAGATCTAGTACATACTTCCACTTTTATTATATAATAACTTAAAACGAATATGCTATTTTTCTTTATTACTTTCAATATGTTTAAATACTAATTCTAAAATACTCTAATACGATTCTATTGGCTGGTAACAGATTTTACTACATCTATATATAGAAATTACTACATTTATATATAAATTTTTACTATCTATAGTAATTGGTTGAATAATAAATAAGGGGTTCTATAGATATATATATGTATGTATATGTGTGTGCGTATATATATAGATAAAGCCGAAATAGGGCACTATGATTTCAAATGCACGAATTCAAGCCATATTTAAGTATATTTTTCAAAACTTTAAGTTTTAAGTTATATACAATCTATAACAATTCAAATGAAACACATACCTTTAAAAATTATACTCGAATTCAAAGATTTTGAACGAGTTTGGATCATATGCTTTGCTGATTTATATATAAAATCAGCATATACCAACAACCAAACTATCAACAAAAAGGAAAATTCTAGTTTGAATTTCAGTTCAAACTTGTTTTAACTAGTTAGTAAACTTGTTAAATTCAGCATCCTAAAAATTTTAAAAAAATTTACATAAAAATACATGGAGAAAATATTCTTTTTAGATCATAGTGGCCAGACACCGTAGCACTGATACAGCCTCTCGCGGAGCTGTTGCTAGTAATCAAGAAGGCTGTCGAATTGACGCGGCGCCCGGTCATCCACCCAGATACGTCCGTGTCCTGTACGCACCCCTCCAAAACTAGCGAGACAAAACAAGTGAGCAACCACATCAGAACATGACTGCTAAATTGTGCCGTTCTTTTGGCTGGCCTATGCCTCTGGCTGTCAAGCCCTTGGACGTCTGCGGCTCGCCGGAGCGATCGATCACGGTGGTCGTTCACCACACATCCGTGATAACGCATGGAGCATGCCCAACCAGCATCGATCGCATATACTATACTGTACTGAGCGAGATAGAGTAGGAATTTCTGTGACGAGATCCGATCGTGTGGAAATTAATTGGAATTCAGCGGCTGCCAGTTAGCCGGGCGATGGTGGCCATCACTTTCTGCGAAAATTGCATGGCTGTTGGAACAGGACGTCAAAAATCTTTGATACAATTTTCTTTTTATATTACTTCTCGTTCTGTTCTCTTACAAAACTCAAATCTACCTCTCAATTTATACTCAAAACTACAGTCCTCATAAACGAAATAGGATTCTAGTTCCTTGTACTAATTCAACTCCTCATTCTAAACTTTCCTATTACAAGATTACTTCTAACATTTCCTCCTTAATCTTGTAATATTTAATTTCTAACACAACTCTACCAAATCTTCCAAATTTTACCTTCTCTTTTTCTCAACTTCTACTCTTCTCTTTCACTGCCCTGCATGCTTCCGCGCGAGGAGACTCCACGTCACTCCGAAATACGCGTGGACATGCTGAGAGCCCATGAAAGCTGCAACCTTTAATATACAGAGTAAGTATATAGACAGCAAATTCTGACTAGTACTAGTGTTATTCAGTTCTGGATGCAATCGTCTAGCTTTTGTTTGGTTCGTTCATTAGTTCCACCACATGCATCTTCTTGTAGTCGATCGCATTTTCTTTTTGAAGGATTAGTTTCTATTTAGCTTCTCAAAAGCTGCACGCAGGAACGGCCGGCCTAGTATATATACAATATGACACATTCACACAGCAGAATTACTCCCTTCTTTTTAATTTAACGTTTTTGATTTCACTGTCCTCCAGATACGATTCTAATTGTTACCTTTTTACAACTTTACATTAAAATCTACTCATATAATTATAATATTTTTAAAATATTTTTAACGATAAATCTAACGATATAAATATTATATAGCCAATCTCGATAGTTTTAAACATATTAACGGTCGAATTTTAGGAAGTTTGATGGTATGAATTCTAATACGTGAAGAGAATGGAGGGAGGGTAACTCTGATTAGTTGAATGTATGAAAACATTACTGTCTATTTGAAATCATGGCATTGTCAACTGTGTAGAAATACTTGAAAGTTGACCTCTGTTCAAAATTTGAATTCAAAAGTTGAATGAAACCTAACATACTCACTATTTGAAATTTCCACAAACATAATCCAAATTTGATGGGAACAACTTCTAAATTCTCCAGAAAACAAAAGCACTCTCTTTCTGCAAAATATTTTAATTTGGACATAATTTGTATTAATTTCCTACCTAGGTTAGTATTCAATAAATACAAATATGGACAACTAATGCAAACAAGTACAAAAATTTGTGAAATCAACTTCTAAAATTTCCTGAAGTCATGAGCCTCTGTCTTTGATTCTTTTCTAGATTTAAAATTTTAAATAACATAACTTATGTAAATAAACCTAAAAAATTGTGCAACCATTTTCCAATAACTCTTACAGAACCAAAGCCCTTTGTTTTTGTAATTATACTTGAAAATTTTTGTATCAACTTCTTTTGCTTCTTATTTTGCTTCTTATTATTGCTTTGCATTGAATTATATGTAAACATCGACGTTCACTACTACATAATGATACAACACTATCTCTTCATCTGGGTCGGTTCCCAACCTTTTAGGAAAAACTCGATAGTGATATATGATTCAGCGTGGGTGAGAAATATGATGCAAAACATCACTATCGTTCTGTCCTTATAATCAATAGTGATGAGCTGATAGTGATGACCATCATCATCACTATCGGTTTTGAGGTCAGAACCGATAGCGATGTTATTAGTATCTCTATCAGTTCTAAGGTTGAAATTGATAATGATGTTGTACTATCGGTTATAATATCAGAACCAATAGTGATGAGTACGTCATCACAATCGCTTTATGAGGTTTGAGCAGATCGAGACAGTATCTCTTGGCTTCTCCTCCCGCACTTGACCTCTCGGCTTATCCTCCCGAGACATTCAGACACCAAAAGCTGAGACGTGAATACCAAAAGCTGAGGCATGAATACCAAAAGCCGAGGCATCCACCTCACGCTTGACCTCTCAGCTTACCCTCCATTCTATAAAAAAGGAATTTACTCCTCATTGCCCTCATGCCCCTCCGCCTCCCCACGCCCACGTCGCTCATCTTCCAGTTCGACACCCGCATCGCCCCTTCGCCTCCACGGTGTTGGTATCGCCCCTCGGCCTCCCGTACATTGCACCTCAGCCTCCCCAGCTCCCATGGTGAACCCCATCCCGGCAACAAGGAAGGTGTTGACGTGACAGTGGAGCACCAGATTGGCCATTGACATCGCTATCATCACATCCGAGAACCGCACCGCCCCAAGGTCAATCACGTCGTTGCTAGTTGTATTGTTGTCGGTCGTATGCTTAATGATGCTATGGGTCTATTGATGAACTAAAATAATTAAAGTAGCAAATGTGAATTTGAACTATAGAGTTGCTTCCTGTTAATGCTAGAAAGTATTGCTTTTATTTCACTGTCTTCGAGCTTGATCATCCAATTTAGTATATAGTTTGATACTCATTTATCACATCGCTGCTAGTTGTATTGCTACGAGTAACATGCCCAATGACACTATAGGTCTATTGATGAACTAAAACAACTAAATAGCGAATGTGGCCTTGAACTATAGACTTACTTCCTGTTAATGCTAGAAAGTACTACTTTTATTTCACTGTCTTCGAGCTTGATCATGATCTTCAGTATATAGTTCGATACTCATTTGTCACATTGCTGCCGGTTGTATTACTGCCAGTCGTATGCTCAATGATGCTACGAGTCTATTGATGAACTAAAACAATTAAATAGCGAATGTGGCCTTGAACTATAAAGTTGCTTCCTGTTAATGCTAGAAAGTATTACTTTTATTCCACTATCTTTGAGCTTAATCATCATATTCAGTATATAGTTTGATACTCGTTTATCACATCGCTACTGGCTGCACTACAACCGGTCGTAGGTCTAACGATGCTATGGGTCTATTAATGAATTAAAACAAGTAAAGTAGAGAATGTGGCTTGAACTATAGAATTGCTACATGTTAATGCTAGAAATTATTGCTTTTATTCCATTGTCTTTGAGCTTGACCATCATATTCAGTATATAGTTTGATACTCGTTTATCACATTGCTGCGGTTGTATTGTTACTGGTCATATGCTCAATGATGCTATGTCTATTGATGAACTAAAACAATTAAGTAGCGAATGTGGCCTTGAACTATAGTGTTGCTTCCTGTCAATGCTAGAAAGTATTGCTCTTATTTTAGTGTATTTGAGCTTGATTATCATATTCAATATATAGTTTGATACTCTTTTGTCACATCACTACCGATCGTATCTCAATGATGCTAGGGGTCAATTGATGAACTAAAACAATTGAGTATCAAATGTGGCCTTGAACTATACAGTTTCTTCCTGTTAATGCTAGAAAGTACTGCTCTTATTGCACTATATTTTAGCTTAATCATCATACTCAGTATATAGTTTGATAATCGTTTTTCATATGGCTACCAGTTGTTTTGCTGTCGGTTGTATTCTTAATGATGCTATGGGTCTATTGCTGAACTAAAACAATTAAAGTAGCGAATGTGGTCTTGAACTATAAAGTTGCTTCCTATTAATGCTTGAAAGTATTGCTTTGATTTCACTGTTCTTGAGTTTGATCATCATATTCAGTTTATAGTTTGATACTCATTTGTCACATCGCTGCTGGTTGTATTGCTGCCGCTTGTATACCTAATGATGCTATGAGTCTATTGATGAACCAAAACAATTAATGTATCGAATGTGGGTATGAACTATAGCGTTGCTTCCTATTAATGCTAGAATGTATTGCTTTTATTTCACTGCCTTTGAGTTTGATCATCATATTCAGTATACAGTTGGGTCTGATCATCATATTCAGTATACAGTTTGATACTCGTTTGTCACATCACTGCTAGTTGTATTGCTACTGGTCGTATGCTCAATGATGCTATGGGTGTATTGATAAACTAGAATAATTAAGTAGCAAATGTGGCCTTGAACTATAGAGTTGCTTCAGTTAAGCTAGAAAGTTTTGCTTTTATTTCACTGTCTTTGAGCTTGATCATCATATTCATTATATAGTTTGATGCTCATTTGTCACTTCGCTACTAGTTGTATTGCTACCAGTCATATGCTCCATGATGCTATGGGTCTATTGATGAACTAAAACAATTAAAGTAGCTAATGTGGCCTTGAACTATAGATTTGCTTCCTGTTAATGCTAGAATATATTGATTATGCTTTCTTAGCTTGCTTTGTTCATAGCTTTTGTTTATTGAGTTGTTCAAACTGTTCATAATCTTATTTTGATCATTTGAATAGTGAAATTGACTTTAAATACTTTATACCTGCTAGGGCGAATTATACATGATTTAGGAAGGTAAGAGTTCAAGATCTTATTTGCTTAGTTAATTAGAATTGTCTATGATGTACGTGACATCACATATGCCTTTTTATCACTAACAATTTATTACTGACAGTCTGTGAGGTTGTGCTCTGTAGTAGTGTTAATTGGCGTTGTAGAGTTCGATCAGGCGCTACTGTTTGGCGGTGTGTGCTGCACGTGCGATGGCTACGATTCGAAAAGTCTTTCTCGCCAGCGTAGTCCCGCCGTATACATGTGACGATAAGGTAGTGCAATAGTATTAATGTGCTTGCCTTCTATTTGTCACGACCATGGTTAGCAAAACCGAATCAGGGTGGAAAATCGTTAACGTGCCGATACCGAAAATCGGCGAAAATCAGCCGAAAATCGTGGGAAATCGGTTGGTTTGCGAATTTGAATTCAAATTGAAAACTGACGTTTAGCTGTGCCGTCCGTAACGCAAATTGGCCAAGATAAAGCCCGATTATCAGCCGGTTTTGGAGAAAATCGAAGAGACTAGAAAATAGAGGGGAAGAAAAGGAAAAATGGAGGGGGAAATTCCAGAAAAATGTGGAAAATTAGTATAAGGCCTAAAAACGGTAAAAATTAGAAAAATGTTTGGAATGCAAAAAAGATTATGGAAAAATGATAAAATTCCGCCATGACTATTCCTATAAGTCAAGACTATGTCAAATTGTAAAGTACATATTTTGCAACAATAACACAACTATGTAAAATATGAATAATTTTGGGAAAATTTTGGCATGACCTTTGCTATATTTTGGACAATGTGAGGTTGTGGAATAGGCATGTACAAGTAATATGTCAAGTTGTCATCAAATAATATTTCATTTCAATACATACACCCATCAATCGATCAAATCCACATTTCAGTAGCATAGAAAATGATATTTGAATTGGGCCTTTCTCACCTAAAATGAATGTTCCCACTCGACATTGCTTCACTGGTCTTCCATTATGATACATATGCCATAGTGTACCTACATGTATTGATCGATGTTAGTAAAAAATCGAGTTGGAATGAAATAAAATATTACCAATAAAAAATCTGGTTTGTAATAGTACTGGGCTCGGCCCTTTACTATTTATTTTTTATTTTTTTTCACTTTTCAATTTTCTAATTTCAGTTTTTCCTCACAAACGTCTAATAAATTCATTTTTTTCATCTAATTTCGATGTTAGAGGTCACAAAGATATTAGTAATAATTTTAGAAATTTTTAGGATAATTTTTTGTGAATTTTTCAAATTTTTTGAATTTGAATTCAACTGGTTTGCCGATCGATTTACAAAGCCAGACCGGGCCGATATGGATGATTTTCCCGATTTTCGGCCGATAATCGTCAATATTCACGACAAACCTGCTCATACAGATCGAGTAATTCAACCACAGTGTACTGGCAAAACATGGTGACCAGGTGTGACATGTCAAATAGCTAGGACGACCTTCCACGACCGCGCGATTGTTAGAAGTAATCTTGTAATAGGAAAGTTTTAGTTTGGAAAGTTTGTACTAAGAAAGTTTAGGATGAGGAGTTGAATTAGGACAAGGAAGTAGAATCCTATTCTGTTTCATAGGGCTGTAGTTTTGAGTATAAATTGAGAGGTAGACTTGTGTTTTGTTAGTGAGTGGAGTTGAATTAGGACAAGGAAGTAGAATCCTATTCCATTTCATAGGGCTGTAGTTTTGAGTACAAATTGAGAGGTAGACTTGAGTTTTGTAAGAGAAAAGAGCGAGAAGTAATATAAAAAGAAAATCGTCTCAAAGATTTTTGACGTTCTATTCCAATAATTGGTATCAGAGAACAGAGATTGAATCTCTTGGGCAACGTGAGATCAGAGTAGCGGGGCGGCCCAACTCTCGCCTCAAGTCACAACGTGAAGCGGCGACTGTGCAAGATGGGCGAAAGCGCTGTGTGGTTGGAGAAAAGACGTGCTAGGCAAAACGTAATCACGTCCGTACGGCGCAGTCCCGAGCGTAAGGAGACCTACAATCCACATGACACAAGGCAGAGCTTCATTGGATTGTGCAAGAGGTCAGAAGAGTTTCAAGATTATGGGCGAGAAGACGAAGACTCAGGGTGGGTCCTTATCTCTTTAGTACCCTCTCCTGACGATTGACAATTACCCGGTATGGGCAATGAAGATAAAGGCAAACTTGCGCGCCCAGGGTGTCTGGGGTGCAGTCGATCCAAAGGGGAAGACAGTGGAAGATGACAGGATAGACCAGACAGCACTTGCTGCGATCTATCAATCGGTATCAGATTCGATGATGCATCAACTCATCGGGAAGGAGACATCACGTGAAGCATGGCTAACGCTTGAGAAGATGCATGTGGGAGTGGACCGCATGAAGGAGGTGCGACTACAGAATCTACGGAACGAATTGGAGAATCTTAAGATGGGAGAAACACAATCGGTGGACGAGTTTGCCGGTAAGCTTACTTCGTTGTACAATCAGATTATTTCTCTCGGCGATAGGATGGAGGAATCTGTTGCAGTGAAGAAGTACCTGCGCGTGCTACCAGAAAAGTTCGTGCCTGTTGTCACCACGCTCATGTACTCCGGTGATTTGGAGAATATGAAAATTGAGGAGATCACCGGCTCGCTCAAGGCGCATGAGGAGCTACTAAAGGGATATCAGTCCCGTAATGAGCAGGTGTTGCTGTTAAAGGGAGATGAAAGAGGTGATCATAAGCAGTTTAACTGCGAGCGTGGACGTGACGGTTTCGGTTACCGCGGAAGCAACTGGCCGAGGAGACAAAGCTGAACAAGACGGTGATAACAGACTATGAGATAAGTCACATATCAAATGTTTTGAATGTGAAAAATATGGTCACTACGCGGCGGAGTGTCGCAGTCACATAAAGTGCTTCAATTGCGGCAAGTATGGGCACTTCGCTTCGGATTGCCAGAACAAGAAGAAGAACGAGGAGGTGAACCTCATCCAAGCTAGTGCAAACGACGAATCGTCTCTACTCTTCTCATTGTGCAAAGAAGAAGAGCTGAACATACTGATGTTGATCGAGGAGAAGATAGTCCTAAACTATGCATGGAAGGAGATAGCCACAATCACACTGATTTGTGGTACTTGGACAATGGAGCAAGCAATCACATGACTGGAGATCGCTCCATGTTTCATGAACTTGACGAGAAAATTTCAGGAAAAGTAAAGTTCGGTGATGGTTCCACGGTGCAAATAAGAGGCAAAGGAACGATGCTGGTACAATGCAAGAACGACGATCAGAAGTTGTTCTCTGAAATTTATTATATACCGAGTTTGAGTAACAACATACTCAGTCTTGGATAGATGGCAGAAGAAGGGTGCAGAGTAGAGCTGCAAGCAGAGTTCTTGCATGTTTATGACAAGAACAATGATTTGTTGATGAAGATCATAAGATCCCCAAATCGGTTGTACAAAATTTCTCTGACAACTTGTAAACCAGTTTACCATGAGGTTAGTATGAAAGGAAACTTTTTTGAAGTAGTAGATGCGCCGAACCAAGGGTGCGGAGGCGGTCAAGGTGGATATCACCCTACCACAATCGACAAAAAGGAGCGGCACCAGAAGGGCGGTGCGGCATTCGGGAGTGCGAGCAGCATGACGCTGGGCAAGGGAGGCTCTGAGATATGCGGCTGTAGGGCGCACTGTGACTTGCGGCGTGGAAGTACGGTCATCTCGTGGTCGAAACATGCCCGGAGCAAAGGGCGTGACGTGTAGGAGGCGAGCGACGCGTGCAGGATGAGCAGTTGTGAAGAACAAAAGAGTCGTGCAGGGGCTGTGCAACAGAGAAGAGGTCTCTGGCGACAGCAGCAGAAGGGAATCTCATATAAGCAGGCAGCCGTGGCATCGCCGTCAAGGAGCAGAAGCGGTAGTTCGGTGTGGAGCAAAGCGACGTTTGGCTGTGCAAGCAAAGGACAACAGTATTAGTATGTGCAAGCGATCAACAGAAAACAGAGAACAAAGAAGAGCGAGCTACGGCGTTGCTTATGAAATATGAGGGTTGACAAAATACTTGAGCCGTATCAACCGGTTAGTCAAGCGGGCGATGTGGCTCACGCGTGCGCGAGCCAGCCATACGTACAGCGCTCCGGCACGCATGGTAATGGTGCAACCCGGGCATACCATCAAACTCAAAATAAGACCACCCGGAGAACTGACTATCACCGACTTAGCAATACACTGCATCCCCAACTTGGCCCTTCTAGCAAACTCAACCGACATAAAGGAATAAGATGCTCCTGAATCAAAGAAAACAAAAGCATAAAAAGAATCCACATGTAAGATACCTAATACACATCTGGATGCCCGGATAACATAGCTGTCGACAGAGTGTAGACTCTGGTTGGCGTCGAGGCGGCGGGAGCCCCAACACCCTGCTGGGGTAGCACCGAAACTGGAGGCGACACAACAAACTGAGAGGGAGCTGACGATTGAGGATGCCAGAAAGCCGCAGGTGGCGCCCATACGGAAAACTGCAGAAGAATAGGGGTCACAACCAACACCTGGACTGACCCTCTAGATGCATTAGTTAGAGTAGGAGTAGATGGCACCGACTCCCACTTGATGATTCTATTAGGATTCAACCAGCAAACTCGCCCCATATGGCCAGGTCAGCTACAATGATGACACTCCCCTGACCACGAACACTCCGCAGCGCGTTGCCCACCACCTCACTTGAAGCAAATCATGCCTTGCCCCCGGACGGGGCGAAAGGCCAACCATGGGGAGGACGATGAAGACTGCCGAGGCTGCTTTGCCTTGGCTCTCGAGGAGGAACTCTATCCCTCCTTGAATTTCTTAGAAGTAGGTCGCTGAAAAGAGGAGACCGAGATGAGCAGCCATGAGAGAGGTATTCGAGGGCTACGAGCGATAGTACTGCGAGGTCTCCGTCTCCCTCTCCCGCAAGTGCACCGACGACTTCGCCATCGACAGAGGTACCCTGTTGACTCCCATTGTTGCACTGAGGCTAATCCCCGCCCCTCCTAATTTTTGTTGCTAATTTCGTCTAACACGGTGAGATCTCTGCAAAGAAGAAAAAGCAGAAGCTCTCAGAGATCCAGTCCGACGTGGAGGAAGCTGAATCGTTGGTAAATACCACATCGCATTTTTTTTCTTTTTGGGATCCATTTACCTACACGGCTGTATGGTTCTGATGCCTTATGTTCTATTGTGGGCAAGCAATTAAAATTGGATTAGTGATTTTGTGAGGTGGAGGGCTGGAGGCAGCCTTTTAATAGATTTTTGGGTTTCTAACGTCGTGAGTTCTATAGATTGGCTATGGGACGTTTTTTATGTGTGCTCACTACTACAGAAAGACTGATATTAGACATCTTAACACAGACGGTATGTTAAAACCGTCTATGATAATGAACATCATTGACGGTTCTATAGTGAAACCGTCAGTGAGACAATCACAGACGGTTCTCTTTATGAACTGTCAGTCATATCAGAGACGGTTTTAGTTCAAAACCGTCTGTGATAATATCACAGACGGATTTAAATGCAAACCGTTTGTGATAATTTAATATCACAGATGGTTTTAAATAGAAACCGTATGTGATACGACCTCATAACCCTATATAACCATATCGATAGAGGTTCATAGCGCAGATTGATCCATGCGTTTCATCTCCCGCAAACCCTAGACCCCCGGCAACCCACCTTCCCGGCATCCGTGAGGGCGAAAACGGCCACCTCCTCCCCGGCGCAAGCGCGAAGTACTCCGTTCACGAGCACCTCCACCCCGGCATCTGTGAGGGTGACGACGGCCACCTCCTCCTCCTCCCCGGCGCGCGCGCAAACTCCTCCGTCCGTGAGCACCTCCTGCCCGGCATCCGTGAGGGCGACGACGGACACCTCCTCCTCCTCCTTGGCACGCGCACGAACTCCTCCGTCCGCAAGCACCTTCTCCCCCGCATCTGTGAGTTTACTAGTTAGGTATGGCTATGTGAGAATAAAATTCAGTGCAAGAGTTATTTGTAGCATGCTTTGGTTTGTACAATGTGTTTGTTACATCAGTGAAAATTTGTTTATCTATATATGCTTCTGCTATCTTTTTATAAAAAAATGAAAGCCACATGAATGATGTGTTCGATCACAATGACTGATAATGCTTTAGCTTTACATAGTATGACATATAATGACTTAATTTACATACTCTTAGAAATATTGATGCAAAGATGACTTCATTTACATACTCTGCCATTGCAAGTTCACTTTGTATACATGGTGCTTAAAATCGGAACTACAATCCACTACACGAAAAGTGATTTTTAATGATGGTCCAAACTCGTCATCATTAGTCCCAAAATTGTCATTGTAGGTTTTTTATGACGAAATTCAACTTGTCATAGTAAGTGCGTCATAGAAAGTTTTCAATGACGAACTACTTTTTTCGTCATAAAAAATCAACTTTTCTGTGATGAATTACATTTTCGTCAACGAAGAGGTCATTTCTATGACGAATATATCCGTCATTAATTGTACCCAAAACGTCATGAAAAATATCAAATTCGTCATAAAAGAACACTCCGATCGGCCAAAAATGAGTGTTGACCATTTTATTTATGACGAAATTGTTCGTCACAGATTGTTGCCATGTGGACATGCATTTTCGTCATTGAACAGTGCAGTGCCACGTCAGCAGCCAGTATGTGAGGTGATGTGGCACGTGTTGTGATGCAAATGTTTCGTCATAGATAAGTGCCACGTGGACATGCATTTTCGTCATTGAATAGTCTAGTGCCACGTCAGCAGCCATGATGTGAGGTGACGTGGCATGTGTTGTTACGCAAATGTTTCGTCACTAATGAGTGCCACGTGGACTGGCATTTTCTTCATGGAAGTAATGGTCTGTCATTTTCTGTGATGAATAATTTCACCATAGATAGATGCAGAATAGCCATGATATTTTGTCATTGAACACTTCTGTCAGCCAATATATGATCCATTTTTACAGCAACAACACACAATACATCTCGACACATCACACAATATTTTCAGGAGACCAATCAATACATTGCACATAACCATAGATACATTAAGAGACACAAACTTTGTTCACAATACTTTTAGTTAGTACCACACTTGAAGCTATTGAAAATAAATCCATAGGTCACAAAGTTGAACCATGTTACCTAAACTCACTAGTACCAGTGAACCAGGTTACCAGCCATACAAAATAAGTATCCATGCAAAATAAGTGAACAGGTTCATAAACTCACTAGTTGTCTTGACCAGCCATTCGCATGAGACGGCGAATAACTGCATCATTCTCCTCTTGCCTCTTCTTTAATCCTCCATTTCCTTTTGGGTTTTGATTAGTGCTTCATCTGATGCTTGTGCTTTTAGCTTCAAGTCTTCTACTTCTTGCTGTTGTTGCTCAACGGTGTGTCGAAGTTCAGCTGTCCCTCGTCTCTCCTGCTCAAGTTGTTCCTCAAGAGCTTGTTGTTTGGAGTCCTTTGTAGAGTTCGGAGTGGAAGAATGTAAGCCAACGTTCTTCAAGAATTTGCTGGCGGCGCTACTTTGAGACAGAACCTTGTCAACAATCTCGGTAGTAGACATTGTTGGCTAACCCTCTACATCAGGCACCATCATAGCTTCCATCTCAGCCTAAGACATAAAACATAACAGAATCAATAGTGATAACAGGAATAAAAGGCTTATACAAAGAAAACTTTCATCCAAATAGAATAGGACACAACAAAGGTAACCTCTGGTGATTACTTGAAAAATCACTAAATTTGCATTCAGAAAATTTCATAAAAAGCACATGAAGAAATGGATTAACTTTTGTATGCTGACACAATGAATTAATCTCTCTATTCAATGTGGTCTAGTTACTTATATGGTATGGATGCAAGAAAGCAAATTTGTAAGCATAACAGAAGAAACAGATATTTTGATGAGTCCATATATACTTATGCAGTGAGGTGACCATGGGTGCTATCATCTGGAAATACCCTCTATAGGATACAATGGCAGAAGAAAAAGGAGGAATTGCAGGGATTTACAATTGCGCGTTGCACAAGTTCAGCGAGTCCCTTCTTCTTGCTGCTGTGGCACTCTTTGAACATGTCCACAACAGTGAATTGTTGATCTTTGTTTTTCTCCTTCTACAATTGGAAGAAGAAACAAAATAAAATGTATCAAGTAGAAAAGTTTTTATTAACCACATATGGCTTTATTATAGGCAGGGCTTGAACTAAATAAGTGCATCTAATTTTATCTCTTTGGTTATCAAGGTTTCCTTGGCTGCCTACTAGCAAGGTTCCTATCAAGTATTGTGGATGGAAAATGAATAATGAGATGGTGAACAGTACTTACCAGAGCATGGCAATGTGCAATGTAGTTGCGAGACCATGTGGCTTGATGGAACTTGACTTTGGCACGATTTTGCTTGTTCTTTTCAGATATTTCCTACAGCAGATGGTTCCATTAGGCACATTCATGAATGGAATTTGAATAGAACCATATATTCATAGACTGTACCTTGATTTTCGGGTTAGACCATTTCTGGACAAGTTTCTCCACTCCTCATCTGTCATGGTAGGTACTGGGGATTTTGTCAAACTTCTACACAACTCGCCAATTTTTGCCCAATTGAGTGTCTGGTAAGTAAAATATCTTTTTTGCTTGGGTGGCCAAAATAAAAGGATCTGTCTTATACCACAGCCCCTCAATATTGATGGATCTGAAATATTCATCATTTGCAATGCCTCTCCCCTTTCCATCTTGATCATACCAGTCACATCGAAAAAGAACCACCGATCGACGAACTTGTATATCTGAGTTATATGCCAACTCAATGATCACTTTCAATGAACTATAAAATTCAGTGAACAGGCCATTATGTGTACCCTCCGCCATGATGGAACTATTCTATATCTTCATGTTTCTCTCACTATCAATGGTGTTGTACTGAACACCATTAACAGTGCAGGATGAGTAAATCCTAACTCGGAGATTTGGACCACACGACAGTGCACGTAGGTGATCAGTAACCTCACCTTTCTACTCGCTTACATATTTTTTGAATCATCTCTGAAATGCAGTCATCACCCTTCTATCAATATCATTTGCCCCTTCTTTCTCTAACTCTTCTCTAAACATTCTGCAAAACAGGAAAAACGAAGCATAGCATTACATTAAGTCCACACTTTCATAAATATTAAGTTCAATATAAATGATTACTCACTTCATGTATAGATCAACCTCTTCACAATTATTTAACACAAACCAAATAAGCTTGTCAAGTTCACTATTAAGGAATGTAACTCTACAGGAACCTACTAAATTAACACCATGCATAAAAACAGAGAAGTCACAATCCACCAGGTTTTCTACAAATCCATCCCCACTTCTGTCCTCCCGATTAAATCTGTTGTCAACATCATCCATGTATCTTGAGGAAAATGTCATGGCCTCCTCAGTTACGTATGCCTCTACAATGGACCCTTCTGGCCTTGCCCTATTCCTCACGAAACCTTTTAAAGTGCCAAGTCGACATTCTACTGGGTACATCCATCCAAATTGAACTGGACCTCTAAGAATTGCCTATCCGGTAGATGAACAGCCAAGTGCACCATCACATCAAAGAAGGCTGGAGGAAATATTTTCTCAATCTTGCATAGATGACTGGGATCTGTGCTCTAAGTCGCTGCAGTACATCTACTTTTAGAGTTCTACTACACAATTCTCTAAAGAAGTTACCCAACTCCGCAATTGCTTCATGTATATCCCTGCGCACGATACCCCGAAGGCCAACAGGTAAAACTCTCTGCAGGAGTATATGACAATCATGAGTTTTCAAGTCTTGTAACTTGCATCCATCAACACTAATACATCTAGATAAGTTCGAGGCAAAACCATCTGGAAATTTAACTTCTCTAATAAATTCACAAAATGCAAGCTTATGCTCCTTTTTCAAGGTATAGCATGCTGGAGGAATTCTATATGAGTTGCCCTTGTACTCTAAATGCAATTCACGTCTTATGCCCATATCTTGCAAATCAAGCCTAGCACTAATAGTGTCTTTTGTTTTCCCCTCTATATCCAGTAATGTGCCAAGAAGGTTCATGCATATATTTCTCTTGATGTGCATCACATCAAGATTGTGTCGCTGCTTCAATTCTACCCAATATGGCAATTCAAACAATATAGCCTTTCGACTAAATAATTGAGGCTCGTTCTCCTCTTGACGCTTCCTTTTATTATTTTGAGGATGCTTTCCTGGTCTAACATCTTTGACCTTCTCTAGTTGCTCCAAAAGCTCCTCTTTACTGAACTCTCCTGGCTTGTCACGCTTTTCATGATGTCCATCAAAAGCTAAGCTTTTCCGCATATTGTTCTTGTGAGGTAACGACGATGGCCAATGTAACATATCTTCCTCCTCATGGCCCGTGACAACGGATCTTTGTCACAATGAACACATGCATAATAACCTTTTGTAGTTCGTCCTGACAATGTGCCTAAAGCTGGGTAATCATGGATGCACCAAATTATTGCAGCACGAAGATTGAACATCGCACTAGTAAAAGCATCGTAAGTAGGGACACCATTCCATAGTTCAAGCAACTCTTATATGAGAGGTTCCAAGAAAACATCAAAATCCTTTCCAGGGCATTTTGGACCTGGGATGAGTAAGGCCATCATGTAGTTCGATTCATCCATGCATACCCACGGTGGCATGTTATAAGGCATCACAAGTACGGGCCACATGCTATACGAAGTGCTCATATTGCCAAATGGATTGAAGCCATCAGTAGCTATGCCCAGCCTCAAGTTCCTTGCATCGTCCGCAAACAATGGATATTTCCTAACAAAGTATTTCCACGCCCCACCATCAGCTGGATGACTCATTTCATATCATTTGGTTGTCGCTTCAACTTGTGCCATTGTGTGTCCTCTGCTGTTTTTTCGAAGCAAAAAACCTCTTCAATCTAGGTATGAGCGAAAAATGTCTCAACAACATTTGAGGAACCACTTTCTTACCATCTACATCTCTCCATCTTGATTCACCGCATATCGGGCATTCATCTCTATTCTCATACTCCTTCCGAAACAGCACACAGTTATTCATGCGCACATGGATAGAATCATATCCAAGACCCAATTCACGGAGATATTGATTTAATTCATAATATGTATTGGGAAGTTAGCAATGAGGGAATGCTTTCACCAATAACTTCAGTAGTGCATTAAATGCTGTATTACTGATTCGATTGTATGACTTGATATGAAGTAACTTCACAAGAAAAGAGAATCTTGATACTTTAGATTCTGGGCAAAGTTCGTGCTTGGCGTCTTCGAGCACTCCAGCAAACTTTGGATGTTCTCCACTTTGGTCCCAAGCGGTGTACATCTCTTCTATCATCTCTGGCAATCCACCATCATCATCATTGTCATCCTCACCCGCACACAACCCATCAGGACCAGAATTTTCCATATGCTCAACACTTTCATCAAAATGCACTTGAGATTCATGCACATCAGCATCAACAGATTCTCCATGATAAACCCACTTTGTGTATCCACTTGACATCCCATATATGTGAATATGATCATGCACATCTGACTGAGATCTTGCTATTTGATTAAGACATGCACGACATGGACAAAGTATCTGAACATTCTCATCAAATCCTTCTTTCACAAATTGCATGAACTCTCCCACACCTTTGATATATGCAGGGGTAAATTGTTTACCCTGAATCCAACTTCTGTCCATCTAAGAAAATACATAATTGAACATGGCAAAAAAAGGTCAAAATCAGTCCTAAAACAGTCACTACCTTGAAAAAGGCCATCTGTGGCGGATCATAACTGCCATCAGTGGCGGTTTTTGAACCGTCACAGATTTAGTGCCACTGATAATCGAGGATTATCAGTGGCGGTTTTAGAACCGCCACAGATAACATCATCTGTGGCGGTTGTTGGCTAGAACAGCCACTGATATTTGGGTATCAGTGGCGGTTCGAGCCAAAAACCGCCACTAATAATACAAGTATCAGTGGCGGTTTTTTGATAGAACCGCTACTGATACTCAAATATCAGTAGCGGTTCTAGCCCAAAAACTGCCACTGATAATACGACTATTAGTGGCGGTTTTTGGCTAGAACTGCCACTGATACAACTATTAGTGGCGATTTTATATAAAGCGCCATCGATCTTGGACTAGTATCGATGGCGGTTTTTGATAGAACCAATCATCGATATTACGTCGATGCGATTTTGGGAAAAACCGCCGCTGATAATCCCACACACGAAAATAAAAAAACTAGCATTTGTGGCTAGCCTCAGGCAGTGCTAGCCATGCCTCTTCATTATGTACATTGTTGTTTCAGTTGACATCACTAGTTCAAATGTATCAAAGATGATAAGCATTAAAACACAGGACCTGGCTTGTAAAAAGCATAGCCAAAAGGTATAACTAGAGTAGTAATGAAGGACCATGTGGAGGTCCATCCATGTTTGTGATGAGTATTTGGCTTTATTTGAGCAAGGTGTGCTCAAGTTTGAGTTTGATTTGGATTGATTTTCAAAATGAAGCAATTTGAGTTGTCTCTGCCAGGAGTGGCAGTACCGGCCGTATGGGCGTGGTAGTGATGAGTTGGATGGTTTATTGAATATCATTGTGGGCATTGCTATGTGATGTGTTTCCTTGTCTTTGATGGTTGCAGGACGACGGTGCTAGGTCATGGTGAGGCGAAGGATGACCGGGACTAGGCGAGGAGCGTCGGAGGTCCAGACGCTTGGGAGATTGTAACAGCCCGAAAATGAAGAACAGGATGCAATAAAATGGAAATGAATATTTTGGATCCAAATATGTTTATTTCTGAATCTTCTGGATGTTATTGGTTTTATTGGATTTGTATTTAGTATGAAAAATCCAATTAATAGAATGATCAAATGAAAAATGGTAAGAAGGTAAAAGTAAAAATTATAAAAACTACCATTTGACCATGACCAATCTGGTAAACCAGTAAAAATACTTAGTAAAAATCTTTAGTGCTGAATTGGAGCAAAAATAAATATCTCAATTCTTTCTTTTGACTAGAAACAGTAAAGTTTGAATTAATTAAAAATAATCGAAATTGATCAGAAGCCCCAAAAATTACCAAAGAACCCTTAGGACAGTAGTTACATCTGGTAAAAATCTCAGCAATTTATCATGTCGGCAAATCCTCCTAAAAATTCAAAAACAGAGGCTATTAAAAACAAGAAATCTTCATGTCAGAATTTTTATAAAATATTCACTTGAGTTTTCGACTTGAAATTTTTATGGAGGCGTCCGTGTGACAAAGTGAACCTCCCCAAAAAGTGTGGAAAATAATTAATGACTTTTAAATCTTTAAATAAATAGATTTCCGAAATTCAATTTCTGTACCCGTCCACAGTGTCAGAATTTCTATAATTTAATCATAATGTATTTTACTCTGAAAATTTAACTGGACGCCGAGGACTACCAGGTAAACCAAGTAAAAAAGTTTGGAAAATTTTCAAAGTGATTTGACGGTGGTTTTAATGCCCACATGGAGCTGTCCGAAGCAGAGCCTATCTCCTAATTCACTTTGTCCCTCTGACATGCGTGCCCGGGCGCTGGGATGGCTTGGCGAGCTGGCAAGTAGCGTGACCTTCCCTCTCGCTGCCCGGTGGGGCCGGACCCACCCGCCAGTCTCCTTTCTCCCTCTGCCTCGCTTCTTTTCCTTTTCGCCCGAGGAGAGCTCGATCTCTCGTTCCTTCGCCGACTTCTCTGCGTCTCGGTAGCGTTCGCGCCATCCCGACCACTGGTCGCTGCCACGCCAAGTCTCGGAGTCCCGCACCATACCTTGCCCATCCCGCGTCATTTCCTGCCGGTGAATCCTCGCGCCGCTTCGCCGAGCGGTCAAAACCGAACCGAGCCGCAGTTTTCTTCCTCCGTTCAAACACTGGGGAGACCGTCTCTTGGGCTATAAATACCTCGTGTGCGTTCCATTGAGGCTCTACACTCTCTTGCACTTCGCCTGAACCCAGCAATTGCCAGTTCTTCTTTTCTCCCCCGCCTTGTCCGTCGAGAGCTCAACAAAGGGGTGAAATCCAATTCGAGTCAATCCGTGGGTAATTGCCGGTAATAGTTTCACCTGGAGCTTCATTAAGCACCATGAGTTATCCAGCATACCTTGATTTCATCATTTTTCGTATGCAGTGCTCCCTCTCCGCCGTGTTTCTTCCTCAGCTCCGGCGCTCGTGGTCAGCCCTTCCCAGACCTTCGCCGAGCGAGTTTTTAGGTAAAATGGGATCTCTAGAGCATGCTGATGCTTAATCTATCACCCATTCGAGCCAAAATTTGCTCATCGTCTTCTTCGACGAGCTCTTGCCTCTGCCGCCGCGCCTTCTCGGTGGTGGTGCACTTCCGGCTACTATCGCCGCCAGCTACCCCCACCGGAGTGTTCCCCATAGTCCACTGGTGCTCTCAGAGCCTTCGGCCGGCCGGCTCCGCCGCGCCTTCGCCGCCGGCGTGATGCCCTAGCGTCGGCCCTGTTTTGTTTCGCTGACAAGCGAGCCCGGGTGGTCAGTCTCTAGGTGTTAGGAGATCACTGACGTGTGGGCCAGGCTTGACAGCCTCACTAAGCCAAAGGCCCACGAGCGATTGCCCTCCATCGCTGGCCGGCGGCAGTGGGCGTGCTCGTCGATCGCGGTCGCATAAGCGCGGTCATCGGCGGGGCCGACTTGTCAGTGGCTGCGGGCCGCATTCAAATCACTGCGCGCCAAAAAGCCGAAAGACGTTTTCCTTCGGAGAAAACGTATTTTCGAATTTCCTTTTGAATTTCAAAACCGAGCCACTTCAAATGTCCATAACTTTTGAATCATCTGGCCAAAAATAGTGAAACCAATTTCTAAATTCATGAAAAATTCCATAGATTCAGAATATGCAAAAATATGTTGAATACCATCTCTGGGAAATTTTGAAATTCAAATTTGAATTAAAAGGCTAGAAATATTCTCTATACAAAATTTCTGTAAATAAACCTGGAAATTCATGAAACTAATTTTTCTAGAATCCTTATGTTACCAGGAACCCAGAGATATAAGGATATTTAATTTTCATGCTTGTTTGAATTACTTTCTATTTAGACTTTGTTTCTAATGCACTAGTAATTCAAATATGTATATTGTAATAAAAAGAAATTTAAAAGAAACAAAAGTTAATTATAAATACTAGGATGGCAGTAGCATAGTTCAGTTTGATTAAATAGGAATTTTGGGTTGAATTAACTCTAAACCATGTAATCATTATTGTGCCAAATGCACTCACACATATATATATATATATATATATATATATATATATATTTAGGTTGAATAGCTAAAATCTAGTTTAGTGATTCAAGTCATGAGCAGCCAAAATAACCTAGATGGATGAAGAATTCAGTAGTTAATAAATTTGTATCACGTAACCTTCTAAAAAATTATGAATGAATCTAATTAGCTAGCTACCAATTATGATTTATTTAAAATCATTTCTTATGCAAATATCGCAGGTTAAGTGTTTAGCGTAACCTGAACTAGTGTCTAATTCTTTTAATTCAAATAATTTTAGCATCTATAATTCGAAGTCATAAATACTAGAATTCACAATTTTAGCCTCTTGAATTCGTAATTTCCAAATAAACAATTCATAAGACAACCTTAAGATGTTCACTTCAGAAAGGAATTAATGCTTCAAATGAATAATTAATCACCTTGTAAAATCGTAGAAGCCTACGCTTCAACACTTAGCGAGATAACCACATTTTTGCAGATTATTCTTTATTTGACTTCTTGTTTGTCTTCTTTTCGCCCTTTCTGAATTTGGATATTTTACTATTTTTCCCGCTTGATCGTCGTGTAGAGTCCGACGTCATCGAAGAGGAAGACGACGCCATCGCCGATCCAGATCCTGAGTTAGACAGTGAGCTGCAAGGCAAGCACCTCCTTGAACATGCTGAACCCAATAATTTACCTACTCTATGTTGTTTTTGCTTATGTACAGTGCATCCGGATAGTTCTCCCTAAAAATGCTAATTTCGGTTAGGACTGTAGTTAATCCTGTAAATTATGGTTTGCCTCAATCTGTATGAACATGAGAACCTTGTAAGCCTTAGTTGGATAACTAGACAATGTTTAATGTCATTTTGGGTATAACCGCTAGCATAAAATATTTGCTTAAGCTGTTGATCGTGTTTTCATTCTTTTCAACGTATGTATAATCCTCATTTGGGAAATGGTTGCTAGTACTTTGATTAAAAACCTAAAACTAAAACTATGGTTTTGATGTGGGCGATTATTGGCAATAGCCGGAGGTGCAGAGGGATTTGCACGTAGTTAGGGTGGAGTATCGCCCGTGTCCGATTAAGGACCGAGCAATGGGACGCTATAGATCCAAGAATTTCGTACAACCACGAGGGCTTGTATGGACGGGTCTTAGCCTATTAAGTTGTTTAGGTGTGGCTTTGCATCTAAGGAAGGCGGGAGTTATGCACGAGCATTCGGTTTGAGTCTGTCTGTAGGGGTTTACTTACCAATGCAACGGTGTACGCCTTGCCGTGGACAGAAACGTGGTGTTGGGTGTGATGTGAAAGGATCCACGTCTTGGGTGAGTGTTTCTGTTTCCATGGCGAGGGTCAAACGTCCCGGGCTGGTTCAAAGCCACATCTAGATAATGTAACGGCTCTGTATGATCTCCTTGCCGACACACCAAAGGAAGTGTGTAATCTGGCCTGGCAAAAGAGGTTGATCATTCCTTGTGGGTAAAGTGTACACCTCTGCAGAGTGTAAATCTAATCGATTAGCCGTGTCCACGGTTATGGACGCTTGGTGAAGTCATTCCAATGTTAGAATGTTTTGGTACTTTTCTGGAAAAACTGGGTTTGAAAAGGAAACCGTTTTGCAACTGGCTTTTTGGGTCAAAGGACAGACTCCGGGGATCTTTGCAGTCGGGTAGACCGGGTTGAAGGACTTGGTTAGTTGTTTATCACTTTATAATCCAAATGCTCTTTTTAAAATGCGATGTTTCAATCTATTATGTCATACTCTTTAAATGTTTATGCAACTGCAAAATAACCTTAAACTCGCCTTGCTTAGCCTCGCATAATTCTTGTATTGCATCTATTAAACACTATAAGTCTTCTTTGAGTACCAAAGTACTCAATCTTGCATCTCTTTGTCTCGGAGGATGAAACTCGAAGCGCCGGATGGCTTTACTTTCACGCAGGTGCGGATCTTATGGCGATGAGTTTCCCTAGGTTTGCCAAGTCAGTTGCCTGAGGGTTAGCGGGCATACCACGTGGCTTTTGAAGTTTTAAATTCCTCTACTCTCCGCTGTTGTAAAATTTAACTCTGTATAATTATCACTGTTTGTAATATATGCCGTCAGATATTTATCTTGTGGTTGTGATATGAATGTTGTAAACATGTGAGTGCTAGCCACTGATCATGGGACTAGTACAGTGTTCACATGGAGGTTCCTGTTTGCAAAAACGGGGTCTCACAGCGTTGGTATCAGAGCCACACTGACTGTAGGAGCCTTGGGTGAATGGTCGCTAGTTAATAGAATGAGAACCTAATTTGAAGAATAAAACCAAACTCTACTCTCTACTAATAATGAATTTTAGCATATATGCTAATTTCTTATTTGTAGTCTCTTAGCTATTCATAAATAATTATTATTAATCTCTTCTTTTCCATTATTTTGTAGATGGCACGTTATGTACCTTGCCATGAGTCGGTCACTCCAGAGCTAGGTGGGATGATGGGGGTACTACATCATCTGCTAATGGATTGTCATTATGAGAGTGTTCCAAGATATGTGGTGTTCCAAGCATACCTGAGCTCGGAGACTAAGGAATATGCTACTAGAGTCTTTATACCTCCAAGACCGGCGTTTAATGAGGGTGAAAGGATTTTTGAAGGGTATGGATCATCCATCGATGCTTCGATGAATGAAGCTGCTTATCAAGCCATGATCCACCTCCGTCATGTGATTCCAGACTTGGATCCTGCATATCGCTATCTTCCTGGAAGACCCCCAGTTGGAGATAATGTGTATAGAGACCCCACTAGATTTAGAAATAACGGTCTTAGGGTTATGTTGAATTTTGTAAATAAGCTAGACAAGCACTATGTACAGTTAGCACAGGAACTGTTGGAGACTCGACGACGGATGGCATTTCTGGAAGCCCGCTTGGCCCCGTGCGTAGCGAGAGGTACAATACCACGCATGGTGTTAAGCGAGGGTACTTCCCAAATCCCATCCGCGCAGCGCTCTCCACCTGACTCCTATGTACCTACACCTGGTGTGTCCAGAGGAGCCAGAATATCCTGCATAGGTAGTTGCCCGCGCCTTATTAACGATAAGGGCATAAATCCCCGTAGCACTTGTGAGCTTCAGCCCAAAGCCCCTTGAGTGTATAGGCGTAGAGCCTACACCATTAGGACTTTAGATGGGATAGAATAGATAGGAGTGCATGGATGTAACAGCTGTTGTAAATATGGGAAGGATGGAATAAATAAAGTGGTACTTTTGCTGTAAGCAAATGTGGAATTAGTTAAATTAAGGTTGAGAACCATGTGATAAAGAATAATATAGAAATAACTTAGTTCATAAAAGCTGTAAGAAGTAAGTATACAAGAATTGGGATATGAAGTCGACTCATGCAAAAAAATAGCACCGCCATTACTTCTTTATTATTACTGGCATTATATTAATGCTAATTCATCTTTAAAAATTTCAGATGACCAACCCCTCCAGTTGGACGACTATAGCTAGGGACTTAGCGGAAAATTATGGGCAAGAAAGGCATCGTCCTATGCTCACAATTAGGCAGATAGTTAATGGATTTAAAGTGTATGCGCACGCTATTACTATAAAGAGAGAGCGTCGCGTGCGCCATCAAGTTAAGCATTTTAGTTCAAATAGAGTCCAAGCCATCCAAGAGACGAGTCGTAAGCTGGCGAGAAAGATTTGTCAAGTGCATCAAGTGGATATGGGTGCATATGTGCGCTCATATGAAGCGCGTATAGGTGGCCAAGATATCGAATCGGGACCTAGGAGGCGCAGAACTGGAAATAGACTGGAGTATCTACGTCAGTTTCGCCCGACAGGGAATCCGGAGCCGCTTCCCGAACCTTCCAGTTCTGGGAGCAGTTGTGACGTCGGAACGCCATCACCGCCTCCGGGGAATGGTAGCGGATAGGATTTTCCCTAGAAACTTATGCTATAATAATATATTGTAAAATGGTTGGTATGTGTATCTTTAATAGTTACATGAAATGCTTCTGGTATTGTAAGCTTTTAAGTTGTATTTCTTCTTGTATGAATAATAATAATGGATTTTCTCTCGCGAATTGTAACTATGGGGTGAAGATTTTCGATGAGAGAATTCAAAAAAAAAATCATTGGATGCGATAGTAGAACTAAAGACTTTAGAACAAATATGTGCTGAGTATATTTGAAGTTTTACTTCAGTCTTTGTCGCGTGCTAAAAATGGTACTGATTACAGGATGAGGCCAACCAGGTCGCTTAATCGGATCTTGGAAACTGATGCACCGCAGGATACCCGCGATCCCAGAGCAAGTGTCTCAACGCCTGCACAACCTAACCCCCAGCATCCTGCGACAAGAGCCTCGACATCTCGAGCAACCCGCCAAGATGCCCCTGTCCCATCTCCTGCTGGGGATGAAGTTCCTGAGGAACAGCTACCTCCACCACCTACCATGGCTCAAGTGTTGGCCTTAATTGAGCAAGGAGGCAGCGAATACTCGACATCTGCGGCGGATAGCCCGAACAACACGCAGCTCGTGGTGTTGCTGTGGAGAAATGGAGGAGCCCCTCAAGTGTCCAAGTTGAATGAATTCTTAAGGATGCAGCCACCAGTTTTCTCCCCTTCTGCCGAGCCTCTTGATGTAGACGATTGGTTGCGGGCTGTGGAAAACAAGTTAGATATTGCTCAGTGTGATGAGAGGGAGAAGGTCCTATATGCTTCGTATCAGTTGCAAGGAACTGCAGCCGTTTGGTGGGAGAACTACCAAGCAGTGCTACCAGAAGGTCGGGTGGTCCTATGGCCTGAGTTTAGAGCTGCATTCCGCCGCACACACATTCCAGCCAGTGTGATTGAAGTGAAAAAGAGGGAGTTTCTTGACCTTAAGCAAGGATCGATGACAGTGATGGAGTACCTGCACCGTTTCAATCAGCTGTCGAGATATGCCACTTATGAAGTAGCTAATGAGGCAAGAAGGATTGAGAGGTTTAGGGAAAATCTAAATGAAGAGATCAAGTGGGCTTTGATTGCCCAAGACATCGACGACTTCCAGACTCTGGTAGACAAGGCCGTAAGAGTGGAGCATGGCGATCGCGATGTGATGGAGAGCATAGCGCAAGTGGCTTGCGCGTAGCTCATCTGGAGCTGGATCATCTAGCCCCCAGGGTGGCCATCGACTAGTTTCCGTCGACCACCACCGCCATCACCAGCACCAAGAGCCCAACGACCGGCTTCTCAGGCTCAGAGATCCCAAGGGCAGGCTACTCGCTTTGTACAGCGGCAGCCGCAGCAGTCTGTTCGCCCAGTGCAACAGCCTAGGACTGCCACTGTTGCCCAGAAGAAGGCGCCCAATGTCACGTGCTTTCATTGCAATGAGCGTGGACATTACGCCAGTTCCTGTCCCAAGAAGAAGACTGGGCAACCTCGCCCACAAGCTCAAGGCTGGACTCAAGGATCGACGCCGCCACCTGCGCAAGGCGGGAATATTGGACGCCTTCACCACATGACGACTGAAGAGGCACAGGAGGCATCAGACGTTGTGCTTGGTATGTTCCTAGTGCAATCTGCGCCTACATTGGTTTTGTTTGATTCTGGAGCTTCTCATTCTTTTATCTCCAAGAAGTTCTCTGAACAAAACAAGTTGGAAGTTTCTCTGTTGCCCACTCGTATGAGTGTGCAATCACCTGGAGCCACTATTGTAACTGCTAGTTTCTGTCCTGGGGTTAAAATAGAAATCAATGGGGTTACATTTTATGCTGATCTCATCCTGATAGAAACATCTGGACTAGATGTGATCTTAGGCATGGATTGGTTGGCCAAACATAAGGGATGCATAAACTGTGCCAATCGATCTATATCACTGGTGAATCATGATGGAATATCTGTGGAATTTGCCTCAAGTGTCAATGAGTTAGCATCTCAGCCAGTTCGGTGTTTAGCATCCACAGTTGAACTGGAAAATGTGCCAATAGTTAATGAATTCCCAGAGGTATTTCCTGCTGAATTGCCAGGGGTGCCTCCGGATCGAGAAATGGAGTTCATTATTGACTTGGTGCCGGGAACGGCACCAATATCAAAGCGTCCGTATAGGATGCCCACAAATGAATTAGTGGAACTGAAAAAGCAGCTCAAGGAACAATTGGACAAGGGATTTATTCGCCCCAGTACATCACCCTGGGGAAGTCCGGTTCTTTTTGTCAAGAAAAAGGACGATAGTTTACGCATGTGCGTGGACTACCGTGCCCTAAATGAGGTAACTATCAAGAATAAATATCCGTTGCCTCGGATTGATGACCTATTTGATCAATTAAATGGGGCACAAATTTTCTCCAAGATAGACTTAAAGTTGGGGTATTTCCAGCTGAAGGTCAGACCATCAGACATTCCTAAGACTGCCTTCACTACTCGTTATGGATTATATGAATACACCGTGATGTCCTTTGGGCTCACTAATGCTCCGGCGAGCTTCATGAGCTTAATGAATAAGATCTTCATGGAGTATCTGGATAAATTTGTGGTGGTATTCATTGACGACATCCTGATATATTCCAAGACTGAAGTAGAGCATAAGCAACATTTGCACTTGGTCCTCAGCAAACTCCGAGAAAATAAACTATATGCCAAGTTCGAGAAATGTGAGTTTTGGTTGAAAGAAGTGGCATTTCTCGGGCATGTTTTATCAGGAGGCGGAGTTGCAGTCGACTCAAGCAAAGTGCAAGCGGTGTTGGATTGGGAAAGGCATGTCGGTTCCAAAGGTTCAAGTTTTACTGGCTTTGCGGTTATTCTTGCGGTTTATTGAGAATTTCTCTAAAGTAGCCAAGCCACTCACGCAGCTCCTAAAGAAAGAAAAGAAGTTCGAATGGACTTCTGATTGTGAACGGAGTTTTCAGAAGTTAAAAGAAAAGCTAACCTCCGCCCCAGTCCTTATACTACCAGATATTCATAAGGATTTTGAAGTATATTGTGATGCATCACTCCAAGGGTTGGGATGTGTATTAATGCAAGAAGGCCGAGTTGTCGCTTATGCCTCTCGACAACTTCGTCCTCATGAGCAGAACTATCCTACTCATGACCTTGAATTGGCCGCTGTGGTTCATGCCCTTAAAATCTGGCGGCATTATCTTATTGGGAATAGAACAGAAATCTATACTGATCATAAAAGTCTTAAGTACTTCTTTACCCAACCAGAATTAAATCTAAGGCAAAGAAGGTGGCTGGAGCTGATCAAAGACTATGACCTTGGTCTTCATTATCATCCTGGTAAGGCCAATGTTGTAGCCGACGCTCTTAGTCGGAAGCTGTATTGCATATTGGATCCTCGCCGATCTGACCTGATCGATGCTTTTCAAAAGCTTAATTTGAATCTAGTAGAGGATGGTTATGTGGCCGCCCTCCAACTTCAGCCAACTCTCAAGAACCAGATTAGAGATGCCCAACTCCGAGATGAAGCCATTAAGGAAATTCGGAATTATTCAATTGGGGGCATAAATTCAGAGTTCATAGAAAGTTCAGATGGAATAATTATGAAGGGAACTCGTATTTACGTACCCAATAATTCTGATATCAAGAAGTTGATCCTATCCGAAGCCCATGAGTCACCATTATCTATTCACCCGGGTAGTACCAAAATGTATCAAGACCTTAAGAGAGAATATTGGTGGCCCGGTATGAAGAAAGATATCGCTGAATATATCGCGAAATGCGATGTATGCCGGCGTGTCAAGGCAGAACATCAACGTCCGGCTGGGCTACTCCAACCATTGCAAATTCCGGAGTGGAAATGGGATGATGTCGGTATGGATTTCATTACTGGCCTTCCTCGGACTCAAAAGGGAAATGACTCCATTTGGGTTGTCGTGGATCGACTAACCAAAGTGGCTCATTTTATTCCGGTCAAGACCACATATTCTGGAGACAAGTTGGCAGAACTTTACATCAGCAATATCGTGCGCTTGCACGGGGTTTCCGAAAACCATTGTTTCAGATCGGGGGTCGCAATTCACATCCCGTTTTTGGGAAAAATTGCATGGTCTCTTGGGAACTAAATTGACTTTCGATCTGCTTACCATCCCGGACCGATGGTGGATGAAAGAACGAATCAAATTCTGGAAGATATGTTAAGGGCCTGTGTGCTGACTTATAGCACCAATTGGGAGAAATGCTTAGCATTTGCGGAGTTCTCTTACAATAATGGTTTTCAAGCTAGTCTGCAAATGTCGCCATTTGAAGCCCTTTATGGAAGGAAGTGTCGAACTCCACTTTTCTGGTCTGAAGTGGGGGAAAGACAATTCTTTGGCCCAGATTTAATAAATGAGGCCCAAGAACATGTAGACTTGATACGAAGCCGATTGAGGGAAGCCCAATCCCGCCAGAAAAGTTACGCCGACACTCGTCGACGTGACTTGAGTTTTGAAGTTGATGATTATGTCTATCTGAAAGTTTCACCTCTTCGCGGGATCCGGCGATTCCAAGTTCGAGGCAAGTTAGCCCCTCGATATATTGGTCCATATCGTATACTGGAAAAGATGGGGGAAAAAGCATATAAGTTAGAGCTGCCATCCCAATTATCCAGTGTACATAATGTCTTTCATGTGTCGCAGCTTAAGAAGTGTCTGCGTATCCCGGCTGAACTTACCCAATTGGAAGAGATTGAACTCCAGCCTGATCTAACTTATCGCGAGCACCCAGTTAAAATCCTCGAAGAAGCAGAGAGGCGCACTCGGAATAAAGTTCATAAAATGGTAAAAGTACAGTGGAGTAACCACACCGAAGAAGAAGCAACTTGGGAACAGGAGGATAAGCTTAAAGAAGAATTTCCTGATTTCTTTTAGACCTTTTCTACCTTAGACCCGCCAAATCTCGGGGGCGAGATTTCTGTAAGGGGGGTAGATTTGTAACAGCCCGAAAATGAAGAACAGGATGCAATAAAATGGAAATGAATATTTTGGATCCAAATATGTTTATTTCTGAATCTTCTGGATGTTATTGGTTTTATTGGATTTTCTTGGATTTGTATTTAGTATGAAAAATCCAATTAATAGAATGATCAAATGAAAAATGGTAAGAAGGTAAAAGTAAAAATTATAAAAACTACCATTTGACCATGACCAATCTGGTAAACCAGTAAAAATACTTAGTAAAAATCTTTAGTGCTGAATTGGAGCAAAAATAAATATCTCAATTCTTTCTTTTGACTAGAAACAGTAAAGTTTGAATTAATTAAACATAATCGAAATTGATCAGAAGCCCCAAAAATTACCAAAGAACCCTTAGGACAGTAGTTAAATCTGGTAAAAATCTCAGCAATTTATCATGTCGGCAAATCCTCCTAAAAATTCAAAAACAGAGGCTTTTAAAAATAAGAAATCTTCATGTCAGAATTTTTATAAAATATTCACTTGAGTTTTCGACTTGAAATTTTTATGAAGGCGTTCTTGTGACAAAATGAACCTCCCCAAAAAGTTTGGAAAATAATTAATAAATTTTACATCTTTAAATAAATAGATTTCCGAAATTCAATTTCTGTACCCATCCACAGTGTCAGAATTTCTATAATTTAATCATAATGTATTTTACTCTGAAAATTTAACTGGACGCCGAGGACTACCAGATAAACCCATTCAAAAAGTTTGGAAAATTTTCAAAGTGATTTGACGGTGGTTTTAATGCCCACATGGAGCTGTCCGAAGCAGAGCCTATCTCCTAATTCACTTTGTCCCTCTGACATGCGGGCCCGGGCGCTGGGATGGCTTGGCGAGCTGGCAAGTAGCGTGGACCTTCCCTCTCGCTGCCCGGTGGGGCCGGACCCACCCGCCAGTCTCCTTTCTCCCTCTGCCTCGCTTCTTTTCCTTTTCGCCCGAGGAGAGCTCGAGCTCTCTCGTTCCTTCGCCGACTTCGTCTCTGCGTCTCAGCGCGTTTCGCGCCGTCCCGGGCCGCTGGTCGCTGCCACGCCAAGTCTCGGGAGTCCCGCACCATACCTTGCCCATCCCGCGTCATTTCCTGCCGGTGAATCCTCGCGCCACTTCGCCGAGCGGTCAAAACCGAACCGAGCCGCAGTTTTCTTCCTCCGTTCAAACACTGGGGAGACCGTCTCTTGGGCTATAAATACCTCGTGTGCGTTCCATTGAGGCTCTACACTCTCTTGCTCTTCGCCTGAACCCAGCAATTGCCAGTTCTTCTTTTCTCCCCCGCCTTGTCCGTCGAGAGCTCAACAAAGGGGTGAAATCCAATTCGAGTCAATCCGTGGGTAATTGCCGGTAATAGTTTCACCTGGAGCTTCATTAAGCACCATGAGTTATCCAAAGATACCTTGATTTCATCATTTTTCGTATGCGGTGCTCCTCTCCGCCGTGTTTCTTCCTCGACTCCGGCTCGTGGTCACCCTTCCTGACCTTCGCGAGCGAGTTTTTAGGTAAATGGGATCTCTAGAGCATCTTGATGCTTAATCTATCACCCATTCGAGCCAAAATTTGCTCATCGTCTTCTTGGCGAGCTCTTGCCTCTGCCGCGCTTCTCGGTGGTGGTGCACTTCCGCTACTATCGCGCCACTACCCCCACCGAGTGTTCCCATAGTCCACCGGTGCTCTCGAGCCTTGGTGGCCCGGCTCCTGCGCCTTCGCCGCCGGCGTGATGCCCTAGCGTCGGCCTGTTTTGTTTCACGACAAGCGAGCCCGATGGTCGATCTCTAGGTGTTAGGAGATCAGCGACGTGTGGCGAGCTTGCACCTCACTAAGCCAAAGGCCCACGAGCGATTGCCTCTCTCGCTCGCCCGGCAAGTGGGCGTGCTCGTCGATCGCGGTCGCGCCAGCGCGATCAGCGACGCGGGGCCGACTTGTCGATGGCTGCGGGCGCATTCAAATCATCGCATAAAAGCGAAGACGTTTTCCTTCGGAGAAAGCGTATTTTCAATTTCCTTTTGAATTTCAAAACCGAGCCACTTCAAATGTCCATAACTTTTGAATCATCTGGCCAAAAATAGTGAAACCAATTTCTAAATTCATGAAAAATTCCATAGATTCAGAATATGCAAAAATATGTTGAATACCATCTCTGGGAAATTTTGAAATTCAAATTTGAATTAAAAGGCTAGAAATATTCTCTATACAAAATTTCTGTAAATAAACACGAAATTCATGAAACTAATTTTCTAGAATCCTTATGTTACAGGAACCCAGAGATATAAGGATATTTAATTTTCATGCTTGTTTGAATTACTTTCTATTTAGACTTTGTTTCTAATGCACTAGTAATTCAAATATGTATATTGTAATAAAAAGAAATTTAAAAGAAACAAAAGTTAATTATAAATACTAGGATGGCAGTAGCATAGTTCAGTTTGATTAAATAGGAATTTTGGGTTGAATTAACTCTAAACCATGTAATCATTATTGTGCCAAATGCACTCACACATATATATATATATATATATATATATATATATGTGCTTTTTAGGTTGAATAGCTAAAATCTAGTTTAGCTGATTCAAGTCATGAGCAGCCAAAATAACCTAGATGGATGAAGAATTCGTAGTTAATAAATTTGTATCACCAGAACCTTCTAAAAAAAATTATGAATGAATCTAATTAGCTAGCTACCAATTATGATTTATTTAAAATCATTTCTTATGCAAATATCGCAGGGTTAAGTGTTTAGCGTAACCCTGAACTAGTGTCTAATTCTTTTAATTCAAATAATTTTAGCATCTATAATTCGAAGTCATAAATACTAGAATTCACAATTTTAGCCTCTTGAATTCGTAATTTCCAAATAAACAATTCATAAGACAACCTTAAGATGTTCACTTCAGAAAGGAATTAATGCTTCAAATGAATAATTAATCACCTTGTAAAATCGTAGAAGCCTACGCTTCAACACTTAGCAGGATAACCCTGTTTTCTGCAGTTATTCTTTATTTGACTTACTGTTTGTCTTCTTTTCGCCCTTTCTGAATTTGGATATTTTACTATTTTTCCCGCTTGATCGTCGTGTAGAGTCCGACGTCATCGAAGAGGAAGACGACGCCATCGCCGATCCAGATCCTGAGTTAGACAGTGAGTCGCAAGGCAAGCACCTCCTTGAACATCTTTGAACCCAATAATTTACCTACTCTATGTTGTTTTGCTTATGTACAGTGCATCCGGATAGTTCTCCTAAAAATGCTAATTTGGTTAGGACTGTAGTTAATCCTGTAAATTATGGTTTGCCTCAATCTGTATGAACATGAGAACCTTGTAAGCCTTAGTTGGATAACTAGACAATGTTTAATGTCATTTTGGGTATAACCGCTAGCATAAAATATTTGCTTAAGCTGTTGATCGTGTTTTCATTCTTTTCAACGTATGTATAATCCTCATTTGGGAAATGGTTGCTAGTACTTTGATTAAAAACCTAAAACTAAAACTATGGTTTTGATGTGGGTGATTATTGGCAATAGCCAGGAGGTGCGAGAGGATTTGCGTAGTTAGGGTGGAGTATCGCCGTGTCCGATTAAGGACCGAGCAATGGGACGCTATAGATCCAAGAATTTCGTACAACCACGAGGGCTTGTATGGACGGGTCTTAGCCTATTAAGTTGTTTAGGTGTGGCTTTGCATCTAAGGAAGGCGGGAGTTATGCACAGGCATTCCGGTTTGGTCTGTCTGTAGGGGGTTTACTTACCAATGCAACGGTGTACGCCTTGCCGTGGACAGAAACATGGTGTTGGGTGTGATGTGAAAGGATCCACGTCTTGGGTGAGTGTTTCTGTTTCCATGGCGAGGGTCAAACGTCCCGGGCTGGTTCAAAGCCACATCTAGATAATGTAACGGCTCTGTATGATCTCCTTGCCGACACACCAAAGGAAGTGTAATCGGCACGCAAAAGAGGTTGATCATTCCTTGTGGGTAAAGTGTACACCTCTGCAGAGTGTAAATCTAATCGATTAGCCGTGTCCACGGTTATGGACGCTTGGTGAAGTCATTCCAATGTTAGAATGTTTTGGTACTTTTCTGGAAAAACTGGGTTTGAAAAGGAAACCGTTTTGCAACTGGCTTTTTGGGTCAAAGGACAGACTCCGGGGATCTTTGCAGTCGGGTAGACCGGGTTGAAGGACTTGGTTAGTTGTTTATCACTTTATAATCCAAATGCTCTTTTTAAAATGCGATGTTTCAATCTATTATGTCATACTCTTTAAATGTTTATGCAACTGCAAAATAACCTTAAACCTGCCTTGCTTAGCCTGCATAATTACTGTATTGCATCTGTTAAACACTATAAGTCTTGCTGAGTACCAAAGTACTCAATCTTGCATCTGCTGTCTCAGAGGATGAAACCTGCGAAGCGCCAGACGGCTTTTACTTTCACGCAGGGTGCGGATCTTATGGCGATGAGTTTCCCTAGGTTTGCCAAGTCAGTTGCCTGAGGGTTAGCGGGCATACCACGTGGCTTTTGAAGTTTTAAATTCCTCTACTCTCCGCTGTTGTAAAATTTAACTCTGTATAATTATCACTGTTTGTAATATATGCCGTCAGATATTTATCTTGTGGTTGTGATATGAATGTTGTAAACATGTGAGTGCTAGCCACTGATCATGGGACTAGTACAGTGTTCACATGGAGGTTCCTGTTTGCAAAAACGGGGTCTCACAGAGATCGCCGAAAGATGATCGGAGACGGGGTCCGGGCAAGTCAAGAAGACAAGGAAAGGAGATGATGCTAGCTAGATGCCGCGTGGATCAATGAGGGCCGTTGGATTGAGGTCTAGTTGATAGGTTAGCGGGTTTAGGTAGTATGCTTTGAAAACCGTGCAAGAAAACCTGGTATGTGTGTGGGTTTTGGGTTAGCCCTTGCATGGCTGTGTGTGTGGGTTAATCCTAGTCCTTAGATGAGTGCTCTAGGGTTGAGGGACTCATCCAAGGGTGGTAGATGGCCCAAGAGTAGTATAAATAGGGGTGGAGGGGTAGCCTCCTCCCCTTGAAGGTTTTGAGGTTTTTGATGCTCCTTTGAGCTTTGCCCACATGAATGTGAGGCTTTGTAACCTCTCCTTCCAGAAATAAAATGATTCCTTAAATCATTTCTTTTCTTTGTGCATTTACATTACGCATTTAAATTACGCAATTTACATTATGCACTTAAATTCCGCAATTAAATTCAGCACTTACATTCTTGCAATTTACATTTATGCAATTTGGATTTGCCTCCCCTCCTTCTAAATGCTGTTTTTCTAGGGTGTCTTGAGGGTGTTTATTTGGTTTTACATCTTTCTTACACCCTTGGATAGACTAGAGATCAAGTTTTTTATCAAATTGCAAATCTGTCCAGAACTTGTTCTTGGCGCAGCAGTCAGTGTTTGATTTTTATAAACATATAGAAAAATCAGTTTTAAGTGATTCTTTTTGGAGAAGGTGAAGAACTCATATATACATCTGTATAAAATGTCTTGAGTCCACTGGTTGCACCGTTTGAGAGCTATGAAGTGAAAACCGAGCCTCAAACTTTCTGGTCGAAGTTCCTGACTGTATGTATTGCTTGATTTTTCGTTCTTATTCTACAATTCTTTCTGAGGTGATTTTTGGTGGAATATTTCAAGACTCAACTGCTCACAGGGACAAAAATTCCCAAAAATTTTAGAGTAACAGAAACTCACCAACCACCTGTTCCAACTGAGGACAATTTCTGAAAATCTGCTTTAACTTTTCTGAAAAGAGACTTTGGTGTTTTAGATTTATCTCTTTTAGAAAAGAAGTCTTTTGAATTGATTCCTCTTTTGTTTGGACACTTGACAACCAGGATTGTGATTAAAAAACCCCTCACATGATTCTTGGTTCGTATCCATGCAAGCTAGGAGTACACATAGTTGTCTAATTGTTCTGGATTTTTGGAGGGTGTGCGAATCTGAGAAGCACCAGTTTGAACGAAAATCTTTGGGTGCTTTAGATTTTTATTGCAAGAGTGTTTGGAGTACTTTGAGTGGGGGAAATTTTATTTGGGATCATTCACCCCCTCTGATCGCCATTTCGATCTTTCAAGTAAATACCTGCTAACGACAATAGCAATATACTATTTGATATGTCAAATTCCAAAAACATATACAATGGCTGACAATACCAGCTGAAGACTAAACATTTTAGCATGGGAAATACTATTCTTATAGCATATACCAAACTTCCACTCCAAAGAAGAAAGTACATAAAAATTAGTAGGGTTCAGTAAAATCGAAATTAAGGAGGAAACATAATCAAATTAAATCCTAGTCTGTCATCGCAAATTGCATTATCAGCAAGAATACGTGCAATTGATCAATAATAAACAGTTGAACTAATTCAAGCAGAACATGGAAAAAAACATATGATCATAGCAACATCAAAGACATCGTTGCATTAGACAACCATATTTCATCGATGTTTTATTTGCTTACATAAATAAGAACATAAGTATGAAGGAAG
Organism: Otatea glauca; assembly: GCA_036346275.1. Lineage (NCBI taxonomy): Eukaryota > Viridiplantae > Streptophyta > Magnoliopsida > Poales > Poaceae > Otatea > Otatea glauca. The sequence continues at coordinate 3,119,151 of CM070722.1, read as the reverse complement.
ACAATCTCCTTATTTACTAAGGTTGAAGAGCTAAATGTTCAGACTCCTTCCAGGTAGATATGAAAAGCAGATTATTATATTTGGTGCTTCGAGAAGTAGATCTAACAGCTTCAAGAAGCAATGGAAATATGGTGGTATTTAATTGATTATGTGTACTGCAAGATCGATGCGTACTCACAGAATAGCAAAAAACATCATTTAAAGGAACATAGTACTTGTAAATCATCCATACAGTCTTGAATTTCTTCTAATTACTCTATAGAAAATGGTAATTACAGTGAACAAACAAGAAATTTATGCAGGCTACATATCTGAAGATAGCTAGGTCAACATTAAGTTTATCTAGTAACCTGCTCTCTTTATCAATCTACTGCACTTCTAACATCAGTTGTGACCTTAAGCAATACTTAAAGAATATACAACAAAAAGGCCAAGTGAAAAACACATAGAAGTAGAGAAGGATTGTGCCTATAAGGAAGGGACTTTACTCTCTACAATCTCTTGTAGGGAAAAAACATTTTAGAATTATGACCTCAGCAAAATAAAGTAGTACATGTGTATATGGTAACTGAACTTGAAGACATATAAAAAAGAAAGGATCAAGAACAACACACACCTTGATCGCTGCTCAATTTGTGAAGTGTAGAGGAAATCTGAAACTGCATCTCAAAGAAACTATGAAATGGGGGCGTCAAATGGATCAAGCTTCTATGAAACGAATGATGTTAGTTTGTTTGCTCTCTCATCTCTCTTTTCGGTATCAATTGAAATAGTAGTCATATCCAAAAATATGATATGAACGACAAAGGCTGAGCAAATCAATAGAACTAGGAGACAGAGATGTCACCTTAGCTCAATTATGCTAAGTAGAGTAAGTCAAAATATTTGCTTTCATATGAAATCTGGATACAATACCGAACTCTACCAATTTGACTAAATTACCTCCCAATTTTGAATAAAATTGTAGTTAAAGGTCAGAGCATTATTCAGACTAGCACAACCACTGACAAAAAAAGTGGCATTAACAAAAGAAGGGGTTCCCATTTGAAAGCAACAAAGAGTTATTTACACTTTGTAATGAAACAGAATTGAAGTAACAAAAGCCTAAACTAGTGGAGGTAAACTAGAAGCCTACGGTTCTTCGGAGGTTGGAGACACGTGATGTGAGAGAAGAGTATGGATGACTGGATCGTTGTTGTCTTCATCATAAAACTCGCCTTTTTTGTTGATTACTTCCTTCATGATGAAGTAGGCAAGCTGGCCCTGAATGGTTTGGATTTCAGAAGGAAGCAGTCCTAACATAGACAACTTGAGGCGCATTAAGTATAAAAAACATAATTAAGAGAGTATATAGAAATTGAGTGGTGTGAATCAATGTGTCATGTCAGCGTGACTGACCTCTACGTCATTGTCTTTTATTGTGCATGATAAGATTTCGCGCATGTACTGGCACACGAAGTACCCATATAAATTTGTTCTTTGCGACTGCTTGTGACACTGCAAAAATCGAATGAACTAAGATGTCGTCGAAGGAGCTATTTACTATGAAATACGATATTAGAATATTCCTTGCGTGCGTACTGGAAACTTAGTACGGATTGTAAGGGATTTGTGGTATGGGCGGTATCTCGAGCTCTTCTGACAATATCTTTTGAACGTCTCATTTATTAAATGTGTCATCACTTCAAAGTCTTTTTTAGGTTTATCCAGTGGATCCATGTTCAGCATCTTGCTCTTTTCTGGATGAATTATTTCGAGAATCCAGTGGAAGCTACATACACATGCATGATGCCATAGTCATTAGTCCTTACATCAGAGTAAATAATGAAATAAACGAGTAATTTAACTAGCTAGTGAGGAACTTACTTAAAATGGTATGGTAAAAGTATAAACTCCTTGTCTTGTAGTTTAATCAAAACTTTATATACGTACTCCTCGACCTCCTTTGGTGCTATTTTGATTTCAGATTGGCAAACCGTTCCCGGGTCGAGGAATCCCACTGGCCCCTTGGTTCTTCGTAATTCAATCATCTCGTATCTATATAACAAAATAGTTAGACATGACATTTATCGGTATTACGTGAATGTAGGCCAAGATTAATATATTAGACACAGTGACCAGCATCTCAAAAAAGATATGTCAAGGGCGTCGTGATAGAACAAGTTGTGCAAGTTATCGAATTCTATTAAGAAGTAGCTATGGCCCGCATGGTGAAAATGTTCCTCACGGAAAATTGCAGTGACCACCTTCGGGAGTACGTCTTGGTTGGATCGATCCATGTACCACGCATGTAATCGCTGCATCATAGGTGTTAGACTTTTTAACTTCGAAGCGGTGACTAAGGGCTTCCCTACCTCAAATTTCAATCTTTGTTGATTATCTTAGTCATCAGACTTCGCCTTGCCCTTACTTTTTTGTCGCACGACATCATACTCGATCCTGGCTTCGCCTAATCTGGCTGATACGGCTTGTCTAATGTGCCAAATTTTGGGATCAGGGGTTCTAGGTTTATCCTTTGAAGTACCAGGTGTTATAGGTTTCTGCTTTGGAGTACTAACAGTGGCCATCTTTATGGGGTCCTCAATGGATTTCTTTTCTACCTCATCTTGCTTCTTCACCGTTTCACTCTCGGTCTTTGGTGACGAGATGCGAGGATTATCTTGCAGAGAGGTCGGCATCGCATGGTCCAAGACGATGTCACGCTTGCGCCACTGGATGAATGAGTGGACAGCACTTCCTAGAGTTGTTATCTCATCATTGGCGGGTTTTTCTAGCTCGATCTCAGCAAACTGTGCAAGTACCATGTCTACCTGGACCTTTGCATAACCTGGCGCTATCGGGGTATTGTGCAGGACACCCCCTTCTTGGCACGAATAAACTACCCCTGTAGCAGCCTGTACAAATATGTTCATCACGGGCACGTTGAGGTGTGGGGTCCTGTATGTCGTCCACAGGATAATGGTTGTTGTCCGCTTCTGCCAATGGCGTGGACGCGCGACTGCTGCGACGACCTGTAGGGCTGGAGAGAACGTTGTGGGCCTGCGACTGGCTCAAGGCTTGTTGTACTTGTCGTTCAACTTGTTCTTCAATGGTGCCTTGTATTTCTCGCAGAACCCTTTTCTTCATCATTTCCATTTCCTTCTCAGCCCGCTCTTCTTTAGCTCTCTTCCGACTCCTATAAGAGTCTTCGTGCTCAGGGAATCCACTCCTCCATGGAACCTTGAACCTGATGCCTCGTGTCCGACCGGGGTGCTCTTTGTTTCCTAGGGCCGCTGTTAGCTTGTCTTTCTCCTATGCAGGTGAAAAGATCCTTGGGTGGGTAGGCGTAAAACTCATGAACTCTTTGCGTTATTGCTTCGTCTTCTTGCTCTTGAATGATAAACCCCAAGAGACAAGATATACGCCTCGCTAGCACGTAGTGCTTCACTCGTCCGTAGTCGATCAAGGGACTTGTGCTAGCCAATTGGACCGCTTCTAATTCTGCCTCTCCCATTGAGCAATTTTACCCGCGTACCCACTCGTGCCAAGTGCGTGGGGTGAGTATTCCTTCTTGCGATGCTAATGTGGTCCTCATGGACTTCCATCTTTGCCGGATTGCTTCATCGCCACAAACTCATCCCAATATGGCTCTAATCTTGGGTACTCTCCGATGGTGACGGTTTTGCTTCACATAATTTGTGTTCGACCTGCCTTGAAGTTTCTCCACGCGCATCCATGGTCATCAATGCGTTGCGGCCTGCGAGATCTTCGGCTCCTTCGGAGAATTCGAAGGTTTCTTTGAGCTCTATCCACAGATCCTCTTTGGTGGCTTGGGGCACTTTATGCCAATCCGAATAGGTGATTGGCACTTTATCCCTTACGATGTACTCGCATGTTGACCTGTATTTTGCTGCTGATTTTCTCGATGCAACAGGGGCCCTAGTATCTAAGACCTCTAAGATGGTGTACCGGCCTTCAGGCTTCTTATTTTTCCCTCGTCCTCGGCGTCTTGCAATAGGACCATAATCTACAACAGTGGTGGAGGCCTCGGCACCTTCGACGGTTGGCTGGAGGGTAAGGTACCTGCTCGGGCTCTCCTCCACTATAGGCTCGGTTTCGGGCTCCATTAGAACTACAGTTCGACCCGAAACATAATTTTCGTCAATTATTACAGAATCGTCTCATGGAATTTCAATGTTAGCTCAGAACAAAACTAATGAAGAAAGCATTAACTCTTGAACTAGTGCTGATTGGTTGTAAATTTTGTGGACCCAATATGTAGCTATGGTGCATACAGTGACCACTAAAATGCTACACACATACACCTTGCAACGCCCATGGTTTGCATTAATGAAACTCAATCGAAATAAAACATGTAGGACAAGTGGAAGATGAAAACATGTAGGACAAGTGGATGATTACAGAACAAAGCATGCAGGTGCAACAAGTGGAAGATGATCCGTAGCATTCTTAGCTAGGCCTAAAATATGGTAGAAGCGAAGAATGAAGTAACAGGTTCGTCTAATAAGTACAAATTATTTTAACCATTCATTAAGTGTATACCCAAACACAAATAGGAATAGAGTTTCACAGTATAGTTATAAAAGTCATAGGAAATGGATAGACAGTGGCATGTTCAGCAATCTAGAAACAGTAATGCATGATTAAACATCAGGGTGTGAAGTAAAATTAGGTAGTAGTCAAAAGAGACATCACATTATAATAATAGAGTGATCCAATACTCAGATTTCAGACTTGCCATATATCACTTTTAACTGTAAGTAACTTCCTAGTATTATGTTCTCAAAAGGAGTGATACATAACCAAGCCCACACTTAGCTCAATTTGCACATGATAACAGTTATCAGTCCAAAATCCTTGGCTAAACAGAATATTAATACATCTGAATGAAAGCATAAGACCTCAAATGACTACCATAAGAAATTTCTTTATAAGATGCCATATACACATAAATTCCAGAAGGGCACTCCACAACTACTAGCAAGATAGGACTCATATTACAGAAGCTATGCATGAGATACCATCAAATAATGCATTCTCTGTTTTGAAAATGAGTATCCAAATTGGCAGTACATGAATGCTTATCACAATCTCAGTGCACAAAGACTCTAAACCACATACCATTTAATCACAGAAGAATACTTAGCACAAACTTACACATACATTTCTTAACAAATAATAGCATATTATACTAAAGAATCCATTTATGAGAATCAAACACAAGAACATAAAGTCTGGCAGGGCAAGTGAATGATTACAGAACAAGTGGGCATCGGGCGGCGTCGGGCTTCGTCGGGGGCGACATCGAGCGGCGTCAGGGGCGACATCGGCGCGTCGAGGTAGCGCGTCGGCCGGGCGCGGCGTCGGCGCGGCGCGCGGTGGCGTTGAGGCGGCGATGGCGTTGAGGCTCGGTGAGAAGAGTGAAGCGGAGTTTAGGTTTAGAACAGCGGTGAGAAGAGTGACTCTCGTCATCGACTTTTATATGTGAGTTATCTGTGGCGGTTTTTTATACGAACCGCCACTGATACCCTTATCTGTGGCGGTTCTTCATAATAACCGCCATTGATACATATATTATCTGTGGTGGTTCTTTATACGAACCGCCACTGATACACTTATCTGTGGCGGTTCTTTAAACGAACCGCCACTGATACATATATTATCTGTGGCGGTTCTTTATACTAACTGCCACAGATAAGTGTATCAATGGCTGTTCTTCAAAAGAACTGCCACTGATATAATTATCCTAATATATTAATTACCAGATATAATCCTAATATAGTAATATACCCTATATAATACTAATATATTAATGACCCTATATAATCCTAATATAGTAATTACCATATATAATCCTAATATAGTAATATACCCTATATAATACTAATATATTAATGACTTTATATAATCCTAATAAATATTAAATACCCTATATAATCCAACTAAATATTATATACCCTATATAATCCTAATATAGTAATTACCATATATAATCCTAATATAGTAATATATCCTATATAATACTAATATATTAATGACCCTATATAATCCTAATATAGTAATGACCTTATATAATCCTAATAAATATTAAATATCCTATATAATCCTAATATAGTAATTACCATATATAATCCTAATATAGTAATATACCCTATATAATACTAATCCTAATATAGTAATGACCATATATAATTCTAATATAGTACTATACCCTATGTAATCCTAGTGTATTAATGACCCACATTTCCATTACTCCACACAAATGCATAACACCACATTTCCATTACTCCATACAAATGCATATTGTTTACATCACATTGCCATTACTCGTATATAGCTAATTATTTTCTTTCACAAGTTGCCCTTCTTCATGATCGTCGCGATGATAGGTAGCTTCCTGAGTGGTTTCTTCCTCGAGCCTGATGTTGCCATCTACGAAAGGAGGCAACTCATCAAACTGGTTGTACTCATCCTCATCCACGATATTCTCAACTCCGACGATCCTTCTTTTTCCCTGAAGAACTAAATGGCTTCTTATCTGCCGGGTCGATTACATAGAAGACTTGTGCTACTTGCTTCGCAAGTACGAATGGTTCATCTCTGTATCCGACATGTTCGATGTCCACAGTAGTGAAGCCGTACTTGTCCACCTTGACACCCTTTGGGAGTTGTACCCAACGACACCGAAACATCGGGATCTTAAAAATACAATAGTCGAGCTCCAAAATCTCTTCTATGAACCCATAGAAGCTACTCTTCTTCTTTTGTGTTGTCATAGGCATCTATCTGGACACCACTATTTTGGTAAGTGCTTTTGCTATCCTGAGATCTCGTGTAAAAGGTATATCCATTTATGTCGTATCCTTGCCATGTCAAGATTGTACCTGATGGCCCTTTTGCCAACCACCTCAACATAACACTCGTTTCTTTCCCAGTCATATGCTCTTTGAACCAATGATTGAACAAACGGTTATGCTCTTTTGTTACCCAAACCTCTGATCGTCCACGATTTTCCTCTCGTAGCTTATCCTTGTGCATGTCCATATACGAGGACACCTTAATTGACTGTTGCAAGACTGTGAAATGAGCTTTTTCGAACAATCCATGATCGTAGGAATTTGTTGATTTCCTTCCAATTGTCCCTTTCCCAGCTAGCCTACCCTCATGGCAAGATGCAGGCACTCCTACCGGTTCCACCCCCTCCATGTAATCCACGCAAAACTCGATAACCTCCTCAGTTGCATAACCTTCCACAATGCAGCCCTCCGGCCGAGATCAATTGCGGACATACTTCTTCAGGATACCCATGTACCTTTCGAACGGGTACATCTGATGCAGGAATACGGGGCCACATACATTTATCTCATTTACAAGGTGAACAATGAGATGAACCATTATATCAAAAAATGATGGAGGGAAATACATCTCTAGCTGGCATAGTGTCTTGACCACATCATTCTGCAGTTCGGAAAGTCCGATGGGATCGATGACCTTCTGTGAAATCGTGTTGAAGAAGAAACACAGCCTTATGATTGCCTCTCGAACCTTTTCAAGCAGAATACCTCTAATTGCAGTAGGAAGCATTTGTGTCATCATCACATGACAATCATGAGACTTCATACCAGTTAACTTCAAATCTTTCATCGAGACTAGTTTCTTGATGCTTGCGGAGTAACCGGACGAAACTTTCACACCATGCAAGCATTTGTAGAGGTATGTTCTCTCTTTCTTGGATAGAGTGTAGCAAGCTGGGGGAGCACTACAAGAATCAGACAAAAATTCGTGGGTTTTTTAAATTCGTGGGCCCAAAAAAAAACTCACGAATTTATTTATTTAAATTCGTCGGTTTGAATAAAACGCACGTTTTTAATTAAAATCGTGGGCCAAAATGAAACCCACAATTTAAACATTTAAATTAAGTGGGCCAAAATGAAACCCACGAATTTAAATATTTAAATTGTGGGCCAAAAATTACCACAATTTAAATATTTAAATTTAAATTGGCCAAACAATACCACAATTTAAACTTTTAAATTGTGGGCCAAAATACCACAATTTAAAAGTTTAAATTAGTGGGCCAAACAATACCACAATTTAAACTTTTAAATTCGTGAGCCTGCATACCCACAATTTAGCTGGAAAAAACCCTCCTCACGTGCCAAGACGCACGCAGCCGAGGAAAAATTCACCACCCGCCACCGCGCCGTCCCGCTCGCCCACGCGCGCTGCTGCGCCCGCCACGCCCCGCTGCTGCGCGGTCGGCTCGCCTGCCCTCCGCCGTCGGCCCTGCCCCTGCCCTCCAGCGCGTCGTCCCTGGCGTGCCGCTCGCTTCGCCACTCGGCCGCCCGCCCTTCCGCCGCTCGGCCGCCGCCACCTGCCAGCTCGGCGCCGCCCCTTCGCCCGCCCGCCAGCGCTCTCCGCCTTCGCCGCCCGCCGCTTCGGCTTTGCCGCTCGGTCGCCGAGACCAACCGCCGGCGGCCGCCCGCTGCGCCGCCGCCGGCCGCCGCCGCCCGCCCTTCGCCGGCCGATCGCGCGCCGTCGCGCCCTCGCCGATCGACCCACGTCGCGCCGCCCGTCGCCGCCGGCCGCCGCGGCCACGTCGCCCGCCGGCCGACGCCCTCCCGCCGCGCCGCGCGCCCGGCGCCCGCCGCCCGCCGCCGCCCGCGCCGCCGCCGCCGGACCGCCCCGCCCGTCTTCCGCGCCCGCCCGCCCCCGCCGCCCGGCCGCCCGCTCGTGGTGCTGCTTTCGGCCACCAGCGCCGTCGCCCGCCCCCGCCTTGCTCACCGCCCACGCCCGGCCCGGCCGCCCTCCCGCCGCGGCGCCCGCCGCCCTCCCTCGCGCCGCCCGGCCGCCCGCCGCCCGCTTGCCCCCGCCGCGCCGCCGCCCGGTCGGCCGCCTGGCGCGCGCCACGCTGCGCTGCTTCTTGCCCCTCGCCGTGCCACCGCCCGCTCGGCGCCCGAGCCCCCTCGCTCGCCGCCGGCGGCGCCCCACCCCGCCACTTTGCCGCCGCGCCCGCCCACCCTCCACCCGCTTTGTCACGCGCGCCACGCGCGCCCATCGCGCCATCGCCGCCCGCCTCGATCGCCTCGCCGTCGCCGCGCCACCGCCCTCCCGGACCCTCGCGCGCCCCACCGGCGTTGGAGAAGGTATATTTCGTCTCTTTTATATTCGTTTAAAGTTATTTCATCTCATTTTATATTCACGCATATGATATATATATTTTTATTTTCATTTGCCGCTTTATGTAACGTTAGAGTTTAGGGTTTGTGTCGAGCGAGAGAGCATAGGCGTCACCCGTTCGAACGGCGATCTCACATTTGCTTGTGAGGTGTGCGGTTCGGAATTGTCCAATGATTTTGGACGGCCCGAGAATGTTGGTTGTTGCATAGGGCTGTGGCGTGCGGCGATCCAACGTGATTTCGCCACATAACCTGTTGTTCTCCGACGCACCAACATCGCGTGCGTTTGGAGAACAACGGGTTATGCCGAAATTCGTTCGGTCAGATAGCGCGCGTCACGTGTCGCATGCAATAGCCTCCATTCTTGGGTGGGTTTAGGACAAATCTTTCCTAATAGGTTGTCTTTGTCACCTAAGCCACGATCGTATGTTGACATTGTTTCATTTGTTTAGCTTTGATAATGGGTGACGATCGAAGGCGATGTATGACGGATGGAGGAGTGATGGGGGCACTCAAGGGAATGGGGGCGGATCACGGATGCTTTCTTGAAGCAAGCATTATTGGAGGAGTGAATATGTGTATTGCCGTGTACCCTCTGCGAGAATAACAGCTACTACAAAGCAAGGATATAGTGCAGATATCACATTTGCAAAAACGGGTTCATGCCTAACTATTTGGTGTGGCACCACATGGAGAGGCCGCAGGCGTGCTATCGAGACGTAAGAGATCTTTGGACCATGTGGAGGATCATGACCGGATGGAAGACATCTTTGGATGATCTTGGCGGGGGATCAATTTAACTCGGGGAGGGGTCACAAAGGAGGAGGTTAAGGAATTCTATAGGCTACTTGACGCCTCGGACGAGAAGTCGCATGACTTGACCAATGTGACCGTCCCGCAGCGGTTACACGGCTTATGTCGATGAAGTCGAAGTTCAACTTTTCGAACAAATGCTTCAACGCTTTGCTTGAACTATCTTGAATGATGTCCTTCCGCCTAACCACAAGATGCCAAAGGATTTGTACCAATCGAAAAAGTTGATGGCCGGCCTCGGGATGAATTACGGTAAGATTGATGTGTGCGAGAATAATTGCATGTTTGTTCGGAAGGATCATGACAACGATACCCATTGTATGCATTGCGGTAAGTGCGGTTCGTTGAGGTGGTAGATGAGGAAGGGGTATCGGTGACTACAAAGGTCGCGACTAAACGGCTTGGTACATGCCGATCACGGATAGGCTTAAACGGTGTACATGTCAAAAGAAACAAATAAACATATGAGGTGGCACAAAGAAGGTAAACGTGAGGACCAAGACCGGATATGATGGTCCATCCGTCGATGGCGAGGTATGGCGGGCATTAGACCGATTCGATCTGCATTTGCAAGCGACCCTAGGAGTGTCCGTCTTGGTTTGTCCACGATGGTTTCACACCTTTCGGACTGGCGCTAGCCCCTACTCTTGTTGGCGGTCTTCATCATGCCATACAATCTTCCACCGAGATTTGCTTGAAAGAGGGTTCATATTCCTTGCTCTTGTCATTCCAGTCCTAAGCATCCAGGAAGAATCTCAATGTGTTCATGCGGCCCTTAATTGATGAGTCAAGAAGTTGTGGCGAGGGAAAAGGCATCTGGCAGCGTTGGTGGCAGAGAGTTTACCTTACGAGCCGCATACCTGTGGTCGGTCCATGATTTGTTGGCATATGGCATTTGGGCCGGCTGGTGTGTTCATGGTCGCCTGTGTTGTCCAATTTGTATGGCTGACTCTGATGCATTCAGGCTCACGCATGGTAAAAAGATCACATTCTTCGATTGCCATCGACGATGGCTTCCGGCGAGGCACCCTTTTAGGAACGACGCCAAAGCATTTCGAAAAGGACAGAAAGTTAAAAAAGGGCCCCTGAAGCGACTCACAGGAGAGGAGATAGCTGAGTGGCATAGTCGGCTTGTACGATCTACGGAAGTGGGTTTCACTGGCTATGGAAAGGAGCACAACTGGACTCATATTTCTTTTCTTTGGGAGCTGCCTTACGCGAAAGCTTTGATTCTGCCACGTATAACATAGATTTGATGCACCAAGAGCGCAATGTGGCAGAAAGCATCATAAGCATGGTGTTTGATGTAACCGACAAAACAAAGGATAACGTGAGTGCTAGGAAAGACATGGGTGATCATTGTGCTAGGCCGTGGCTCGAGGTTAAAGTTGGTTTAAATGGGAATGAGAGCCGCCACGAGCTCCATCTCGTGTGAAGCCGTAAGACCGTAAACAGATTTTGAGGTGGTTGAAAACTCTAAAGTTTCTGACCGCTATGCATCTAACATAAAGCGGGTCATGAATGTCAAAGACCGTAAGCTAAACGGGCTAAAGAGTCATGATTACCATATTATCATGGAAAGACTTGTTCCGTAATGTTTAAGTGGCTATTTTGATAATGAGTTGTGGAGGATGTTGGCGAGCTCGATTACTTCTATAGGCGATATGCGGTAAGGAAATCTCTAAGACGTTGATGCGAGAAGTTAGAAGGGAATTCCATTGCTTGTATGCAAGTTGGAAAAAACTTTCCCACCTGGTTTTATGAATGTGATGCAACACCTGCTAGTGCATCTACCTTGGGAAGCGAAGGTTGGAGGTCTGCTTGCATTCGGATGGATGTATAGTCGAAAGGGAGTTGAAAAGCTTAGAGCTACAAAGCGCAACAAGGCAAGGGTAGAGGGTGTATCGCAGAGGCTTATGCAAGTAAAGAGATCACAAACTTCTCAACAAAGTATTTCGCACGCAAGCACAACGTGAATGTCCATAAGAATCGCACTGTGCCGCGGAAGAAGAACCGTTGAGCGAACTTAAGCTTTTTCAATGCAAGGGTCAACTTTGTTGGGTCGTACGCACACCATGTTGAGTATGAGGAGTGGAACATGGCCATGCTTTACATGTTCACTAACATGGTAGAAGTTGAAAAATATTTTGAGTAAGTGACTTTACAATTATGTTTTCCACATTTCGGTGTAGTGTCCTTTTAACCCGAGAATAAATGACGCAGAGTATTTGACAAAGAAAATTGGAAGTCAACTCGACAACCCACAACTAAGCAATTGGATAACCTACGCCGTGATGGATTGAAAGGCGGCCCAAGCTTCGTGCAATGGTTCCACAAGATGTAATTTGACTATTTATTCATTTTCTAAAATGAATTGTTGTAGTAACTTAATATTAGACTAACAGTGATGAATGTTGCTATATAGTGTATGCGTGATGCCTCCGTCCATGAGGATCTCCGACAGCTCTCACATGGTGATGTGACGGCAAGGAGCTATAGTCGCTGTGATGTGAACGGGTTCCGTTTTCGAATAGTGAAATTAGAAGCTAGCCGTCCACTTGCAGCCACTTCAAACAGCGGAGTAGTCACAACGTCATCCGATTCCAGCGGCGATATATTAGACTACTACGGTGTTGTACAAAACATAATTGAGTATACCTTTGGGGGTGGCAAAGATCTGAAGGTCGTGTTTTTTGATTGCCATTGGTTCGATCCACACAACGGCACACGTGTCGATGACTCGTGAAGCGCAAGAGGAAGCACAAGCGCACGAGGAGGCTCGTGAAGCGCGAGAGGAGGCTCGTCAAGCACGAGAAGAGTCTCGTCAAGCACGAGAGGAAGCTCGCAGAAGCCGAGAAGACTCAGAATACATGAAAATGTATCTGCAGGTACAATCTCAACTTTGAACAAAACGCTCAAGTTTACATTTGTGATTGAAACCTAACAAACAATCTATATGCAGCAACTATCACAATCTCTTGGACCTAACGTGCCAGTGTTTCGCCCTCCTGTTCCGCAGGTAAAGATACTTGAGTTCATTACTCTTTAATTCACTTAGCTCGTAAAATCACGAATTCACAAACTGGACTATTATGTCATAGGGCTCCCAGCCACCTCCCTTCTACATGTTTTCTCCGCACATGCAGCCACCACCACAAGGAGAAGCATCACAGGTGCTCGGCCTCCCCGCCCTTCATAAACCCTCTTCGGGATGCGGCACCACCCCTAGGAGATGCACCTCGGTTATATGATATTCTCATGCATTCTTTATTTTCAAAAAACTCTATTATGTGTACTTCATATCACAAACTATGATCCACAGAGCTCCCAACCTCCTCCTCCTTTCTACATGTTCAATCCACAGATGCAGCCACCTTCTACAGGAGAGGCACCACAGGTAAAGACGGATCGGTTCAATTCGTTATTTAAAATTTGAATGAATGATTTATATGTGGAATGATGTACCTGTCTATGCCTTACAGGGCTCCCAGCCTTCAAACCCGTTCTACATGTACCCACCACCTATGCCAAGCCAAGGAATGCCTATGTACTTCAACCCGTGGGCCTGCAGCCACCTCGAGGCGACACCACATGTATGGATGTCGAAAATATTATAAGTTTGCGACACGAGCTAAGTTTGTCAATTCTTGTACAAATTGCCGTTTTGGATGTGTGATTGATTATCTAAGGATCTGCTAGAATGTCTCCTTCTGGTTTGAGAGATTGGTATATATATTATAACTGCGAATGTTTCTTTGTCTGTTGAGTGGATGTCCTATTTACTAGAGAGGTCATGCCGAAATTTTGTACATTTCAATGACTTAGTTTTAAGCCGGTTTGAAAGAGTTGAAATGTTGGTTTCAGTCTTTTAGTAGAGGTAGTAGGTTTGGTGTCTCATTTGTTAATTTTTCGTTAGCTTGAACTTTGTTGTGAAGTTTGATTACTTGGTGAGCTACCTGCCCCATCCCTTCCTTTCTCTTGCTCAAATTTAGAAACATATGCTTCCGTAGGAACTTTAGTTCATTCTTTGAATATGAGATTACATATGCTTCATTGAATATGAGATTACGTGTGCAGCGGATGGACATATACTTCCGTAGGAAATCTAGTTCATTCTTTTAGTATATATCAATCTTAGTAATCTGTTGCAAAAGTGATAATTTTTGTTGAAATGCACAACTGAGTCGATTTTAGGATATTTAGGCAACTCTTTCTTAAACCTTGCACAAATCATCTCAATGTTCATACTTGGAAAGGTTAACTTGTGTGCTTATGAAAGTTCATTGCTGTGCTCCTGTAGATAAGTGATGGTTTACCAAATTATGAACCCATTACGTGCTATTTGATTTTTTCTTTCACAATAACTTTTGATTTGAACCTTATATTGTGTCGACTTCTTGGAATTGAAAAGTTATCTTAAGACAACTTGTTCAATTGTGAACTTATGTTTTAAATGCTTCATATGGTATCCTTGTAGAATGTTGTTTGCCCATGTACAATCGATTGTTTATCCTTGTAGAATGCTTTATATTTCTACTTCGATATTGAACTCTTAAAATGACTACCAAAACTCTTATTGCTTCTTTGAACTATTTTCACTGCTTGTTATCTTTTGAATACTCAATGATGCAATTGGGGTCTTTGGAAGTTGAATTAAATAATTGTAGTTGTAATCTTGGCCTTATGTTAATACTAGAGAGTATTACTTTGATACTTCATTGAATATGAGATTGATGTTCATATGATTATTGCAAGATATCTTGACTAGCTCAGCGTGTAGTTCTTATATATAATACCTATTCTTGTTTAGCTTGACTGTCATATTGATATTCTCATATTGTGTCTTGGTTGAATAGTACTATTGATATTCTCATATTGACATTCATGTGAATCAACATAATGTTACTTGTAGCACAACCTAAGTTAATCTTGAACTTGCGGGTTTCTAGGTCACGCCCTCCAAAGACGTTCTAACGACATCATAGAAGACATCTTCAACAAATACGACGGTGGTGGTAGCGCCCACAACTCCAACAACCCCGAGGCATGAATTCCATTGTGAGCTCGATTGGTGTATAAGCGTTGTATTTTATAACTTGTTGTGATGGATACGTTGTGATCGACTTATTGTGATGGACTTATTTTAATGGATCGTGGATTGTATCTATTGTGGTTGTAATGTGTTGTACGTCATTGCGTAGTTTACAAATTGCCGTTGGATGTGTGATTGGATTATCTAAGGATCGCTAGAATGTCTCCTTCGGTTTGAGAGATTCATATATATATATTATAACTGCAAATATTTTTTGTCTCACGAGTGGATGTCCTATTTACAAGAGAGGTCATGCGAAATTTTGTACATTTCGAGACTTAGTTTTAAGCCGGTTTGAAGAGTTAAAAGGTTGGTTTCAGTATTTTAGTACTAGTAATAGGTTTGGTGTCTCGTTTGTTAATTATTCGTTCGATTCAACTTCATTGTGGAGTTTGTCTTTTGTGTTACAGTTTCTGATCAGATTTGAACAAAATAGATGATCTTATTTATTCTTCGCTTAGCAATTTTTAGTTTCAATGTTCTTTTTGCCTTTTCTTTTCTTCTTTAGTTGTTATATTTATTGAGTGCGATACATATATATATATATAAATACATACATTTGGATATATATACATATATGTATTGAGTGCGATACATATATATATATATATAAATCATTTGGATATATATACATTTTTTTTGTAAAAATGACAGTTAAATTCGTGGGCTGAAAAAACCCACGAATTTAATCGATTAAATTCGTGGGCTGAAAAAACCCACGAATTTAACTGATTAAATTTGTGTGTTTTTCACCCACGAATTTAATCGATTAAATTCGTGGGTTTTTCACTCATTACAATTTAATCGATTAAATTCGTGGGTTTTTTAAACCCACGAATTTAACTCAGAAACCCAATTAAATTCGTAGGCTTAGTAGAAACCCACGAATTTAACTTAAATTCGTGGGTATCCACGAATTTAATTAATTAATTTCGTCGAGTTAAATTCGTGAACTAAATTCGACGGTTTGCTCACGAATTTAACTTAAATTCGTGGGTTTTTGGCCCACGAATTTTTCCCTGATTCTTGTAGTGGAAGGTAAAGTCGCCCTTTCCCGGTGTCTTGAGGATGTAGCTCAGCTCTGATTTTCATATCTTCCAGGTCCCTTCACGCCTTTAGTCTGTCCTTAGTTTTGCTAGGAATGTTCAGCAAAAGACCAATCAAGCTGTCACATACATTTTTCTCTACGTGTATGACGTCTATGCAGTGTCGAACTTCTAAGTCCTTCCAATAGGGCAAGTTCCAAAATATCGATCTCTTCTTCCACGTGGTCTTCTCAGTACGAGACCTCGATTTATTATTACTATCTCCCTTTCCAAGTACGACATTAATATCCTTAACCATATCATATACCTCTTCCCCACGACGAGGCCTTGGGGCTATACCATCCTCTTTTGTCCCGTCGAATTGTTTTTCATATTGCGGTAGGGGTGATTCCTGCGAAGGAACCTACGGTGATGCATGTACATGGTTTTCCTCGAGTTATTGAGCCACACACTAGCGGTTTCATCCATGCACTGGGGGCATGCTTTGGCCCCTTTTACAGTACGACCGGATAGGTTACCAAGGGCAGGGAAATCATTGATGGTGCAAAACAACAATGCCCGTAGGATGAAGTACTCTCGCTTGTACTCATCCCATACCTGTACACCTTCGTTCCACAGTATCACAAGATCTTCCACCAATGGTTGTAGGTATACATCAATATCATTGCTAGGTTGTCTCGGCCCTTGGATAAGCAGCGACATCATAACGTACTTTCATTTTGTACACAACCAAGGAGGAAGGTTGTAGATATAGAGAGTCACGGGCCAAGTGCTATGAATACTACTCATGTTACCGAAAGGATTCATTCCATCCGTACTCAACACAAACCTTATATTCCTCGGTTCATTCCTGAAGTCCTTCCTAAAGAGCCTATCGATGGTTCTCCATTGGGCAGAATCAGCAGGGTGTCTCAGCTTTCCATCCTTTTTACGCTCTTCTGAGTGCCATCGCATCAATTGTGCAAGCTTTTTGTTTCCAAATAAACGCTTCAACCGAGGTATTACTGGTAAATACCACACCACTTTAGCGGGAGCTCCTTTCTTCATCACGGTGCCCTCGCTATCATGGCCTTTACGCTTGTATCGCGATGATTTGCACACCGGACTTTGTCTGAAAACATCTTCTCATTCTTGCAATCAATGCATGGACAATGTATATACTCCGTCTTCTTGTGCAGCTTATTCTCCTCAGCGGCTCTTAGAAAAGCAGATACCCCGTCGATGTAATCTCGGCTGTAACGGTTCGCATTGTACATCCATCTCCGGTCCATCTAAAATTAATTAACATATAAAAATTGATTAAAAAACTAATCTAACTACTTATCATCTAAAGGAGCTAGATAATAAATTCATCATCTAAAAATGATGAGCACCCACCTACCAAATTAACTAAAATTTCATGTATATTAATATCCGCTAATCTTAATTAAACAAATTTAATATATGCAAGATGTATATTATATGTCCGTTCACTAATGGAACCAAATTAATAGTAATTAAAAACTAATCTAATTACTTATCCTCTAAAGGAGCTAGATAATAAATTAATCATCTAAAAATGATGAGCACCCACCTACCAAATTAACAAAAATTTCATGTATATTAATATCCAATAATCTTAAATAAATAAATTTAATATATGCAAGATGTATATTATATGTCCACACTAATGGAACCAAATTAATAGTAATTAAAAAACTAATCTAATTACTTATCATCTAAAGGAGCTAGATAATAAATTCATCATCTAAAAATGATGAGCACCCACCTACCAAATTAAATAAAATTTCATGTATATTAATATCCAATAATCTTAAATAAACAAATTTAATATATGCAAGATGTATATTATATGTCCGTTCACTAATGGAACCAAATTAATACTAATTAAAAAACTAATCTAAATACTTATCCTATAAAGGAGCTATATAATAAATTCATCATCTAAAAATGATGAGCACCCACCAACCAAATTAACTAAAATTTCATTTATATTAATATCCAATAATCTTAATTAAATAAATTTAATATATGCAAGATGTATATGTCCACACTAATGGAACCAAATTAACAGTAATTAAAAAACTAATTTAATTACTTATCATCTAAAGAATCTAGATAATAAATTCATCATCTACCAAATTAACTTAAAATGCAATTTATATTAAATATATGCTTGATCATAATTCATCATCTATAAAAGGAACACAACATCATCTATGAACCTAGCTAGGAAATAAATTCATCAACTACAAAATGGTGGGTAAATAAAAATAAACAAAATCTAAACTTTTCATCTCATCTACATATAAACCTTAATTAAACTAGGTTTAAAATTAAATTGAAACAAGAATAACACAAATCAAGAGAGGAGTAAAAATAACTCACCAAGGAACAACTAGAGGAAGTACAAGCACAAGAAATGGAGAAAACGAAATCTGAAAATTAGAACTTTTGGTTTGCTCTCAGGAGGAAGAAGACCAGTGCTGCTACTGACCACCTATTTATAGGCAATATTATCAGTAGCGGTTGTTAACTAGAACCGCCACCGATAACATTATCTGTGGCGGTTCTATCCTCGAACCGCCACTGATAATGAATTATCTGTGGTGGTTCGAGAATAGAACCGCCACAGATAATCCAATAGTATCAGTGGCGGTTGGAGGATAGAACCGCCACTGATAATCCTCCAACCGCCACTAATGATGTATTTGTTATCAGTGGCGGTTCTATCCTCCAACCGCAACTGATAATTCATTATCAGTGGCGGTTCGAGGATAGAACCGCCACTGATATTCTTCTCGTCATTTTCAGTATAGAACCGCCACTGATAATTATATCTGTGGCGATTCAAAAAAACCGCCACAAATAGACCGTCACCTATTGCAGGTTTTGGCCTAGTGAGTCCATAAAAACAGAATGATATACATTCACTAAAATTGTAATTCCCGAAGATTGCACCGTTGGATTGATGCGAAATTTTAACTGTAGAAACTAGAAAGGAAATGATTCTATATGGGTCATTGTTGATCGATTAACAAAAGTGGCTCATTTCATTCCAGTCAAAACAACATATCATGGGGACAAACTTGCAGAATTGTACATGGATAATATTGTGCGTCTGCATGGTGTTCCAAAAACTATTGTATCCGATCGAGGCTCCCAATTTACTTCTCATTTCTGGGAAAGTTTGCACAATCTACTGGGGACTAAATTAAACTTCAGTACCGCTTACCATCCTTAGACAGATGGGCAAACTGAAAGAATAAACCAAATCTTGGAAGACTTGCTCAGAGCCTGTGTGCTATCATATAGCACTAATTGGGAGAAAAGTCTAGCATTTGCTGAAATCTCCTATAACAATAGCTTCCAAGCCAGTCTTCAAATGTCGCCATTTGAAGCATTATATGGGAGAAAATGCAGAACTCCTCTTTTCTGGTCCGAAGTTGGGGAAAGAAAATTCTTCAGCCCAAATCTTATCCAAGAAGCCCAAGAGCAAGTAGATATGATTAGAAGTCGATTGAAGGAAGCCCAGTCTCGTCAAAAGAGTTATGTAGACAATCGTCATCGTGAACTCAGCTTCAAAATAGATGATCATGTCTATCTAAAAGTTTCTCCACTCCACGGAGTTCGTCGCTTTCAAGTCCGTGGAAAGCTAGCTCCTCGATACATTGGACCGTATCGAATTCTTGAGAAAATGGGAGAGATGGCATATAAGTTGGAATTGCCACCTCAATATCTGAAGTTCACAATGTCTTTCATGTATCCCAACTCAAGAAGTGCCTTCGTGTTCCTTCTGAGCTCACCGACCTACAAGATATTGATCTTCAGCCGGATCTATCTTATCGAGAGCATCCAATCCGTATTCTTGAACAAGCAGAACGCCACACGAGGAACAAGTCCCACAAGATGCTGAAAGTTCAGTGGAGTAACCACACAGAAGACGAAGCCACATTGGAACGTGAAGATCATCTGCATAAAGAATTCCCAGACTTTTTCTAGCCCTCGCCAAATCTCAAGGACGAGATTTCTGTAAGGGGGGTAGATTTACAACATCCCAAAAATTAAAATAAAGTGATAAATTAAATTTTATAATTTAATTATATTTATTAATGCTTTTTCTCCATTTTTTGGATTTTCCTTGATTTTTGCTCTAATGCAAAATCTTTATAAGTAATAGATGAATAACAATAATAAAAGATTATGTTAATAAAATTTATAAAAATCCCTGCCTAGTCTTGAGAGATCTCTAGAGTCCTTCTTCTGAATTTTTTTTAGCCAAGTAATCATTATATGCAATAAATGCCTAATTAATGAATCATGACTAGTAATAGTAATTATGTCAGAATTAAATTGCCATAAATTTGATGTGAATTAGAATTAGAATGTCAGAATTTTTTTAAGATGCTGAAATTAATCATTATATGCAATAATGCCATATATTAAATAATCATTTTTAATATATTTAAAAATTCAAAAATAGAATTCCTGAAAAGCTGAGAATCAGAATGTCAGAAGTTTTATAAATTAAATACAAAATATTTTAAATTAAAATTTTTACTGAAGGCCCATGTGACCAAGGGGAACTCCTATAAAAAAGTTTCAAAAATTTTTGATAAAATATATGTCCTCTAATAAATATAAAACAGAAAACACAATTTTGTACATAGTTGATTGTCAGAATTTTCATAATTTCTACATGAGTCAAATAGGTCTGAATTTTTTATGTTAGGTTCTAAACTAGCTCTAGTACATGCAGTAAATTTATCATTAATTTTCTGATTGGAGAGATAACTGATTCAGTTCATCCAACCCTGATTTGTTCTTAGCCAATTCCAGATTTTGCTTTCTCCACCTCTTCCATTCGCTGCCATGTGGGTCCCAAACCTTTGGAGACCCCATCTGCCAGCCTTCGCTTCCTCCTTCTTCTTCCTCTCGACGCTGGCGCCCTAGAGCAGAGCCAAAGCTTGAGCAACTGCAACTCGCGTTACCCTCTGCAACTGATGTCGCCCGGCCAATGCTCCCGTGCCACGCCGCCGCCACGAGGTCGTCCCCTCCGTGTTTCCTGTTGCGCCCCCATGCCTCTTCCTGTGCGGCACTGAGAGCTCACCCAGCCGAGCTCATTCCCTGGGCAGGGCTTACCCTTCCCCCCTTTGCCTATAAATTGCGCCCCGGAGTTCACAGGAAGTCGCGCATCATTCCCCCTCTACTTCCTCTTCTTCCCTTCAAGCCAAACGCCCAGAATCTTCCCCAATTCCACCATGACTGAGAGCCTTGAAGCTTCAAGCCGAAAGCAATTCGATCGAATAAGCAACTCATTTCCAAATTGCTTCCGGATATAGCTTCTATACCTTCTAGTGATCAAATCCCCTCAAAAACATTTAAACTTCTTCATGCGAAATCAAGCCATCGCCGTGCACCTTCTTCTCTAACTTCGGCCGCTCGGTGGTGGAGCTCCCCGATCATCCTCCGCGCAAGTGAGATACCAAAATGGACTCCTTGTGATCCTTAGAAGCTAAAACACTTACCCATTCGAGCTCCCGTGCCTTGGTTCTCACTCCCGACCACCCACCATTAGCACCGCCGCTTGATGCTCGGTGGCGCACCTCTCTGCTTCATCTCCGGCTGAATGGGTTCCACCATTCGAGTAGCCTTGCCGAGCTCGTGCTCCCTCTGCCCTCGCCTTCGCCGGGAGCATCGTCGGAGCTCCATCGCCGGTGAGCCCTAACCGATGCCCTATTCTGTGTCACTGCCCGGTGGGGCCCTTCTATCAGTGACTCAAGGACAAGCTAGTTAAACGCGAAAAGATGCCTTCTCAGTAAGAAAATGTATTTTCTATTTTTCTTGGAATTTCCATAACCGAGTTAACTTCTTATGTGTATAACTTGTTCATTTCTAATCCAATTAAAGTGAAAAAAATTTCTATATTCATCTAAAATGATGTACTTTCAGAATATACAAAAATATTTTGAATAAGATCTCTGGAAAATTTTGAATTTCAAATTTAAGGAAAAGGATAAAAGATAGGCTATGTATATAAATAATGCAAATGAACTAAGACTTGAATGAAACCAATTTTATTGGAATCACTGGACTACCAGGAACCCAAATATATAAAAATATTTAAATAACATCTTTGTTTGAATTATTTTCTATAAAAAGTTGTTCTCAATATATTAAATATTCAAGAATGCAATAATTGTGCAATATAACTATTAATATAATAAAATAAATTTTTATATATGATGCTGAGACCATATGAAGCTCAGTTATGCAAAAACATTTAATTTTTGGTTTAAGTTTAAATTATTTGCTTTGCAAATATCCATAAGAACTAATATAACCATTAATAAAAATATGTATATAATGACTCATAAAATAATTAAATATTTCATATAATCTTCCAAAATCATTAGAAGCTCATTTATGTAAAAATATTTAGGATAATACATAGTTTACATTGTTTTAACAAAAGGAAATGCACATCACAACAATAGATGTATGTATAATTTATCGCGGCTAAAAGCAAAATAATGCAAAATTTGTTTTAAAACACTTCTAGAATCATCACCTGCTAATACCGAAAAAATGAATCAATAATCATGTGTAGTATAGCCACAAATGAAAAACGAATCTGTCTAGTTTCAATGTTAACTTTATGGTCATTTATGCTATTTCGGTAGCAAATAAAATATCTCGTCTAAACACTAAAGTTTACGAAATCAGTTTAGTAATACTCTACAAAGTTAATACTACCATAATCTGCAAAAATATTCTAATTTCATCTTGCTTTGCATCTGAATTTTGCTAGCTCAAAACCCTTTAGTGATAAGGTCGTTGAAAGCGCAACAAATGAATAGTTGTTTACAAAACCTTTAACTAATGTTTACTTTTATTAATCCAAATAATTTTAGCATCTATAATTCGAAATTATAAATACAAGAATACATAATTTTAGCCTCTTGAATTAGTAAAACAAGAATAAATAATCTATAAAAGAATCTACGTCCATTCTTATAGCATACTTTATTTGAATTTCTATCTGTCTTCTTTTTGCCCTTATTAAAGTTTGATATTTGCTATATTTTCGTAAACACCGTGTATATCTCGACATCATTAGCTCCAACATCGACATCATCAGTTACAACCGCGACTTCATCGTAATCATCGATTAAGCAAGGCAAGCACCCCCTTCATATTGATCCCAGTATTTAATTTTCATTGTGTTTATCAAATGTTTCATGCATGCGTTTATTTTCTGTAATATGCTATTTTGTGGTATTGGTAGATATAACTGTTGTCTCATGAAACTTCCTTGATAAGTATGGACATGTGAACCTTGATAACCATATAAATGGGTTAGACAATACATAATGTCAAATTGGGTAATATGCGATTAATAATCATGCTTAGCCATGCCTTAGAACCAACGTTGAATATGATCTATCAAAATTGATTCTCGAGAATTGAAAATGGATGGTTATGACATGATGTTGTTTGTTGGTATTTTGACTAAAAACTCAAAATAAAACTATGGTTTAGATGCGAGCAATTATTGGCAATAGCCAGTTGTGCAAGGGCCGGACTTGTACGTAGTGTAGGGGGAGATTATTGCCCTTGTCGGATTAAGGACCAAACATAGTGTTGTATGATCCAAGATGAATTCGTACAACCACAGGTGCTGTTATGGGCAGCCTTAACCTATTAAGTTATATAGATTTAACTTTGCACATGGGTAGGCCATAGCAAGGGTTTTTCGTCACTGGTGCTGGTGCAAAGTTAGATCCATTTAATGTAACGGTTATGTTATGACTCTCTGCGGCACACCAAAGGATGTGTGCTAAATATCGATTGCACAAAGAGTCAGTCATTTCTTGTGGGTAAAGCTGTACACCTCTGCAAAGTGTAAATCTAATCGATTAGCCCTACCCGCGGTTATGGGAAACTTGGTAAACTGGCACTAGTTAAATGCTTTGGTATTTTCGAAAAGTGGATTTTTGGTTTGAACCTTGTTTTGCAACTGTTACTTTGTGTCAAAGGACCGACATTGTTATATTCATGATTGGATTATTGGATGAATGGTTATGTGTTGGCAAAGGAATGGTTATGGCAGGAATGGATTATTGGATCATTGAATTATTAAATGCTCACGAAGGGCAGTGAGTATTACTTATGCTTTATTTATTTCTTATCAGTCAAATTCGCTTTATTAAATTCCGTTTGCAAATGACAACTTGATCTATAAATTAAATTCTGTTTTATGCAAAAATATTAACCTAGAAGCCTCCTTTGGTTCAACTTGCATCATTGCATTTGCAAATACCACTTAAGCCTTGCGGAGTACGAAAGTACTCAACCTTGCTTATTCTATTATTTTAGGTGGAAAAAGTTAGCGAAGTTCCAAAGGTTTACTTTTCGTCGCAAGATGCGGGAATTCTAACGAAGTGATCTTTCTAGGGATTATGCCTTGTCAGTTGCCTAAGGGATTGGATGGGCACACTACAAGACTTTACTTCTTTTATTAATATATTTATATACTCTGAGTTGTAAGAATATATTGTCCAAATAGCTTCCGCTTGAATAAAATGATGTATGGATGTGATTCCAATGTTGAAAATATGTGTACTAGCCACTAATCATGGGACTAGTACTGTATGCGAAAATGGGTGTTGTTACAATGGGACGACGGCGCCTGATACAATTAATGACGAACATAAACAAGTCGTCATAGAAAATAGATTTTTCATGACAAAAGTTGAGAACGTCACGATGTTTTCGTCACAGATAATCACTTTTCTTGTAGTGATCGTTTATTGTATGTAAGTGTTGAATGTAATAATGTATATATAGTGCAATGCTAGCTTGATTTGCTAGGATGGTGTCTGTTGGGATTTGACTGAGAACAAGTATTACAATCTAATAGATCGACGACATGGAAAAGTTATTAGAATCTAAACAAAAACTTGAGGTGGAGATTGTACAACTGAAGGGAAAATCTGAGATAACAGAAAAGATTTATGAGATGAAACAAAAATTGAAAGATATAGATCATCACTTGCAAGATATCGAATCCCTTAACATTGCACTTATCAGTAAGGACCACAGGGCGAATGCAGAGCTGGAAGAAGTTAAAGCTGAGCTTATAGAGGTAATATGAAGGTTTCTAGTACTGAATTCGATGTGGTTACTATACTTCTCACAACAACATGATCTCTTTTAATTTGTAGGGACTGAGAGATATGACTGAAGATCAATCGATTATTGGTGTCAAACAAATCGGCACTTTACTAGAGTTGTGGAACTTCAGAGAGAACCGAGAAGTCTCTATTGCAGAAGCTGTGGCACATATTATGGAAGACATGAAAAAACTATAAGGTTTTCTTGTCTTGAGCTACGAAATAATGTGGTTTCTAACAGAACACTTATTGATATTTGTGGTATATATCATATTTTGTTAATGTATTGTTACCTGAACTATGAAATATTTTGTTATCATATTTGTAATAAGGTCTTCTGGCCTTGAATTATGAAATAATGTTTTCCCCGTAACTCTCTTGGCAGAACTTCCATGATTAGTATCTGATATTCGAAATTTTATTCTCCTTAGATATTTATGCAATGACATTTACAAGGCACAACCAAGAGCAATTGCATCTAGAGTACTATAGATATTTTTATGACCCTCTCATCAGGCAAGCTGTTGCCTCAATGCATCTAGGATGTTTTGATATTGAATTGCCAAATCTATAATTGGTTGTGCCTTGTAAATGTCATTGCATAAATATCTAAGGAGAATAAAATTTCGAACATCAGATACTAATCATGTAAGTTCTACCAAGAGAGTTAGGGGAAAAAGCATATCATAGACGGTTCTATTTAAAAACCGTCTGTGATATCGTATCATAGACGGTTCTAACTAAAAACCGTCTGTGATTACTTATTATCAGAGACGGTTCTATCGTAGAACCGTCTAAGACAAATGATCATCACAGATGGTTCGTAGATAGAACCGTCTCTGATATTAGTTTTACTGACGGTTCGAAAACCGTCTGTGATGTGCCTTCTCATCACTGACATATTTTTGCAGACAGTTCACAAAACCGTCAGTGATGAGTTTTTTGAACTGTTTGTGATGAGTTTTTCTGTAGTAGTGGCTCATTTCATTTGGGAGGCCATGGGAGCAGTATTTGATGCTCTTTTTGGGTATTTGCAGATTCAGAAGATGAACATGGAGGAAGAGCTTGTAGCCGAGCGTGAAGGCCGATTTGCTTGGGAAGCTGAGGGAGTACAAATCTGACCTCAACAACCTCAAGAGCGAGCTTAAGAGAATGTCGGCACCCAACAACAGGTAGGCTACACGGGAGGAGCCTATTGAGACTGGCATGGCTGATGCACTCGCGGTGAACTCTCTAATTCCTATCATTAATTAGTAGTTCAATTGTTGCACAGATTCAGTATACAGAGTGTGGGTTGGCATTGCAGATTTATAGCCTGCACAGGTGTCTGGTTTTGTTAATTGCATTGCTGTTGTAATATGTAGCCCATATCACATCAGGATGTTCGATGCATATTGCATGGGAAAATTAGGTGCTTGTCAGCCCATAATTGCTAATAACTAGCTTTATTTGTACTTTTCAATGTGGTCCTTAATATTGGATGATTTAGTTGGTGGTGAAATTATGTGAAAGACCATGTGGAGGTCTACATGTGTTGTGATGAGTTACTGACAAATTATAGTTGAAGTTTGAAGTGGATTTGAAGTCTTGAATCAAAATTTGAAGAAATCTAAGTGCTGATTGTCAGGGGCGGTATGACCGGCCTAGGCTCGGTCATACTGGACAGCGTTGCTACCGAGGGTGTCCACTCATACCGAACATGTGCGGTAGCACCAGCCCCTGGTCGGTGCATTATTTCCAAAGAGGGGTGTGAAAGATCATGTGGAGGTCTATCCATGTTGGTGATGAGTTATTGATTGTGTTTGAGCTAGGTTAACTTGAATATGAGTTTGATTTGAATTATATTTTCAAAATGAAGCAATTTGAGTTGTCTTTGCCAGGAGCGGCACTACCGGCCATGTGGGAGCGGTAGTGTCGGCCGAGCGGCAGTACCGAGCGAGGGGTACGGTAGTTACATTCCAGAGAAAGGTGTTCGCTGGTTCTTCAGGGGAGCGGCACTACCGGCCATGTGGGAGCGGTAGTGCCGGCCAAGCGGCACTACCGACCCCAGGAGGTGGTAGTGCCAGACAACACAGCGAATTTTGATTTAAAATTTGGATTTGTGTGAAGTTTATTGCATATCATTTTGGACAACGCTATATGATGTGTTTCCTTGGTTTTGATGATTGCAGGTTGGCGATGCTAGATCATGGTGAGGCGAAGGATGATCGGGACTAGGCGAGGAGCGTCGGAGGTCGGGGGTCACCGGAGATGGAGTCTAGCAAGCCGTGAAGACAAGGAACAGACGAGATGCTAGCTAGACGGTGCGTGGATCAATGAGGGCCATTGGATCTTGGTCTAGTTGATAGGTTAGCGGGTCTAGTTAGTATGCTTCGAAAATCGTGCAAGAAAACCCATTTGCTTGTTGGGTTTTGGGTTAACCTTTGCATGGCTGGTTGAGTGGGTCAATCCTAGCCCTTGATGATGTGCCTTAGGGTTTAGGACTCATCTAAGGGTGGAGGATGACCCAAGAGTAGTAAAAATAGAGGGGTAAGGGTAGCCTTCCTCTCTTGAAGGTTTTGATGGTTTTATGCTCCTTTGAGCTTTGCCCACTTGTGTTGCGAGGCTTTGTAAACCTCTCCTTCCAGAAATGAAAATGTTTCCTCAAATCATTTCTTTCCTTTCCGCATTTACATTATGCATTTAAATTACGCAATTTAAATTCCGCATTTACTTTGTTGCAATTTATATTTACGCAATTTGGATTTGCCTCCTCTCCTTCTACATGCTTACGAATCTTTGCTGAGGTTGATGAATAATTCTTTTCTTGATTTTATATCTTCAATCATCTAGGTGTAAGGACCCGAATCCACTGATTCGAACCCACTCGTGTTTACCGTGACTAGTCCCGGATCAACGCTAGTGCACACGCTCTTAACATTGGTACATATCACATCATACTCAACGATAATAGAATAATAGTTCATTTATTGATATAGCTAAATGTATGATCTTATGACCAACTTACATTATTAAGCCACGTAGGGCAAAACTGGAAATATATACTAATAATTATGCAGCGGAAAGTAGAAAACGTAGATAGCTCATCAGTTCACCACAGGCAACCGACAAGGCTCGGACCCTAATGACTCATGTCTTCTTGAACTTCCTCTACCAACAAAGGTGTAGATTCTTAAACTGTTGATTATTGTTGTTGGCAAGGGTGAGTACTTAAAGCACTCAACAAGTTGTGCACAGAATGCAAATCTATGTAACTATATGCAAGGCTTATTCCAATGGATAGGCTGTCATGGCTATTTTGCAATAAGCAGCATTCATGAACAAATATAATAAATAGATTGTAAAGACTGTAAAACAAATAACAATAATAGATAGATTCAGTATTTCTCAAGTAAACCAAGTTTCAAATCCTAAGTCAAATTCCATCTTCCATATAGCATTCTGCCATCCCAACCAAGTTATCCAATTAATTAAGCTAACCCTTAACTGTAATTCCCGAGCATTGCTCAATACCGCGAGCACGGCTATCCGAATAGTTTCACACTCTGCAGAGGTTATGCACTTTACCCACGTGATACAACCAAACACCACCAAGGCGAGTGATTATTACAAAGCCTTTACAATGCTATCTTAACCCGATACTACCCGCTAAGGTTTTAACACTGGTGGGACTGGTTACCACATCCAGGGCCCCCCTCTTGCGCTATGTGAATTACACCATAACTCGGGAACTCACACCGACCACGATAGTACCAAAATTAAGACATTGCAAATTACTCAGCTAGGCTGGCCCATACCAGACATGTGGTTGCATGATTGACTCAGGTCAAAGGCTTGCAAGGTTAAATCCTTAGGGTGATCAAGGCAAGACATCCACATACCCTTTGCCCATCGGGCCCACCTTGGCATCCTCGCCCCTTGTCACTTGCCCCAATCTAAATGATTATCACCCAAGTTGATTACCAAGCACCACGTGCCATCAACAATTCAACATCATTGCGTGACATGACTGGCCACAACAACTCAATCTCATCGTGTGATCCCACATGACACACAAGTTCATAACATTGTTCCATATTCCATTAATCAAGATTAATTATCAATGATCCTGACACATGTGATGACGTGGCATGGCTAAGCAACTAATACGGACTAACCATCCCATGTTGATTATAATTACTAACCAACTATAAAGAACCAATCTAGGGTGACAATAGATCATGGCATACAATGACAAGATAGGATATAAATCAATCCGGTATATTAGCTAAGCCCAATTTAATTTGAAACAACTATACTCTTGAAATAATATGCAATAGGGTAAAACAAATATAGCAAATTTATAAACATGGGTTCAATATGATCAAAGCACAACTTGCCTCGGAATAGGTCCTGATCTGGTTCTGGAACTTGCTCTTGAGTTGCTGGATCTTCCTCCGAAGCGTCGCACAATTCAACGTCTACGTGTACCATAGGAGAAAAGAAAATAAATACCAAAACAGAGATCAATTGAACTCCAAAAATCAAATAAAATTCACCATTAAATAGATCTCAATTTTACAAATTTTTAGAAATTTAAATCACTCAAATCTGAGTTACGATGCAAAAGATATAGCCTTTTGAAGTTTGAAATAAATATTGAAATTGCAAAAATCAGAAAATCAGAATTAACAGATTTATTTTTAAATCGAAAACAGATTTATTGCGCAAGCGTGACTTCAGCACGGATCTGAACCAACCCGATGCTGCCACGCGTCCTGGTCCATAGACCTGGTCCACGGATCAGATCGAGTTCACCGTGAACCGGGTTCATGGCGCCTCGGTCTCCACACCCGACACGCGGTGGCATCTGATTCGTCCATCCCTGCGGCGCAAACTCCACCGCACAGATCGCATCTAACGGCTACAGATCCGGCTGACGTGGCTAAATCCTGGCCGCCAAGTTTGATCTAACGGCTAGCGCTTACCAGAGGAGTTCACCGTTCACGCGGCGACGTGGCACGGTCTCCACCCTTCACGAAAGATCTGATGGCTCCCGAAGCTTCAACGCGGTGATGGCGGTGCAGCGGCGTAGTCCCACCGGTCTAGGAGACGAAGACCCCAGCGACGGCGGAAGAAGGGCTCTGCGGCGACACTTCTACCCTTCACGGATGCGACTCGTCACGGCGAACACGCTGGCGGCCACGGCGACGGCGGAGACTCCACGGACGGCGAGCTTCAAGCGAAAAAACACGGCGAAGACTTCGGCTTACTCCGACGAGCTCACAGATGCGTTCTAGGGCTGCTCTCGCGAAACCACTCCGACCAAAAGATGCGGCGCTCGACTACGAACCTCGGGGTGCTACCCCCCTATTTATATCCTCGGCGTCCGAGCTCTACACGGCGAAGGAATTCGGCGACGTTACGGCGGCGGACTCCGAGTCCAGAATGGAGACGATAACCGACGGCGCGACGCGTGTCCCGATCCGACGGCCAAGACATGAGCGCACACGCGGCCTTCGCTGGACCGTTGGATCGCACGCGAACGGCCACCGATCTAGGGTTTTGCCCTGCTGCGATCCACGGACTGGACTGGGCCGCACCGACGCAGGCTTCAAGCGCACAGTGTTGGGCCTTGGCCCAACACTGTCCATTTTGAATTTTAAAACTTTACTGATTAAAACAATTCTAGAAATTCCTTTAATTAGTTTTAGGCAATTAAATTATCAGGAAAAATCAAAGAAAATTCTCAAAAATACTTTGAGACATCCTGGACTCAAATAAAATATTTTTGGCAAAACTATATTTTAACTTTGCATAAATTTAAATAGATTTGAACAAAAGGGCAATAAACTTAATTTAAAACTAATTCAAATAAATCCAGAAAAATCCAAATAAATTCGAGAAAATCATAAATGCATAATTAAGCTATAAAATAATATTTGAGCAAATTTTGGGATGTTACAAACCTCCCCCCTTAACAGAATCTCGACCCCGAGATTCAGGGCTAACTAGAGAATAGGTTCGGGAATTCTGACTTCAAATCTTCCTCTCGCTCGCAAGTGGCTTCACTTTCGGAATGATTGCTCCACTGAACTCTGCAAAAGCGAATAGACTTGTTTCTAGTCTTGCGTTCTATAACATCCAAAATTCTGACCTATTGCTCTTTGTAAGTTAAATCTTCTTACAGCTCTATTGCATCCAACGGGGTTTGCTCCGTTGGCACTCTGAGATATTTCTTGAGCTGCGACACATGGAATACATCATGCACTCCTGCCAAGGACTGAGGCAACTCTAACTGATAAGCTACTTCTCCTCGATGGCTCAGAATCTTGAACGGACCAATATATCTTAGTGCCAGCTTCCCTTTAACGTGAAATCTTTTAACGCCCTTAAGAGGGGTAACCCTGAGATACACATACTCTTCTGGTTCAAAACTCAAATCTCGATGACGGTTATCTGCGTAGCTTTTCTGTCTTGACTGTGCTATCTTCAACCTCTCTCTGATCATTGCGACTTGACTTTCTGCCTCTTCGAGGATATCTGGCCCAAACACCAAATGCTCTCCTGTTTCATTCCAATTTAACGGAGTACGACAAGCACGTCCATACAATGCCTCGAATGGTGACATCTGCAGGCTAGCTTGATAACTATTGTTGTAACTAAATTCTGCATACGGTAGACACTTATCCCAAGTTGTAGCATAAGCTAAAGCACAAGCTCTCAACATGTCTTCTAAAATCGATTGATCTTTCGATCACCGTCATCTGCTGGGTGATATGTCAGATCTTGAAATTCAAAGTAGTTCCCATTGCTTCATGCAACTTACTCCAAAATCTCGAGGTAAATTGGGTACCTCTGTCTGACACAATCTTTTTGGGCACTCCATGCAAACATACAATCCTTGACATATACAGTTCTCCTAAACGATCTCCTGAGTAGGTGGTCTTTACAGGGATAAAATGAGCGACCTTGGTTAGACGATCCACAATGACCCAAATAGAATCATAACCTCTCTGAGTCTTAGGTAAACCGGTGATGAAATCCATACCAATTTCCTCCCACTTCCATTCAGGAATTTTCAACGGCTGTAACAAATCAGCTGACCTTTGGTGCATGGCTTTTACTCTCTGACATACATCGCATAGAGCAACATGCTCAGCCACCTCACGCTTCATATTAGGCCACCAGAATCTATCCCCCAAATCCTGATACATTTTAGCACTTCCTGGATGAATCGAGTACTTAGAATCGTGAGCTTCCTCAAGAATCAGTTGTTTCAGTTCCTTTTTATCCGGCACACAAATTCGGCCTTTGAAGAACATGGTTCTTTGCTCATCTAAAGTAAAATCCACGGCTAGGCCTTCCTCCTTTTTAGCCTTGATCTTAGAAATTTTATCGTCATCCTTCTGGCCTTCTCTAATCTGATCCACCAGTGTTGGCTTCACTTCCAGTGCAGCTACCATTCCTTGCAGAACGACTTCCAACCTTAGCTTCTGAAATTCCTTACATAATTCTGGTTGATCCTCCATTGTCAATGTATTCGCGCTATGGCTCTTTCGGCTCAGAGCATCTGCTACCACATTGGCTTTTCCAGGATGATAATGAATTCCCACATTATAATCCTTAATTAGCTCTAGCCACCTTCGCTGTCTCATATTTAGATCCGCTTGGGTGAATATGTATTTCAAGCTCTTATGGTCTGTATATATCTCACATCTATTCCCTATGAGATAATGACGCCATATCTTTAAAGCATGCACTACGGCAGCTAACTCCAAATCATGCGTTGGGTAATTTACTTCATGCGGTCTCAACTGTCTCGACGCATAAGCAACGACTTTGCCTTCTTGCATTAACACGCACCCCAAGCCTTGCTTTGAAGCATTGCAATAAATATCAAATCCATTCTGCACATCTGACAACACTAATACAAGGGCTGTTGTTAAATGCTTCTTTAATTCCATGAAACTTTTCTCGCACTCTGGCGTCCATGCAAACTTATTTTCTTTCTTCAACAACTGTGTAAGGGGTTTAGCAATTGTCGAGAATCCTTCTATGAACCGACGGTTATATCCCGCCATTCCCAGAAAACTATGGATCTGAGTAACAGACTTCGGTTGCTCCCAATGCAACACTGCGTCCACTTTGCTGGGATCAACTGCGACTCCTTTAGTAGTCATTACATGACCAAGAAATTCAACTTTTTCCTTCCAAAATTCACACTTACTGAACTTGGCATACAACCGATGCTCTCGCAGCCTTTCTAAAACCATCCTCAGATGTTCGGCGTGCTCTTCCTCTGTTTTCGAGTAAACCAAGATATCGTCTATGAAGACTACAACAAACTTATCTAAATATTCCATGAAAACCTTATTCATCATGTTCATGAAATATGCTGGGGCATTTGTCAATCCAAATGACATGACTGTGAACTCATAATGGCCATATCGCATAGAAAACGCAGTCTTAGGCACATCCTCCGCTCGGATCTTCAACTGATGGTATCCTGAATGAAGATCTATCTTGGAGAAAACTCCAGCTCCTCTTAACTGATCAAATAAGTCATTGATCATGGGAAATGGATACTTATTCTTGATCGTTACCTCATTAAGTGCACGGTAATCGATGCACATTCTAAGACTTCCGTCCTTCTTACGAACAAACAAAACTGGTACTCCCCATGGTGATGAACTAGGTCTAATGAAACCTTTCTCTTGCAGTTCCTCAATCTGCTTTTTCATTTTCACTAACTCGTCGGTAGGCATCCGATATGGTCTCTTTGATATCGGTCTTGCACAATACTAACTCGATATCACGGCCCGCAGCGGCGATCCGGCAAATCTTCCGAAACACGTCCGGTATTCTCGACTCATCGCACATCTTCCATGCTGATGGCTTTCACGCAGTTGACCACTAACTGCCCATCACGAACTGTGGTTGCTTGAAATTCTACTTTCTTGCCACCAGGGCCTTCCAAAGTTACAATCCTTCGGCCACAATCCAAAACAGCCTTATGCTTAGACAGCCAATCCATTTCAAGGATAACGTCTAGGGATTGCGCATCTATTAAGATAAGATTCGCTAGAAATTCTATCCTGTCCATAAGCAACTTAGCTCCCAAACACCCATGGCTAGATCTAAGCTCAGATCCTGGGGCTTGGACTAAGAGCACACACTTAAGATTCACCACTTTAAATCCATTCTTGGTTGCAAAACTTTGAGAAACAAACGAATGCGAAGCTTCGGAATCAAACAAAACTGTAGTAGGTACTGAGTTAACCAGAAACTTACCCAGTACGACGTCTGTAGCCTCTTGAGCTCCATCTGCGGTGATGTGGTTGATCCTCCCACGCACTGTTGATTGCGGGGTTGCTCCAGCTTGACCTGGCGCTCGATTTCCTCCTGAGGTTGGTGCTTTGGCAGGTGTTGTTCCCAAGTTGAAATGAACTGGCGTGATGCCTCCCTTCTGTGGACACCTATTAGAAAAGTGCCTTGGCTCATTGCATGTATAGCATCTTTTCACTGCAGACTCACGACTCCTCCGGTGCATTATTGCCTGTCTTTGAGTCCGAAAATTACGATTGATGTGGCGAGGTGCAAGGGTTGATGTTTTATTCACGGCTGGCGGTTGGAATCTAGCAAACTGCTGTGGTGACATCCTCAAACGTAGATGGTTTGGACGTCCACCCTGATTAGTCATCAAGCGCTTACGGTTTTCCCCCAACTCTTTGCGCTTATCCTCTAGGATCAAAGCCTTATTCACTAGCTCCTGAAAATCTGGAAAATTGTGGGTGATCATTCCCACCTGCAGTCCTGAATTCAGTCCCTTCATGAAACGAGACTGCCTAGCTTTGTCCGTCGCTACGTCTTCAGGGGCATAGCGAGCTAACTAGGTAAATTTATTCAGGTATTCGGCCACTGGTTGGCCTCCTTGCTTCAGCACCCTGAACTATTCCTTCTTAAGATCTATCATTCCCTCTGGAACATGGTATTGGCGGAAAGCAGCAGTAAATTCCTCCCAAGTGATCTCTTGCGGGGCTCCATGCGCGTCACAGTAATTCTCCCACCATTCTGCGGTGGTTCCTTCCAGTTGATGAGAGGCGTAGAGCACCTTCTCATTGCCTTCACATTGCGTGATGTGCAGCTTCTTCTCAATAGTCCTAAGCCAGTCATCGGCTTCCAAAGGATTCACATTTCCTGAAAAAGTTGGTGGCCGAGTCCTCATGAAATCTGACAGCTTGGAATGAGATCGAGGTCCACCATGGTTGTTCTGAGCTACAGGATTGTTGTTGGTTGCTGCTGCGTTGGGCATTTGCTGCATCTGTTGCATCATAGTCTGCATCAGTTGAGTTTGTGCAGCGAGAAACGCTCCTAGATTCTGCATGTCAACTGGTGGTGGTTGAGGGCTGCCTCCGTCATTGGGGTTGTCATTCTGGCGCAATCCACTTCCTGAAGCACCATTGTTCCCTCGAGTATTCACCATCTGATGATTGTCTCTTGGGTTAGGAAAGGTAGATGTAGCATAGATAAGAAGCAAGAATTTTCTAAAGCTGGGAGATAGGTTATACCCAAACTGAAATAATTCTTTACTTATTCTTGGTATGGCTGCTTATTTAAGCCTACAAGCTTTGCAACACATACTGCACACTCAGCATTACAAAGAAGCACAACCAAGAGCAATTGCATCTAGAGTACTACAGAGATTTTTATGACCCTCTCATCAGGCAAGCTGTTGCCTCAATGCATCTAGGAGGTTTTGATATTGAATTGCCAAATCTATAATTGGTTGTGCCTTGTAAATGTCATTGCATAAATATCTAAGGAGAATAAAATTTCGAACATCAGATACTAATCATGTAAGTTCTACCAAGAGAGTTAGGGGAAAAAAGCATATCACAGACGGTTCTATTTAAAAACCGTCTGTGATATCGTATCATAGACGGTTCTAACTAAAAACCGTCTGTGATTACTTATTATCAGAGACGGTTCTATCGTAGAACCGTCTAAGAAAAATGATCATCACAGATGGTTCGTAGATAGAACCGTCTCTGATATTAGTTTTACTGACGGTTCGAAAACCATCTGTGATGTGCCTTCTCATCACTGACATATTTTTGCAGACAGTTCACAAAACCGTCAGTGATGAGTTTTTTGAACTGTCTGTGATGAGTTTTTCTGTAGTAGTGGCTCATTTCATTTGGCAGGCCATGGGAGTAGTATTTGATGCTCTTTTTGGGTGTTTTCAGATTCAGAAGATGGACTTGGAGGAAGAGCTTGCTGCCGAGTGTGAAGGCCGGTTTGCTTGGGAAGCTGAGGGAGTACAAATCTGACCTCAAGAACCTCAAGAGCGAGCTCAAGAGAATGTCGGCACCCAACACCAGGTAGGCTACACGGGAGGAGCCTATTGAGACTGGCATGGCTGATGCACTCGCGGTGAACTCTCTAATTCCTATCATTAATTAGTAGTTCAATTGTTGCACAGATTCAGTATACGGAGTGTGGGTTGGTATTGCAGATTTATAGCCTGCACAGGTGTCTGGTTTTGTTAATTGCATTGCTGTTGTAATATGTAGCCCATATCACATCAGGATGTTCGATGCATATTGCATGCGAAAATTAGGTGCTTGTCAGCTCATAATTGCTAATAACTAGCTTTATTTGTACTTTTCAATGTGGTCCTTAATATTGGATGATTTAGTTGGTGGTGAAATTATGTGAAAGACCATGTGGAGGTCTACATGTGTTGTGATGAGTTATTGACAAATTATAGTTGAAGTTTGAAGTGGATTTGAAGTCTTAAATCAAAATTTGAAGAAATCTAAGTGCTAATTGTCAGGGTCGGTATGACCGGCCTAGGCTCGATCATACTGGCCAGCGTTGCTACCGAGGGTGTCATACCGAACATGTGCGGTAGCACCAGCCCCTGGTCGGTGCATTTTTTCCAAAGAGGGGTGTGAAAGATTATGTGGAGGTCTATCCATGTTGGTGATGAGTTATTGATTGTGTTTGAGCTAGGTTAACTTGAATATGAGTTTGATTTGAATTATATTTTCAAAATGAAGCAATTTGACTTGTCTTTGCCAGGAGCGTCACTACCGGCCACGTGGGAGCGGTAGTGTCAGCCGAGCAGCAGTACCGGGCGAGGGGTACGGTAGTTACATTCCAGAGAAAGGTGTTCGCTGGTTCTTCAGGGGAGCGGCACTACCGGCCATGTGGGAGCGGTAGTGCCGGCCAAGCAGCAGTACCGACCCCAGGAGGCGGTAGTGCCGGACAACATAGCGAATTTTGATTTAAAATTTGGATTTGTGTGAGGTTTATTGCATATCATTTTGGACAATGCTATATGATGTGTTTCCTTGTTTTTGATGATTGCAGGTTGACGATGCTAGATCATGGTGAGGCGAAGGATGATCGGGACTACGCGAGGAGCGTCGGAGGTCGGGGGTCACCGGAGATGGAGTCTAGCAAGCCGTGAAGACAAGGACGGACGAGATGCTAGCTAGACGCTGCGTGGATCAATGAGGGCCATTGGATCTTGGTCTAGTTGATAGGTTAGCGGGTCTAGTTAGTATGCTTTGAAAATCGTGCAAGAAAACCCATTTGCTTGTTGGGTTTTGGGTTAACCTTTGCATGGTTGGTTGAGTGGGTCAATCCTAGCCTTTGATGATGTGCCTTAGGGTTTAGGACTCATTTAAGGGTGGAGGATGACCCAAGAGTAGTATAAATAGAGGGGTAAGGGTAGCCTTCCTCTCTTGAAGGTTTTAATGGTTTTATGCTCCTTTGAGATTTGCCCACTTGTGTTGTGAGGCTTTGTAAACCTCTCCTTCCAGATATGAAAATGTTTCCTCAAATCATTTCTTTCCTTTTCGCATTTACATTATGCATTTAAATTACACAATTTAAATTCCGCATTTACTTTGTTGCAATTTATATTTACGCAATTTGGATTTGCCTCCTCTCCTTCTACATGCTTACGAATCTTTGCTGAGGTTGATGAATAATTCTTTTCTTGATTTTATATCTTCAATCATCTAGGTGTAAGGACCCGAATCCACTGATTCGAACCCACTGTGTTTACCGCACTAGTCCCAGGATCAACGCTAGTGCACACAGCTTAATATTGGTACATATCACATCATACTCAACGATAATAGAATAATAGTTCATTTATTGATATAGCTAAATGTATGATCTTATGACCAACTTACATTATTAAGCCACGCAGGGCAAAACTGGAAATATATACTAATAATTATGCAGCGGAAAGTAGAAAACGTAGATAGCTCATCGGTTCACCACAGGCAACCGACAAGGCTCGGACCCTAATGACTCATGTCTTCTTGAACTTTCTCTTCCAACACAGGTGTAGATTCTTCAACTATTGATTATTGTTGTTGGCAAGGGTGAGTACTTAAAGCACTCAACAAGTTGTGCACAGAATGCAATTCTATGTAACTATATGCAAGGCTTATTCCAATGGATAGGCTATCATGGTTATTTTGCAATAAGCAGCATTCATGAACAAATATAAGAAATAGATTGTAAAGACTGTAAAACAAATAACAATAATAGATAGATTCAGTATTTCTCAAGTAAACCAAGTTTCCAATCCTAAGTCAAATTCCATCTTCCATATGGCATTCTGCCATCCCAACCAAGTTATCCAATTAATTAAGCTAACCCTTAACTGTAATTCCCGAGCATTGCTCAATACCGCGAGCACGGTTATCCGAATAGTTTCACACTCTGCAGAGGTTATGCACTTTACCCACGTGATACAACCAAACACCACCAAGGCGAGTGATTATAACAAAGCCTTTACAATGCTCTATCTTAACCCGATACTACCCGCTAAGGTTTCAACACTGGTGGGACTGGTTACCACATCCAAGGCCCCCCTCTTGCGCCATGTGAATTACACCATAACTCGGGAACTCACACCGACCACGATAGTACCAAAATTAAGACATTGCAAATTACTCAGCTAGGCTGGCCCATACCAGACATGTGGTTGCATGATTGACTTAGGTCAAAGGCTTGCAAGGTTAAATCCTTAGGGTGATCAAGGCAAGACATCCACATAACCTCTGCCCATCGGGCCCACCTTGGCATCCTCGCCCCTTGTCACTTGCCCCAATCTAAATGATTATCACCCAAGTTGATTACCAAGCACCACGTGCCATCAACAATTCAACATCGTTGCGTGACATGACTCGCCACAACAACTCAATCTCATCGTGTGATCCCACATGACACACAAGTTCATAACATTGTTCCATATTCCATTAATCAAGATTAATTGTCAATGATCCTGACACATGTGATGACGTGTCATGGCTAAGCAACTAATACGGACTAACCATCCCATGTTGATTATAATTACTAATCAACTATAATGAACCAATCTAGTGTGACAATAGATCATGGCATACAATGACAAGATAGGATATAAATCAGTCCGGTATATTAGCTAAGCCCAATTTAATTTGGAACAACTATACTCTTGAAATAATATGCAATAGGGTAAAACAAATATAGCAATTTTATAAACATGGGTACAACATGATCAAAGCACAACTTGCCTTGGAATAGGTCCTGATCTAGTTCTGGAACTTGCTCTTGAGTTGCTGGATCATCCTTCGAAGCGTCGCACAATTCAACGTCTACGCGTACCGAAGGAGAAAAGCAAATAAATACCAAAACAGAGATCAATTTAACTCCAAAAATCAAATAAAATTCACCATTAAATAGATCTCAATTTTATAAATTTTTAGAAATTTGAATCACTCAAATCCGAGTTACGATGCAAAAGATATAGCCTTTTGAAGTTTGAAATAAATACTGAAATTGCAAAAATCAGAAAATCAGAATTAACAGATTTATTTTTAAATCGGAAACAGATTTATTGCGCAAGTGTGACGTCAGCACAGATCTGAACCAACCCGATGCTGCCACGCGTCCTGGTCCATAGACCTGGTCCACGGATCGGATCGAGTTCACCGTGAACCGGGTTCATGGCGCCTCGGTCTCCACACCTGACAAGCGGTGGCATCTGATTCGTCCATCCCTGCGGCGCAAACTCCACCGCATAGATCGCATCTAACGGCTACAGATCTGGCTTACGTGGCTAAATCCTGACCGCCAAGTTTGATCTAACGGCTAGCGCTTACCAGAGGAGTTCACCGTTCACGCGGCGACGTGGCACGATCTCCACCCTTCACGAAAGATCCGATGGCTCCCGAAGCTTCAACACGGTGATGGCGGTGCGGCAGCGTAGTCCCACCGGTCTTGGAGACGAAGACCCCAGCGACGGCGGAAGAAGGGCTCTCCGGCGACACTTCTACCCCTCACGGATGCGACTCGTCACAGCGAACACGTTGGCAGCCACGGCGACGGCGCAGACTCCACGGACGGCGAGCTTCAAGCAGAAAAACACGGCGAAGACTTCGGCTTACTCCGACAAGCTCGCAGATGCGTTCTAGGGCTTCTCTCGCGAAACCACTCCGACCAAAAGATGCGGCGCTCGACTGCGAACCTCGGGGTGCTACCCCCCTATTTATAGCCTCGGCATCCGAGCTCTACACGGCGAAGGAATCCGGCGACGTTACGGCGGTGGACTCCGAGTCCAGAATGGAGACGATAACCGACGGCGCGACGCGTGTCCCGATCCGACGGCCAAGACGTGAGCGCACACGCGGCCTTCGCTGGACCGTTGGATCGCACGCGAACGGCCACCGATCTAGGGTTTTGCCCTGCTGCGATCCACGGACTGGACTGGGCCGCACCGACATGGGCTTCAAGCGCACAGTGTTGGGCCTTGGCCCAACACTGTTCATTTTTAATTTTAAAACTTTACTGATTAAAACAATTCTAGAAATTCCTTTAATTAGTTTTAGGCAATTAAATTATCAGGAAAAATCCAAGAAAATTCTCAAAAATACTTTGAGACATCCTAGACTCAAATAAAATATTTTTGGCAAAACTTTATTTTAACTTTGCATAAATTTAAATAGATTTGAACAAAATGGCAATAAACTTAATTTAAAACTAATTCAAATAAATCCAGAAAAATCCAAATAAATTCCAGAAAATCATAAATGCACAATTAAGTAATAAAATAATATTTGAACAAATTTTGGGATGTTACACTTGGCAATCCATGCGTTTTTCATGCAAGAAGTTGATTTTTGCGTTCTTGAATGCTTGTTGTTATAGCCTGCGATTCCTTGTGTTTTGACTTGATCTCTTGCTTGCTGTCACATGTGGGAGCCTATCCAGGATCTTCTTGATCATCAAAACCCCACGAACAAGTCTTGAATCAAGTTTGTTCGATTTGCTCAAAATTGGTGTGTTCTTCCTTCCCGAGCAAAAAGGTCAGAACTTTTACATCAATCCTTGTGATTGAAGGTTGAAATAAGTTACTGACATCCTTAGGATCACATCTACCAAGTTTCATTGAGTTTGGATCAACGAATCAAAAGATTCATCAATTTTCCTTTTTGAACTCGTGCTGGAAACACTGTTCATATGCCTATTTTTACTGCAGCTACAAGAATAACCCGACAAGATCGCCTCATGGGCGTGAGTCTTGCCAAGGTGAATTTTGGGAAATTTGATTCTTCCGCTTCCATTTGATTGCTAAGGGTGTTGGCTTGGTTTCTTTAGGTAAAGAATTGCATTTGTGATCTTCCTTGGGGGATAAAATCGAATTTGGGATCATTCACCCCCCTCTGATCGCCATCTTGATTCTTCAGGGTGTTTAGGGATTTTTGGGGCCCGATCATACCGGTCAGGGGGCGGTATGACCGGCTAGCGGTGCTACCGACAGGGGTGCGGTAGCACCGGCCCTTCTGAGCGAGGATGAAATTTAAATTGTGATTTTTGATGAATTTAATTGAATATCTTTTGGACATTGCTATGTGAGGTGTTTCCTTGTTTTTGATGGTTACAGGACGACGGTGCTAGAACATGGTGAGGCAGAGGATGACTAGGATTATGCGAGGAGCGTCGGAGGTCCAGACGGTCGGGGATCGCCGGAAGATAATCGGAGATGGAGTACGTGCAAGCCAAGAAGACAAGGAACGGATGAGATGCTACCTAGATGCTATCAGGATCAATGAGGGCTGTCGGATCGTGGTCTAGTTGATAGGTTAGCGGGTCTAGTTAGTATGCTTTGAAAACCGTGCAAAAAACCCATTATGTGTGTGGGTTTTGGGTGAGCCCTTGCATGGCTGGTTGAGTGGGTTAATCCTAGCCCTTGATGAGTGCTCTAGGGTTTAGAAGCTCATCCAAGGGGTGGTAGGTGGCCCAAGAGTTGTATATATAGGGGGGAAGGGGTAGCCTTCACCCCTTGAAGGTTTTGAGGTTTTTGTGCTCCTTTGAGCTTTGCCCACTTGTTGTGAGGCTTTGTAATCTTATCCTTCCAGAAATGAAAAGTTTTTCATTTATGTTCATTTCCTTTTACGCATTTACATCACGCATTTAAATTTCGTATTTACTTTCTTGCAATTTACATTTACGTAATTTGGATTATCTCCCCTCCTTCTACTTGCTTACGATTCTTGTGCCAAAGATGATGATTGATGGATGAATCTTTTTCAGATCATATCTCAATCATCTAGGCAATCCATGCGTTTTCTTGCAAGAAACCGGTTTTTATGTTCATGAGCGTATGATCTTGTAAATTGCGTTTCTTGGAGTCTTGACTTGATCTTTTGCTTGTTGTGACGTGTGGGAGACTATCCAAAATCATCAAAACCCCATGAGCAAGCCTTGATTCGAGTTCTTGAGTTTTTCTCAAACTTGAGGTTTTCTTCCTTCTAATTCAAAAATGTCAGAACTTTGACATTTGTTCGAGAGAACGCGAAAGCACTAACTATGCTTGCCTAGCACCGCAATTCATGAAATTGATGGTTGGAACAAGTTCCTAACATCCTAAGGAAGACATCTACCAAGTTTTGTATCTACCCAGTCGATCAAAAGATTCCTCAAAAATAGCTTTTTGTGATCGTGCTGTTCTTCCTGCTGTTCTTGAGCCCGGTCATACCACCTCTTCTCTGTTCATACCGCTCGTCGATCATACCGGCCTTGTCAGGGCAGCTAGCTCATTTCAATTGACTTCTTTTGCGTGATTTCTTGGTAGGCTTGTCTTGGATTATTTCGGGGGGAAATTTTTATAGTTGCGACCATTCACCCCCCTCTGTTCGCCATCTCGATCCTTCATTATGATCGGGAATCATATGGTTGTGTGTAGCTTCTTCCCAAAATGTGGCAGTATAGTTGTAGGTCACTGAAAGTATTATGGAATCCTAGGGTTTGCTATTGGTATCCATGATTTATATTTAATTGATTGTATTAAGTTCCAGTTAGGTTGTGTAATAACATTTCATTATTTATTTGAGTGCTGCTAGAGTTGTACTTTGTAATGCTGTGCACACTACACCTCTGAGTAAAAGTATGATTAAACATGAGTCAGAGCCTTTCGCAGTTACAGTTGGAACATCTAACTTCATTAGTGACAACTTTAGAAGTTGACTTATACTTCGTGATAGATCAAAAAATAGCATGTTTCAA
The DNA here is from genome assembly GCA_036346275.1 of Otatea glauca. NCBI lineage: Eukaryota > Viridiplantae > Streptophyta > Magnoliopsida > Poales > Poaceae > Otatea > Otatea glauca. Next base: position 3,075,290 of record CM070722.1, on the reverse strand, counting down.
GTTTTCAGCATTTGCAGATCTCTTCAAACCATCTTTAGTGCCAACATGCTTAGCGCATGACGCTGAACCGTGTGATCCATTGATTTCGTGTTCTCATCAAGAACTTGTACTAGATTCTAGGTATATGACTTTTGAATGATGCTTGAAGCTATATTTTTAGCTTACTGTGAAGTTTGTATGTAAATAATATTACTCATCTATTCATCTTACCACCTAGCATTTTTACTTGATGAATACTTGAACTGTTATCACTCATGTCATAAACTCATACCTTTACTGATTGCCAGTTTGTAGCTTTTAGAATAAATGAGTTGAAATGAGTCTGTGCTACCACTTTATATAGTTAATTAGATTTGGCACAATCTTTCTCTGTAATCTGCGTAGTCTGCTGATATAAAAACACCTGAAAAGCTCTATACAATACTCACCAGATTCCTATTTTGTAGCGCTGATTTTTCTTCTGTTCGTCTTAGGGGTTCCATTTCATCTTCTAAAAATCCATACCAAACAACTGCGTGGTCATGTGTAACGACCCCCATTTTTACATAAATGCAAAAATAGAAATCTAATGAGTATTCAGTACTAGTCCCATGATCAGTAGTTAGTACGCACATTTACAATAATTGGAATCACAACCATACATCATTTCATTAAAGCGGAAGCTATTTGTACATTATATTTTTCAATCTAGAGTATATATATACATCATAGAGGAAGCAAAGTCTTATAGTGTAAACATCCAACCCGCAAGCAACTGACAAGGCATAAATCCCTAGAAAGATCGCTTCATTGAAATCCCCGCAACCTGTGATGAAATGATATCTTTGGGCTTCACTAACTTTTCCACCTAAAATAATATAATAAGCAAGGTTGAGTACTTTCATACTCAGCAAGACTTAAGGTGGTATTTGCAAATGCATAAATGCAAGCCATGTCAAAAGAGGCTTCTACAGTTAATTTGCATAAAGCAAAATTGAGTTTGTAAATCAAGTTGTAAATTCTCAAACGGAATTTGTAAGAACAAGTTTGCTGGATAAGAAATAAGTAAAGCATAAGAAATACTCACAGTCCTTCGCGAGCATTGAATAATCCAATAATCCAATCATGCCATAATCATTCCTTGCCAACAAATAACCATTCATCCAATGAACCAATTCATGAAGTCCGACAATGTCGTTCCTTTGACATAAAGTGACAGTTGCCAAACAAGTTTCAAACCAAAACCCATTATTAGAGAATACCAAAATCTAACATTGGAATGACTTCACCAAGTGCCCATGACCTCGGGCGCGGCTAATCGATTAGTTTTACAATCTGCAGAGGTGTACAGGTTTACCCACAAGTAATGATCAACGTTTTTTTTGCTAGGCCATACAACATACTTCCTTTGGTATGTTAGCAAGGAGATCATACATAATTGTTACATTACATAGACCTAACTTTGCACCAGCACCGGTGACGGGAAAACCCTTGCTATGGCAAAAGAAACACACATATATATAAAAAAGGGTATCATCATCGTAAAAATAGTCAGGCACCGTTTCTTCCAATAACAAGGCGTACACCTTTATATCAGCAAGTGTTGTTCCCAACACCGCAGTGAGGGCACCCCTTCGAGCAAACCTTTAAAGGAGAGCCCGTACTACTTCGGCCTACCATTGTGCGAAGCTAAATCTACATAACTTAATAGGTTAAGGCTGCCCCATCTCAACACTTGTGGTTGCACGGAATTTTTGGATCAATAGCATCCCATTGTTCGGTCCTTAATCTGACACGGGCAATACTTCTCCCTACACTACGTACAAGTCTAACCCTTGCACAACCGGCTATTGCAAATAATTGCCCGCATCTAAACCATAGTTTTATTTTGAGTTTTTAGTCAAAGTACCCACCACCGACATCATGTCATAACCAACATTTTCAATCTCTCAAGAAACAATTTTTATCTAATCATATTCAACGTTGATTCTAAAGCATGGCTAAGCATGATTAATATATAATCGCATATTCCCAAATTGACATCATGTATTGTCTATCTCTATTCTATGGTTATCAAGGTTCTCATGTCAATATTTATTAAGGAAGATCCAAGAGATAATAGGTATATTTACCAGTACCACAAAGTAGTGAATTTACAGAAAATAAGCGCATGCATGAAACAGTTTGATAAACAAAAGAAAAATTAAATACTGGGATCAATGTGATAAAAGGGGTGCTTGCCTTGCTTATTTGTCGTTTATGACGAAGTCACGGTCACAGCTGACGTTGTCAACGATGGAGTTAGTGACATCGAGTTCTACACGTGGTTCAACAAAATATGCGAAATAACAAACTTTAATAAGGGCAAAAAGAAGACAAACAGAAAACTAAGTAAAAACTTGCTATAAAATCAGAGGTTGATTATTTATTTTTGTCATACGAATTCAAACGGCTAAAATTATGTATTCTTGTATTTATAATTTCGAATTCTAGATGTTAAAATTGTTTGGACTAATAGAATTAAAACATTAGTTAAAGTGTTATGTGTGAATTGCATTTAGCCTTAAGAATTTTTGTATAAAGAGTGATCTGTATTAGTTAGGTTTATAGGATTAGGCTACTGGTTGCAATTACATAGTTACATGATGATTTTTGTGACACAAGTATATTCACCAAAGGTTTCTTACACTTAACTATTCATTTAATGTGTTTTTGGCGATATTAACACTTAGGGTTATTGCACTAGTAGGATTTAGATGAAAAGCAAGATGAAATAAGAACATTTTCTTAGATTATGGTGGTCCATATCCCAATTATCATTTGTAGGCTGATCTTCACAAAATTTGCATTTAGACGAGATGTTTTACAAGCTACCAAAAAGGCTTAAGCGTTTCTAAAGTCCGGAAATCATAATACTTAAGATTATTTCGCTAGCAAGATTTATATGAAAACCATGATATAATGAACTTCTTTCTTCAGAATATGGTGGTATGTACTTTGGAGAGTATTTCTAAACTAATTTTATAAATTTTAGCATCTAGACGAGTTGTTTTATTAGCTGTTGAAATAGCATAAATAATCATAAAGTTAACGTTATAATGAGTCGGAATTCGTTTTAATGTTCGCGGTTACACTATACATGATTATTCATTCATTTTTCTGGCAT